>JABSTQ010011072.1:0-600000 GCA_013358835.2 Ixodes persulcatus | reverse complement strand
AACAATATATATATCAAAAACAAAAGCAACCCCGACGCGTAATGATTTAAAAACAAGCCGAAAATAAAAAGAAAACTCTACGGCTGTTTGTTGGACAACAACAAAACTTGCCCTAGATCACTGGAAGCTCTCAGATTTCTCGAAGAACACCAACCTGTGTTGCTGATTGTCAGACTGGTGCTCGTTACTTGAAAAATGTAATGGATTACAAATACGAATTACCGAGCCTCAAATGTAATGAATTACCGTTACAAATTACTTTCGCTGAAAAGTAACGAATTACTTTACTCGTTAAGTTACAAATTACTTTCACGTTACTTTTTCTGTACACTTATCCAGAAAACAATAAAAACAATTTTGATAATTTTCAAAAAAAAATTTTTGACCCTACTTATTATTTCTTATACGCCCGTATTATGGTAGTCTCTGTAAAAATAAAATATTGCATTGAAGAGAAAAGGTGTGGGTGCACTCCGTTCACCTGTAAGCTGACAAGGCACCGAAAGCTGCAACCACACCCGTCATCCCGCTAGCTTACGGCCTTCGAAAATGATCCCTGGAATTGTGCAGACAAAGCTAGTGGTGCGTATGCTCAGTAGCAGCGTCTACCTCCGCTACGAGATTAGGAGATTAAGAAGCGATCTACGAAAGCTCCCTTCTGACTCGGGTGTTTTGCCTGTTATTCACAAGAAAAGAAAAACTTGGTTCTAACGTTACAATGTATAGCCAATGCAGAATGCAGGTGTCCCAGCTTACCTTGATGTGTTTCCGTAGATTAGAGTTTGTTGTTCTTGCTGATGACAATATATGTTTTTTGGCAAGCAAAGTATGCACCAAAACTCTAGATTTCCGTTCTCCTTAATTCCCTGAGCATAATGGAATAAAACAGCCCAAAGAAATAAAAGGGAAGAGACAAACCGTACAAGACAGAGCGGACAGGACAGCCTCGTCCTGTCCGGTTTGTCTCTTCCCTTTTGTATCTTTTGCGCTGTTTTATTCCATTATGTACAGCGATTACCTACTAGCCCAGCTATCAACCTTATTAATGCCCTGCATTTTGAACATCTCATTAAGAGATGGCCATGGAGACGACGGACACTCCATGACCGAAAACTCGACCAGTCAGAGAAAAAGTGGCGGTTACGGGCTATCGATCGTTCATCGGTTCTCACTTTCATACCGATATTCGTAGATGCCAGGGGAGGGGTCTCGGGAGGGCATAGGTTCATCGGTCTCACAAAACAACAGAGGAGGATCACACCACTTTTACGCGTTCTCTCTGTCTCTCTCCCTGTCAGCACTCCTTAGATTGCATAACCCCCTTCCCCCCTCCCCCCTTTATGTTGACAGTTGGCTCCAAAGCGAAGAGTAGACTCGCCCACCATGCCCAGACAAGTAAACCAAAAGAAGTATCATCCGTACCCTCGAAGAGGATGCTCTTAGCCTCGCGCCGGGCGCGTTTCTGCCTTGCCTCAAGTGCGTGCTAGAATAAAGTAGTGCACATTAAAAACAAAGAGAATTCGACCTCCTCGCGCGAGGCTACATCGTCTGTTACCGCTGTTACGCGATTGTAAACCCGCGAATCGAGGGGGTACGGACCCGCGTTTGATGTCTGTGCAGGTGGCGGGAGACGTTCAAGAAGTTGGAAAGGGTGAAACGGTGTAAAAGAAAAAAACAAATAAACACGAAGAGCTTTCTCCTACCCGGGAGGAGAAGAAAAACACGATGGAAGGCGACGGAGAGCCTACTCGGCGTTGTCTTACTTGATCTTTGTCTTTCGTATATTTGTACATGCCTTGACCGTTTTTCTAGTGGTTCTAGTGACCGGTCATACAAAAAATCGTGGAAAGTAACGGATTACTTTCAAGTCTGCTGATTGTACTTATGGTTCACTCTTAGAATAACGTTCATAGCTCTTACTGACAAAAGTTAGTAACTGCTTGTCTCAACATTCACTAGGTTCTTATTTACTGAGCTTAGTAACGGTCAAGATAGTAACGTTATTACCTCAAGAAGGTAGTAACGGTGACTAACCAACCCGTACCTTTCACTACCCTCAGCTAGTAACTGGCACTAACACTCACAAGACCTACACTCTAAGAAACAAAAAATGGAGTCGTACTTCTTCATAAAAGGAGGAACATAAATGTCTAATATATTACCCAACAAAAGGACTAAATTTCCCCGTAACTCGTACGCGAAAGATGAGTGTTCGTGTGAAGAGTTGCGGCGCCTATAGGGGCAACGTAGCACGATTGATCTAGCTTTCATTAAATGGCAATCAAAATTTAAAAAAAAAGTGTCGCTCCTGCGTTGTTTGCATTTACCTTGCCATTCCAGTACTAAGTGCACAGACCTGCTGGAATATAGGATACAATGTAGTGACGTATACACACAGAATACACAAAAACAAAAAAACAACAAGCAAACCAATGACGCACTCTACTGTACGAATGCCACGTTCACCCGATCGCTCTGTGGCAGTCTTTTTTTTTTTTATTCGACTTGGCCGGTTACTGACACATTTGTCGGAAGAACACGCCGAGGATGACCAATTGTTACTCTTATTTAAATTATTTTCCCGAGGGAGTAGTTTATATCTCATAAACCAGCGGCTTCAGTAAAGCCACAGTAGATTAATTAACTTTTAATACTGATTTGATGAACCAGTGTTAAAATACTGTATTGAAGGCGATTTATCTTAGAGGTTATGTCAATTGTTCGATCTTATTTAATTATTCAATTACCGCGACCATTATTTCCCCATTTTTCAAAAATTTTAGTTCAGGGCTATGTTCACTCATTTGGTCCTCAAACATAGATTTTATGAACTATCAAAAATAACTGTATATGTTACCCTTTACAGATGTTTTAGTTATTTCATTTATGGCACCCTTATTAGATGCGCTTCATTTATTTTCAAAAGCTACAATTATTAGACAGCGTCTTTTAAAATCTGGTAATTATTTAGCGCTATCAAGAATTATCCCATCATGCTTTATAGAAATAAGGTCAGGTATACCAGGCGCAGTATTTGAGGCATCAGTGGTGGTTACTATAGCTCATTGCACTTCAAGGAGGTAGGGCGAGGGTAAGACAAGTCGGGAGGAGAAAGCAGACGGAACGCTAAAGAGAAAAGGAGGTTTCCCGCTCTCTTCTCCAGCTTTCCGCCTGCTTCCTCCTCCCCGGCCCGTCTTACCCTCGCCCTACCTTGTTGAGTTGCAACGGACTATAGATGAACCCTTCCGGCTAGTAACTGCAGCTGTTACTAGCTGAACCTTTTCAGCTCATAACAGCTGCAGTTAATACCTGTCGTGCGCTTGAGGTAGTAAAAAACAAGTAGAAAGGGAGTAATGGTCAGAAAAAGATATAAACTGCTGCAGTTACTAATTCTGCAACCTGTCGAGCATCTCAATTAGTAAATAGCTAGTGAAGAGGTAGTAACTGTCAGCAAATATAGTAACTTCTACAGTCACTAACTTTTTACTAACTTTCTTCTAATGACATAGAGCTACACCAATAGCTGAGTGAAGGCAACAGTTTGGCGCCGTTATCTTAAAACATAGGTATTGTTAACAATGTTTGGATAACTAGTTCCAATAGTGCGCTGTCACAGCACACTATCTGGACCGCTTTGCTCTTTAGCAATCAATCTGCAGCGGTTACAGCGCACCGAGCCTTAAGGAATCACTAAAGAAGAGTTTGCGATATGCTTGTCATGGCGATAACACAATCTAAAACGCAAAACTTCTATAAAACGTTGTTTTTTTAAATTTAAAACGTGACCACACATCTTCGAAGTAAAAGGTTTATTCTCCCCCGAGAAATCCAAATAACTGTTTTTTTAACGGACATCAAGATGACTTTTCGCATTCACAATTCTGAATGTACACTGTTAAAAACAGTTTCAGTACGAAAGATATCACCGCTGCTGACCTTGTTTCCGCAAAATGTTCCATATCTACAACAATGTATTATAATGCCTTAGTACGGGGCATTTTGTAGCAACAAGGTTAGCATGAATGTTTCCCCTACACCACTATGATTTGTGCTGTTTGCTGCTAGCTACGGGAAGTGTGCCATCATGTCAGATGTTTTGTTGGAAACGATGTCAGAACATGTTTGATTTTTACATCTGACTTCACACTCTCCATTTTGTACAAGGTGCCCCCCCCCCCCCCCCCAAATGTTATGCCTTTTTTTACTGGAAAAAATAAAATATGCATTGCTGGTCGCTCAGTTTTTATCCAAATTTAGTGCAACCAGTCTAGACCAAATGACGAAATGTCAGATCTGCCTACGAAGATAAGGAAATGAATGGCATGAGTTTATGAGAACCGGCGTTACGTTCCCACTGAAATTTCCGAAAATCATATCACTTTCAAAAAGGATGAGAACTTCTGAAACAAATTGGCATCTGGTCCGAACTGCTAGCGTTACATTTGAGCGGAGACGGAGCGTTTGGCAATGCATAGTTTATTTTTGCGGTGAAAAAACACTGTAATGTTTTTAGGGGACACGCTGACTGGTCATGTAAATCCAGTTGTGCAAAATGTCGCATTTTCTTCGTGAAGGTATAAATCTATGCTCCTGTTGTGTCACACATACATGCACCGAAGTTCCTCGTGGTGTGAATGCCGCGTTTTTTGTGCAACGAACTTCGGTGGTTGCTTGCAGTATGAGCATGCACCACGGGGCAAATATACTTCTAAATTCATAAAGATTCGAAGAAGGGCTAAATATTTGCTCTTGGGTCTTGGTGGTATTTAACCATTGCAGTGAAGAAATTGTGAAAATAGCAAAATGTTTATTGCCTCAAGACTTTAACCTTTATTTCAAGTATGAATACCACCAGCTCACTAGAAGAATGATGTGCTATCAACTTGCAACTTTCCTTGGAAAATAGATTGTGAAAAAATCTGTTATAATGTATCACCCAAAGCCTCTTGGCCCAATACTAAAATTTTCATATTTCCATAAGAAGTGCTGATAAAGATGTAATAGATAAAAAAAAATATTACCTATAATTTGTCACAGGTTAAGAAAGCGGCCCAAGGCGCTCCCGCGAAGCTCTCTGATAATCATGATTAGTAATATGCTACTTTCTACTCGCCTCCTCTACGGTGTTTGCTCTGCTTTGAAACAAATTAAACAATAAACAATTACACAGTGAAGGATGTTTACGAATTTCTGTAAAACGTAGCCCATATGGCGCGTTTTTCCAGGCGTCTAGACGCGCGTCTCGGCTTGGCGCGCGTGCCAAGCAAGATTCGTGCGCCCAGTCAAACCACACACAGCGCCACCGGGCAGCGCTTCGCCTCTGCTTTTCCGAAGCGTCTGCCCAGCTTAGCCAGACGCGCTTAAGAAACAAAAGCGAAGTTTAAAATGAAATGGCGCGTTAAATGATGGCTACATGCCGTGACCTTTAATTTTATTAATAATAACGACACATTTTTATTACAACAATTGCAGTGAAGCTCGGTTTCACTTATTTTCATCATTTTTAGTGCGTACGTTCATCAACCTTTCGGTGTGCCGTCAATATCACAATTTCCCGCTCCAAAACATTTACAGCTGGTCACCACCACTGCGGTGGTTGCCGATAGTTTAGTATTATTTTTGTTCTTTTGTCTCTCGGATTAATATACTACACTCCCAGAAAAACGGGTGTATTCTTACACCCTTTATCCCATATAATACACCCCAAAACTTCAATTCGACGTGCAGCGCCCTATAGTTGAACAGACGGCCCCACATTTTACGAGGGGCTTGATAGCCCTGTGGTACAACTTATTAAAATAGCTACGGTAGGTGTTACTGAATACAAAAAAAAAAATAATAATAAAAATAATAGGGGTTTTCTTGGCCCTACTGCAAAGACGTAGTGTTTTCTTAATGTGGTCTTTGATACGTACTTTAGCTATCTAAAAAGTTATATCACACCGTCATTAAGCCCCTCGTAAAATTTCGGGCCGTCTGTTCGACTATAGGGCGCTGTATGTCGAACTGAAGTTTTGGGGTGTATTATATGGGACAAAAGGGTGTAAGGTGATACCCTTTTTTTAGTCTGTACTTCTAACAGAGCTCTGATACAAGGACAAAATGGAGCGCGAGCTGCACCACTTCCTTTTGCGCAAGAGGCTCGTGCTCTTGCAGCTGCTAGTTAAGAAAAGAGCACGAGTAGCGCGTAAATGGTGGGTTCGCCCAATCTTCGAGAATCGAAGAGAAGAAAAACTTTACCATACTTTGGTAAACTCTTCTCACGTGACTTGTGTGCATTCGCATGCGTATTATTTTGTGATTTCTTCCCTTTAGATGAAACGTACGAGAGACGTCGGCGTCGACTTCTTTGTGATTTTTTACCGCATGACGCCTCCTAACTTTGATGAACTGCACTACATGGTGAAGGAGGACCTGACACGACAGTTTTTCATCCGTGAGCCGCTTCCATCGGAAGAACGTCTTGCGATTGCACTGAGGTATCGTATTCTAAGAAGCTGCCTCTGTTGTTTATATGCATGTGGGTCGAATATTCCTGTCTAGAGTGATAGCTATTTCTTTGAGTCTGCCTGCGCATCATGTGTGAACAATATGGAATGATAATGTGGCGGTCCATCGGCCTACCAAGCCGCAGATAAAAGACGACAACGTTAGTCGTCGATACGAACCCGGCGACACGAGAGAATAAACAGAACATTTTCACCAAAGCTCGGAAGTTTTTCGACGCCACCCACAGCCTTTCACACCCGGGTGTTCGTGCAACACAAAAACTTATGACGAGTCGATACGTTTGGCCTCGCATCAAGTCAGACATCCGGGCCTGGGCTCGCCCCTGTGTCCGCTGTCAACAGGCGAAAGTGCATCGGTACCCTGTGCCCCCAATCAGGACCTTTCTTCAACCCGATGTAAGGTTTGACAGGGTGCACTTGGATCGGGTCGGACCCCTCCCACCATCGGAGGGACATCGCTACCTTCTTACCTGCATTGACAGGTTCACCAGAAGGCCAGTGGCGACGCCATTACCGGACATCACTGCCTCCACTGTCGCTGCCGCCTTCATCTCAACATGGGTGTCCAGATTTGGAGGCCCTTCTGAGATTGTCATGGATCGCGGACGGCAATTCGAGTCGTCGCTCTTCAAAGAGCTGACGAACACCCTCGGCACAACAAGGCTGCGTACTAAAGCGTACCATCCACAGTCCAATGGCCTCGTGGAACGCTTTCACCGTCATCTAAAATCGGCCTTGATGGCTTACGGAAACTCGAACGAGGGGGTTCTTCAAGTGCCCCTCGTGCTCCTCGGCATTCACACGGCTCTCAAGGAGGATCTGGGATGCTCCACCACCGAACTTGTATATGGAACTCAACTCAGGTTGCCGACGTCGGACTTCTTCGAGGCCGACATATCATGCCACCGGTCCGAAGGTTATGCCGAAACTCTCCGAGAACTGTTCGACAATGTTCGACCAATTCCGACTGAAATAGGCAGAAGTAAATCTCTTTACGTCACCGGAGACCTCAAAACCGCCACCCACGTCTTTGTACGCAAAGACCATCAAAGGAAGCCATTGCGTCCTACCGTTTCCTGTGATTGAGCGAAGAACCGACACGTTTGTACTTCGCATCAACGGCAAGGACGATACAGTAGCCCTTAATGGCCTCAAGCCGGCACATCTTGAGGAAACCCCTGCCTCCCAAGTCTCCATAACACACGGCAACGGCTTGGGATTTCGGCAATTATGCGAGAACACATCTCCCTCGGCCTCAGCACCGGGAGCCTCCGACACTGCCTCTGCCCCGTCGCGTCCGCCGCCGGCATCTCCCAGCAACGGGCTGCGACCACCTCGCTCACCCTGCCGGCTCGGCAAGTCAACGTTCTTTGGCTTTTTTCACCACTGCCACAGTATCTGGTGTCGCTCGGCAGTCGCGCTTATCTTTGTGGTGTGGTGCTGGCCTGGCACGGTCGCGTGCTGCCACAACATGTGGGGCGTGCCGCACTGCGCCACGCTGGGGCATGGCAAGCAACGGCGGATCACACTGTTTTTGTCAAGGCACTTCGCTAACCTACCAGGGCCTCCTTATCGCTGGTCATGCTTTGCCCTCAGCTCGGTGCGTCACCTCCGGGGATGACGCTGTATCGGTCCCACAGGTGACCGCCATATGTCCCCTGGAGCCCGAGCTGCGATGGAGCCCACTCCACATTGGATGCACAGCACTAACGCATCATTGTGCCCTTTCTCTGCTGCCGCATTGCTCCAATAAACCTGACTTTAGTGTCAACTCCCTGCGTGGTTTGCGCAGGCTGTCTTCTGTACCGCTCTCTGGCACGTCGTCCGGCTCGTATCACACGCCAACGGCAGCAGCCCAACTCACCTGCTGCTGCCCCAACCACTCAATCGCTCCGTCCCCTACAGGCTGCAAACCTGCAGGCGACGGCTTTAAGGGGGGAGGGGGGGGGGGAGCTCTGTGGCGGTCTATCGGCCTACCAAGCCGCAGATAAAAGACGACGACGTTACTCGTCGATACGAGCCCGGCGGAACGAGAGAATAATAACGTTTTCACCAAAGCTCGGAGTCGGTCGCGCCATCTCTTCCGTCCACAACATCGAAGCGCTACAATAACCACCCATTCGCATCGCATAGCCCTTCCAACGAACGACAGTTAGCGACGAAGTTTACAATCAGTCAGCGAAACTTACGTTGACTGGTCGTGTGAAGTAAGGTGCATCGATGAAGCGAGCAAAGGTTGCACTATGTATGTGATTCTATTATATTGCAGCTACCTATCATCTGGCTAACAGATAGAGGACGTCACCCTGCTATACAGGGTTGGGCTGGAAACAGCGTGAGAGGCAGTCCACGTCACGTGCCGGGCACTGTGGGAAAGGCTGCACCAATTATTCATGAAGGTATGTTCTCCTAACTTGATGTGATATGTTTCACATTTTGTTTGTAATTAAAAAAAATAAAAGCCGTTTACAACTCCCTGTAACGCCGAATTAGAGTGCAGCTCTTGAGGAGGGGGGGGGAAGGCACGGGGGGGAGGGGGGGGTCACGTGACCTCGGGGCGGTCACGTGACCTGGGGGCTCACGTGACCTTGGGGGGTCCGCGTGACCTTGTGGGGTCACGTGACCTTGGGGGGGGGGGGGGCATCATGTGACCTGCGGGTCACGTGACCGGGGGGGTCATGTGACCCTCGGGGTCACGTGACCTTGCGGTTACGCCGACGCCGACGGCGACGCCAACGGCGACGCCGACACCGCTCAAGCCGGAAACTCCTAAGAGCTGCGCTCTAAAAAATTAAAACATGGTTATACTTGATGCGAACAAAGCCAGCGACGTAACTTTATTGATAAAAAAATGTAGACTGCAGTGATATTAAAAACTATCATTTATGAAAATAAAAACAGGAGGGTGTACCTACCTACAAAGAAAACTAATAAATCTCTACTACAGATCGCAACCATGCTAACACGAACAAAACCTTGAGCAAGGTACAATTCATACATTATTCTCATCACAATTACTGAGCTGGAAAGGGTACTTGGTGAGAGATCCGACAAGAACCTGGGGAAAAAACGTAGCACGTCATATCTGCATCAGTACTTAAAGTTGGGGGAGGGGGGGGAGGGTTTGAGACCCACGTTGTGCCCAAGGTCCCTCTGTCTTAGTCCTGTGCTTGGAGAACAGAGATGACAAGTCCTGGATAAATTTCAAGAACATATAGCCGTAAAAAGTAGCTGTAAAAGTGTCGGCTTACTGTTTCCGAAGACGCACAAATAGAGCCCCCCCCCCCCCCCCCCCTCCCTCCCTCCTTTTTCCAGGGGCCTTTTTCCAGGGGTCTCTACCTGTGCTCGAGATAGGAGCGACTCCCCCAGACTGGAGGGAGACTTTAAGCCCTATTCTGCATGTGACAGAAAGGAACAACATGGAAATGACCAGGATGAGACGTCTTTCTAGGTACTTATTTTTTCTCAGAATATAAGCATTTCACTTCAGCAAGCATACTTTCATAATAATTGAAATGGTGGGTTGCGGGGTTGCTACATTCCAAGGTACAATGAAGTGCTGAACTGCCGAACGCTTTTAACAAGAACGTTTTGTAACTTGAGTTTGACCTTGTAACTTGCTTTCCTTTTTGTTTAAAATCGGGTGACATTTATTGTGTGAAGCATGCTTTTTTATCAGGTACCCTACTCCAACCTGTTTTTCTACTTCACCTTTTTTGGAATATGTCAACAATCGCTCTTTTTGATCTTGGCTTGGGAACCTCGCATTCTTGTATGGCCACTTGGCACACTTCATAAGGCATGTTAGGTTCCACTAATGGCTTCTTTATTTTTGTAGCCTCCTCTGAGGCTCAGTGGGTGGGGATCGCAGAGGAGTTCAAGCGGAGGTGGCAGTTCCCCAACTGTCTAGGAGCTGTCGATGGTAAGAGCGTTGCCATCAACTGTCCCAAGGACTCTGGTAGGGTATTCTACAAATACAAGGTGTGTATCACATAAACAAGATGTCTATATAAATCATGTTGTACAAATTGGAGACTGTGGTAAGGAAAAGAAAAGAAACTATAAAGTAGGAAAAAAATACACAGGAGGGTTATGGCTCAGTGTCATTTTTGAAGAAGGATAACGTTCAAGCATCAGTTTTCGAGAAGAAATCAGTGAAACCTTTCAACTCACTCTTTCTTGAATGAGTGGGTAACGTTGAAAAAATAAGGAAGACTATCATCCCTATCCTAAAGGATGATATAAATTCCCTGGCGAGACAGTGAACGAAACAAGATCAGCGTTAAGTTTAAAGTTCTCCCTTAAAGATCACAAACCAGAAATATATTTCCGCACAGTAATGAACCAAAATGAAACTTTCAGCATATTCTCTTTAAATTTCTTCGAGGGCAGAATGTAGTGAGCCTGGAAAAAATCGTCTGCGAAGAAATTCAGAACTAACTGATGTTGAGACGGGCCTCTTGCTTGTGTCGTATTCTTCAGCTTCCAAGTTTCTCTTTTCATTACCGCAGTGTCGGGTTAAGATCACATTGACTGCACTCATTCTGCAAGACTTATCCCTGGGAAGTTTGCCCGAGACAGTAAAGTTTGTGGGGCGCTTAGCTCGCCAAGCGGCGGCGAGTGCCGAACTAACGGGAGGTGGTTCCCGTTGCCACCTAGAAATGAGACGGTCAAGCCGGTCCATGGGAATTTTTTGATCGTTTGGGTTCTTGTCAATCAGAGGTATGGTAATAAACCCTTCTCAGTTCACGGAACGAGTTGTAGGGTCGATCACCTGCGCGGGCGGCGGAAGTCGAACGCCACAGGGTTTACACGTTTACACGCGTTCCGCGACAATATCTCACACCCGACGTTTGCTGAAGAGTTTTTGGCATTTACCACTGTGGCGCGTTGCTTAAACGCAACGTCCAATTGCGACACATTACAGTTGAATCCCGGCACAGCGAACGCCGCTTCAACGAAATTTTCGCCACAACGAAGTTTTTTCCGTTCCCCGTCGGTGGCTAATACAACTTAGTGCACCGAAATTCCCTCCAAAGCGAAGTAATTCGCGAGCGCGTGTTCGCATCAACGAAGTTTTCGTGCACCATACCTAAAGTTGAGCAGTCAATTTGCAGAGTAAAAAAACGGTGGAACACTTCATCCGTGTCTTACGCACAGGCATCGTTGACAATTCAATAAAATTCGGACTCGTGCTCTTCTTAAACAGCGACTTAAGTATCAGGCGGCGATTACAACAGCATGCAAGACGCCATTGCCTGATAATGATGACGATGTGGCCTGGCGGCGGAGCCTTTGCTTTGAGAGCGTCAAGTTTATGCAAAAGTAATTTACACCCTTTTAGCAGAAAAAAAAATACACAGCTGCGAACATCTTTGAGTGCAATAAAATATTTTGATAATTTTATGTTTTTGTTCGCAAAAGATTATTAGAAGTTGCTTATTTATCAGAAACGAAACCAGCTAAGCGGGTTGTTGACACTAAGTACAAGCCAAATCCAAATCCATAGTCGACACGTGATCTTTGCATCTTCATCGCCGCCGTGGCCGCCGTTCGATCATTGTTTCCGCAACCACCTACGAGACTACGAAGCACGATGGCGCAGCCGACAAAGAAACGAAAGTTTCTTTCTCTGGAGGACAAAGCGCGGATTATTGCTGAAGAGTAAAACTATACGCACTCCGGAGTGCACTTCGGACGGAAATGGCTATACGCACTCCGCTAAACTCGTATAAAACGAATGGTCAGGGCGAGTTTTCAAAGCGGTGGCGTAGCGTAGGGGTTAAGGCGTCCGCTTTGTACGCAAGTGGACGCGGGTTCGATCCGCAGTGGGCCTACTTTTTTTTTTCTTTTTTTTTTCTCAAACAGTTTGTTTTGTCGAGGCATTTGGCGATATTTACGACATTTCTTTTCGCGATGAACAGAAAACCGAATGTTGTCGCCGAAACTTCGCAGAACTAAATGGTATGGTACTCCCTTTCCGAAGGTGCGATCGGGGACAGCGGGGCTTGTGTTGTCGGCTGGACGCCGCGAAGCGGCGTGTACTGGTTAAGTTTTGTATTTAGCAGCCGATACTGTCGCCGCGAAGCGGCGTGAACGCAGGCGGGGGGCTGTGTTAACGAGCTCCCCAGTGATACACGCGCCGTTCGAAAAGGGTGACCCAAATGGCATGAGTTCTCCGCGGTGTGCGTATAGCCATTTCCGACCGAAGTGCACTCCGGAGTGCGTATAGCTTTACTCATTGCTGAAGCAGAAAGTGGGAAGAAGAAGGCCAACATCGCTGAAGATTTTGGCATTGCGCCGAGTTCGCTATCGACGATTTTGAAAAGTAAGGAGAGCATAGCGAAGGCGCTTGCATCTGGAACATCCGCTCAGCACAAAAAAGTGACGCAACCGCTGCATGAAGACCTCGACAAGGCGGTCTACACCTGGTTCGTCGAGACGCGGGCAAAAAAGGTTCCTCTCAGCGGGAACATCGTGCAACAAAAGGCCCTGAATTACGCCTGCCTGCTGGGAATCGACGATTTCAAAGCCAGCACAGGGTGGCTAAATCGATTCAAGGCCCGACATAACATCGTCGGCAAAGTTCTGTGCGGGGAGTCGGCGGCTGCGGATACCGACGGTGCATCTGCATGGACTGAGAGCAACGTTGCAGGCATCATGAAAGACTACGCCCCAAAGGATATTTATAATGCTGATGAGACGGGACTTTTTTATGAAATGCTACCGGCCAGGACGCTCGACTTCAAAGGGCAGCGTTGCCACGGTGGAAAGCATAGTAAAAAACGAGTGACTGTGCTGCTATGCGCCAACATGGATGGGACGGACAAGCGCCCCCCGCTAGTGATCGGCAAAAGTGCAAAGCCGCGGTGCTTTAAGGGCAATCGCAACCTGCCAGTCAAGTATGTGGCGAATAGTCGCTCCTGGATGACCCGCGTCATTTTCGGTGAATGGGTCGTGGCTCTCGACCGCGACATGAAACAGCAAGGCCGAAACGTTTGTCTGCTTCTAGACAACTGCTCGGCCCACCACATCGATAACGTTAGGCTGACAAATGTGGAGCTGAGGTACTTTCCTCCAAATTGTACGTCTATCGTCCGGCCCCTGGACCAGGGGGTGATCCAGAGCCTGAAGTGCGCTTATCGAGAAAGGCTAATTCAGCGCATCCTGCTTAACGCCTCGTCTGGCCGAGAGACGAAGGTGGATTTGTTTATGGCCCTGCAGATGATGGCTGCCGCATGGAGCGCCATGAGGTGCAGCATAATCGCGAATTGTTTCAAACACGCCGGGTTTGTCGAGAAGGTGACCAGCTCGACTGGGGCCGCAGAAGACTGCGATGAACAGGTGTCGCCTCCTCCGGGAATTAGTGCGGCATGGCAAGCTCTGCAAGAAGCTGGGAACGTGCCAGCTGACATCCAGCTGGAGGAATTCATCGGCGTTGACGCTTGTGTGATTGTTCGTGAAGAGTTGAGCGATGAACAAATTGTTAGGAGCGTTCGCGAAGCCGAAAACTCGTCTGACGGCGAAGACGACGGCGCGCCCGACGCACCCACTCCAACGTCCACGTCGCAGGTCATGGACGCCTTCGACATCGTCAGGAAGTTTATTGGTGCCCACGACGACGACGTCGCGATGGCGTTGTTAACAGAGTGCGAAAATCGCGTTGCGCCACTCCTTACCGCGAAACGTAAGCAAGCAAAGCTTACGGACTTTTGGCATTAAAACATGATTGTGGGCCACTAGATCTATTGTCTGGTTGTTATTGGTAATTTTTCGCGACAGCGAAGTTCCGCGACAACGAAATTTTTCGCGAGCCCCATCAATTTCGTTGTAGCGGGATTCAACGTATGTGTATCTTTAACAAGTGCAGACCTAAGTTCTATTGGTATACCACCGCTCCAACCTGGCACATAGCCAGGAGATTTTTTTTTTTTTTTTGGGGGGGGGGGGGGGGGGGGGGAGTGGAGGCCCGTCTTCGTCATATTGGCCTGGGTGAGAGAGAGGACGTGCCATCAAATTTTAAGGATTTTGTGGGTGGTCCCGAGAACCCTGGGCCTCGCCCCTGGATATGTGCCTAGCTCTACCTCCACTCTGTCTGATGTACACTTCTACGTGCACAATAATCTCGTGAGTCTCCTTTCACCATCAGGAGGCTACCAATTTACATGGTGACATTTGCCAAGTACTGTGGCCGACAATTTGAGTCGCAGTTATTTTAAGCACTCTTCAAAACGCCTTGCTCTATTTTACTGTGCACGGAAGCATAGCTTCTTTGTACAGTAAAATTCCACCTCAAATCGAGTCATCAAAATATTTTATGGGAAGCTCGTAGCTGGTAAAGTATCGCATTAAGTTTAATAAAAGGTATTGAAGTCTAAAAGGCTTGTCAAGCCTGAAGGTGTTGCAAACTAAGATTATGGAACTCAGTGATGTTGTTCCTACAGTGAATGCTTTGATGAACTAAGTTGGCCTATTCCTGTTTCAGGGCACCTACTCGATAGTCCTGATGGCTGTGGTAGGCAGTAATTACACGTTTGTGCTTACTAACATCGGTGCAGGGGGATGACAAAGGGATGGTGGCATTTTCAAGGCCTCCGAGATTGATCAGGGCCTAGCTCAAGGCACATTCAACCTGCCGAAGCTAGGAGTGTTCCCAGGATGTCAGAAGCCACGCCTCGCACCCTATGCCTTTGTGGGCGACGAGGCCTTTTCAGCTTCGCACTGACTTTTTCCGCCCATATCCGGCGAAAGGTCTTGCTGATGAGGGAAGGGCCTACAAGTAGAGATTCGGTCGAGCTCGGTAGGTTTATGCCACACAATCAAACCACCAGACAGAAAATTGTGGTGCACTGCATGTCTCGATAACTGCTGTAGATATGAAGGTCGAGTGAAGATCAATGAAAATCTTCTTGCATTACAACAGCTTTGCTAAGTTGGCGAAATCAGAGTTCATGAACACCGTCTTAAAAGGACGCAAAAGACAATGCGCATGCTCTATTTAAAATTGAAGTATGTGTCAGGTATGTGCCGAAACTAAACTTCCATCTGGCACAAATCATAGAAACAGTCGTCATAATAATCCTACTGTGAGCGACACTTCCATTTTATGAGACGAAAATCCAATTAGTTTTGATTTCGCCAGTTAATTTGCAGATGCAGGCACAGGAGTAAAAACAAGAACTGTGACGTCTTTAGGCGTATACTCCAAGTCCTAAACATCTCCAGTGGGGTATTGCTATGGCGATGATGTCGGCAACTCCAGCCGCCAATCGGGGAGATTCGTGTGTTTGGGACCACATGCATGCGGCCCACGTGAACAAATGCAGGCTGCGGCAATCTCTCCATTCCGGTTTCCTCTACTCTTTTGTTGATTGTGCCCATGCAAAAAACTGCAGACACTGCCCCATTTTCAATTTCAATGAGCTTATCTGCACTGAGCTGAATGCCGCGCATTACCTCGAGTGCAAAACTTCCACTTCCTCTTCTAACTCTGCCATTTTGGGTTTAGCGCTCTAGTGGCGTTGTAATCTACTACGACGAGGAACTTTATTAATCTGTCTAGACTGCAGAAATGTGCACTTGCCTCGCAACGGAAATTTTGGCAATGTTTTTCTTTGCTTCTTGTGAAGTGCTCAACACATTTAACAAACTGCTCTAGGATTTTGTCATACTAAAAACAAACAAACAAAAAAACTGGCAATAATTTTGTTTTGTGAATTGATTTACACTCGGGTTTTGTCATACTCACCTTTTAGTCCCAAGACTGTTTCATAAATTGCATTCATATACATGCAGTTTTTATATCTAGAACATCTGTCAGTGTGTTTCACTATTCCTTTTATTCCTTTGGTGTGTACTCTAATCACTCCAATAATTTCTGTCAAACAGGAGATGCGCTGAAATTGCCTTCAGGTTCATGGCTGCTCGGTGGCGAATGCTCCTGCGGACCTTCAACCTTCTGCCCCAGAATGTAGATTACGTCATGAAGTCATGGTGTTTTCTGCACAACTACCTTTCAGCACGCAAAGAACGGCCAAAAGCTTGTGCTGACCAGGACGACCATATGGGAAAAACCGTGGCAGGAGGTTGGCGCCGCGAGATCCCACACTCGACAAAAGAGTTGCTCTTTTCACTGGAGGCCACACATGCACGCAACTTTGGTGACGACGCTGAATTTGCCGTGAAGATGTACATGTACTAGTTTTGTGGTCCAACTGTGGAGGTTTTTTTGGCAGTGGGATCAGGCTGGCGTGAACAAACCGGTTGCACGAAACAAGCTACGAAATTTGGGAGTTCACGTCAACCTAATGTAAAGTCTCAAGTCAAGTTGACGTTTTTTTGACAAACCTCGGAGAACATATAAAACAAAATATTGACTCGAGTCTGAACTGTAATAACAAATAATTACAAGAACTATACATCGCCAGAAAATACCGAGTTAATGAAAAGTACATTTCGGAATAAAAAATACTTTGCAGCATAATGTGAATGCAAACATCTATACTCGTTCTCGCCTCAACAGCTGTAACAAAAAACATAAAAAAAGAAAAAAAGAAAGGTTGGGGTGTCGTGTTGAGCGATGCCATTTTTGCCAAGACTGACCTCACTAACCGTTCGGTGCTTGCGCCACACCGCAATAACTTTAAGGCTGGTTCACACATCTGCGTTGGTTGCGTTCGCATGCAACCGAAACGACCGTAACGACAAAGTCACCGGGACAAGCGTTCGCCGAACACAGCATGGCAAGTGATGCAAGGGGAAGCTTCGCGATGCAATCCATGAGCCACGGTTGTTGCGGTGTTTTTGTCGTTACGGTCGTTTCGGTTGCATGCGAACGTAATCGTTGCAAGTGTGTGAACCAGCCTTTAGTTCAATCGACGCATTTGCTAGTGCACGAGACAGATCGTGACGGCTCGTGCTCCGCTCGCTCAGAGCCCCAGCGCGGTTGTAGCGCGTGCAGAAAGACTACATATCCCGCGATGCATTGCGGCAGCGTAGTGAAACAGGCTGGGGGGATTAGTCTATTGTGAAGGTAACGCAACTAACCATGATTATTTCAAGTAACCTGTGCACGCAACACCAAGTCCTAATTATGTTTCTATCACATTGCTTTATTAGTAGTTACTGTTTGAAGGTACCTGTAAATACTGTAGGTATATTGATTCACGGCAACATAGCAAATTTACATATTTCTCAGATTGCATACTTTGTTTTGAATTTTGTATGACACAAGTTGTATTAATGTATTTGAATGCTTGAATTCATATTTTTATATTGAGGTAACTTGAACATATCATAGCTTTGCAACTTTCCTGCTGCAGCTGCACAAAATTCACGAATTATAATGGTAACAGTAACAATATACCAAGTACATATAATCAAAGTGAGACCCACTTATAAAAGGAAGATGCGTCTAGACAACTTGCACTCCTAGAAATAAGGTATTGTTAATAGTTCGAAAATATTGCTTGGGCCCAATTTGCTACAGGCAGCGATTTTACCAAAAAGAAAAAAGTTGTACACAGTATAATGTATTGCACGCAACACACCTGCAGTCTCATGTCTCTGTAAATGTCCTGCAATTGTAGACTAAATGCAGTGAATGTTACATTCCCCTATTGCTCCCCCAGTAGCTTTTAAAAAATTAAGAATAGAACAAAATGAAACCAGGTACCCTCTTGGCAGCGTTAAGTCCCACTACAGACAGGTAATTTAAAGATTATCGAGCTGAAACATGGAATTGCTGGGATCGATCGGGCTCGATGCTACCTAGTGAGCAACGCCGAGATTACTGGGAAAAATTGACCCATCTGAAGCAGGTCTAACTTATCTACTCATAGCAGTCTTCAATCGCCTGCAGGATGTTTCTAGGCTTTTTTAACGCCTTGGATGAATGAAAATATCTCATTGCATCAAACAACGATAGGGCAATTAAAATATTCGTGAGCATCTGGCTTTTTCTGGCATGCAGCACTCGTGCTTAGATTTTGCATCTCTGTCAAGAGCGGGTCAGGATTGCTCTTTTCCTTTTTCTTTTGAGCTCCTTAGTAACGCCACTGGTAGAAGCCGGAGTAAATAAGCTCCCCCCCCCCCCCCCCCGCCCACTCTCCCAGAATGGCACTCCTCGTCCACTTCATAAACTTCGACATAGCATGTCTCCGGCTCCGGCCCATCAGCTGCTGCGCTTTCTTTTGAAGAGGTTTCCTCCTGTGACAACTCAGACATTTTTCCACCCAATCGTTCGTTTTATGCATTTTGAAGTGCGCGCAATCCGGTGTCACTCAGCTCGAGCGCGTAGCTTTGGCTACTGCATAGACGCCATTTTACCGCCCAAGTCACGCACCGAGTGCGCGAGAGCGTCACGCGCTGGCACATTCAGGGCAACAATGGATGTCTTCACCGTGAGACAGACAGATATCTAGGTGCCCTAAAAACTCTTAAAGCCCCTTCATGTTTCAAAAGTAGCAACGTGCAGCCCTTGGAAAGATCATGGCGGCACAGTGCAGCACTGATTACAGTGTTCTTGAGAGATGTAGTGGCAAGAGCGGCGGCCGCCGCGTGAAGATTTTGCGCGTAGACGACACCGTAGCGCTGCTGTTCTGAGCCCTAGGAACGTGCTCCCGTCAGCCTCGTCGTTGGCGCTGCTCGGCCTGTACTACTGTGGTTCTAATGGAGCTTTTCGCGACGCAGAACAATTGCTAGTGTGAAACATTGTAGGTTTTCTTTTTCACTAATGCCTCTAGAGTGTGTGCTATTCTCTACTTTCATTATTCACGTGTTTGTGATGGAGATCATTTGATTAATATCGACCACCCCCTTCCCAGTACTGACAGGTCGTTCAGCAACGCTATCACTTGGCCTGCACGCTCAATAGCTATTAAATATTGAGGACATTTCTTGCTAGTTGTGGATACGCGCTCGACTACACACCTCACAAGAGACCAAGGAGCATGTGCTAAGAAGAGAAGAAGAAAAAAGGCTACCGGCGCGAGCAGAGCCTAGTTGGAACCGTTGGTCGGTACTAGAGCCACTCTATATGGCAGCGTAGCTGCCAGAGTAGCGACACGACGCAAAAGTATCTAGATATACGACGCCAGAAGCACCGACAGTGATATCCATTTTGGGCCTGAGAGGTTGCCATGGTAACCATGCTGCTAGCGACGCCAGGCGGCAACTTTTTTAGTGTAGTTTCGTTGATATCTCCAACCGTTCATTGAAAAGTGGTAAAAGACGCTTGGCGTGGCGGTGCGGCACGGACTAGAGTTCCTGTATAGACCTTTCCAAAAACGAGCTTGTGGCCGGTGCCATTTTGAGCGTCCGTGCGTATGGCGCGTGCTTTGCTCGCTTTCCGAAGCGACGAACACGCACGTGCTGGGCTGTGAAGATCGCACGCTGGACTGTGATTTTGTAAACATTGGAAACGTCTATAGGCTCCCTACGGGAGCCAGAGTTGCGCGTTCATGCATGGCATGTGGATCCGGCTCCTCACGTGACTGAATTCGGCGAATAGCAGCGCCGCTCGTTCGAGGCGCGCGGCGCCCTCAAAAGCCGGGGAACGTACGCCAGGGCGCGTGCAACGTCTACTTTGCTGCACGACACTTGATCCGGCTCCTCACGTGATCGGATCTCGGCGAATAGCGGCGAGGACGGCACGCGGAACGTGGAATCAAACGCGCAACTCTGGCTCCCGTAGGGAGCCTATACAGGAACTCTAGCACGGACCTCTGGATGGCTAGGTTGGACATTTGAGAAAAGGTGCATGGAAGTGACGTAATGGGAAGGAGGAACGTATCCTAGCAACACTCACGTGGCGGTTCCGTCCACTTTGACGCCGCTACGTCATCGCAAACTTGACAACTGTCACCCGTTTGAGCGACGTCCGGAGCCAACCCCCGACGAGCGGAAGGAGCTACATATTCCCCGAGGCGCACCTACGCGCGGGATACGGGGTAGGATTTACTACGACGCGGGGAGCAGTTTCTGCGTTTAGTGAACGAACGGCAACCAATCCTGTGCGTCGCTGGCCGTCGCATCTGTTCTTGTACAGGTAAAAGTATTGAAAAACAATAAAAACCTGTTGGGCGTTGTTAAAACAAACCGTTTATTTGTGTCCTTTTGCAATACATTTAATACCCAAATCACACGGCAGCGTAAAGGTACCTTTAGCCGAGGTACCTCTCGTAAAGGGAGCTGGAGATCATGATCACACGGCGCATAAAGGTCCCTTTTGCTAAGGGAGGTCCTGTGTTAAACGGAGCTCGCCGAGCTCCCTTAAGGAGTAGCCTCGGACCCACGAACTCAAAATAATATCACAGATATATAAATATATCTTGTTTAATGCATTATAACAAATTGAATATATATAAGTATCAAACTATGAAATGGTTGTGAACACAAATGTGATGGAATAATACAATAATGATGAACGCATACTCTAGCTAGCAGGTAGCAGCGGAGGCACGTGGAAAACAGTGTCTGCTACGAACCCGAACGCGATGGACCACTGCGAGCTCTTTTTCGAGGTTGTAGACGAGTCGCCCAACTCTCCCGCTCAGGACCCTTTATCTTCGTCGTCGTCCATCCCTTTCGATCGCGTGACTGGCGTAACCGTGAGACTCCGTCGTGGTTCGTTTCTGCCGGGCACTATTTAGCGACTTCAGTGAGAACTTTGCAAGAAAATGAAGCTGCTTAACATAAAAAGGTCGCCCACCTCGCAATGCAAACTCGTAAACGCAGAAGATTTAGGGCCAGTGTGGCCAGACGGGTCGGACGTTTTAAAGCAAGACTCATTTAGGTGCGCCCTTACACTTAGAGAAAAAAGTAAAGGGCCGCAAAAGCAGACAGATATAATATTTCGGTTTTAAATGTGATATTTCACATCCAATAATAAAAACATACTGCGCGTCAAATCGATTTCGAGGAATACTTATTTATTACGTGCTCCTCTCGCGCTTAAGCTGGAATGCAATCGACATCAACCTAAAGTGCTCCGTTTATTTATCGTGTGATCAAGAACGCCGTTTACAACAGGTACCTTCAGCTAAGGGACCTAGGCTAAAGGTACCTTTACGCTGCCGTGTGAATTGGGTATAAGATTTAATAGGAGAGAAAGTTGTTTCAATATTACAAGGAATGCGGGATGCGCGCTTCGCGCCTTCTTTTAAAGCAACATGTCGGAGCAAGCCAGAATCGCGGGGTTGATGGCTGCACATAAAGAGCTCCCGTTTCGTGGTCCCGGCGCGTAATGAAGGCGCGGAAGCAAGCAGACGACCTGAACAAAGACGCCTGCTTGCTCTGTTGAACCCAAGAAACATTCGGTTGATATGACTTACCCTGAGACAGGGAATAAACAAGATTCGTAAAAGGGACGCGGTCAACACACAGCGTATCCAAAAACAGCTGCGTGTTCGGAGACGTGCCTAAATTTCCTGTCTCAGGTCAAGGTATGTCCACTTTTTACGAGCTCGCCTGCGCCTTCACCTTTTTTGAGACCTACAGTGTAGTCATAACTTGCAACAGCAACTACTTTCATCTTGTCTGGAATGCCTCAGTAGCAAACTTCGCCACGTCTTTTTTGTATATGCTGTAAACGACTTAATTTTCGCGAATCGCCTACAATTCGCAAAAAATAGGTCCCGCGAACAATCCCGGTAAGATGTCAACACATTGGAATCTATATTGAGATCCCACCGCGTCGTGAAAATTAGAACCCGCGAATTATTCCAAAACTTCAGCTTTAACCTAAATCGCGAAATATTGAGCCCTCGAAAAATAGGTCGCTATACAGTATATTATTGTCTAGCTGCATTTAATCTTGTCTCGAATATGGCAGGCCTTCGTGTATATTAGTAGATATGTTACGAAGTACAATCTAGAGGTAGTGTGCTGCAAAACGTGTTAAATTAAGAAATCAATGTTTGACATAACATGTGATTTAAGAATGTCCGATTGTTTACGTTGTGCTATGCTAGTGTGTTCATTTTTACTTTCGAGAATAAAATATTGCAAAACCGGTTTTCATATAATTTTACTTTTTCAAGTTACGGTTTTGCATTCTAAAAATAAAGCACTTTCAAAAATAAACTAGCTGTGCAACATAACATAAACCCTGATACTCTACGTAAAAAGGACACATACACCGAAAGGTCTCAAACACAGCTGAAATTTTTATTTTCCAAAAAGAGCTGAAATAGGCACCACGATAAAAAGTAATTGGGAGAGAGAAACCTGGAATGACTTGAGAGATACTGAAACAAATCCCAATACTAACATCAAGAGGCACACCTGAGTGATGTAGTCATAACACAGATGGGATGTTTAAAACCACAGGGGATATGAAACAATACCTAAAATACACTAAGAAATAGGTCGTTACAGGTCTACAGATGGTCTAAAGTATTTCTCGGCTCTTTGCAGGGGAAAGCCAGGTGACCTTTGTCGCTTTGGCAACCCGCAAGCCTTCTCTGTCATTATCCCACGCATTTCATGCCTTCTGCTCATAAAATTGAAAGGCTTTCGATATCACCGCTATGCACTCAACACATATCCAGGGGCGGTACCATCCGTCTCTAAACACAGCACATGAAATACCTGTGAACAAGTCCATCATGTTCCTCGACCTCACACTAAAATTTAAGGATATAAACATATGTTGGAAGTATGAACCAAGGTCGTGCAAAGGATTTCTTTTGTTTGCATCTGGACATTCCAAAACTATAAAACGCAGTGTTTCCTACATTGCTCTTGTATCGGCCTTAAAGAAATATTGTCACCAGAATAATGGGCAAAGTTTTGAAAAGCAATTTCCCTGCCTACGTGATTCTGGCTTTCCGATTGGTTTCCTGGTACGCTCACCTGAAAACAGTTGCACCAAACTGTAGCACAAATCAGCTGACACAGATATGGAAGAGAGAAGACAAGAACTAAGCAAAAAATTGTAGTACCCTACATTCATGGCATAACCCATAAATTGAAAGGAAGTAGCTGTGAGGCAGGGCAATAAGGTTGTGTGCTCTGCTCCAAACTCGGCGTATTGTATGAACAAATGTATAAAACGCAGGTGAGCTGGTGAATGACATCTATAACCACCCTGCGACGTAGGAACAATAAAAAAAACGGACAGAACAATGAAGTCTCTAACACAGCTTGAAACGTATTGAACAACCATCGCCTTTTATAGATGTCCCAGACCTCTTTCACAATTCGAACGACCTCCTCGCCCACCACACAGTGTACCCTAACAAGACAAAGTAAACTGCAACTCCAACCAGAGAACAATGTGCGACATTTCTTACAAGACACAATATGCCCCGTGTTACATAGGGGTTGTTTATTACATTCCCCTACCACGTGGCAAATGTCCCATTGGTCAAACTGGTTGGTGCGTAAATGATAGGATAAGAGAGCATGCAGCATCTGTCAAGGGAATTACAGCAGGTCATTGCCGTACCTGTAAATGCAGTGTTGTGTTCAGCAGCATCACCATTCTTGCAAGAAACAAAAGCCTGTATGCACGAGAAATGCGAAAACATTTAAAACAATGGCCATAGAAGGAAACAAAGTAGCATGCGTCAGTGTGCCTTCCATTAAACTCGACAAGAAAAGCAATAGTGTTTGGAATGTTTTACGTCCCGCTGAAATGCGGGTCGTTTCAAACTAAATTGTATCTACAGCTCTCAGAATAAAGAACAAAAAGAAACAGATAGCTGAGGCACATGAAGAGGAAGAGGTATTAAACCATAGTTGGTAGTCCAGCGATATGTTTTTCTCTCAAGTTCAAGCTGGCCCTAGCCGTGGTGGCTGTGCGATGAACTGTGCAAGGTGTTGGAGCTGAAGAGACTGCATAGATTATGCACGGCCATGATTGCGGAGCAGCGAGCGATGTGTGCACTGGACGGCTTTCACGGGGAGGGCTTCACTGACGGCAAGGAAACAGATGGGTCCTTGGTGGTCGGGACCGCAGTCGTGATGGTGAGCGGCTCCCCGTCACCGGTAGCGTCCATGCTGGGCATCACCGTGGCGAGGGCAGTAGGGGCTCCCCGACGGCGTCCTTTGGGGCGAGACCACCGTCGTGGCGACAGACTCCTTGATGCCGGCGGCGTCCCTCATGGGTGGGACTGCAATCCTGGCGTGTGTGGCGCTGCGTTGGGGCACGGCTGCAGCAGGTCTCGAACCGGGCGACAAGGCGTTGCCTCAAAGCCCTGTCTGAGAGGCCGACCGGAAGGTTGGCAGGAGCCAGCCTCTCGCCATCAGACGCTGACCCCTCCGAGCTCGGCTCAGACTCCAACTCTCACTTTTAAGGGTCGGAACCTGACTCCGGTTTCGGCTCACTCAATACAAGGCAGGCGTTGTCCAGCACTGCACGTGTCGTTATAATGGTGGTGGTGGCTATTGATGGATGATAATGCAGAGTCCGGTGCCTTTGCAGACACGAGAATCTGTTTTTCAACAGCACACTGCAGCGCTCCACAACAGACCTGACCGAGGAATGTGCCTTACTAGACCGGCAGCAAGCAATGGAGGTCACGTGGACAGGGGTGATGAACCATGACTCCAAGCCGTAGCAGTCGTCGCCTGCACGTTTAGAGGATGGAATCTATTATAATCTGTTCTTTTTAAAATTGACGGCAAGAAAGCAGCGAAAAGAGCTGATTGCAACTTTGTGTTTTCCTGGTACTACGCTCCTTCGGATAGTATTTACAAATACGTGCCAGAGATATAGACACAGGGCCTGCACAATTATTTGAATGTTTGGTACAGCACATTTTCTGTGGTACTGTGGTTTTCAAGCGGTGCACAGCCACCGTATGCAAGAGGAATGAATTGAGCATGCTCACCGAGGAGGAGCCTGTCGTCGTCTACCAGCTGCCCTTGCTTGATGTTGCCAAAGAGCCAAGAGAAGCATTACACAAAAGAGTCGTGCACCGACCCAGGGCACCGTGGCTCTATGCATCTTACCCAGCATTCGGCGTCACGCATCTGCAAGTGTGAGAGAGATACCGACATGAATTTACTTGAATGTTCCACTCATGGTTCACAAAGCAGTCTCAATTCCGGAACCTTCCAAGTTCTTTTGACAAGATAATTAACATGATTGCAACACACCTTCATGGACGTAAGATATGATGACAAGGAACCACTTCTTTCAAACAAACATAATGTGGCGGGCGGAAGGATGCACGTTTTAAAAGTCACGGCATACTACCTAGAGCACACTTTCGTGCAGTCGGAGCACAGGGGCGGATTCAGATGGGGTGGTCCGGATGACCTGACCCCCCTCTTGAATTCTGCATGTGTCAAAATTTAGGGCGTGGAAACGAGGGGGGGGGGGTGGACATATGATACGCTGACCAAAATCCTGACCCCCCCCTCGAAATACCTGCGTCCGCCCCTGGCGGAGCACACAAGCCCGCACCTCTCATTTATAAAATGGCATATCCACACCGTACCGGCGTTACGCTGTATTCTTTTTGACACACATGGAACTGATTTTGAGTACGTAATACGAGCGTACTTACCACCGTCACGTTGAGGGCGTAGAAATGCTTGCGGCACAGTGCCCCACCTTCATGGCGGTGGGATCGTTCTTGGACGGGCCGACGATGGCGATCATCGTTTCGTTCACGCAACCGATGACGCCGGATATCCTACCGAGCGGTCTGAGGCCCGTCTCCACGTCGTACCTCTCGCTCGGCGTCTCGGGGAAGCGGAGCCAGCCGCGCCGGACCCCGACACGACGCACGATAGCGACGGACACGGCGCGAACAGAGACGACGACTGTCTTCAGTCCCACGCTGCATGCTCGTCGCTCGCCACCAAACTTTGGAGACACTCCGTGGCGCAGAAACGAAGTGTTCAACACTTGAAGCTCCACAGTCGTGAACGTCCACGAGCTTCGTTTCGCAGTCTCTTCACCTCCGGTTCTTCGCGCCAACGTTGTCTCGAAGTCTGCCGGCGCTGCGTCGCACGCTTGCAATCCTCCGGGAGCTTGAATGCTGCGCGGTGCTGTCGGTAAGTCTTCCCGACGAAAACAATAACTAAATTAGTTGAAAAGTGGCATAATCGCCCGACGACGACGCGGTTTGGAAAATATGACCAACGAAAGACACCTACTAAGGAGCTAGTACCTTTTGAAACGTACTCGGTGCAAAGTGAAACGTCACTTTGTTGTCACGTCCGGTAGCCGACTCCGCCCAGTTTTGCCGACTCCGCCTAGATTTTTCTAGGGAAATTACGTCACTTTTGCTTCCAACCAATCAGACGTGATGACGTCACTTCCGTGTACTTTTAAAAGGAACATGTACAATGTCGAACCTAGCCACCCTGGAGGAACGGTTCCTGTTTCTTCTGTGAATTGATACGATTTGCAGCCCGGGGACTGTCGGGTGACGAGAGCTGCTAAGTATCGTAGGTGCACGGACAAGGCGAGTGGTTTTCCGCGCCGCCGGGATGGTGGCCGCTTCGTGGGACCTACGTACCGTCCTTGTGCTTTCGGACTTCGCTCCTACGGAACAAAATTCGATTACGCCGGCCACGACAGGACGACTGCCTCGGGACATGAGCTAATGTATGCTTAGCATCATACTCCTTCAAGACCCAATAATCCATTCAAGATGAGATTATCTCACCGACTGGCGAGGAGCGATGTCGACGACGGTCTCATCCTCAGTTTGGCGATAAACAGTCGACGGGGTTAAACCAAGAAGGACAGCATGGTGGTCTCCAGAAAATTGTTAACGCCATCAAAAGCGACGGACGCCGGATATGAGGTGTTCTTGCCGACAGGCCAAGTGGTCGTCCGGAAGTTTTACCGCCATGCAAAAAGTCAATATTTTTATCTGGTGTAGCACACATATCCGTGTTAAAGGGGCCATAAAATTATTTTTTAACTTCTTCTTCCTTAGCTGTAATCTTCAACTCAAAAGCGAACTGTGAAATTATGTGGTCGTGAGTGACATGCTAGGGCACCGGTGCGACGACCCCAAGCTTCCACCGTGGTTTTTGAGCACACCATAGAACTTGGCATTCGCAAGTGATTATAAGTTCCGTCAGGGCACTCATTGGCCACAAACGCCAATTCAAATATTCGTCGACAACTTGATTGTTGACGAGCGCATACGTCCGAGTGACGCAGTTTTTTGTCCAATGCTGAGCATCTAAGTTCTGAGCATCTATGTGTTCATGCATTGTTACATAGCAGGACATTTTATATACGTCCTTTGAGCAAACGCCAGCTTGTCACTTGAGAAAAGAAAAAAAACAAAAAACAACAACACTGTTATCAAATGTAAGCTATTGCAACGAAAGCAAGTTATATCAAAATCTTCAAAACTGCCGATTCGTAAAATCGTCGATTGGTACGGAAGGTTAAAGATCGCAGGCGCTTCCTCGCTAAAGGCTGCTCTGATTATTCGGTGACCCAGGGCTGAAACAACTTCCCCTTAGGCCCTACACGCGACTATATCTTTTGTTTCGATTCTCAGAAATTCAGCCTTTCAAAGAAAGCTAAAAAAATGCGAACATTTTATCCTAAAAGCTATATCGTAAAATCGGTGATCAGTACAAAACGTAAAGATCGCAGGAGCTCCCTCGCTAAAAGTGTCGGTGATTATGCGGTTACCATGGGCTGAAACAACTTCTCCGAGGCCCAACATGCGACGCATACATTTCGGATCGATTCTCGGACACTCCTGCGTTGAAACAAAGCCTTGAGTACGCGAAAATTGCATGCTAAAAGTCTTATCGATCCTCGAACACATCCGGGAATCCGAGCACCGCTACGGCAATATGAATGATGCTGTCGCACAGGTGCTAATGTCCAGAGCGATCTTGCACAGAAAAGGTATAAAGTCTCATTCTTTCGGATCTTCGCGTTATATCTGCGTCAGAGAGCACGAAGAAGTCCCAAATCGTCGGCAAGCAGCGGCACATTACGACTACCGCGCACCGAACAAACTCGCATCCACCAGCTCTGGGCGCTGCCATCTCACCGGTGACATCACGTCTCTTGCGAGGTCACGTGACGAGTAGTCACTCGGTTGCTATGGGCATGGTGCCAGCTCGGCCCGTTGCTATGGTACCGCGTGTGACCAATCGCGGTGAGAGGCAGCACAGGAAAAGCGTGGTGCTACTATACTCTGTTTCACCTTGTGTTGTACCGCAGGAAAGGCTACAAGCGCGAGCTCCTTGCTCTAGGGCACATCACGGCGGCACAAGCTCTCGTGCACCAAGGGCAGCTGCCAACGCTATGAGCTCGCGCTCCTAGCCTTCGCTGCGGTACAACATAAGGTGAAACGGAGTATAGTCGGTACTGGTCGGTACAACATCAACCTTCAAGCGCCCTCCCTATGTCTAAACTGTAAATACGTTGTATAAATCTCTTTTGTAAATCGGAGTTATCTAAATTATCGAACAATAGCTGCGAAAGAAACCACGCGATACTGATATAACAAGGAAAAATAGACAAATAAATCTCAATAAATCTCTCACTTTTTTAATGGTGAGAGGAACAATAAACTGGTGTATTGTTTTTTGTCATCGTGTTGCTGATGCGGGGACCAGCGTTGTGTAAGGTGCAAGGCCGAGCGCGTTTGCGAACGGCCAAGGTGCTACTGCAACCGGCGAATATACTGTATATCAAATTGTCTTTCGTGGAAGGCAGTCTATGGAGAAAAAATACCTCGATTGGGAGTACAGGAAGCATTAAAATACAATATAAACACAAACTTCAACAACCCCTAATATGAAAAAAAACATTATTCTCAACTCACTGCTTTATGACTTCTCAAAAGTGGTAATACGCTTCATCGACATACACAGCAAGCACATGATAGATATCCAGCAACATACTACGCAAAAAGACTACAAAATAGTCATAATATATTGCGGCATAGAATCCGAACCTCTTCGCCTTTGACGATGTGCACATAGTCCCGAAGGATGAGGCGTGGTTAAAAATGTATCTCGCACACTGCTGATGTGTCGGCGAGGCGTTTAGCTTCTCAACTAAGATTTTTTTTCCCACTGTAGTCTGCGCGACTCCTCCTTTGGCGCACGAAACAGCGACCGCTTACAATCGCTGGTGCTCCGGCTGCCCTTGTTGACCGGGCCCTACTTTCATCCCGGCGCGAAGCCGTGTGTGTGTCCGTCTTTTTCCTTGCATTTATGACCGAGACGGCAACGGAACGGGGAAGACTCCCCACCACTACACCACAAAGAAAAGTGCTAGGGTGCTACGTTCGGGAGAAGCGTACCGCCTCAGCTTCGTCGTCTTCTTCGCTCATCGCACATCTGCCCCATCTGCCACAAATTCTCCTATGGCACGGAACTCCAGCGCCACTCGCGGCATCTACGTTGACCGTCTTCACGCGGCCCATTGTAAGCGGGCGCCGCTCTTGCCACTACATCCTCTAGAACACTGTAGCACTGATCTAGATTTCAGACGCCATGAATTTCCCAGAAGTGGCGCGCGGCACGTGCCTCGAGTATTTTTACAACAATGGATGGCGCCACTTTTCCCAGGATAGAGGGGTTTTAGGTAGGGGTGTCGCGAACTTTTGTCGAACCGGATTTTTAGGTCGAACTTTCGGGGTTCGACTGGGTCAAACCGGTTCGACGAACCTTCGAACTTTTCACCAGATTCGACCGGTTCGACTTTGTGGACAGTGTGGCCAGACCTTGATACAAGCATGTCTAGGTTTGGATAATTTTTTTTTAAGCAAAGGGTTATTTTATTTTATGAACAGCTGCAATTAAAAGACACCAATTCTAATCACTGAATAAGTTAATAACTTAGTTTTTTGTAGTGTATTAAGTGAAATAATCAATCAGCGCTGCCCTTAATTCATCCCTTAGCCATCACCATCCAATCTGAAGCCAACTGGCCAGCCTGTCGCGCATGCGCACACGAGTCGAACCTCAATACAAGGTTCGTCCAACATTCCACTAAAGTTCGAAAAAGTCGAACCTGGTCGAACTCGAACCTCGGCCGGTTCGCGACACCCCTAGTTTTAGGTTTTAGTTGACGCTCACTGCGCCAAGAAAGCGATCGTCGTCGTCGTCGTCTTTGGCACCGGCGGTAGCTGACTCGACGGGGGCTCTGAAAGGCAGTCGGCGTCGCTGTGTTTTTGGCCTGACTTGTAGATCACGGTTACGTCATACTCATGCAGTCGTAGGCTCCATCGAGTGAGGCGTCCCGATGGGTCCTTCAGGTTCGCTAACCAGCACAGCGAGTGGTGGTCGGTGAACACTCGAAAAGGACTCCCGTACAAGTACGGGCGGAATTTCGTGATGGCCCAGACAATGGCCAGGCATTCCTTCTCGGTCGTCCAGTAATTGCGTACCACGTTCGACAGCGTTCGACTAGCGTACGATCACGCGCTCTGCACCCTCTTGTTGTTGGACCAGTACCGCTCCGAGTCCTGTGTCGCTGGCGTCCGTGTGAACTGGTGAACTTCTGTTTCGGCTGATTGGTCAAAGTGGTCGAGAATCGGTGACGGCTGCGGTCGTCGCTTCAATTCGTCGAATGCCTATTGTTGTTGTTGTGCTCCCCATTCTAAGTTAACGTCGTCTTTTGTGAGGTACGTGAGCGGCGCATAAAGCCTGGCAAAATCCCGAACGAACCGCCTGTAGTACGCGCAGAGTCCAAGGAATCTTCGGACGGCCTTCTTGTCGGTGGACGGTGAAAATGTCGCTACGGCGCGAGTCTTCTGAGAGACAGGACGAACACCTTCGTTGCTCACAACATGACCTAGGAACTTCAGATCACCGTAGGCGAACCGGCACTTCGTTGGCTTGAGGGTGAGTTCGGCGATCCTGATTTTTTGAAGAACGGCCTGAAGGCGTCGCAAGTACTCGTCAAAGTTGGCCGAGAATACCACAACGTCATTGAGGTAAACGAGAATGCTCTGCCATTTGAGACCTTCCAGTACGGTGTCCATGACACGCTGGAAAGTTGCCAGCGCCGTGCTCAATCCGAAAGGCATGACCTTGAACTCGTACAGCCCATCGGGCGTGACGAAGGCAGTCTTCTCTCGGTGCCGTTCGTCGACTTCGATCTGCCAATAGCCGCTCTTCAGGTCTATCGACGAGAAGTATCAGGAGTGGCGCAGCCGGTCCAGTGTGTCGTCGATGCGGGGGAGCGGATACACGTCTTTCTTCGTAACTACGTTGAGGTGCCGGTAGTCTACGCAGAATCGAAGCGTTCAGTCCTTCTTTTTCACCAGTACAACTGGAAAGGCCCATGGGCTGCTCGAGGGCTGAATGTTGTCGTCTTTTAGAATTTCTTGGACTTGCTCATCAATGGCTTCTCTTTCTTTTGGGGAGACTCGGTACGGCGGTCGATGCACAAGGAGCGCATCGTCGTTGGTAACGATGCGATGTTTCGCAACTGTTGTGTGGCGCACTTTCGACGTCGTCGCCAAGCAGTCGCTGTATTCGGCGAGGAGGTCCCTGAGCTGTCGTCGTTCCGTGTCACTGAGCTGGGGGTTAACGTCGAGCTGCGACGGCGGTGTACTGTACGGCTGAGAGGACGAAGGCTCATCGTAGATTGCGGCGATTTCGGCGGCGCTCCGGAGTTCTTCTACATGTCCTATAGCGGCACCTTTTGTGAGGTGCTGCGCCGCCTGTCGAAAGTTCGTCACGAGGACCACCGTGTGCCCATCTTGCAACTCTGTTACACCCCTTGCGATAACAATTCCTCTGCCAAGGAGCAGTTTGACGTCGCCTTCCGCAAGAACTTCCCCGCGGGCGGCTGCATCGGTCACGACGGGCACAAGAATACTCGACCGCGGCGGCAGGTTCACGTGGCCCGCAATGACTCGGATGGCGGCTAACGTCGTTTTGGATCCCTCCTGAGGTAGGACGGGCTTTCGCAGCGTCAACCTGTTTGCTCCAAGGTCGATAACGATGCCGTACTCACACAAGAAGTCCATGCCAAGGATGACGTCTTTCGTACTGTTCTGCAAGACGACGAACTTGACTGGACATGTCTCCCCTTGAATTTCGACGCGAGCAGTGCACGTCCCAACAGGCCTGATGAGGTGTTTTCTGGCGGTGCGTATTTGTGGGCCGTCCCAGGGCATCGTGACTTTCCGAAATCGGCGAGAGAGCTTCCCACTCAAGACGGAGTAATCTGCTCCGGTGTCCACGAGGGCCGACGCGTCGTGGCCGTCGATGACAACGTTGAGGTTGTTGGGCACCGTTGCAGAATCGTCGTTCCGAAGCTTTTCGTCGCTAGAGTATGGGCTCTCCGACGTTCTTGGAGGATGTTTCCGACGGTCGTCTTCAGAAACTCCACCTCCAGGGGTTCCCGCGCTCAGTTTCCCCGACGAGGAACGAGTGGCGACAGGCTCTCACGTCGGGGACTATGCATCGGTAAAGCTGGACGTCGTGGGGAGGGCGACCTGGTTCCATGCACGTCGAGGCGCAGGCATCGGAGAGGGTGGACGTCGTAGGTAGTCGTCGACCTCTCGAGCTTGCTCACCGTAGCGTGGGCGCGGGTCGTCGGGGTGGAAGCTGCATAGTCCCAGCTGCCGGTACGGGCAACGGCGGTAGACGTGGTCGGCTTCCTCGCAGTGGTAGCACGGCGGGCGTCGGTCGGCCGTTCTCCACACGTCGGTCTTCCTGCGTGCTGGTTTTTCCGAGCGCACGTACTGCCGTTTTTCGCGACGTCGGAAGTACTGCGGCGCTGGAGGTTCACGTCGTGGTGGCGCCGTAGCTTGGCGGGGAGCTTGCGGCGGTCGACTGGCCATGGCGGCGTAGGTAAGCGTCGGTTCCTCGGGGGCTGGAACGTCGACAAGAGTTTCAGGCTGCAAGACCCGCTGTACCTCGTCGCGCACGATCTCGGCAACTGACAGTGATGCCGGGCGCTCAGAAGCGGGGGGCAGCTTTCGGAGCTCTTTTCGGACGACGTCTCGGATGATCTCGCGCATGTCCGATGTAGGGGAGCCCAAGCAGCAGCTTGCCGACGCGGATGCAACGACGCTAGGTAGTCACTGGTAAGGTGGTTCTCACATGCAGCGAAGCGCTGATGTAGCGCTGCTCTCGTGTCATCAGCTACTTATCGCCTGCCATGAGCAACAGTTTTGAAGGTGCGATACAAAACTGGTGAAAGCTCCCGTCAGCACGCCCTTAGCGCGAGGTCAGCGCTATGCTTGTGGCGCTCCGCTGCATGTGTGAACAGGCCTGTAGTGGGAGGATCGTGCCCGGAGAGCACATTCAATATTCGTGGCCTGCGTTACGAATTGTCGGACGGTCGACGGTGGGTGGCGTACAAGGACACCAAAGATGTTCCCCCACCGCGCATGAGAAATTTCAGCTTTTTTTCTTCCGTCGCGTGAGGATCGGTGCGTGCACTCAGACGTAGGACGTCTTCAACGTAACTCGTAACGGTTTCGTTGGGGACATGCGTCCTCGTTCGAAGAAGGTCCTTGGCTCTCTCCCGCCGGTGCTGACTGGCCTACGTCCGCCAATGTTCTGCTTTCAGCTGGTCCCATGACGGAAGGTAAACCTCATAATTCTCAAACCAGTGCCTCGCAGTTCCTTCCCTAGTGAAAAAGCCATTTGTATGAGAAATGTCTTGTGTCAAATAAACATATATGAAGCATACAAGATATATAAGAACCTACACGAACCATATAAGAAACTTAAACTTCTCTCAAGTTTTGTATATGGCTCTTAAATTTCTTATATAGTTTTATATGGTTCTTATATGTTCTTGTATATCTTGTATAATACATATTTGTTTATTGGGCACAGAAATTTCTCATACTAATTAGATTTTTCATTAGGGCTCTAAGGAAAAGTAGAGGTTTTGCAGGCACTGTTCAGCTGTCCATCCGTTGTGGCGTGCGGCGCGCTCGTAGTGTTGGATCCAGTCCTCGACGTCCTCGTGGATCTCACCCAAGAAGGGCGTCGGCGTACGAGTGGCGACGGGCAGTTAAACAACGGGGGAGGCAGCGGCGTGAGGCTCGGTTTGTAGGCCCTATGGGAGTCATAGCTGGTTTCGTCGACTTCTTCCTCTGGGGGTCCGGTAGAAGTCCGAATTCCGGGGGTTGATCCTTGGTTCGGCGGCTTCCTTGAGTCTCGGTTGTCTCCATGGAGGGTCGTCTCGAGCTGGGGACTGGGCTTGCGCTACGATGCCTCGGAGGGGTACGCTTCATGGGCTGCGGTACCCCGCACATCCACCAGAAATGTCACGAATGAAGGTGACGAGAGGACGAACAGTAAACTGAAACTAAAGGTTTAATAGGCGAACTTGTGCCAAGCAAAATAAAAGGCGAGGCGAGCGTTGAGACAGCACAGCAGAAAAGCGTGCGGCGATTTGACAGTGCAACAACAAGCGAGAGCGAGACTGACTCGACAAGGTCGCGGGCCGCTCCTTTTCTGGAGCGTGCCGGCACCTCGAATGCTCAGCAAAGAAGCTGAGAGCGTCGCAGGCTCGGGGCGAAAATGAGTATGCATTTTCGAGAGTAAGAAACAACGACAAAATGATAAAAGTTACGACCCGAGCAAGAATACACACGAATCTTCTAGAAGTGCGTGACCGAGCGTTGCTGGCTCGGCCCTGCGCGCGACAGCAATATACATAGCGTGACACTGGTAATGCCGAAAAGTTATGGTCACTGATAATGTGATAACCGCAAGGAGGAGTTTCAGTTGTTCCGGACCCAGTGCGAGCGTCCTGCTTTCGACAACACTATGTCGCCTTGTGCACCTTAAGCGAGCGCACGCAGTCAAAGCTCGGTGGAAGCTCGCGAACGTCCTGCTTACCTTGCGTCCTGCTTGAGGCAGGACGTCCGAAAGACACGCACTGTCTTTGTCACTCTGTCAATGACTTTAGCGCTCTTTTTCCCTTCGAATCAAAATTCTTTAATCAAACCTAGTAGCCAGGTGGGAAGTTTAATATGGGGAGCACTAACGGAAAAATTGCTGATGTCATATTCGCGCTAAGAGTATCACACAGCGACTGAGCAATATTATTGCGATAGAATTAACTGTCCCATAGAGCGAGCCGACGTCATCAGTTTTAAGTGCGCCAAACGGCACCTTAAATCCTTTCTCCAAGTGAAGCCCGCTCCCAGTTATGAAACCACGCCAAAAGCCTAGACAACGGCACCTAGTTTCCCCGATCCCAAAGGAGCGGAGTAAAGCTGATGGATTTTGGTTTCGGCCCTAGTGGCTGGCGCGCGTCGTCGAGGCTCCCATTGGCCGCTGCTCGTCATTTTCAACGACCGCCACCCCATGGCGCTGCGTGTCCTCGGGGCAGCGGCTCCACGCCCAAGGTCAGCGCGCTCGCTCGACCATCGACGCAAGCCCAAAGCAGACGACAGAAGATAGCGGAAGAGCGGCATGCATGCTTTCGTATTCACAACTCATAAGAAGTGCTTAGGTGTACCTCGAGCCTTTTCTTAGCGCGAAGATGACATCGGCGCTGTTTTCCCACTTCTGGTTATGTTCCAAATGAACATATCGCACGACAGTGTTAGTTAAGACAATAGCCTATAGCGACCGATGAGCTACCTGAGACATACTCAGGTAGCTCATCGGTCGCTTCCTCGGGAGTCTCTAGTGGAAGTCGACTGAGTGCGTCGGCGTTTTGGTTGTCTGGCCCAGGCTTATACTCTATTCTGTAGTTGTAAGCTCCCAGCAGCAAAGACCAGCGCTGGATCCGAGCCGCGGCCATGACTGGTGTCGGGCGGTCCTCACGAAACAGTCCAACCAAAGGCTTGTGATTTGTGACTAAAATAAACGATCGACCAAGCAGATAGTCGCGGAACCTAGACACTCCGAACACCAACGCCAATGCTTCACGCTCGAGTTGAGAGTAGTTTCTCTCGGCCTTTGACAGTCTTCGGGATCGGAACCCAATTGGCTTGTCTCTGTTTCCAACGCGATGCGACAACACCGCTCCTATTCCGTACGGCGATGCGTCGCACTCCAGGCGCAATGGCTTCGCTGGGTCGAAGTGCGTGAAAATCTTTGCTTGTCGCAGTGCTTGTTTGGACTTCTCGAACGATTCTTGCTGCTCCGGACCCCAGGTCCAGCGGCGATCCTTGGCTAGAAGGTCGTAGAGTGGAGCGAGCAAAGTAGCCATGTTCGGAATAAACTTGCTGTAATATGTGAGAATCCCGGTGTAGGAACGTAATTCGCTTACGTTCTTCGGACTTGGAGTCTTCATCACAGCATCCAGGTTCTTCCCCAGAGGCTGCAGTCCATCGCTGCTGATCTTGTGTCCCAGGTAGAAGACTTCTGGCATCCGGAAGGTGCACTTGTCCTTCCTTAACTTGACGCCGTGTTCTCGGAAGCGCCTCAGAACCGCCTTGAGGCCCTTTCCACCATCTTCTTTCTTTTCTGCCACCAGGACATCATTCAAATACGCCTGCACGCCTGGAATACCCTTCAGCATAGTCTTCATAGTACGCTGAAAAATAGCGGGCGCGGAAGACACGTCCCAAACGGCAGACGGTTGTAACAAAACAATCCTCGATGGGTATTGATGGCCGTCGATTTCTTAGCCTCTTCGTCAAGGGGAAGCTGGTTGTAAGCGTCGCGAAGATCCAGCGTGCTGTACACGTCTCCCTCGTTGAGAGTGGCGAAGAGGTCATCAATCACAGGTAGCGGATATTGCTCTGTAACGCATGCCGCGTTCACGGTTAGCTTGTAATCGCCGCAAATTCTGACTGATCCGTCCTTCTTCGTAACCGGCACGATCGGGGTTGCCCACTCTGAGTGTGCCACCGGAGACAGAACGCCGTTCTTCACTAGCCTGTCGAGCTCGTCAGAAACCTTGTCCCTCATAACATACGAAAGAGGTCTAGCCCTGAAGAACTTTGGAACCGACCCCTCCTTGACATACAGGTGTGCGGGTGGAATCTCGAACAGTCCTTGCGTTGGCTCAAATACCTCTTCGTACTCGGTCAAGATTTTATCCAGATCCTCCCCTTTACATTGGCTTTTCGAGTTGGACACACTGAGAACAGGAGTTCCCAAGTTGTTTAGTGCTTGGATCAGGTCTCGGCCACACAAACATGGTCCTGGCCGGCGAAGTACAGTCATCGACGCTGTGACAGTCTTGTCGGCATAAGAAACAGGAAGCGTGAGCTTACCGGCAATTGTCAGTGGAGCAAGACAACTTCAGGGTTGACTTCTCCAGTCTTGGCCAACTCTCTCTGTGCTGGTTGTAAACGTCCCAGGATATCACGCACACAGGTTATCCCGTGTCGATCTCCATGATAATGTCGACTCCGCCCCAACAAAACTTGCACCAAACTGGACCGACGATCTTGTTCTCCCCGATCAGATTTTGTTTTAGGGACAGCACGTGCGAGGAGAATGTTGTGTCGCCGTCCTCAGCGAAGTTTTCGGTTAGTGCGAACGTCCTCTGTTGTCGCTTGCCCTTAAGGCGACACATTATTGCAATGTGTCCCTTCTTTCCACACGGGAAACACTTCGCATTCTTGAACGTGCAGGCCATCTCGGAGTGTTCCTTGCTGCCGCACCGTTCGCACTCTAGCGATAGTCCACGTTCTTCCTTGCTGTACTGGCGTGACGGTCCCGGTCGTTGCTTACCCGCCAGTTTGTGCAGTTCCGGCTCTGACTTCACGTCTGAAGGCTTCATGAGCTTGACACCTTGTCTCGCCGCCTCCGCCTCCAGCACGATGTTCTCAGTTTCCTGCAATGTCAACTTGGGCCTGGAAAGTAGTGCCTTCTGAACGTCGATATTTCGAATTCCGCACACTATCTTGTCTCGTAGCATGCGGTCTAACATGTCGTCAAAGTTGCATTTATTGGCAAGCTGCCGAAGTTCCACGATGAATTGCTGAGCCGACTCTTCCTCTTTCTGAACCCTCGTGAAAAATTTGAAGCTTTCAGCTATCTCGTTCGATCTCGGTGCGTAAAATTCTTCGAGAATTTCAATCGCTTGAGAGTAGGTTCATACTTTAACCTTCCTTGGCGCGCAACGCCCACTAGACGTCGATTGCTCTTGATCCCAGTGCCGAAACGAGAAGCGCTCTCTTCTTTACATCGTTCACGATGCCGTTTCCCTCGAAGTAGGACTCAATGCGGATAATATACGAAGTCTACTTATCGTTCGTCTCGTCGAACTGTGGCACTTGGCACGTTATCACCGCAGACACGGAGTTGCGTCCGTTGACTTCAGAGGCTGGTTCGGTACTCGTCGCCATTGCTAGACATTATTAGAGACGTTACTAGTGCTCTTTAATCTATGTACAGGTATTTACACGAGATGTGTTCTTGGCACAGACCGGGCATCGGCAGCTAGTTCGGGGTAGGCCATCAGTTCCATCATTGCTCGCGCGTTGTTCTCGAGACTCTGTGTTGGTTGTCGTCATCGGTAGTGCGACACCAGACGCACACGCGGGAAAAGGATGATGTCTCAGATGCAGCACATGATTAGCAATTTGTTTTAATGTTGTTACACAAATGAATGACTTGATTACGACTGCAATTCTGCCACCACGAGAGGGGCGGTCCTGACGAAGAACTTGGTGGGGTTCAGGAAAAATGTAATTATCTGACACATTTTCATTCAGGTACGTTTCTCTAACGACCGTGACATGGGGGTCATAATTCAAAATAACTAATTCGAACTAGTCCGTTTTATTGAAAATGATTTGTGCGTTCATATTCAGCAGACGAAAATGTTTGTTTACAAGAGGTAATTCGAGTCAAACATTGACAGGCGGTTCATTGGAGGGGGATAATTTGGCACGCTCATGTGTAGATTCGTTCCATCCATACAGATTACAGGCAACTCGAAGTTTGTCATTCACGAGGAAAACCTTTAGTTTGTTCTATCTTCGCTTGAACTATTCTATAGTAGGCTCCTTTTGTTAGGGTTTTTTTGTGAGCAATCGTTTTGAATGTAAATATTGGTGCGCTTGAGTTTTTTAGTATTGCGCAGGATTTCTACCTTTCCAATGTGATCCTAAAGATAAAGAATGATCGGCCGCTTTCCTACACATATACCAAGGCGATGAATCCTCGCTATAGAAGTGCATGTAACGTCCAGTCGCCTTAAAAAAAAAAAAAATATTATCAATTACTTTTCTCCTCAAATCTCGCTCGGTCTCCTGTGATGCGTCTGGAATTCCAAAGATGATAAGATTTTAACGTCGACTCCGATCTTCCAAATTAGCCAGAAGAGAAGTTTATTTTGCTGTTGTCAGCTAGAGTACTGCGTTGACTGTTTGTTTAAGAGCGTCGACCTCAAGAGATTTAGCTAGTAACTAAAGTAATGCTTTGTAGATATCTGCAATTTTCAATAAGGCTTCAGCAATCGGTTTGTCAGTACCGGAATGTTTGATAAATAAATCGGAAACTTCCTTTATAATTTCGGCTTGACCCTTCATTATCAAATGAAACATCTCTTCAGTTGTAGGTCCCGGGTGAGTCTCAACGCGTCACCGCGTAATAACAGCTTACATACTTCGAAGTAATCAACTGCAATTCAACAGAGTGACCGTGGCAAGGCAGAACAATAACAGAAACAAAGTCGCTCGTAAAGCATGACGAAGGTTGACTAACCTGTACGGAAAAGATGTTAAGCCACATGCTGTTAATGGCCTCGTCGCACCCACTCCTCGCTAGGGAACCAAGAGTCGTCGCACAACCATCGAAACACAAGGTAAACATAGGAGAACCGAAACTATTTCTATCCCTGGTTTATGGCGGCCATAGTTGGCCGCACACCCTGTAATATAATAATACAAATCCCCGTCATTTCTCAATTGTCATCGCATAAGTAATCTTTGAAGGATCTTCTCCAAAACTCAATATAACGTTTCGCTATTTGGATTATGTGACAAGAAATCTAACTGGAAATGTTATTGGAAACCTGAAATTCAGTCTGAAAACCTGAAACCCAGATAGAATCTGTAGCGACCGGCAATGTTGTATATGGCGGCGCACCGACCGCGAGGTTTTTCATGCATCACTGAGCGAGGCAGGGGCCACGATGAACGAGCGGCGCGACGCACGTACACAACGAATACGACGATCAGCATAAATAGCTATGGCTCGGTACTCCATAGACTGGCCCTCATCTTACGTGAGCTTGTACATATGTGATTAAATAAATAATTAATTTATTTAGGCCTCGACGACTGCGAATTGGTGACCCGTACATGATCTTGTCTGCCGTCCTTGCGAGCGCTTCCAGAGATGTTGCGTCGGAGGTTGAAAGAATCATCCGTACTTTACTTGAAAGCCTTTGAAGGAAGAGCTCGGCGATGAGGGAATGGTTGAGGCTGTCTGCTCGATCTCTTAGCAGTTGCTGCATGCGGCGAAGAAGTTACGACAGTTTTCGGTCGCCTAATTCTTCGGCCGTAAGTATAGCTGCTGCAGTCGCTTTTGTTCAGAAGCGGTGGTGCGCTGAATCAACACGTCTTTTGGCCGTTAGTTCTTAACTAAATTAATTATTTATTTACATGTATACAAGATTACTTAAGATGAAGGCCAGTCCACGGAGTGACTTCCACTCGTAATGTTGGGAGTCAGAGCTTCTCTCAAATAGACTTAGGGTGCAGCGCAGCAGAGATGGTCTACGGCACACCACTCTGCATGCCAGGTGATTTCTTCTGTCCTTCACCATCAGGCTCTCTACCTGATCACCTTGACTACGTGGAGAAACTACGATCCCATATGGCCAACCTTCGTCAATCACCCACGCGCAAGTCCCACCAACAAAAAATCTTCGTCAGCCCGGACCTTTCTACTGTCACACACGTTTTCGTGCGCCATGATTCCGTGAGACGATCGCTACAGCCTGCTTGCGACGGCCTGCGCAAAGTTCTTGCTAGAGTGGCTGCACATATCACCTTGTTCTACCCAAACCGGCAAGATAACGTTGCTATCGACCACCTCAAAGCAGCATACCTTTTGTCCTCCAACAGTAGGAGAACCGAAACGATGACCCTTCCTGTTTTGCCAAAGCGGACGCTTCACTTCCGCCACAAAAAGACCAAGCTCGTTCCCGCTCGGTTCAATTTTGTATCCCACCTAATGCCACCTAGCGCTCTAACAGCACCTTCAACTGCTGTTTGAGCTAAGGAAGGAGCACATGTTGCGACAGACATTGTTGCATATGGCGGCGCACCGACCGTGAGGTTGCTCAAGCACCACAGAGCGAGGCGCGAGCCACAATCAATGAGCGGCGCGACGCGCGCACAAAACGAATACGACGAAAAGCATCAACAGCTATGTCTCGGCGCTCAATGGACTGGCCTTCATCTTTAGGAATGGTGCAACAATATTCAATTGGAATGTTTTTCACTTTATACGAGCTTACTGGCGCTAGTGAGACTCAAGGATACTCGCACGCAACGCCACTGGCCAAGAAACTCCTTTGTTGCGGTGTAATTTCAAGGAGAAAAGTGAGCACTTTTCTTTTATCTCTCTCTCTTGCGAAACTTGATAACGTAACTGAGGGATAGCAGTCCCCCACAGTGACGATATTTGAAGGCGGCTTATAGATTGAATCCGAGCATGGCGCGAGCACTCGGTTTGGATTTGTGATAACGAATAGCTCGACAGGCATTCGGGTAGTGGCCCGTGTCCAATCGCTGCAATGAAGACAATAGCCCGAACCATAACAACGTCTGGAACTCAGCGCGTGGCTATGATCAACATTGGCGGCCTATAAACAGCTCCAGATCACGTGGCCGCTAGTTCTGGCTCCAAGTTGAGAGGGTGAACGCTACTCGTTTTTGTTTAATTTTTTTCTGCGACTTCAATCACGTGTGGCGAAAAACGAACCGGTGTTTCACATGACATAAATGTCAGGGATCCGTTCTAAGCGGCATTTTCGCAAAGTAAATACAACGTTGCATCGCCCCTTTAAGTAATCTTGTACATATGTAAATAAAAACATTAATTCAGTTAGGAACTAAAGGTCTTGACGACTACAAATTCAATGAGATTTCTTGCTCCATAATCCAGCTAGCGAAAAGGTATATTGGGCTTTTGGGATAGGGATATATATCTTAGAATAACTGATGCTTGCAGTAAATGTTCCTATGGTCTCTGGTAGCTTAAGGAACGCAGGGCGTGGCGACTCCCGAGCACCTCATTAGCGCCCCAATAGCCCATCAGATTGCGGCATTACCCATTAAGAAGGCCGAAGAGCCAATCACGAGGCAAGAAGCGTGTGCAGCATAAACCGAACGATGAGAAATTCCGAAGCGTGTGGACTGTGGATCCGTCTCGAGCGTCCGTCGTCTCTCGGGCGCCGCTGAAAACTGATCGCCTGTACGGGGGCCATTTTCGCGATGAGGAAAGGCGACCCACTGTCCTCAGGAGTCTGGGTCTTCCTACCAAAAATATTCGGTTGCTACCAGGGGTTGTGCCGTCTATTGTTTTCCAAGAAAAAAAAAATCAGAAGAGTTCAGCGAACCGCACGAAAGCGAAGCAAACTGGTGTGAGCATGTTTTTAATAAAACAACTAATAGCGCATACCTCCAAGTTGGCCATGCATTATTTAATACACGGCCTTTCTTGGCGACCCCGACTCCCTTCAGATGTTTGTCGCGCGGACGGTCGGTGTGTCGGATGGTTCGTACGGATCTAGCCCAAATCGCCTGTCCGTCACCATGGGCCAGAGTGAATACTCGTCCTCGCTGACATCTTCCGAGTCCCCTTGGTAGTCGAAATCCTCGTCCTCTCGAGTTCAAAATCATGGCGGAACGCACCGCGGTCTACAAGCTACAGGGCCGAAATGAATACGTCACGACGGTCGTCAGTGCAGCTCTGCAGTCCTCCGCCACTCCGAAACGCGAGACTGTAACAGGCAAAAGCTCAGAATCACGCCAGCCTTTGACTGTGCTAAGGAGCCTGACGTCACGATTGCGACGTAGTTCCCATGAAGCACCGCACGCCTCGATGACCGATTTGAAAGCGCTCGCAAGAATCAGACGCTTGAAACGAAGAATATAGCCTTCCGCTCAAAATACAAACTTGCGATTGTCCTTCACGGGTATCACAGGTTATCTTTCACCCATTACGGAAATGTTTCCTTATAGTACTTTGATTTTCCTTTCTGTACCTTAATAAACGAAGTTATACTTCTAGTATATACGGGTGTTCGGGGTTTTAACTCACACAAGTCACCATAAACAAATATCGTGGTAACTATTACAGGATCCGATCTTCATCGAATGGGCATGGAAGCACGTCATCAACTACTTTCTACTTACCCTGCAGTTTTCGAGCGGAACGGGCCTTGGTCTCGATCCTGGCTTCTTGGATGCCAACTTGGCTGGAGCAAGGGATTCGATTAACCTGGATGAAGTCCCGTTCGTCAACGGTTCTACTACTTTCAAGGACGAAAACGACAAACCACCCGACGAAATCACCGCGACCGTCATCAATCAGCTTCACATCCGCCATTCCGGGACAGAAACATCGTCACCGGCATTATCGCTATCACCAAGACCGCCCTCGCCACCGTGGATCTTCAGTGGGCATGCATGAAGCACGCCAAGGATGCACATCGTCAACTACTTTCTTATCCTGCAGGCTGGTAAAAATGACGATTGCTATTATAAATCAAATGACGCTTGTACTGTAGTGCTTCCATGCCCAGAAGCTTTGGTGAAGTTGTTCAGAGTATTGTTATTGCTGCTTTGTGCTGATGTCGAGATCAACCCCGGACCAACTAATGCTGAACTAGCTAAGCAGCTTGATGAAATGATGCGGTTAATGCAAGATATGAATGCGCGTACTCAGGGGGTTGAGCAAGGACAAAATAATATACTGAGCTCGATTAACGATCTAACAATAAACCAGGAACAGCTACAAGCCATGGTTACAAATATCGGTAAAAGGGTTTCTGCGATTGAGGTGAAGGCTGCATCAATCGACGAACTACACCGCGAGTTGGCCGGTAACCATCAAGCCGTTCAGCGCGTTGAAAAGGGGAATAATCTTTTGCGCACCAGATTAGACGAAATGGAAGACCAGAAACGCAGAGACAATCTTGTGTTTCACGGGGTGGACGATTGCGCTGGTGAAACGTGGGCCCAGGCAGAAGATAAGGTTATTCGACTACTTTCAGATTCAGCTTCGTTTAGTATTTCACGGGAACATATTGTACATGCTCACCGTTTGGCGACTTTTGTAATCGAAAAGAATCGACCCATTTTAGTAAAATTCCAATCCTTTAAAACCAAAGAAAGTATTCTGCAGATTAAGTCTAAATTAAAAACTAGCCCCGTGTCTGTTTCGGAAGATTAGCTTTTCGACGCGTTTAGCCCGACGAAAACTTCTGGAGTATGGAAAAGGCAAGGAAAATACATTCAAGCTAAGTTATAAGAAACTGTTCGTGAATAACAAGTGCTTTATTTACAACGACATCGACGACAGCATTCGCGAAATAGACTCGCCTAGTCGCCATGCTTCTGCTACGTCATCCCGATCTGCTGTACAAACTGTATCGTCTCCTCCTGCGTCATCCTAACAACCAGCAAGGAAAGGGCGTTTGCCTTTTTCAGATATATCAATCTTATTTACTAACATTCGTGGTCTAATCCGTAAACGTGAAGAATTATGCTCTGTTGCTGATTCATGCAATGCAGACGTCATCGCTCTAACTGAAACGTGGCTTTCTAGCAAAGTAACTGATAGTGAATTATTTAATTGTCAAAAATGTTCAACACATTTCGCTGCGACAGACGTGACAGAAGTGGCGGTTGTTTTATTGGCCGTTGCCGATTCGATCATTTCTCGCCCTGTCATCGTAGCCTGCGAACTTGAGATTGTTTGGGTTTGCCTAAATATTAAGCACAAACAAACCATTATCGGTGTGTGCTATTGACCTCCAGCTAGCAGCTCTTTGTGAATTTGTTGCATAATTGTATTAACCAAATTGTTGTTAAGTATCCAGGAGTGCCAATTTTATTAATGGGTGATTTTAATTATCCCAACATTATCTGGTCCGATAAAAGCCCCGTATCTAACCCTTTCTCATTTGAAACTAACGAGTTTCTTGACCTGTGTTCTGACTTCAACTTTTCTAAACTGACCACAGTGGCTACTAGAGTTACACCTCAATCCTCAAATATTCTTGATCTCGTCCTAACAACACATACAAACGTCATATCAACAATAACCTATCTGCCGTCTCTAAACGACCATTTAGTCCTACACTTTTCATTGCGAATTCCATTAGTAACTCCTAAGACAACCATAAAACATATTCGTGATTATAGCCGAGCTGACTTTACGTCAATTAACTCAGAACTGTCCAAGTTTCCTGATGACTGCTTACTTAATTTTTCAGATCGCTCTGTGGAGTCAAATGGGGTGTTGTTCAAAAAGTTTGTAGCATTTTTAACAGAAAAATACGTACCCTCTAAAAATATTTGTTGCAACACTAACTCACCTTGGTTTAACGCTAGTCTGAGACGACTGCGAAACAAAAAGAAAAGACTGTTTCGCGCTGCCATGCGATCGTCCACAGACGCTCGATGGGCACCGTACCACAAAGCTGAACACGATTACATGTCAACTCTTAAGGAAACAAAATCACATTTTTTTAATCACACTCTGCCTACCATGTTAGCAACTAATCATAAACGATTTTGGAGTGTTATTAATCCCAAATTTCAGTCTCATATTAGTCTTCAGTCTTCTGATGGTACAAGTATATCTTTTGCTGATAGTGCAACGGTGCTAAACGATGTTTTTAGAATGTAATTTTCAGCCTGTGATGTCAACCGAATACCGGCATTGTCATCCACTTCTTTTTTACCGATGAACCCTGTAACAGTAGACGATATTGGTGTGACTGGAATTATTAACAATATGAAACTTTCATCATGCGCCCGAATTGATGGAATCAACAGCAAATTTAAAAAAAATTGTAATGTGTATTGTCATATACTTCTCTCAAGCATTTATACGCAGTCCTTTAGCCTTGGCGTACTCCCGAGCGATTGGTTAGTTGGGGAGGTGGTTCCTCTACAAAAATCTGGTGTAAAGCATAATCCGCTCAATTATCGCCCGATTTCTTTAACCAGTGTGCCTTGCAAAATTTTTGAACACGTCATCTACTCGCAGTTGGTTAACTTTCTTGAACCTAACGACTTCTTTACTACTTCACAACATGGCTTTAGAAAAAATTTCTCATGTGAGACGCAACTAATATCCTTCACATATGATCTCCATCACTTTCTTGATGACCATTATGAAACTGATTGTGTCTTTTTTGGATTTTGCAAAAGCATTTGATAAAGTTTCCCATAAGCTACTACTTCATTAATTGCAATCATTTAACATCGACTCAGGCATAATTAACTGGATCCACGCCTTTTTAACTAACCGCCTACAATTCGTCACTGCTAATAATACTGATTCTCGCACTGTTGAAGTCAATTCAGGTGTTAAACAGGGCTCCGTGCTTGGCCCACTACTGTTTCTTATTTAGATTTATGACCTGGTACTGAACATCTATTCTTCCATCTGCCTCTTTGCTGACGATTGTGTAATATATAGAAAATAACTGACATACCTGACACATTACTTCTACAATCACACCTTAACCAGATATCATTATGGTGTAACCAGTGGCTAATGAAACTAAACACTGACAAATGTAAATATATGAGAATATCACGTGGTTCATCTCTTCCTCACACTTATCACCTTAACAGTAAGCCTCCCGCATCAGTTTCAAGTTACAAATACCTCGGTGTTCATATAACGTCTAACCTTTCTTGGAAACTTCATGTCGAATACGTGAATAACAATGCTAATCGTATGTTAGGATACCTTAAAAGAAATTTGTTTCTCGCCCCGCCGTTTCTGAAACTAACCAGGTACAAAACTCTAATCCGCCCAAAATTAGAACATGCTACCGCTGTGTGGGACCCCTCACACTCTTCACTAATTTCCCTTATTGAATCTGTCCAAAACCGTTCAGCCCGTTTTATCATGTCGAACTATCACCGCACTGCCAGCGTTTCTACCATGAAAACCTCTTTAGGCCTGCCATCACTATCGCATCGCCGTAAAATCTCTCGTTTGTGTCTTTTCCATAAAATATTTCATCAAAATGCTGATCTTCGTCGTAAACTAATTATCCCACCATTCTACATTTTTGCTCGCATTGATCATAGTCATAAAGCCGGTATGCCAAATTTTAAAACTTCGTTGTTTCAATATTCTTTTATTCCCCGAACATCATTGGATTGGAACCACCTTCCCGCCTCAATAGCTAACATTAATGATATTGTTTTGTTTAAGAGGAACTTCTAGCTAACATGTGCACATTGTAATTATTATTTTGATGTCCACTCCCTTCTTTAATGTATTATTACCTTGAGGGTATTTGAAATAAATAAATAAATTTTTACCGGGCTTGACAGATTGATGAATAATAGTCACGATGTCTAGGCTAGTTTCGTAAAATTCATTTTGTAATTGTGGGATTTATGCGATTTTTTTTAGATGCGGAGCATCTCTTGCTAGGGTCTATGTCCCGCGGCGTCGTAGTCCGCACTTACACTACGCATGCGCAACTCTCCTCCTTCCCTCTCTCCAACAGCTGCGCGTTACTCTCTCCGCTCTCTCTCTCTACCAGCTGCGGTCACTTCGCGTGCGTTCGCTTCTACACACACCGCGCGCGCATGCGCAACTCTCCTCCTCTAGTCTCCTCTCCTTCAAGTGTGAATATAAGCAGCGGTAGCGCGCTGCGCGAGTTCAGTTCAGCGCTGTTGACTCCACTTCACTCCGTTCTTCCGATGAAGTGTGATGGAAGCAACAGTCCCGTCAGTTAGTGGGTTGGCGCAAGCAAGCGTCAGCACCACCCCACAAACTAACAGCAACGCTACGTCCACTGAAGACAAAAACGTTACTAACAACGTTACTAACACCGTTAATAACGATCCGCGATGCTCCGCGATGCTCCGCATCATCCCATGGTTCCCCTCGGGAAGATGGTGTAATTTGTTTTTAGATTAATTGTGAGATATATTTATAATAACTGCCTTCAAAACTGCCGCCGCACCGGTGGCAGTTTTGAAGGCATTTATTATTGACGTCAGCGGTGACGTTATACGGCTTCCACTCGCCACAGTCTGTGACCCGCATCGGCCGTGCGTATACGGGAGGCTGAGGGCGCTCCTCCCTTCTTGCGAACTCTACACAAAGAGACAAAGGAAAGCTTAGCAGATCGCCTGTGCCATTTTGTTTAACTCGGGGTTTAGTTTGCCACTCGAACTTCCTACAAGATGAGCCTTTTTTCCTCTCCCGCTGCAGCCAGTCCAACAAACGACTTCTGTGACCTCACTGCACCGTAACAATCTTACGTAATATTAGTATCCAATTATCAAGTGAAAGAACAAATGAAAAAACTATAGAGTTATTCATTTTGTGCGAGAGCAACGTTGCCAGTCATTTATCTATTGTACTGAAACACAGGACGCGCGCAAGAGAAGCCTTCTTACGGTTATACAAGCAAAATATTACAACGTCTGTTTTTCTTTCTCAATACACCGCTACAATATCTTACTATACATAACAATTAAGAAGCATAGAAATAAGTTTTTGAAGAAAGTTAAAGGTGCCCTGAAAAGGTTTCTAAGATCGCCTAAATATGGCAATAACTCTTTCTGCGGGCTCTAAGCATCCTAGAAATTTATAAATCATAACGATGCGCCGCCAGGCTTCCTATTAAAAAAGCAATCAAAGATCGAAGTCATCTCCGGTGATGGGAGGATCATTGTGCCGTCAGCCAGGACGGCATATGACCAGTAAAAACGCGACATTTTTTTTTTTTTTTTAAGATTGCAAACGCTGTTATTACAAAATGTGTATGCTTTTTGCGGATGATAGAAGCAGGATGATAGAAGCATATATATATATATATATATATATATATATATATATATATATATATATATATATATTTTTATATATTCCGCGGGAGTGATGAGTCCCGTCGTCAGCTCTCGAACGTTCGAGCGCGCGCTCTCTGGGTTCAATGGTATACACCAGGCTGTATGGGCAAAGAGCCGCGCGCATTTGAGATATCACTCCGCGGTTCCGTCAGTCGGAGGCGCGAGGATCCTTCGCTCGCTATTGGCTGACAGTGGTCCTAATTTCGGAACATGCTCCTCCCATCACCGGAGATGACCTCGGTGTGTTGCGATCTTTGATTGCATTTTTATTAAGAAAATCAACCGCGTATCGTCATGACTTACGGATTTCTAGGATGCTTAGAGCCAGCTGAGTAAGTTATCGCCATATTTATGTGATCTCAAAAACCTCCTCAGGGTACCTTTAAAAAAGAAAGTTAAGTGGACTTTTATTTTTATTTTGCTTCAATGCCATTGAGCGTCCTTTAATCTCTCTGGTACAATATTAATATTATAACCAATAAAACTGAATAGCTAGTGGACATTCAAATGATTTAAACATCCGAATTATGTGAAAACGGAAGAGCTTGTCAAACGTTGCTGGATATTTTCGGTGGGACAGTTAAGTATTAAAGCATAATGTATAATTTAAATTTCCTTAATAACTTAGCGAACCGTATATCCTAAGAGGGTTCCGAAAAGTTTATTTGCGGTGCCAAACATACACGCGAACCCCGATATGCGAAAAAAAAAAACATCACAGTATTACTTTCGAACTTTTCAATTATCAACACCAAGGAAGCAAAAACTCCGACAATCCAGAAGTTTGCGTCCAATTTTGCTTTAAAAACAACCTCTCCAATATAAAAGTTTTTATCAAAATGAAATATTTGGCCTCAAAACTATATTATAATTTAGATGAAAACCCCCAACTTTTGCTAAGAACGACCAACTGCCAACTTCGCTCCAGGACAAAAAAGAAAAGCTGTTTTATTGCGCATAGATTGCTCAGACGTGGCCTTAAATAAAGCAAAAGAAGTAATTCGCGTTAATTTTTTCACTTTTGCTTTAATAATATTCTTACCTGTCAACGGAATTGTACACATCGCGACACTGTTAGCGCGAAGACGATATCGGCGCATTTTCTCATTTCACTTGTATATAGTATTAGCGAGCACGAAATTTTATCGCTTACATTATAGAACTAGATGAGCTTTTTCCGTAGCAATAATAACTTGGATGACATCCCTTGGTGTCAAAGAGAAAAATTGAAAAAAAAAAAAACCGGCGATTGCTTGTACGCGCTAACAGTGTCGTGCTCTGTATTCCATGCGACAGTAGTTTTCTTTACGATGAACACTCGAAAAAATAATTTAATTTAGCAATTTTTCCTCCTGCAGCCTTTGCATATGTATAGCGATCTACGCCCACCTTAACCACTAGAATTAATAGCGTCACTAAGCAATTTAAAACAAGATAAAAGTTGTAACAAGAAAAAAAAAAGTTAGCCAGTTGCCAACCAGTTTCAAGTGTATCCTGAAACGCGCTTTTTACATCTTTATTTTTTTCCCCTACTGGTATTGCGCTATATTTCTGATTCTCGACTTCATGCAGAGATCCCGATAAGAATTAATTATAAAAGAGTAACCGGTTGTGACAGTATCATCCATTTCGTATGCGCCGTTTTCCCCATTGCAAGTGTAGTCTCAGAAACGATCGGGAAGACGCTCTGACGATGCTGGAGAATTTGGTTGCCCGCCACGGAGCTCGGCAGTTGATGCTATCCGCTTCGTGGCTGTCCACCAACGCCCTCCCGAAGCTCAGAACGGCGCTGGTGAAGGCGGAGGGCTCCTTCGGACTCTCGTGTGATTTCACTGCTGAGATGTTCAACCTCCACGTGGGCGGTTTCACTGATCTCATCTCTAAGGTGCGAGGATCTGATCATCCAATCGACAGCACTATAAAGTTAGTGCACCTTACTCCTTCATCTACCTAGCACCTAAATCCGTTCTGCTGTAGTCACTGACAAGGTGAAAACGACAGGGAGGTCTTTCTGTTCGCCCCGCCTTCACCGTGGGCTTCCTATACGTTCCATAGCACTTGGACGTTTTGTGTGTCTCGAGCCGAAGCGCGGAGGGAGGTAAAGAGCGGGTGCTGGATGCATCCAAGAGAGACGCCCCGCCGTTCGCATCTTGCCGGTGACTATAGCAGCCATCGAATAAGAGTATCTGGTAGTTTACTGAGTACTGCGTCGGTCATTCTGCGTTGGCCATTCGCTCGAGGTTTGATCACCGTTTAGCTGCAGTCATGCTGCTCGTATATCATCCAAGTGTTCGCAGCAGATATGCTGACAGATTTATCTTCGAAGCATGTTTCCTTCCTGCATGCTCCGAACATGTCTGCAGAATGTTTTTGCATAAAGTACCGCGACTTTAGTGATGCACAATAAGAAATAAATCGACGATTGGAACTTGCAAAAATTACCCCCAAGTACCGCTGATGCTAACTATTTCTTGATACGCGTATTGTTCCCGAATACTGAAGGCTTAATGCCGATTCCTAGTGCAAACATCTTATATTTATAAGCAATTTATTGGTTCAATAAACGCATATAATCAATTAACCTCATAAAAGAGCATATAAGAACTATATAAGAACATATAAGATCAAATAGGAAGTTCTAAGAAACTTTTTATCAGTGTCTTACAACTTCTTGTATTGTTCTTGTATGGTCCTTATATGTTCGTATTTGATCTGACGTGGTTGTGTGCGTTTGTTCGACAGAGAAATTGCTCATAAAAATAAATGTTTTTGCTGGGGCACTCAAACATAGTCAACTATTAGGTTGCTCTAAGGAATTACGTCATCAGATATTAGTTAAACAATGCTGCAATCAAACTACCGCAATCCAAATAAAACGCCTTAACAAATCGCAGGCGAGTCTTTATAAAACAAGAACTTGCACTAACACCAGACCGGGCAGCTTACATTCGACCGTTCAGCATGTACGAACTGGAAGTGGCGCTTGGTGTAAAAAAGCAGTCTGCACCAGGTCCAGACAGGATTCATTACGAAATGCTGAGGCACTTGTCCCAAGCATCATTAAGTCATTTGCTTATGTTTTTCAATTATATAGGGAAAGTAACTGCTTTCCCTCGATGCTGGAAAAGAGCCCACATTATTCTTCTTCTGAAGCCTGGTAAAGATCCCTCTCTTGCAGCGAGTTACCATCCCATTGCGTTCACGAGTTGTCTTGGGAAGACTTATGAAAGGCTCATCAACCGGCGTCTGGTATATTTTCAGGAGGAAGAAAATATTTTGGACATTAATCAGTCTGGATTTCGGGAGGGATGATCGGCCACAGACCATTTGGTTCGTTTGGAGACCTTTATCCGTGAGGCATTTGTACATCGGCAGTATTGTGTATCGGTATTCTTCGATCTGCAAAAGACCTATGATACCACATGGAGGTATAAAATTCTTAGGGATCTGCACAACTATGGAGTACGAGGTCGCATGCTCCAGTGTATACAGAATATTTTGAGCGACCGGACTTTTCAGGTCCGCTTGGGTTCTACACTGTCTGATGTGTTCCCTCAGGAAAATGGAGTCCCTCAGGGAGGAGTTTTAAGTGTTACTCTGTTTGCTATAAAAATTAACAGTCTTGCGAGTGTGATACAACCGTCTGTGTTTTACGCATTGTATGTGGATGATGTGCAGATCTCTGTTTCTTCCTGCAACCTCTCCAGCTGTGAACGACAACTACAACTTACAGTCAATTGGATGAGCAAATAGGCAGATGAAAACGGCTTCACTTTTTCTCCCGAAAAAACTGCCTGCGTTCCCTTTTCGCTCCACCGGGGATTGTCCCTTGATCCTTCCTTGCATTTAAACCACATTAACATACCTGTTCACCAGGAAGACAAATTTCTGGGCATAATTCTTGACAAGAAACTCACTTTTGTACCTCATTTGAAGGAATTGAAGCGCAAATGCTTAAAGTTATCAAACATTCTCAAGGTGTTGTTCCACAACTCGTGGGGGTCTGACAGGCGCTGCCCCCTGCGACTCTACAATTCCTTAGCTCGGTCTCGCCTCGACTATGGTGCAATTGTGTATGGATCTGCATGTCCATCTACATTAAAGATGCTGGATCCGGTTCACCACCTGGTGCTCCGACTGGCTACGGGTGCTTTTCGCACATCACCTGTGTTGAGTATGTATGCAGACACTTTTCATATGTCTCTTGAGAAGCGTAGACAGTACCTTAGCCTTTCTTACGCTTGCAGGGTCTATTCTAACCCACAACATCCATCCTACAGTACCACCCGTACCTGTCGGTTCTCCCAACTTTTTTGAAAACAAACCATGTATTGTACGTCCTATTAACTTCTGCATTCAAAGCCTTTGTGCCTCCCTCCAGTTTCCACTCAATGATGCTGTCATACTAAAGCACAAAGAAAAAGTTGCTCCGTGGGACGAAGTGCCGATCTTCTGCGACTGGTCGCTCACAGAGTATAATAAACGGGCTATTTCCCCTCAAGCCCTGCAGCAGGACTTTCAGTCATTGGAGGAGACATATAGAGATTATACTGAATTCTATACTGATGGGTCGAAATCTTCATCTTTTGTTGGTTGTGCCGTATATTCTGGTGCCTTCGCGGAAGCTTTGCGAATGGATGGTAGGGCAAGCATTTTCTCTGCTGAGCGTTATGGTGTCTCTCTAGCTATTGAACATATCATGAGTAACAACATATTAAAGGCTATCCTCTTTATCGATTCACAAATCGTGATACAGGCTCTTTCTTCTAGACTTCCCACAAAGAACCTTCTTGTACTACATATATACGGTCCAAAATAAACCGGGCTCTCCAACTCGGACACACCATAATATTCTGCTGGGTGCCCAGTCATGTCGGAATTCCAGGGAATGAGCAAGCAGATAAACTGGCTGCAAATTCAAAGGACTCGGCAATATCTTTTGGGTTACCCTATCAGGACCTTAGGCCACTTTGGAAGAAATCACTTTTGAAGGCATGGCAGTCGGAGTGGGACGCGGAGTGTAACAATAAACTTCATGTCATTAAACCCATCTTGGCTCTGTGGGAGAGCTCGTTCCATAAGGAACGTCGACTGGAGGTTCTATTATGCCGCCTTAGGATTGGCCATTCACGTCTGACTCATCTACATCTTCTTTGTGGTGAAGACGAAAAGCTCTGTGACCATTGTGCTGTAGTACTGACAGTTTTGCACATTGTATGGCATTGTCGATTTTATCACCAACATCGCCGACGAAGTTTTCCTGAACTTTTTAGAGGTAACCTTCCATTTCATCCTATGTTTTTGCTTGGTGATCATCCTTTAGTGTCACTTGACCGTTTTTTTGACTTTCCTAAAAAGACGGGATATATACATCAGCTGTAACTTTTACCATGAAAACTCTTTAATATCTATTTCCTAGTATAGCCGTCTTAAGTAGTTTTGTCTGGCGCAATATGGCCTAAGTTGCTTGTGCGCCATAAAACCCCAATCATCATCATGCACTAACACCATTAGAAGACAATATAAAGTAAAACACACTAATTATTTGGATTATGACAGGCCAGCCTGTATACAAAACAGATTGACAATATGACGAATCCAATATGAAAAGAGCGTGGCTGTGGGGAAACCGCGCCATGTACCCCGATTCCTGGATCTGTGCGTGCATTTTGTTTTGTTCTTAATTATCCAGGTTCCAATCTGGAGGTATCTCAGTTATAGTCACTAAGTTTATACGCTCATTTTGGTTCAGAACAGGATAAGTGAAAATAAACGGATATATATCTGTTTTTTTTTTTTTCGCAATATTAAATAAAAATTTTGTTAGAACCCGCAGAAAAAGACTTCTGGCTTGAGAATAAAGCAAGAGTGCAACCGATCTGGTACAGTACTAACATAATAACCCATGAGCGAGGGGAAAACGGGACGGACAACACACAGCTCCACAAGAAGCTTTATGTTGTCCGTCCTGTATTTTTTTCCCGCTCCTGGGTTATCATGTCAAGACTGACTTGGGGCTGAAGGCCCATGAAAGAAAGAACATGATATGCTGTGTTCGTTCATTACAGTGCTCTTATGGCCCAGAGTCAGTTACAGAGGTAAGTAGTTCAATAATAAAAAAAAACAGACATAAATAACAATAAAGTAATGTCGCGTTAGATTCCCGTAAAACTAATTACGTATCCTAAGTTTATTGTACTGGAGAAATCAATTTAGCTATCGTTGCGGGTGGTTTCATTGTGACGATTTGCTGGGAATGAAAATATCGCTACACGCTGAGGTCTGACAACAAGAAAGGCCAACTTTGAGCCGATACCTGATGCGTGAAAGGATGTAAAGAGGGATAATGAGTGTTTTTTTTTTAAATGTAAAATTAGTTCATGAAATATTAAAAGAAATCATAAGAGAGGAACAGGTGTCTTATAATTCATGGCAGGCTCTTTACTGTTTGAGGCGAGAAGAGGGAGTGTTGAGGATAAATACATATTGGGCAACATTCTAAGAGATAGACATGCAGGTATGTGCCACATGCCATTGTAATACCGAAACGCTACAATTTATCGTTTTGAAGTGCACGGGACCACATCCATCCCTTCCTGAAGGGGTAAAAGAATTTCCGGCAGTGCTAGGTTTTCTGGCTAGGATGGGAGTAGGTCTAGAGAAACGTTAGAATACACAAAATTGGTGTGGGCGATGATTTAGTGAGATACGGAATTCATAGTAAAATGTAAAGCGGAGGGGGTATAAATGTTTGTAGTCTAGGTGGCACAAGCTAGCGCTCGATTCAAAGGGCGTAGCTCATACCATCCAATCATTCATCTATCCTATGATGGAAGACATATGCGCTTGCTGGAAATGCTATGAACGTCTTCACAATTCTTCGGAAGAAAGAAGAACGGGCTCAGGAGGGCATTGCTGAACAGATGCGGCGGCCTGCGGAGGCTCATTATGTTCGTCGTACTAATAAGACGTTGGAAAACGAAAAACAGATTATGGCTAGGGACAGAGAATCAAATTGGGCTCGTTCGGGTAAGCCCAAAGCAGGGTTGGGCAGAAATACTCAAAATGTATTTGGAAATACAAATACTGGGATACATTAAAATAGTAGCTAAAATACTGATACTAAAATATATCTGTAAAGATGTATCGCGATACGTATCGGAAATACATTTTAAAAAGATGCAAAAAGTCTTTGGAAATACAAATACAGGAATGCATTTTAAGGAGGGCAGAAATACAAATGCAGAAATAGTGATACTGCAATACATTTTTTTCAATTTGTTTGAGACGCCAACTGAGATGAAGCTTGAAGTTTGAAGTGGAAGTTTTTGATCCTGAAATTACTTTTCCGTAGGCTTGGAACTTTGCCTTGAAGGTAGTGGTTTCGGACGAAGAGAAGTCTTCAGTGGGCTCAAAAAAATTTTCTTTAAGGATTGACCGCGGTCCCTTCCCTGACATCCTGTCTGTCTGACGAGTGACGCGAAAAGACTTCGACCTCTAAATCAATTCGATGTCACCTATGACGAAATGCTATATGAGGGAAAGGGGGGAGAGGAGGCTCCAGCAGAATGAAAGATTTCGGGGGGGGGGGGGGGAGGGGAGGGAAGGGGCGGGCCCCATGCCCCCTGGCTACGTGCCTGGCCCCAGCATCTCCTTGACCCTGCTGCCCTCAGAAGTAAAAAAAAAGAAAAGGCGTTCGGACTTGTGTTTTGGGAGGAAGGGGGGGGGGGGGGGGGCGAGTATTTTTTAGGAAATGTAACGAAATACATTTCTTTCTGCTTGTATCACGATACAAAGAAACATTCCAAATGTATTTCGATACAGGAATACAGATACTGGTCAAAAAAAAATGTATCGCAATACAGAAATACAGATACGAAATGTATTTCTGAAATACTATCGCGATACATTTGTCCAAACACATTTGCCATGGTTGGTCTGCCCAACCATGGCCCAAAAGATGAGTGCTACTCCTCCTAATTTAATCAGTGGAATATGGCCTTCATAGAAGAAACGTCGACATACAATCGCATTTCGACATAGTCCGCAGTAAAGCACTCTAGAAACGCAGTCTTCTTTTTCTCTTCCTTTCTTGTGTTTGCAGTTAATAACTTAATTAGACAGCGACATAGTTGGTTCTGTCGAATATTTTTGTTTTTCTTTTCCCCTATTTTATATTATTAAACATACTTGTCTAAATCTCAGTCTTCCTGTGTGTCCTTTCTTCTTCCTGCCTTTATATTTGTCTTAATATCTTATTGTATATGTTGTGCTCTATAGGGGTGCTCTTTCTGAGCATGTGACCGGCTACAAAGCTACGGGCACGCTGGTGAGTCTGTTCACCCAATTGAAACGGACCGGGTTCATTGTCACCGGAGATTCCAAGTCGGTGAGAGCGAACCACGAGCGCATCGTGAAAGTCGCCGAGATGCAGCACGTGATGCAGCTGCTGCATAGCTCGGTGATGCAGACGAGAGAACACAACGACGAAGCCAAGAAGAAGAACTGGGAACTCGGAAACAAGCTGGCCACTCTCCTCGGAGACTTTTTTTGGGCTCTGGCCTTTAAGGAGGTCGCAGATACCCAGGACATGACTGCAAGTATACACATTTAGGAAAATACACACCACTCGCAATTATGGCACGAAAGTATAGTGCACTAGCACGCATAACGGCTACAGATTCGTATCGCGTAATCTCTAATTGCGTACGTTCTTATCATTTATAAGTGCATGTGTAAAATTAATTCAATGCATGATTGTGTACGGACATTATAATTCCAGTTCAAGTATCATATATCCTATTCATTTAGTTTGAAGCAGTCAGTTTCAGAATATCAACACATTCTTTATTACATCAAACCTGACGTCTGCGGCGGTCGATAGATTTATCCTGAAGGAATAAGTTCTCTTCTTGGATGGTTCTTTTTCTTAAATTATTCTCAGTTGTCTGTGAATTACACGTAGATTTCTGGCATTGAACATATCTTGGAGTACCGTATTTTTATCCGCACCCAGAGTATAGTCAGCAAGGGCAAAATTACGGCTAAAGAAGAAACGTTTTTCCTTAGATAGTGTACACTCAAAGAATGGTGTGCAGCCAGTGAATAGTCCGCACCTGGTGCATACTCCACTTTTGGTGCATATTCCCTACCTGGTGTATATTCGGGCTCATAAGAGGACTCCCTTACACAACATTTTGAAAAACTCCCGCTTTATTAGCGAACGAAGCAGCTGGTATCACAGAGCAATCATCATTAACATAATTTGACTGTCACAAAATTCGTCACGTCCCGTCATAATGAAAGATCGTGAAGAAACAAACCCTTATATAGTCTAGAATTGTGGATAGCCTATACTGCGTAAAACTATAGGTTTTAAACATGCAGAGTCTGCGGACCATAGTCTGGAAAATGTGTACAATATATTTAAATATACCTTTATTGTACTTTTTGGTTCATTAAATGGGTAAATGTTACTATAATTATAATGTTTTAACTTTTGACAAAAAAACAGACAGAGAATGGAAACATGCCCTTCTCATCCTCGGCAACAAATAATTAGTAACAACAGCCTGAAACACAAGAATAAAAAAAATCACAAATCGACATGTGAGGAATGCCTAATGAAAATTAGACTCAGCATCACTGATCTCTATGTCTATTTGCTGGATCGCGTTTGCCCGCTCCGCCAATGCGGCCACTGGCGGCCATATGTTTGGTAGAGTTATATTATCTCTAGCCAATGTACAGCTGGTGGAGCCATGGGTGCAGCCACTATCATCCATCCATGGCAGACAGCGTTGTGGCTGTTGTGGTGGCAGGCTGCCATAAAAATAGTCGTGGGTGATATTTGGTTCTTGATTGAAATCGTTCGACGATACATATGGTTGAAACCCGGCGTGAACGGTAGCCCGATCTTTGAGGACCCGGTAAAAGTTTCAGAAAATCGGCAGCACCGGGAAAAGCAGCACTGCACGCATCGAAAGTCGCATCGAAAGAAGCATCGAAAGCAGACGACGGTATGGCGTCTGCTTTCGATGCGAGCTGCGCTGCTTTCTCCCGGTGCTGCGCTTTCGTAGAGCTCTCGCCGGGTCCTCAAAAATGGGGCTACCGTTCACGCCGGGTTTCAAGAATCTGCTTCGGCGAACAACTTCAATCAAGCACGAAATATCACCCACGGTACAGTGTACTAGACCCACGGCTATTTCTATGGCAGCCTGCCGCCATAGCGCTGTCCGCCATATCACTATGACAGCTAGAGATGATATAACTCTACCAAAACGATGGCCGCCAGTGGCCGCATTCCCGTCCATAGGCGGAGCTGGTCAAACGCGATCCAGCAAATAGACATAGAGATCAGTGCTCAGCATACACAATAGACCACTTCCAAAAGTCCATCAAGCGACATTGGCGCTCGCCATTGCTTGGACACGAAGCGAGTGATTGGATCCGAGTCCTCCCCGAAAACTGACGCAGCTTTCGTGGTGGATACGAGCCGAGCCAAGTTCGCGCCGAACGATGACGCAACCCTCGTGTCCAATACATGCTCGGAGTGCCTGCCCAAGCAACGGCGGACAGGCAATGGAGCACACTTTTGAAGAGTCTATGTATTTTCCGCCGAACTGTACGCTATCAGATTCACCGATTCACTCTGGCTATCGTTTAGTACTGAAACAAAAAATAGCATTTGTTAGTTCGACATGATTACCACCCACCTCAGCACGCTTATTTCACATTCGTAATTGATTTGGATTGTTTGGTAAACGTACATGAGGAATAGCAGTTATTTATTTACCCGGAATGATGACGTTAAAGCTTGCTGATGGTGAATATATCTCGAACTTTGTATATTTCCAAAACTTCAGGTTCTTTCGACTTTTGCCAGGGGTATTGTATCTTTCGCCGCCAGCATTTTTGAAGAAATTCCACACTGTGCGAGCACCGAGTGGTGGAAGGACTTCACTCCGCGGCAATGTTCCTGGCTTCCAAGTGCGTTCGAATGCTCCCTTCTTGTGGCTGGTGTTGAATGTCCGAAGGAACGTGCTGAAGCTCGGAAATGTGGGGCGAACCTTGATTTAGCAATACAGGTAAGTCCTCTGGGTAATCGAGTACCGTTTTAATACTGGGTGTGCGGAGGTAAGCAAAAACAAGTAATGGCAGAACTTCCGCGGGGAATATGTTACCTCCGGTTGGCTATTGTTTTTGCTTGCTCTGAGGACCATCAGTGAGTGGCGCATACTTTAGAAGTCTCACAGCCGAGGACTAACTGCGGTACGTCTCGGAATTTACTTATACGGAATCGACATGCGTTCCTGATCTCTTGGGTGAAAATGAAGAGCGCTTGTTCATCAAACAAATGATAAAGCCTACCGAACATTTTTTTACGCTGCCTTCAGCGCGACGAGAGTCTCCGCGCACATTGCATGTATACGTGTCGTAATGGCCCATCGTTGTACGGAGAGGGTCAGTTGAGGCGCCACGTCATCGGCGCCGCATTCTCCCGTTCTCGCGTAGCGTCATCTGTCGGCAGCATACTAACACGGCCTGCCAATGCCGTTGTCCAAGGATCTACTAGGCTCAGCGGCGTCTGTGGTGTACCTCGTCTCGAGACAATCGAAATAACTTCACTCGTGACATCTTGTACATGTCGGTACGCATCGTCAACTTAAAAGCACGACACTGAGGCATTTCTACAGCGTAGCTCTCACGCAATTAATCGCTAGGGAACCAAGCGTCGCCGCACAACCATCCATACACAAAGTCAACATAGGAGAACCGAAACTATTTCTATCCCCCTTTCATGGCGGCCGGAAGTGGGTCGCATATCCTGTATTATAAGAATACAAATCCCCGATGTTTCTCAATGGTAATTGCATAAGTAATCGTTTCAAGGATCTACTCCAAAAACCAATATAAATTTTTGCTATTTCTAACTGAAAAAAAATCTACATTTTCAGTTAGAAATCTAACTGGAAATGTTATCGGAAAGCTGAAATCCTGTCTGAAAACCTGAGATTCAGATATAATCCAATAAAATGTATTGTTCCTAAATCCAGCTAGCGAAAAGTTAAATTGTGTTTTTGGGGTTGGGATATATATCCTAAAATAGCTGCTGCTTGCAGTAAATGTTCCTATGGTCTCTGGTAGCTAAAGGAACGCAGGGCGTGGCGACTTCTGAGCATCTCATTAGCGCTCCAGCAGCCAATCAGGTTACGGCATTATCCTATAAGAAGGCCGAATTGCCAAGCACGAGGCAAGAAGCGTGTACATCATAAACTGAGCCCTGCGTTTTAAAGCTCTCAGGGACTATAGTCATTTGTTTCGAGCTGCCTAAGGTATGAAACATGTACACATTGTGCAAGTGAAAATTTTTGTATCTGTAATTTAAGAGCAAAACTTATTTTACTTCTATCCCCTCAAGGCAAGGGAGATCATTAGCCATTTCCTGGAAAACCAAGGCCAGATCCCACAAATGAGCACCGAAGAAGTTTCTTTGATGGCATTGCAGTTTGAGTGTTAAACAGCAGCTTTTGTCTCATCATCAAAACTGTGCGAAGTAAGTTATTTATTTAAAGTGCGGATCGTGGTTAACATGTCAGAGTGAAAATTGTTTTATCTACCAATTTTGCACGGGTGCGTGGGAATTTGAGTTTTTTTTATTACAAGTGATCATACCCCACGTAAAGGTGTTTCGAAAGCTTGGTTTGAGTTATGTACGACAATGCCCCGTATTATTACCAAGTTGAATACACGTTACCGACAAAAAGCTATAGACTGCAATTATATTTACTCCCGCGATAAACATACTTGATTCCGTTACCCGATTGCTCGACTTAGAAGTAATTATACATTAGTTAGAAAGGTTGTCCTGCCCCTATTTATCTGGTCACGTTCTGAAGTAACGTGATTATTCCCGCTAGCGGCTTGTCTTATTATGGCGTGCATATTTACTAACAACACATATAGCTTCGAGCTTTGTTCTAAAGTAGAAATAATTTGTTTCGTTTTAATCGTGGGAGCCAAGCCATTGAAGCTTCCTGTCAATCGTCAGTGGGTGTAGCTTTCGTGGCTTCTTTCCAAATATAAGCAAGCAATCGTAGTGCAGCGGAGCGCAAATGTTTGCGCGTTTTGGTATTGTACTCGCGAAGATTTTCTTTCTGATGTAAAAAGACGCAAATCTCCTCTTCGATATTTATTTGACTTTCGAATATTTGTGGGGCAGGACGTCGACCGAGCCTTACTGGTTCTCTCTTATTTTTTAGGCTCGGACGGGGGACCCAAACCCCTTGATTGCCCTAAACTTAAGATTTGCTTAAGCCCTAATGTGTCAAAAAAAAGCAAACTAAGCTTTTTTATTTTGCTTTTTTTTTTACCCCGCAGGGGGCACCTGTGAAAGCAGGTGTTTGGAGAGTGGCGTCTCCACGGACCCCGAGCCCCGCTGGGGGCGCCTGCATCTTAGGTGATAGATGCTTGGTGAGTAGCGACACAACGAACCCCAGCCACGTGGGCCACCATACCCGCACGCAGTGGGCACCTACTTTAGTAGGTGCTCGGTGAGTGGCGTCACCTCGAACCCCGAGCCATGTGGGTTCGCCCATCCACGTCTGGCTGTGCGTGGCTTAGCCCATGTCAGGGGAAAAGGGGACCCTGGTGGTTGAGCTGAGCCGGGGGTATGTTTGGACCCTTCGAGGCCCCCCGGGCGAGGCAATACACCACTTCCGCCCCTGCTTCTCGTAGACGGGTGTCCTGGCTTGGCCCGACCAGGATGAATCAGTCAGTCGCCTCTTCTACCCTCTTCTTCCTTCTTTCACTTTTCCTTCCACCTCTTTCTATTTTCTTCTACAATCTTTTCCTTCCTTTTTCACCTCCTCAGGCGGCAAGGGCCAACCTTGAGTGGAAACAGGACCCGTCCCTGCAACGACACTAGGGTATAGTGCACGGGCAGCACTGGTAGAGGAATTGTGTCAGCCAAGCCTTTCTTGCTATGGCACATTACCAACCCCGTTGTTGGGCTCCATGGTGGGCGGTGCACCCGGGCACTGAATTTATTTCCCATCTGTATGGGTTCCAAAACTAAACTGCCTGATCGGGCCCTGAAAAAGACCCGCACCGAAGCACTACCAACATTTCTCTCCACAGACAATGTAAATGACCATTTTATAAGATTTTTTGTTCTCCACTCTGAAGATGCATCCAAACCACTTTAAAAAATGTCTCCGTTTCTTGTCACCAAAGTGCTTCAAGGCACGCTAGGAGCGAAGTATAACGCCAAAAAGCTCTTCTCAGGCGACCTTCTTGTGGATGTTTACGAGAAATACCAAGCTACGGCTTTAATGAATTTCCAAACGATCCAAGATCTCAAAGTGACAGTGTCAGCTCATCGAACACTGAACACTATCCGCGGCGTGATCTCGGAAGACAATTTGATTGACAGTACCGAGGAAGAAATTGTAGAAGGTCTGCAATCCCAAGGAGTTGTTGCTGCAAAGCGCATCACAATCCGACGAGATGGTGAGGAACGACCCACGAAAGATGTCATTTTAACCTTCTTGGGGCACACTTTGGCTGCGTCTATTAAGGCAGGATACATTAATTGCAAGGTGCGACCTTACGTCCCAAATCCACTCCGCTGCTTTCGGTGCCAGCGGTACGGTCACGAATCGCGCACTCGCCGCGGTCGTGAGATATGCGCCAGGTGTAGTGGCAGGGACCATACCACTGATGGCTGCAAAGCTGAAAACAAATGTGCCAATTCCAGTGGCAACCATCCTGCCTACTCTAGATCATGTTAGCACTTCAAAAAGAAATAAGACATTCTTGCACTCAAGGTTAAAGAGAACATAACCTACCAAGATGCAAAGCGTCGCCTCTCCGCTTTCCAGAGGGGCTCTTTTGCCGAGGCGGTGTCCAGTAGGGGACTTGCACCGTCCAAGGTATCGGTGGCAACCCAGGTGTCTTTTGGGAGCCCTGGAAAACCACTCCAGTCCTCTACGCCCAGGTTGAAGCTCTCTTTCCCTGGGCATTCCCTCTCGGCTGCAAAGGCAGCCGAGGCACCCAGTTGTTCCAAAGACTCGGGTACCGCCGAGGCAATGGAGGTGACTCCATTGCCAACACCAGTGTTTCGGAGTTGCCACTCCGGAGTTGGAATGAGTGCGGAATCATTCCGCATTTTCGCGGCCCTGGAATGGAATGGGAATGGAATGGTGGCAACGTTGAGGGGAATGGAATGGGAATGGAATGGGTCCGGTTCGTTCTTTTTTTATTTTTTTTTTGTTTGCGTGTGTGTGTGTGTGTGTGTGTGTGGGGGGGGGGGGTTACGGGTTACGGCCAGCCAAATTGAGCGAGTCAGTTGCTTAGAAATAAAATGAGCGGGAATCTGCTAGCCCGCGTGGAGTCCTAATAGATTTACACGCAAAAAATGCAATACAAAAACAAGCGTCAAGGCAAAGAGCAGAGGGGGGGGGGGGGTGGCAGGCCCGGGCTTCGCTGGCGTTACACGAGAGCGAAACAAGAAACCAAGCACCAAGCAAAAGAAACGAATAGAGCGGCAAAGAAAGAAACCGCCATGCACGGCTCCTCATCGGCTCCTCATCGTCCTTCTTGACTTTCTTTTTTTTTTTTTTTTGCGATTGCATCGAGACTGCACGCGCGCACAGACAGATCTGGTCGCGGGGGCGACTCATAACTCGCAGAGCTCTGGTAACTCGTTGACTCGCGCGCCGCCGAAATATGATCAGTTGTATTAGCGGCGAGAAGTTTTGGTGGCGCCCTCCTGTGGTTCCCCCTTGTGACGTCATTACCTTGCAAACAACAAGTTCGATGGTGTTTGTTATTAGCATGGTGGAAGCTTGAAATCATTGCGCTCTCAAAGGAACACTGCCAACACCGTCAAAATTAAAGTTCTTTCATTCCTCTTATTTCCGTCGATGATAAATCCCCTTTCCGACGTCATAGACAGCGTTCGGCCAATCGTGGAAGGCCGACCACAGCGACGCTTTCGGTCGCGCACAGGGCTAATAGCAGGCGGCCAACCCTGCTGCCTTGCACGTTCATTCGCGCGCACTCCTTTGAAGTGCGAAATGTGGGTTTAATTTGGCATTAAAACAAAGCGAGATTCACTTCTCTCTTCTGCTCTTACGCTTTGCTCCGACGCTTATTTTTTATACTGCATTTTACTTGGTCTTTGTTCCGATGCATGTTTTCTGTGTTATATATGTTTTACATTCAAGTGGGTTAGGGTTACAGGCGAGCCTGCGGATTCCCGCTCATTTCCTTAGACTTTAGTCTCTGCATACTATGTTTCACCTTGCGATGGACCGCTGCGAACGCTACGAGTCACCCTAGGCAATCCAGCACCGTGAGCGGGACTACACGCACAGCGCGTTGCGTGCGCCCCAGGGTCACGCAACACTCAGAACGCACAGGATTGGTTTTGATGGCTCTCGTGCTGTCTGTTGCGGTCCATCGTAAGGTGAAGTAGTCTATCGTCCCCGCTCTTGTCGCGTGGCCGAACTGACTAGACCTACAGAAAGACAGTCCCGCGCCAGACCGTCAGACGAGGCGCGAACGTTGCTGTGTGGGCCACTGAGGAGAGCTGGGCGCTAGTGCTAGCTGCTACTGAAGTTTTGGCTTCTGCGCGCCTCGGCTGTCTGGTTTGCATGCGTGGTCCTTGTCCTGGATCCTGTTTGCGGCGGTGAGAAGTCAGTTGGACGGTGGTAATGAGGAGAGACGGGGAATGTCAATTCGAACGGTGCGGTAGTACCCCTTCAATTGTATTTTCGTCTGAAGCTAGCTTTGTCGACGCCGACTGCGCGACTTGTCGCCACAACGCAAACAACCAACCGCAATGAACAGACGTATATTTGAGCCCAGCAGACGTTCTACTGATCATCTGGAAAACACATAAAGAATTGAATTGAATATGATGAGAAATATTGAGATTCGTAGAGCAAGCGTGAACTTATGCGTTTTAAGACAGGTTTCATAACATGGTCTAGACGGTCTCTCGTGCTGCGCCGTAGAGGTTGCACTTTGTCAGAGGATTTGTTCTTGCCGCTGTGCATGGAGTCGCTTCCAGCAGCGTATTAGCCGTGATGCTGTGCAGGTATTTGAATAATACAGTAATATAGCTCACTTCTGCACCACGCACGAACTGGAAATTTCTATTGTCTTATCAAACAAGCACGCTGGACGCGTATGTCCTAAAAGTCAAATCCAAAAAAGTTTGCAAAACAAAATGAGTGGATTTAAGTTTTGCTGTTTGTTGTGAGCCACGTGGTTGCGAGACCGATGTTTTAAACAAGCATCGACACATCAAGGGGCTTTCTCGATGTTTGCAGTAGCATGTAAACAAACACTTTGTGCCACCAGTGCTCCGCTTAGTGAAATTAGTGCTTTTTTGAGGCATTTATCATTTTCTGCAATTGTCTATGCGTTTGATAATTCCAGCTTTATGCTTCTTATGCAGGCAACACAATGTAGCTGTCAAGTGCCAATTGTTACGTTTAGAAATTAGAGGAATGGAATGGAAGTATTCAGCCATTCCAGGAGTGGGAATGGGCCCAGTGTCCCCATTCCTAGGAGTTGAAAGGAATTGAATTATCGAAAACTCTAATTCTCCGGAATGGAACCGTAATGGAATGGGGGTGCCCATTCCGCAACACTGGCCCACACCTCGCAGGTCGTCCTCGGAAGAGAGAAAGCGAGCTTCTCGCTCGTCCTCTCAGAAGAGGACTTCCTCACCCAAGAAGCCTTCAGCTTCAGGGGGGAGCACACCAGCTGACTCCCGTTATCAGGACAGGCAGGCAATGCCTGTCCGTGGTTCGAGGACTTCCTCTGGTGAGGAGCGGCACTCCCGCCAAAACTCGCTGGAGAGGTCCTCCTCATGCAAATGGCAGCATTGGGCTGCCCCTTCAGGATTTCAGGGGCAGGACCAGAGGGACTCGGGCAATATCACGCCCAGTATCTCCCCTGCCTCTTCAGTGGGGGGCGGTCGTGGACGGGGTTATCCACCCCGTGCTGCGGACCTACCCAAACCTCCAGGAAAAGTCTCGTCCGAGGAGGTAGAGGCGATGGACGAGGCTACTGATCCGCCTACTCCTGCGTCTGACCATGAAGACATGGAGTGGCAAACCCCAAACCATAAATCTAAAGGGAAGAAACCCGTGACTGCTCCCAAATAGATTAAATCAATTTACCTCTTTAATCGCGAAAATTAATTTTCTTTTTCTCTCCCTCTTTTTATTAATTTATACGTGTACTTTTTTACCTAAATGAGAAACTTGCACTTTATGCAATGGAACTGCCGCGGTCTTTTACCGGACATCGATGATGTTAATTATTTTATGAATGAGCTTCGGTCTATTGCCCTCTCTTTACAAGAAACTCATCTTCAAACACATCATACACAAATTTTGCGACATTATCAAGTGTTCCGCAAAGATCGTCTGAATTCCAGTTCTGGTGGCGTAGCAGTGGTCGTGCAGAGTGGGGTTGCCTGCTCGGAGGTTCCTCTCTGCACACCGCTCGAAGTTGTAGCCGTACGCCTTCGTTTGGACGGCCTCATAACAATTCTGTTCATTTATTTGCCACCAAACCTTCCATTGCAACTTCACGAACTCCAAGGGCTTGTAGGGCAACTTCCTCAACCCTTCTTAATTTTAAGAGATTTTAATGCCGATCACCGGATGTGGGGTAGTAGTCGCCTCGATTCTCGAGGCCGAGTAATTGAGCGATTTGTATTATCATCTAACTTGTGCATTTTTAACGGGAGAGAACCTACTTTTTTTTTTAGTTCTGCTCACAACTCATTTACATCTATTGACCTTTCTATTACTTCACCTTCATTACTTCCATGCTTTTCATGGAAGGTTTTTAATAATCCTTCTGGGAGCGATCACTTCCCTATTGTTTTAGAGAGTACTGTCTCTCTTCCAACTCTTTTAACACGAATGCCCCGATGAAAACTAGACAAGGCAGATTGGTCCATCTTTCAATTAGAGGCACTGATTGATTCCTCTATAATTTCAAACATGAACCCAGATGAAACAACACTGTATGTCACAGAGGTTATAATAAGTGCTGCCACACGGAGTATTCCTCAAACTTCTGGTCGTCTTCCTAAGAGATGCAAGCCATGGTGGAATGATGACTGTAAAACAACACGAAAGTCACAGAACAAATCTTGGAGCATCTTTCGTAGATATCCAACTTCTAGCAACTTACTTTAGTTTGAGAAAAAATGAGCTAAAGCTCGCTGGACAAGACGCCAGGCGAAGGGAAGCTCCTGGAGAAAGTATTTGACGTTCTTGAGTAGTTTTGTATCTACAAAAGCAGCGTGGGGTCGGCTTAGAAAGGTTAGGGGTGACTACTTACCCTTCAGAATTCCCCTCTTCCCTGCATCATCTTCAATGTCTCTGAAAGATCAAGCGAATGTTCTTGGGAAGCATTTCCAGGACGTTTCTAGTTTACGCAACTGCAGTGAAGCCCTTAAACATCTAATTTCGACAGCAGAGAAAAAACCAATCATTTTGTCTGGTGCTCGTGACGCTCCGTACAACAGGCCTTTTACACTCTCTGAGCTCGAAGTGGCTCTCTGTGTAAAGAAGCAGTCTGCTCCTGGACCAGACAATATTCATTATGAGATGCTAAGGCACCTGTCACCTGATTCTCTAGGCAGTTTGTTGACCTTTTATAACTCATTGTGGCACTGCTCTGCATTCCCTGAGATTTAGAAAAGAGCTCATGTAATCGCTCTTCTGAAGCCTGGCAAAGATTCTTCTCAACCAACTAGCTACCGACCCATTGCGCTCACAAGCTGCTTAGGAAAAACCTATGAAAGAATGATTAACCGACATCTCGTTCATTTCTTGGAGACAGAGAATGTGTTTGATATTAATCAGTGCGGTTTTCGAGCTGGTCGCTCCACCCTGGACCACTTAGTCCGCCTTGAAACCTCTATTCGTGAGGCATTTGTACACCGCCAGATTTGTCTCTCTGTGTTCTTTGATCTGCAAAAGGCGTACGATCGACTTGGCGCTATGGGATCCTACGGGATCTGTATGCTTACGGTGTTCGGGGTCGCATGTTGCGATGTATACAAAGCTTCTTAATGGGACGTACTTTCCAAGTCCGTCTGGGCTTCACCTTGTCGGGTGTGTTTTCTCAAGAAAGTGGTGTCCCTCAGGGAGGGGTGCTTAGCGTCACACTTTTTGCAGTTAAAATCAATAGCCTGGCTGAGTTGATGCCATTGACAGTATCTTATTCTTTGTATGTGGATGATGTGCAAATTTCAGTTTCTTCTTGCAATCTGCATAGTTGCGAACGTCAACTGCAACTGGCAATCAACAGGATGAGCAAGTGGGCAGCCGAAAATGAATTTCGTTTCTCCCCCGACAAAACCGTATGCGTTCCTTTTTTCGCTGCGTCGAGGGTTGTCACCGGATCCTACCTTGCATTTGAATAACCTTACCATCACTGTAAAGGAGGCGCATAAGTTTCTAGGCGTGATATTCGACAAAAAGCTCACATTCGTACCCCAATTGAAAGAACTAAAACAAAAATGCCTACGATCTTTTAATATTCTTAGGGTGCTGTCACACACAATTTGGGAATCTGACAGACGATGCCTGCTGCGAATTTATAACTCTCTAGTGCGGTCCCGGTTGGACTACGGTGCACCGGTATATGCGTCGGCACGACCATCTGCTTTGAAGATGTTAGACCCAATCCATCACCTGGGGCTGCGTCTAGCCACAGGGGCTTTTCGCACGTCGCCCGTGCTGAGTCTGTATGCTGAAACGCATCAGATGTCCCTTGAGCGACGCAGACAATATCTTAGTCTCTGTTATGCCTACAAAGTTTATAGTGATCCGCACCACCCTTCATTCTCCGCTCTGCAGACCTCTGCATCATTGCGCCTTTTTGAGAATAAGCCCAGTATTGTTCGACCCTTGAGCCTTCGGGCTGAGAGCATGGCAAGGTCGCTGCACCCTTCTTTTGATAAGCCTCCTTTGTTGAGACAGGCCTATAGGTTCCTCCTTGGGACTTGATGCCAATCTCTTGTGATTGGTCACTTTCAAAGTACAGCAAAAAGGTTGTTGCTCCTCTTGTTCTCTAGCGGGCGGGAGTTCGCAGAGCTAGAGCAGAAATATAATGACTATCTCCACTTTTACACTGATGGCTGGAAAACATCGACTTGCGTAGGGTGTGCAGTTTGTTCTCTCGGTTTCAGTGAAGTTAGGCAACTCAACCCTCTAGCAACTATTTTTATTGCTGAATTGTATGGTTTCCTGATGGCTGTTGAATATATTCTAGAAAATATAATTAACAAAGCAGTTCTGTTTGTTGATTCCCAAAGTGTTTTCTTAGCTATTTCATCTTTAGCAAACAGCAAGAACGCTCTTGTACAACAGGTTCGTTTTCAGATAAACAAAGCTTTCCATCTAGGACAACTTATAACATTCTGCTGGGTGCCCAGTCATGTGGGCATTCCTGGTAACGAGAATGCAGACCATCTTGCACTTTCTGCAAAAAACTACACGGAAACGTCTTTTGGCCTGCCACACCAAGACCTCAAGCAAGCCTTAAACAAGTCAATTATTAAGTTATGGCAGCTAGATTGGGACACACAGATCGATAACAAACTTCACATTATTAAGCCCAACTTAGAAGCATGGAAGAGTTCCTTCCATAAGGACCGCCGTTCGGAAGTCCTTTTGTGCCGCTTGAGAATTGGTCATTCTCGATTGACTCACCTGCACTTGCTCTGCGGTGAAGATGTAAAGCTCTGTGAAAAGTGTGGGAAATGTTAGCTGTCCTTCACATCCTTTGGAATTGTAGGTTTTTTGATCATCAACGTCGAAGATATTTTACTGAACTTTTCAGAAACTACCTCCCATTTCATCCTTATTTTTTGCTTGGCGATAGACCTTTGGTACAAGGCGATAGACCTTTGGTTTCAAGTTTCCTAGATGTAAGTGGCTTTTTGCACCTGATATAGATAGATAAGTAAGGTTAGACGTAAGTGCTAGGCTTTTTAAATTAACTTTTTGGCGCAATATGGCCATAGTCGCTCTTGCGCCATTAAACCCTAATCATCATCATCATAACCTAAGTTTTTTAAAAAAAAAACTTGGTTGGTTTAATGCTGTTTACTTTTCTACCTTGCGCTCTTTCTGACTACGGAATGTTCCTGATCTTTACCTTCAAGCTCATCTCTATAGATGGTGATGTTTTGGGCAGTACGTACGTTTTTAGGCACAAATTTGATTGTGACAAAGCAAGGGCGGTTGATACAAAAAGCAGGGTGTGGTGAACACGTAAAATATTAAAGATAACTTCTAATTTTATTACTTCAAAATGTTATCAAATTACTATTGTGAATACTACTAAGGAAAAATAATGAAACTATAACGTATTTTTGAAATGTAATTGATTTTAACTTAATCTTGTAATTCATCTCCATCTGTTTCGCTATAGAGCGACACCTTAGGATAAACGCTTTCAAACATAAATCATTATAAAGAGAGCACGATTCTGAAGCAGAATCTAAAATAAGGGCGTTATCGAACATATTTCTGAAGCAAAATTGGCTCATTTAGTTAAGTTTAATTTAATTTGTTTACCTAAATTCCCATAAGGAGCTTTATAGGCTGGGGGGGGGGGGCACGCGGTCATTAAGAAAATTGGCAGAAGGCACAATTTATAAGCAAATAATAATAAAAGTCAAATGTGGAATTTTAGCCATAGGAGGCGGCAAGTGTGTCGCAAAATGTTTAGGTGTCTGTTATGTTAACTGTTGAGTCAGGTAGATTGTTCCAATTGGTAATAGAAAGCTGCAGGGAGAAAACTGAAAGCTATTGGTCCTATGAATACATAAAGTTAATTTGCAAGAGTTATCTAAGTGACGGGAGGTGTGAGGGGCGTGTGTGTGGCAGAGATTTTTCTGCAAACGAAGGAGGTGGTGAAATGTGCGGAGTATTGTTGTGGCGAATAAATTTTTACATGCTTTGAGAAGGGGGAACCAAGTTAGGCTTTATGTGTACAGATGCTAGATATAAATTTATAGTTGCCGAGACTAAATTCTACGGAGCGCTTTGGACTTGCTTCTAACATATATTCACATTTGACCCCCTTGTATAATGCCCCACGGGCCCTCAAGGAAAATAAATGATGATAAATGATGCGGTATAACTGAGAAGTAATTTAAATGGATGAAGCGTACTCCAGCTGGGGTCGAGCGAGGAACGTGTATGCAAGGAGTTTAGTTTCTGGGAGGCAAGGAAAAGATTACGTCGGAGGAAGTTTAAACTTGTTAGGTTTGATGATGATGTGAGATTCCCACGAGGGGTTAGCTGTCAAGTGAACACCAAGCTACTTATAGCTTAATCTTTTCTAAGGTCCAACCGGAAAGATGGTAGCAGAATATATTGTGTTTGTTTGTGATAAATGACATAAATGAGTTTGTTCACGTTAATTTTCATTTGCTACTTTTAATACAAGAATTTAATTATGTAGATCAACTTGCCATTGCGCAAGCTCAACATGTTTTTAGGACACACGACAGTCATCAGCATATTTTCTGATTGCACATATAATGCCGATCGGTAGATTTATAATATAAATCAGAAACAACAAAGAACTCAGCGGGAATCTCTGGGGAACTCCGGATTTTTCTATTATTAATGACGTCATGTAAAGTTAAATTAAAAAAAATAGCAATCCAATTAGTCAAGTTTTATCAATTTGAAGCATAATAAATTTCAAAATTATAGTTAGTGTGGAGCCTTATCAAACGTTTTTCTGAAAAGTCATTAAAATGACATGGGTTTCGCTGCGATGATGAATGTTCTGTAAATATCGGTTCTGAAAAATAAAAAAAAGTCTGGGTATCACAGGACAGAGACCGCCGGAAACCCTGGTGATTTACAAAAGAGTAGCCTGCGATCAACCATATAATTAAAAAATTTTGAATATACACATGCTCTACCAGCTTACCTCGTTGTTCTGTCCGTTTTTTTTATTATTCCTTGGTCTCGGGTTTAATATGATTTACTTGAACACAGGTCAAAGAAATAGGTATGTATTTGGTGGGGCAGTCTTTGTTGACACTTTTATATATCGAATACTCTTGCGTATTTTCGATCAAGGAGTACATCACCAGAAGGTGACGTACTACTCGATTGTGCGGTAATTTGACTTGGTATTAAGCCAGGAACACATCTGCGAAAAAAAGCCGAATTTTGTGCGAAAATCGCACACGAAAATCGCACGGCAGCTAGGCTCCTCCCTTGCTCCTCCCCTTTTTCGAAAATCGGGAGCGGTTCGAGAGATCCGCAGCGCCAGATATTTTCGCACGGCGCCTCCGAATTCCGGGCGCAGGACCTCGGTGAGCGAAAGCCCGGAACAGGACGGAACGACAAGATACGATCGGCTCGCAACATGGCGGCTAGCGCAGCTTCGGAAGCAGCGCAGCCAACATCGTATGCCATTCGTGCGTTCTCATCTCAACCTTCGGAGGAAACCCCTTCTGTCTCAAAGGGTGGTGGGGCTCGCGTGGCCATTCAACGAGATTTGAATACCTGAAGTTTTGAAGGGGCGCGAAATATGGGACGCCAGTTTGCCAGACTACCGGAACAGCCTCGTGAGGTCGGAGCACGAAAACCGCAGTGCATTGCGATTTCCGCGCCGCGCATTCCACCTCATTTGACTCGTCTTCCGAAAACCGAAAGCTACGATTTTCGTAGTCTCCGATTTCCGTCCGATTTTTGGTTCGTTTTTTCGCAAATGTCAATCAATCAATCAATCAATCAAAGTTTATTCAGACAACCGTCGAGGAATACGGTTGTCTGGGGGCCGCCACAAAAGGCATCGGCATGCCTGACAAGGCGACAGCCCCCCCTCTCCACGGCCAGACAAAATGAAAGTCTCAGAGGACGAAAACTACTTGATCATGAAAGATCCAACATAAAATCCCATAAGCAGTACAAAACACTGTATACCAAGAAAAAAACAATGAACTAAAACCAGATTGTCCCCCACGTTGGACAAACAACAACGACGCACATCAATGTTTAGGCCTGCGCAAACACGGCAGACAAAGGGGCAACACATAACATAGTGCAGCCAGCCAGCGATCTCTACAAAGATATTTCTTTAAGCCCGCAGAAAAATGCTGCACAAAAAACAACATACGCGCACAACAAAAAAATAATAATAACGAAAAAACGTGTTATTTTTGAAGGAACAATAGATAAACATTTATGTTTTTTTTTAAAGCTTGTATAGACATACCTTCCAGAATAATGGTCATGAGACCAGGGTGGTCATTCAGAAGTACAGGTATTTGATAATCTAATTTTTGTACGCCATAGTTTGTGCGTATTTTTTGCTTTCTGTAGCTTGTGTGCCGAAAATTGTATGGATGATCTTTCCAAACATACGTACTGAAAAAGACAGTTGGTTCTAATTTGATTTGATTATAGATTAATAAAGATAACTCCTTATTTATAACATTTTGAATAATTAATATTCGGTGTTTTCTAAAAAGCGGAGCAGAGTGACTCCGGTACGGGGCATTTTCGACCAAGCGCAGGGCCTTTTTCTGTAATATGTGCAGGGTTTTATTATTTATAGGCATTATTTTTGTAGTTATTTATAGTTAAATAAAACAACACATAAAACGCCTCATCGTGCAAGGAAAAGTTATTTCCTTGCTGTTTTTCAGAAAACTAAGGCCAGACATTAAGACAAAACTTTAAGTTTATATGCGCATATTATGACAATAAGGGTATATACAGGTGAGCCAGTGAAATTTGAACTCTGAAACTGGGCAGGAATGAAAACAGCGATAGCATAAGTGGACATCACGAAGACGTTTAGTTTTCACAAATTCTATCCAATTCATATTTTATTTGAACTGTCTATCGAAAGACACTGTTGATAGCCCTAATCCTGGAGAATTTTATTCAAAGTTAAGATTATTTTAGTAATTATATAAAATATTTTGTGTGTTCATGGGCCTGATCGTGTCTGTGCTAGCTTTGTATCCACTCCTGCTGGGGCCCTAACTGGGCTTGCAGTATTGAGAAATAAATGAATAATATTTTTTCTACCACTGTCTCACGGGTTAGTGCACTGTCTCAGGGGTTAGCGCTCTTTCGCTCTACCTGTCTTTTATCTTCCACCGTGTCCTGTGCGGTGTTTTACCTTGTTGAACTACCAACTAGCTCAAATTACCACCTTACTGCACTAATGTTTATTGTTTATATAGTATATTGTAATGTTCCAAAAAGACTACCAATGCAGTACGGTAGAAGCATACATATGTGTGTTAATGTAGAGAGGTTCTAAGGGAGCATAAGAAGGTCGTGAATTGTCTGCTCAAGTCGAGAATCACTTGCCAAAAACAAAAGTTCAATATTACTGAAAATATTGCGATTGAAATATAAGAACAATACACCTTACCCAAAATTATTAGAACTTTCTGCGCCAACTGTAGGGATAATAATGGTATTCGGTTGTTACGAAGTGATAACCGAACATGCGCAACTTTGTTGCGTATAATATGGCATAAAGCTTTTTGTGGCATCGAATGTTTTATATTCCATTTTCTCCAGCAAGAAGGACTTATTGTTGTCATTTGAAAAAAAAAATGACTACTATAAATAAAATGCACCCGAATCACATGAAGCGTTCAGCATTTAAACCAAGGTTAGAAATATTCCTAGTCATTCCTGAAAATGATTCCGCGGGCATAAAATATAGAAGGCCGTGAAATTACCATGGATGTACAGTTAGTGGTTTCTAGAGTAACTCTATGTGTCCAGTTACTCCAGCGTTTCTAATGGAATACATGGGTTGCACTGATGTCGCATCGCATACTTTTGACCACCATGTAAGAGGAGGAGAGGGAAGCTACTTTTGTAAGAATTTGGAGTGACGGGTTAATCTTCTATAATCTTCTGGGAGGAGAATAGCGACGCCTGTGCAAATCCGGGAGGTACAAAAGAGGGTCCTGATAAGAGGGGAGCTCCTTCTTGCCCTCGTTTCTGGTGGTCATCGGAGCGCTCTTTGAATGACGTCACGTGCAACCCATCTGTAGCGTTGAGTCATTCATAGCCTTCACAGGGCTATATGATCACTGACATCTTAGAAGAGCAGGGATCGGCTTTTACGTCCATGCTTCCTCGTGATTCGTCCTTTAGTGTGTCCATCGGCTAACGCCGCAATCCCATTTGCTGGGAAGTAATTAGATGTTCGAAACTCACCTGTTCTGCGTTTGCGTTTCCTAAGCTCTCAGTGACCATATAAAAAAAAAAAACACATAACATACCGTTTCTCTTTACATTTTGGAAGCTTGATATGGCGCTGCTCAATTCGATTGAAGCACTGTTCGGGCACCCCTAGAAAATTATATTTTGTTGAAATTTCTGACCTGCTGATTTAAAAAAGAAATGATTACATCGTTTTAATTTTCATCTAGGTAAATGAGCAAGAAATGGCCAAGTTTCGGAAACTGCTAAGCACGTGCTATGAAGAAATACTTGAATACATCGACGGCTGTGAAGAAAAAATGAAAGAAATGCTATGCAAACCATAATGATGTGTCTCAAAAAATCCTAAAGAAAAAATGAACGTTGACTTATATCTGTTTAGAGAATAAAAATTGATGTCTATAACACGAGAAATTCTTAAAACAAGTCAAAAACCGGCCCGCGTTTTACTTTATATTAAAATAAAAATAAAGTAACACTCTAATCTCGCAAGTGTAGTGAAGAGCCATCACGTTATTATACTGATGATACGTAACCAAACACGCGGTTGTGTAATAAAGCCTTATGAGTATGATTGCACCTGCAGAATACGTACGATCCTATGCAGCATACTTCACCTTCCACAATTATAGCAAACATGAGGACATTTGTTGGAAATACTTAAATGATTGGCGGCACAGTAATTAGGTTATACCTGACAAAATGGCCAGACCTAGGACATGTTTTTGTGCGCGTAAATCTCGGTGTAATATCGTTTATGTGCCTGGATTCGTGACGCTACTTCTGACATGATTACCATTGTTGCGAGTTTAAAACAGAGAAGAAAGCGGGAACAAAGTTCGGGCACTGCATACACCCAACACCGACGAAGCCTCTCATCCGGGACTTTCACTCTTTCTAACGACCCAGCGAGGGGGAAAGCGCCAGTAGCCCTTTCCGCTTTTCCCTCTCGCCCTCTTTCAGTAAAATGTCTATAGACCACTCGATCCGTCCGCTACAGTGCGCTAGAAGTTGGATAGTGGGCTCACCGTCCATTCTCCCCCGTGTACATTTATATAATCATAATCTCCAAATATCTCATTTCTCCCCGTTGTAGTGGGCCTTACACTGATCATTAAAAAAAGAGAACTAAATAAATACAACTGCAGCAGAACTGTGTCCACGGCAAGTGTCATTAAAGGGATACTGAACTAAGCAATTTAGTGTCCATAATAAGTGGCGCACGTTTTTTCCACGAGCCAGCAGCCGCCGGTGTGCGCGAGCACACGCAACAAAAATGACGTCAAAGACCTCCATTCGTGGTTAAGACGACAGTGAAATGTATGGGCTTTGGGCTAAAGGAGAATAAAGACAAGTGTTTCATCTACACAGTGGTGTCTGGTGTAAAAGGTAAGCGATTAATTGGTCTAACAAGCACGTAGCGTTCCCTTGTAGAGATGAAAAGCCTGTATTTATTCTCCTTTGGCCCGAAGCCCATGCATCCTGTCGTCTTAAGCGCGAATGGAGGTCTTTGACGTCATTTTCGTTGCATGTGCTCGCGCACACCGGCGGCTGCTGGCTCGTGAAAAGAACGTGCGCCACTTATTATGGGCACTAAATTCTTTGGTTCAGTATCTTAATGTCATAACATTGCCTATGCAAGCCTGTAGGAGTGGGGTGGCATCCCGTGATTCTGGTGCAATCAATCACTCAGTAATACGACTGGGCGACTTAAATTGTAACAAAGAGCACACGCCGCTTATAACGTAGAACACGTTTTTGGCGAGGATATCTGGGTGAAAACCCAAGGCGCGCAAGTGAGGTGTAAAAACGAGACGCCTAAGTGTGATTGCTAAAGCGTTACGACCAACAGAAACGCAAATAACGTGGAAAGACACTTGACTTTAAACGTCATTATTCAGATGACCTGAAAACGTGCTCAGGTCACGTAACGTCATCAGGTCCATGCCGTGGCACCTGTGGCGTAATCACGTCATGTTTTTGACAAAATACCGTGATTTCTGACATCGCACACACTACCTGTGTATTGCGTGTGTTCGATGTGATTCTTAGATCGTACACACGCAATACACACACTGCCGTTGGAAGTCGCAGTATGAATCAAGGTACATAAATGGTGGTACCAAAGATTGCACCCATGATACGTAGACCACGTATGGCTATTTTGCCAGGTATAACTAAAGTGCTCCCGCAAATTTTTGCCTGAAATCAATTGAGAAACTGCAGAGAAAACTACCACCTCGTTTTAAATGGTTTGAACAAGGGTAACAACATTGCTCTTCCCGAATTCTTGGCTGAAAAAAAATTAAATCGAATACGCTGATTGCAACATTTCATGAAAATATACAAGTGAACCGTTTTAAATATTTTAGTCGAAAACACATTTTGACTTAGCATGTTTTGGCTTTTAACGAATGAGATCTTTTCTGAAAAATAAAATGTGAGCTATTGGAATATTGCTTAACGAAGGGTAACTTGTATGTTTTTATTGAAATTAAACAACATATATATCCAAAACAAAACCAACCTCGACAAATTATAAATTAAAAGCTAGTCAAAAATTAAAAAAGAAAACTGTACAGCTGTTTGTTGCACAACAAAACTAATACGCTAAACTCTTGGAAAAAAGTTTGTAGTACTTACTGACTAATTGTTCCTAACTTGTCACAACATACACTAGGTTCTTAGTAACTGAAGTTAGTAATGGTCAAGTTAGTAATGTAACTAATTCAAGAAGCTAGTAACAGTTACAAACCAACCTGAACCCTTTCACAACCTTTAGCTAGTAACTGGCATTATCACGAGACCTCCACTCTAAGAAAAAAATGCCCTATTAATTTCTCCATGAAAGGAGGAACAGAAATATACACAAAATTTTACCACAGAAGGGCTAAATTTCCTCATACCTTGTACTCGAAAGATGACAGTGTTCGCGTGTAGCGTTTTGGTGCCTAGGGCAACGCAGTGTGATTTATGTAGCTTTCCACCAGATGGAGCTCAGAACTTTAAAAAATAAATGTCGGCACTGCGCCGCTTGCATTTACATTGCCAGTCTAACACTAAGTCCATAGATATGTTGCAATATACGATACAATGCACTGACGTATACAATTAGAACACACAAACAACAGCAAAACAACAGCCAAACCAATGACGCACTCTCCTCTACGAATGCCCATTCACGTGATCGCCCTATGGGCATATTTTTCTTTAATTCGACTTAGCCGGTTACTGACACAATTCTCGGATGAACACGTAGAGGCTGACAAAATATTACTCCTACTACATAATGTTTTTTTCCCAGGGAGTAGTTTATATCTTATAATTTAGCGTCTTCAGTAAAGCCATGTAGATTAGTTAACTGAAATCGATTAATTTACTTTTAATACTGATTTGATGAACCAGTGTTAAGAATGCTGTATTGAAGGTGAGTTATTTTAGAGGCTATGCCAATTGTTCGATCTGAGTTAGTTATTGAATTACCACGACGACTATTCCCCCATATTTTGAAACGTTAAGGTCAGTGTTGTATGTTCACTCAACTGGGCTTGAAAACATAGATGCTACAAGCTATAAAAATAACAGTATATATTACAGCTCTCACATATGTTTCATTTATTTAATTTATGCACCCTTTTTATATGCTTTTCATTTATTTTTAGAAGATACAATAATTAGGTAGTGTCTTTTAAGAACTGGTTCTTATTTAGTGCTGTCAAGATTATTCCCATCATGCTTTATAGAAAGAAAGTCAGGTATACGAGGTGCAGTATTTGAGGCATCAGCTGTGGTTACTAGCCGCAGCCTTCCAGCAAGTAACAGCTGGAGTTAATACCTGTCGTGCGTTTAATGTGGGAAAAACAAGTAGAAAGGAAGTAATGGTAAAAAAAAGATAGTAACTGCTGCAGTTAGTAACTTTCTACAATCTGTCGCCTGTTTGACGTAGGAAATATATAATAGAGAAATAGTAGCTGCCAGAAAAAGGTAGGAACTTCTGCAGTTACTGGCTTTTTACTTACTTTCTTTTAGTAATGTAAAGCTAAACCAATAGCTGAGTGAAGGCACAAGTTTCCGCCATTATCTTAAAACATGGCTATTGTTTGCAATGTTGGGATGGCCAGTAGGTTCCGGTAGTGCGCTGCCACAGCATCTCATCTGGACCTATTAGCGCTTTAGCAATTGATCTGCAGCGGCTACAGCGCACCGAGCCTTAAGCAAGCACTAACGAAGAGCTTTAGATTGGCTTTTTATGGCGATAACAAAATCAACAACGCAAAACAAACCTAGAAAAAAAAAACTGCTATGAAACGTGATTTTATTTCATTTTAAAATGTGACCACACATTTTCGAAGTAAAATATTTCTTCTCCGCTAAAAAATTTAAATAACTGATTTTTTTTAATGGCCATTGATATAACTTCTGGCATTCACAATTCTGAACATGCACTGTTAGAAAAAACTGTTTAAGTACGGGGCATATCCCTGCTGCTTACCTTGTTTCCGCAAGATGTTTCATATCACTAAATTACAGAAATATACCATGGTTCCTTAGTAAGGGACATTTTGTGGCAACAAGGGTAGCGTGCATAAGTTTCTCGTACACCGCTATGATGGTACAAGTGCTATTTTGCAAACCACGGGAAAGAGTTGAGTACGTTGGTTAAACATATTTAGGAGACACCAGCTGAACAAACCAAGTACAAATGTAAGGAGGACGAGAGAGACGCATTCAATCGCTGGGCTACCAACTGAATTTAATGAAACACTTCTTCTTCATCGACTGGCTAGGATCCAACAAACCTAGTTTGCTTCACTTCTTCCTTTTCTTTTCTTATTTTTAAACTAGGGCATCCTGCTCGTCTGTCTACTTGTGGGCGGTACTTCCACCTCGCAAAAACGTCCTCTCTTCTCTGGTTAAGGTCACAGATGGTGAACTAACACACATGTCCCCTTTCTCTTCTATGTTTAAAGCTTTTAAAACCTCACGTGCAAGCCGGTTTCGATGGTGTCCCATGATGGTAACTTTGTATAAGTTTGCCTTGCACTTGCAGTCACGGCAATGTAGGGCTAAGTGACCTGCTACCGTCCAGTTCTTCAAACTATTGGCATGTTCCCGAGTCCTATCATTTATCGCCGCCCGGTCTGTCCGATGTAACAGCGGCCGCATGTCGGGGGTATGTGATATATAACCTCCTTGTCGCACTGGGTATACACGGTCCTGTGATTGGTGCCACACCCCTTGCTGTCGCTGGTTGCGGCACAACGAATAGGCCTTATTGGGCGCCGAACACAGCACTTGTACCTCGTGCCGATTTGCCATCTTTTTTAACCTATGTGTGATCCCATGAATATATGGGACAACCACAAACGTTCTTCTTGTCTTCTTTTGCTGTGTGGAAGGGTCGTTGCGCCCGCATGTTGTCTTGATGGTGCGGCAAATTCTTTCGCACACGGAGGCAATTACATGTCGTGGGTAGCCCGCGTCCTCAGTCTGCATATTTGTAACTCGAAGCTTCGGGAGATCTGATGCTCACAAGATTTGTTCAGGCTAGAAAACAGGGCTGTGACAGCTACTGCCTGCTTAACAGTTTTTGAATGCTGCGACGAGAAGGGGAGAAACCCTTTGCCTGAACGGGCTTGGTATCTCCAGCAAACATGATCTGCTCTGAACTCCAAAACCAAATCAAGAAACTTGATGGTCTTCCTGACTGGATGCTCATGCGCGAAAGTGAGCCCCATGCATGACTGCTGAAAAATCCTCAGGATGTTGTTGAGGCATACCAAGCCTTGTAAATCCAGTTCTGCAACATGTAGCATTTCGTCGTGAAGGTATTTCTCTGCTCCTGTTGTGTCACAGATATATGCACATATAGCTGGTGAAGCCGAAGTTCCTCGTGGTGTGAATGCCGCGTCTTTTGTGCTAGGAACTTCGGTGGTTGCCTCCAATATGAGCATGTACCAAGGGACAAATCTACTTTTAAATTCATAAAGATTATAAGAAAAATTAAATATTAGTTGTTGTGTATTGGTGGTATTTAACCATTCCGGTGAACACATTGTGAAATAAAGCAAAGTGTTTATTGCCTCAAGATGTCTAACATTTATTAAAAAATCAATACCCTTACGAAAACGGCATATCTGGACCTATATAAAACACAGATATGGTTACATAGAAAATTGAGCATATCTGGTCATATCAAGCACATCATTTTATATAAGGCTTATCTAGCCAGATCTGCCCAATTGTTTATATATCCAAATCTGCGTCTGCCAAATAGGGGTATATCTGCCTCCCATATCAAGCCAGATATGTCCCAATCAGATATGGCAACCTTTATATACAGGGTGTTTTTTTCTATTCTTGCAGATTTGTTTTTCAAAAAGCCATGAAAGCTAAACTTACGCGCCAGGGGGACATTATCTGGGTGGCTAATCTTTGCGATAAGTCGGCTAATTATTTGAAATTGACTACTTAACTTTTCAATTAGTGAAATTAGACATATGGTTTCATTTAGAAACTTGCTGAGCGTCATCCAAAACTCCTAAATCAGTCATTTTCAGATAGACTTTCAGCGCGTGAGAAACGTAGAGTGTACTAAAGTTACCACTCGTGGAGCAAATTTTTTTACGAAAGAGTTACATATAAAAGACACCACGGACAGCACATCTTCCGACTTTCAACACACGATGAATCGCAGACGCTCGCATACGGAAGGTTGCGATGCTGCGCGAACGGTTTTTGAAAGACGCTGCGTAGGGTACTCCGGCCGCAACGGCTTCGCAGCCGTTCGAAGGGAAAATGATTCGGGACGACGAAGTAGCGTCTTGCATCTTCAGTAAGCTAACGGTTCGTGTTTCCCCGCTCAATTTAGCGGAGAAACATAAACAAAATTAGTTTCACTGCTAGATTTAGCGCAAAAATTGACGTCACGTGACATACGTACCAATTCAATTTTTCGCTAAATTTAGCGGGGCGGTTACACCGATATCGACGCCGACACCACTTAACTCGGAAACGGGCGCCTAATAGCTGCGATCTAAAATCCATTTTTTGATTAACTCGCTTTCCGATCTTATGCACTTCGTCATATTGTCACACGTCAAACATACAACCAAATTCCATTTGTCTTTCAATCTTCAAAATGCGCAATTGATCAATTGGTCCAAATACCTGGAATAACTTCACTTTAAGGATGTTAACAATAGTTAACCAATTACATGATACTCATGCAATATAGATCAATCAACTAGTGTCTTGGCGAGTACATATGACTTATTGCTTGCACGACCGAAACGGGCCCATATATCATTATCAGGGGCTATATTTGCACGCGTATATAGCGATATATGGCCGTATTTACGCACTTATATGGCCACATCTGGCAATATTTGCCCACTTATATGGCGGAATATGGCCGTATCTGCTCCCATAAATGGCGGAATATGGCCATATTTCACTCCTTAAGTTATCATATATGGCCGTATATAAAATATATCAGGCCATATCTGACATTTTTGTACGGGTAGTCCCAGCTCACTAGAAGCATGATCTGTTATCAAGTACCAATTTCCTTGGAAAATAGATAGTGAAAAAAATCTGTTATAATGAATCAACAAACAAAGCCTCTTGGACTAATACTAAAATTTCCGTATTTCCATAAGAAGTGTTGATAAAAAACGAAAGAGTTTACAATTCTCTGTAATGCCGAATTGGAGCGCAGCTATTGATCAGAAGGAGGGTAGGGTACGAAGTAGAGGGTATGCCCCTCCTCCCCCTCCCCTTCTCCTCTTCTGCTCCCCTCCCATTTAGCAGAAAATTTCGGTAAACGTAGGGGAACTTTTTCCGCTAAATTTAGCGGGAAAGTTTATTGCTAAATTTAACGGTAGCATTTGCCCGCTAAATTTAGCAGAGAAATTTTCCCGCTAAACTTTGCGGGGAAGTGTTTTCACTAAATTCAGCGGAAACTTTTCCTGAACCTTTAGCAGGGAAACTTTTTCCGCTAGATTTAGCACGGAAAGTTTTCGACTAAATTTAGCGTGGAAATCTTTCCACTAAATTTAGCGAAGGAAATTTTTCCGCTAAATGTAGAGGGGAATTTTTTCCGATAACTTTAGGGGGGAATTTTTCAGCTAAATTTAGCCTGAAAATTTTTTCGCTAAATTTAGCGAGGAATTTTTTCTGTTAAATTTAGTGGGGAAAATTTTCCCCTAAGTTTAGCGGGGAAATTTAGCGAAGATTTTCCCGCTAAATTTAGCGGGGCAATTTTTCCATAATGCAACGCGCTGTTACGCCCGCTTGCATTAATCCCATGATGCAACGCGTGCGGTTACGCCGATGGCGACGGCGATACCGCTCAAGCCGGCCGCAATTCACACTGGCGGTTGAGCTGCGTTCGCGAAGCGGTTGCGGACGCGGTTCGCGAGCGACCCCGTTCAGACACACCGAGAGGCGGTTGTCGGTTTCTCGGCGATCGTGACCTTTTGTAACTTGCGTTGGCAACCCTGTTTTACAACCAAAAACCCACTTTTATTGACTATCCGAAGCAACGAGGTAGAGGGGCTTAGAGCGATAAACCGGGGTTCCGGTCTGCACTCGAAAGTGACCCCCATAAGGCGGCTGCCATTGTACGCAAATTTGACCACTCGTCAGGTGACCAAACCAAATACGTGACGTCACAGGAAAGATGGCAGCGCCCAGGCAGCGGCTGGCCCCAGCTGGGCCGGAGCTTGTCGGATGCTTTGTTCGTTGTCGTTCGTCTCGGCGAATAGATTTCAGACGCGGAAGCCGTCATATGAGGCCGGTCGAAAGCGACTTTGGAGTTCAGCGTGGTGTCTCACGTAGGTATAACGTGAAAATACGGAGGAACGGTGTGCATTTCGCTGGTGACCGACGGGGATATTGCCACGAAAGAGACAAGCGGCCTTACGTTACTCGGACCTCGGATTGATTCGGATACCGCTAGGATAAATTTTAAGGCGACGTTTCTGTGCTCTCGTCGACCTTCGGAATCTTTGATATCTGCGGTGAAGCGTGTGCAATAAATTTGGATACATAGTTTAGCGACGGAAATTGCGTGAGTCGTGCTTGGCAGTGTGCAATCGTGGTGCCGCTTCGTTCAAATGACCGAAGGCTCACTTCGGTTGTGCGGCGCACCGGAGAGCTGCCTTGAAGCTTGTAATTCCCGCGCCATGCTAAATGATACGGTGCTGCTTCCCAAATTGTTCTGGCGTACACGTGCGATTTCACGGAGCACAGGTGTTGCAGTTGGTATTGATTCCGCTGGTCTGTCGCACGTTTCGTCGACACAAAAGTTTCATCCACACTCGTTACGCGAATTGCAAGCTGTATGTACATTTCATCGCGCGTGTTACCTACCCAGTCCACCCGTTCACGTCGCTTTGCGACAACAGTCTGCAGCAGCTCATTACCAGAAAAGTGGTCCCACATCCATTTCAGTTCCGCTCGTCCACGGCAGTCGCCAGACCCCGAAAGAGAGGATTTATTCGGACAGAATGCCACTAAAGCAATGCAGCTTCTTTAGTGGTCAGGATAGACTCTTCTGTTTGTTTTGTTATATTGTCACGGATGCTTGCTCTAGTCCTATTTTCTATCAATATTTACTACTCTGGAAAGTTCCAGGCCATGCTCAGCTGTCATCGTATGTTCTGGTGGGGGTGCTGCGCACTTTACCCATAGCCCTTCACTCTGTGTGGACCCAGGCGACATAGCCGAGTTGCCCGATAACAAGACACGGGTGGCAGATTATCCCGCGTCTTAAACCCCCTGCGAGCCGTGAACCAAGTCCTATCCCGAGCCCGGCAGAAAAACCGCAAGACGAGCGAGTACCACAACGAAGAACCTGAAATCTGGGCCAGTTGCTGCAACCAGCTAGAACCACCGGAATTCGGTCTTTTGCCAGAAAAACCGAAGCTGACTAAGCCAACAATGACAAACCTGTAGCAGCAAACCGCATCTGCTCCCACCACTGTTTACATGCCCGTCGCACCTCACACTCCGACGCCCTTTCACGCAAGGGGTATGAAGACGTCGAGGGCTGGATTGAACAATATGACCGTGTCGCCCGCCACAGTGGGTAGACGGACAACCAGCTCCTGCAGAACCTATACTTCTCATGAAAGAAACTGCCGGGCACTCGTTTGAGAACCACGAATCCTCCTTAACGTCGTGGGAAGTTTGCAAGATCGAGCTGAAGTGCACGTTCATCAGCCAACATTGACGAGAGAGAGCCGAATTCCTGATTCTGTCCAGGGCACGGACCCAATGAGAGCGTCACCGCCTTCATGGAGGATGTTTGGCGCCTAATCAAACACCCATGCCAAACCTGATGCTACAGAAGACAAGAAGCTAAGAATCCCATGTCCCTCATGTGAGGCACAACACCTTCGGCAGCCTTGTCCGCAACCCCACGACAACAGTCGAAGGGTTCATATCACCGAGGCTTCCAACATTGAATGTACACTGCAAGCCCGATCCTGCCAATATCAACAACTCCCCAGTGTCTCGACACTCGAGTCATCCAGCTGCAACTTCGACGCCAGCCTCCCAATCATCTGCGACATCATCCACAACGTTGTACGGGGGAGATCAGGAAGCTACTTCCTGCCATCAGTTGCCCGGCTTTTATTTTGATTGCCGAGATTGTTTCGGAACAAGTTCGACAGGCATTTCAACTGGAGACTTATTCGAGCCAAGCGGCATCTGACGAACCGAGGGCGACTTATGCCACAAAGTCATGACGACCGCCACCGGCTACCCGTTACTATTCAATACCAATTCAACGAGACACCCCAACGCCGAAGCATTCCCGACATCAGGAAGAACCAGTGTAGGTCCGCGCTGAACAAAATACACCGAGGAAAACGGAGGTGCTGCGAATGGTCGACCGAAAACCACTCTGCTACCATTGCATGAGGCCGACCATGTCTACTGGAGGTACCCATACCAATGAATTGGCCTGCAAGGGTTCAAGCTGAACGACCCTCGACCACGTCTCGACAAGCGTCCGCGAAGCATTGAGGATTATCTTCGGCGGCCTTTGTCCCTGGTGCCGACATTACCCCGAAGCTCCTGATCCCCTTCACCTTGATGGGAGGTAAGCATGACAAAGCAGGTGAGCGGTAATGCAAGGACAGTTGATTTGGTGTCGGTTGTCGTCGAAGGACAATACCTAATAATTTGCTGACATTAGTTATCTGTGTCCACGCCACGAAGCAAACAATTTCCAACTTTGAAGGAGAATGCCGCTGAGTGACTTGAAGAAATAGAATGGTTGGTTGTTCTCAAAAGTTAACACCAAGCATCACCCGACTTCACTTTGCCACACGAGACTTACACAAGTTGCAGTGGTCGCGGGATGCAGAAGAAATCACCATTACGGAATGGAAGTGAAATGGCTTGCATAGCAAACAAACATTCTTGCCAGCCATCAAGTCAATGGTACAGGAAAAGGCAAAGCCATGTAAGCAATACATGCCCGAGCTTGCTGCATTGACGCAGAAAACTACCAGGAAAATGAGCGGATTAGAGGCCAGTCCTGCAGCCCCAGTGCATCAGATGTCAGTGGCGGCACATGACATATGATTACAAGACGGCATCAGTCAGTCCAAGTTGCCACTTGACCAAACTGAACACAGACGTGCCAGGAGCGTCATCCGACAACAAGGAATACAGGTGCAACAACTGAACGCCTGACACGAGACTGTCGCAGAAAGAACTCATTATGGAACCATTTGCTAAGAATCCATAATTATGTAATCAAGTGGAAATAAACACATTTGATACACTAACCAAATAAACATATTTCCGCTTGCCTGTACGCCTTCAGAGTCTAGACAGCAAGAAGTGTGTTCACCGCACACGCTGGACCTTTTGAGGACAATCACCATTTCCGACCCCTCAGTATTAATTAATGGGACATACCAGACTTGCAGACTTGTTGTATGGGGCTGCATTCGTTCCACCTCTCCTGAACATGTGGTGCATCCGAAAACAAACTCCAGTGATGTGAAGATGTTTTTTATTAATTTATTCCCTCGAGTGATGTGAAAATGTTATTTATTAATTTATTCCCTCCCGGGGCCTCCGTAGGCATTGCAGAGAGGATACTTAAAACTACACATATGATAATAACATCATAGCACACTGACATTAATGAGCACAAAACCAGCCCAGCTACCAAAAATAAATATTACACTCGTAAGAAATAATTATTGCTGTAACTTGTTAATTACAAAGACGAACACACCTCTGAGCATCTTGTTTAATTAAATGTGTTGATACGTTGTTCTATAGCAGGACATTTTCTATATGTATGACACAATAGACCATTTGCAAAACCCCATCAAGCAACACAATTGTCACAATTTTTTTTAGGCACAGAGCACACGAATGGGCCTCAGTTCACGTCGAACGCTAATGCAGCATTCGAGTCCAATAGGCGCTGAGTCGAGTTCACAGTGACGGCGGACATAACATTCTTGTCGAACAAATGCCCAAAGTATGAAGGCCTTGGGTAATTAGAGTAGTAGCTACTGTAATTCGTTCCATCACAATTTGGCAAACGGCAAAGGCTACAATCTCGGTGAGTCAATATGCACCTTGGAGAGAGGCACATGACAACATATATCATCAGAGTGCTCGTCTGCACAGATTTGTCACATACCTTCACTCTGTCTCTGATAGGCTCGAGGGGGCTGTGGCGGTTGCCCTTTTCCAAGTTACGGTGATACAAAGTATAGGCAGCCCACACTTTTGAAAAAAGTCTATTGAAGAGACCGAAAGGATGTGTCAACATTTTTCAACAAGACTGCTCTTCGGGCAAGAGATGAACACAAATATGAATTATCTTGTCCAGGTAATTAGAACAAGTAAATTATTGATCGACTAATACAATGCACTCGTGATGAAAAAAACGTATTGCTGCAATAAATCCTACGAAAGAGAAAAGTGTGCGGTTAATCTATGCGTACACCAAAACGGTTGTTCTTATAGCAAGTTGAATAGCTTTGAAGCAGGTGCCCGCAACGATTTCATCCCCACCCTCAATAAAACGCCATCCTCGCAGCTGAAAATAAGTGTGCACTTCGTACTCACAAAAAAAGGAAGAAAAGCGATCGAATGTAGAATCGTCGATTAGCACAAAGCGTCAAGATCGCAGGAGCTTCCTCGCTAAAAGTTGGCTGTGATTATGCAGTTACCTAGGGCTGTAACGAATTCCCCTAGGCCCTACGTCCGACGCATATATTTCGCGTCGATTCTCAGACATTCCAACGTTCAACCAAAGCTAAGAGAATGCGAAAATTGCATGCTAAAAACACCCAAAGTTCTATCGATCCTCGAACACATTCGGGGATCCGAGCACCGGTACGGCGATACGGCTGATGCTGTCTCACAAGCGTTAATATCCTGATGATGAAGAGCGATCTTGCGCAAAAAGGGTATAAAGTCTCATTCCTTCATGTTTTCACATTATACTTGCGTCAGCGAGCACAAAAAAGCCCGAAGTCGTTGGAAAGCAGCTGCACATCACGGCTACCGCCAGCTGCCGCGCACCGAACAAACTCGCATTTACTAGCTCTGGGCGCTGCCATCTTACCGATGACGTCACGGCTTTTGTGAGGTCACGTGACGAGTGGTCACATTTGCGTAAAACATGGCGGCAACCGGGGGGGTGCCACTTCCGAACTTCCGGTTTATCACTCTAAGCCCCTCTACCTCGTTGATCCGAAGCCACATTTTTCCTATTTTGGCACTCTGAAGATTTTTCTTCGGGATGTTCGCTTGCATCACGAGTTCAGGCAGCGAAGAATGAGACATGGACCTGCAAAACCCGCCTTTGATTCCCTCGACTTCGCCCACATGCAAAGCCCAGCCAAGCGTAGGCGCGCCTTGCTGACTCAGAAGAGTGTGCCCTCGACCCTTTCTTCGAAGTGGATCCTTCCCGCATAAATAGCTCACCTGGTTTTCCGGGTTAGAAGGCCAGTTTTTCCCCCTCGTTGTTCGCTCTTTTCACTTTTGGAGCTGTGAGTGGCACTGATGCGGTGTGCGGGGAAGGTATTCGGTGCTAGCCGGTTGTGGCTTCGTTGGTGACGGAGTCCCCTCGTCACTCGCACGTCGATCGAGTCTACTGTTTGTTTGACATTAAGCTCAAATAAACGCCGTTTGGATTACCTATGCATCGTCTGGTACGTACACGTTATTTCTTGAGTAGGTTCCCTTTATTCCTTTTGGTGTTAGCAAACCTTACAGGTCGAGCTAGCGCGGTACCCTGCCAGCTCCGCGGTAGTGTGTTGGCTACGCAACTAGGCTCACGACGTCTCTATCGGTCTTCGTGGTCATGCATGGTTTCGAAAGCTTTCAATAGTTCACGCGACTGTCTTAGTGGGTACAAAAGCTGACATTTCGGTCGATCAGGGGCGGGTTTCGACGTTCTAGGGGCAAAGACTAAGAAGGCAGCGAGCGGCGGGTTGTGGCACCCCAAATAATAAACAAACTCTTCTCCGAACCAAATCACCGGAGCGAAGCCTGTTAAGATTACGAGTCAATTCTTTTCGCAGCGAATTCAAGTGACAGACGTGAACATCACGTTTCTTCGCTGATTAGTTTGCTTCAACTCTAGGACTACAGCGCCAAGGATGCCTCACCCACCGTTACTAGATCAACTCAGTTATGGAACTTCCCATAAACGCTGTACATTGGAGGGGGTCCGAAACCGTGTCCGATTTTTTTGCAGCTAGGTGGCGCTGCCGGCGCATTAATCCACGCGTTTTCGTCTGCTACTGCTCCGCGGCTGCTTGTGAGTCCCGACTCCTCTCGAGGTTCAGCATGGTTTTGGGTTAGTTTTTGCCCTTTCGCCAGTAAAAAGTAAAAATGTGACTACCAACAGCAGTAGAAACAATTTTAAAGTTGTCTGCTGCTGTTATCCGTAAGAAAGGCCAGAACCGCGCCGTCAATGATGATGATAGCGGGTATTAATGCGGAGCGCGCGCCCTCTGACAGGCGCCACGCAAAGGGACCCCCTCGGGAGCGGAGTTCCACAACTGAGTTGGATCTAGTAACGTTGGCCTCACCAGCGACAGGTGCCATCTTGTTTCGAAAGCCACCGACGTCACGTCAGCGTCGTGTTGCGATTGGTTGCCACTTGGCGGTTCACGAAGGCGGTTGGGAAAAATCGGTCCCGAAGAGGTTGGCAAAAACGCGCCCCAACCGCTGGATCCCAGTCGCTTTGTGGTTGAGAACGCGCGGCTTCGCTTTGCGTTTGCGGATCCGTTTCCAGTATGGCGCGCCATTAAGGCGCATTCACACAACAGAAAAACGCGCGTCGACGGGTGAGTGTTTTTTGCTTATTTTTGTATTGAAAAAGGTCGCGCGCCGAGGAGGACGATGCCGGGAGACGACGTCTCTGGGCCTAATTTTTCCCTCGACGCGCGCGCCTGAGCCAATCAGTGAGTGACCTAACGTGACGTGTCGCCCTTTTCCGACTAGGACATGTTTTTTTCTGTTTTTATTTTCGGTCCCTAATAAATGCGAAAAGGCAGAGGGGTCGAGGGATTCATTCAGTCGCCAAACGTGGCTGGACGCATTTCAGCGCGGAGAGAAGCAAGCCGATTAGAGCATCTGACTATGAGCAGTGTTTTATATGCGTGTAGGTGGTGGTACAAACTTTATTGAGCTAGTTTAGGAAAGCGCAAAGGTCGGGTTGAATCCCTCAGTTCATGGCTCCAGTGCCTTCTGCCCGCCAGATCGGGGAGAGCTGGTCGTTGGGGGAGGAGCTGCACAGCGAAACTTCTCAGGTCTCGTGTTCGGAGGGAGGGGTTGAAGGAGAAAGGGGACAGACCCACGTAACGTGGTGGAGGGATAGGGGATTTTCACAAATGGGACAATTGGCTTTGTATTGTTGAGGAAAGAGTTTGTGCAATAAAGCTAAGTGTGTGTACAGGCTGTCACAAAAGAAAATTTACACGGTCTTTTTTACCGCAAAAATAAAATAGGCATCGCCAAACGCTAATTCTCCACCCAAAGGTAGCGCTAGAGGTCACAACCAGACGCCAAAGTTTCAGTCCGATCCGATAACTTAATCAAAAGTTATAACAGATTTTCTGAAAAATTCAATGGGAAAATGGCGGCCGACGGAGTTTTCGAACACATGGGGCTCTACGGCACCAGAAACCGAAAAGGGGCAAAAATGGGCTCCATTTTCCCATTGACATTTTCAGAAAATCACTTATAACTTTTGATTAAGTTATCGGATCGGGCTGAAACTTTGGCATCTGGTTGTGACCTTTAGCTCTACCTTTGGGCGGAGAATGAGCGTTCAGCGATGCCTAGTTTATTTTTGCGGTAAAAAAGACCGTGTAAATTTTCTTTTGTGACACCCTGTATATGTTTGGCTGGAGTTGTCGCCAAGCTGTGGCTTCCTCTCGGGTCAGCGTCCTGTGCGGCGGTGGGTACTCTCTTTGTATTCCCTTTAGAATGCTAGAAGATTCGTGGGGTGCACGGGAGTGGCAAGGAGCTGTGCCTCCTCTTATTCTTGTGGGTCGAGGACTCGACTCGTCGAACGGCGGCCGCTGGCAGTGGAAGAAGGGGGGTCGGGTCGTAGGATTCCAGCTCGAGCCGCAGTGTGCGCACGCCGATTTCCCTTCACGTTTGTGTGACCGGGCGTCCAGACGAGGGTAGCTAGCCCTTGGGTGTTTGGGTCCAACATTTCCAAGCACGTGGAGCGCTTGAAGTGAGATTCTTGCAGCGAGGTAGCACCGTAGGGCTGCCTGAGTGTCTGTCAGGATAGTGAGCGACGGTGAGTCTGGTGTGGCGGTGGGAAGAGCTAGTGCGATGGCCAGCTCCTCCGCCACGACTGGAAGATTTGTCCGTAGTGAAGCCCAGGGGTCCGCCGCACGGTCTGACGACGCATGCCGCCGCTATGATTTCGGTGTGGTGCATTGCCGCGTCTGTGTATCTGATGTACTGCTTCCCGCTGTATCCTTTTGCGATGAATTTGGCTCTCGCCGCCGTCCCACCGGCATGTATATAGTGTCGGGTTCATGTTGCGCGGAATAGGGTTGACCTAAATCTTCTCGCGGATTTCCTCCGGGATCTGCGTCGTTTCCTGCATCTCTCTCAGGTTGGCGAAACGAGGGTTCTCTGCACGTGTCTACCTGTTGACGTGGCGGAGTGTCGTATCCGCTGGTTTCTGGTTTGCGCTTCTGCGAGTTTCGTGCACCTGTTGTAGACCGCTAGACTAAGCAGTTTCTTAGTCGACGTGTACATGGGAAGTCCCAGCGTCAGCTTGTAGGCTTTCCTAATGATGATATCTAGCTGCTCTGTGCCTTTCTTCGCGAGCTTGATGTACGGTCGACCTACTTAAGTACATGTTTGCGACTGGTGAGCCTGTTCATCATGCATTTATAACTTGATCGGCGGAGTTTCGCAGGAGTCGCATCATCTGGGTCGATCGGCCATCCTGTGGGAGGTGGAGGCCGAAGATTCGAACCCTCTCTACAACGGGAACTTCGTTGCCATTCTCGAAATTGAGCTGGATATCCGTGGAAAAGTTTCCTTTCCTGCGGGAAATAATGAAGAGAAGCTATAGGACTTCTCCGGTGCGCACTGGGGTTCTCCCTCCTTGAGATACTCTTCCGCCAGTCGTATGGCTTCTTGTAGGACGTCCTGCTTTTCTCCGTCCGACCCGGAGGTCATCCAGATCGTGAGGTGGTCTGCGTAAAGTGAATGCTTGATGACCGGGATGGCATCGAGTCGCTCGGGAAGTTTCCTCATTGCCAAGTTCAAGAGAGTGGTGAACAGCACCGAGCCTTGTGGCGTACCCTAGTCTGCGACTTGAATGATGACGGAACGGATTGATTTGACCCCGATGGTGGCCATGGGGTTGCAGAGGAAGTCTTTGACGTAGTTGTACGTTTTCTCTCCGAAAATGGTGAATTCTAGGTTCTTGATGACCAATTTTAGGGGTGAAGCTCCTTAGGGGCTAGCCATGTCCGTATGTCCGTCCGCCGTCCGGCGTTGGGTGCTCGTGCTCCAGCTCGTGAGCTCACGTGCTCACGTGCTCGTGTAGGGCAAAAAAAAAAAGATGAAAAAAAAATTATGAAAAAAGAAAAAGAAGAAAAAAAAATTAGGGTGTTCTGAGACGCCATCCCATCTGTCTTCTTAAAAAAAGAAAAAGAAGAAAACCACACATTCTCCTACTGATATGAATGAAAAGGCTCGGCATGCTGCGGCTCGGCGTCTACGCAGACAAACACCACCAGAGCTTCGCCCCAAGCAACATCATTCACCACGTGGAGATGCGGTCAATTTTTGAAGAATAGTTTATCATGTCTTCACAGCCATCGCAATACAAATCTCAGCTGTTTTGTGTAAGCCTCAGCATTTGGTACGATCACGTGTCTAGTGGTCAAAATTGTACAGCATGGCGGCAGCATAGGGGGGGGGGGGGTCACTTTTGTCTCGTAAACCAGACAAGAGGTATTTCTTTCTGGCTCACGTTGTCGAAGGCTCCTTTGATGTCAAAAGCCAGCACAGCGTGGGTGGTGGTTCGCGAGACTCGGTCGACGATGTCTTCGTGTAACTGGAGGAAGACGTCTTGAGTCGAGAGGTACGGTCTGAAGCCGAACATGGATTTTGAATACGCTCCGGTAGCTTCTAGATATGGCTAGAGTCTGTTCAGGATGACGTGTTCCATCAGCTTTCCTAGGCAGGAAGTAAGCGAGATGGACCGCAGGCTGTCCAGATTTGGTGGCTTCTCCGGTTTGGGTATCAGGACTATTTTCGCCTGTTTCCACTCAGCTGTAAGTTTGCCAGTTGCCCAGACTTCGTTTAGATGGCGGTCCATGTACGATTCTGGGTCCAGGTTACAGAAGAGTGCGTTCTGCATCTTGTCTCGACCTGGTGACGTATTCGTGAGGGCCCTCGTTGCTTTTACGACCTCCTTCGTCGTTATCGGTTTATCGAGATTTTCATTAGCTATTCCATCATAGTTGGAGTACTCCGTTGTTGCGGCTTCGCAAATGTATCGGTTTTTGAGGTGTGCCACTATTTTTTTCGTTGGTTCCTGGAACGTCGCGTACGATTTTCCGTGTACAGTATTTTGTTTTCACCTTCGTACATCTGCCTTGTAGACACGTGATATTTGAAGCAAGCCAGCTGATTATACATTCTACTAAGCAGTCAGTTTTCAGCTTGTCGCATAGGCGTTACTGCAGCCCGAGTTCATGAAAGCAGTATCCGGGATGTGTGTATTTGATTACTTCTGCAGGAAATAAAACAAAAAAAAAACGAGGAAATGATTTTAAACCAATAAAGGTAATAATAATAATAATAATAATAATAATAATAATAATAATAATAATAATAATAATAATAATAATGTTTTTTTTTTTTTCGGATGCGGCGAAGTATGATTCGGGTCTGCCAAAGCCAGAATTGGCTTGTGTGGCTAAACCTCCTCCACCAGTAGTAAAATTATAAAATCAATTAATTTCAACAATGTGAAAAGTGCATCAGCACATAAAACACACACACAAGTTTTAAGAAAAATAATATCATTGACGCATTGGTCAAGGGGTACGTGGATAGTCACATTACATAAAAATTTACACACACACACATCAAAATATAAAAATATTAAGCACAGGTCATGTCAAGGTGTCACAGTACTTGAGGTGTAATAAACATCACATCACTGGCCTAAGAAAAAAAATCTTTAAAGCACAGTCTAAGTTCTGGTTCGTGCAGGCACACTTGATTTAAAATAGGTCTCGTAGGGCTTGTTTCAATTTTTTTGAGTTCAACTCCAACACTATTTCAGGGAGACCGTTGAAAATGTCCGGTACATAAAGTATTCTTTGTCTTCTGCCATACCTCGTTGACATTCTTGGTACCTCAAATGAGTGGTATGTCTGAGGGTCCGAGGTGCAATGTGGGGAACTGTAAAACTGTCATTCCGAAAATGTCTTAAAACAACCGTTTCAGTATACAAGGCTTGACCTAATGGAAGATTCACATAACCAATTTTTTCTTGTTCTGTTTCGGCATCAGGGCCGTATATAATACTTCTAAACATTCCAGTCAAAATATTGCCAATTTTGGTTTTGCCATAACGTTGAACAGCCACCAAAAATGGTTATTCCATAGCGAAGAACACTGTATCCCACAGCATTTGTGACCATCTTTTTAACGTATTGTGGAACAAGAGATCTCATATTATAAAGTAGAAAGGAAACACGTCTGAGTTATTTACAAACATTTCCCATGTGCGTATTTTATGAAAGGTCACTATCGAATTCAATACCTAGATATTTGACATGGTCCACATAACCCACTGGAGTGCATTCACACGAGGGACAGATTGATGAATGTAAAAATAGTGGCGTATCTGGGATAACAACTTTCATAATAATAATTATCAATCAATGTTTATTAGAGTGTCCATGAACAATCTCGCGGTTTTGGTGCTGGCACCCTCAAACTACAAGTTAATAAAAATACAAAAACACAATTTTACACAAGACCCAACAAATGCAGAGGGGTAACAAAGATAGGAATTCTGCTGGTTAGAATCATCTGTTCGAAGGAAAGTTAAAGCGTTCAAAGTAAATGCGAAGCAGCGAGACATCTGCAACGCACACATATTGTAGAAACAATAAATTTCACACAGTCGGACATTCAGCACTTTTCAGTCCTGCTCAAGCATGAGCAGGTTAACGATAAATTGATTGAAAGCCTAATAGCACGAGTTATATGTATCAAGTACTTCCGAGTGACGATTAAAACATTCAACCAACCTGAGGATTGGGACTAGTTGATTAAAAGCTCGAGAGATATAAAAAGATGATTGAAGACGTGTACGTACGCGTCGAACTCCAAGACTCGCTTGAGACAAGAAGTATGGTGAATCAATTAGGCCGTGCGTGACCTTAAACAGAAACAACAAATCTGATTTCTCCCGACGCCGGTGCAGGCTAAGAAATTTAAAAAGTTTTAGCGCATCTTCATAATTCTTTCGAGGTACATCCTCCTTAAGATAGCGATGCTTCATGATAGAAATAAACTTGTTTTTAACCCGCTCAATCCCCACAGAATTGGTTTGGGAAATTCCATTACACACAACCGAGGCGTACTCCAGCTGTGACCTTGCTAGAGAACAGTACAATGTGAGAAACGCAGGCGGGTTTTTAAACTCTTTCGTTACACGGCATGCGGCACCCAAAGTGCGGAGAGACGAGTTGACCACCTTGGTTGCATGGCCATCGAACCTCAGGCTTGAATCAAAGATGACACCGAGATCTTTCATTTCATCGACACGAGACACGATTTCGCCGTGGATATTATATAAACAAGAGGTATTGTGCGTCTTACGAGAAAAAGTCATAACCTTAGTTTTAGAACAGTTTAAACAAAGGTCATTATCTAAGCACCTCTGGAAGAAGAAGCATGCGTATTCCTGAAGCTTAGTGCAATCATCAGGCGTCACTATTTCCTTGTAGATTTTTATATCATCCGCGTATTGAAGAAACATGGAATTTGAAATAACACGGGAAACATCATTTACAAAAATTGAAAACAAAAGGGAACCTAGGACCGATCCCCGAGGAACACTAGAGCATGTCTTGTACAACGAAGATGACGAATTTTTGACACGTACGTATGCGTTTCTGTTGCACAAATAGCTCTTCAGCCACTCAGATAATGAGCCGCACACACCGTAGGTGTAAAGCTTGGACAATAGCATAATGTGATTAACAACACCAAAAGCTTTACTAAGGTCAAAGTAAATAACGTCGAGCTGACCCCTGTTACAGACAACCCGAGCTGCAGTTGACATAAAAGTTACAAGATTAATTGTTGTTGATCTGCCAGAGATGAAGCCGTGTTGATTAGGAATTTTTACGTTGCGAAACTTGAAAGACAGGAATTGATGAACTATCATTTTGGAAAGCTTATAAAATTAAGAAAGAAGGGAAATAGGCCAGTCGTTAAGAACGTCACCATTATTTCCCTACTTCAAGACCGGAACCACAACGGCAGTTTTCCACATTATGGGGAATATTTAAAGAGTTATTAAATATTGTGGATAGTATGGGTGTGAACAGTTCATGAAAAGATTTCACGATGGCGGTGGGTATTCCGCCGTGACCAGAAGATAATGTGCCTTTTATTTTCCTAATGCAAAGCTCGACACGTTCTTCGTCGACAGGAATGCAATTCACCATTTGGCTGAACTCAGACGGGTTGAGCGACACGGTGCATGTGGGGTCTGTACTATCCTTGTAAACCGACCTAAAATAATCGGCAAAAAACTCGGCCGCGCACCTTCCATCTCGCCCGATGTCCAAAGGAGTGTCGGACCCGATATTCTTTTCACATCGTGATCTAGCGTATCTCCAGAATTTCTTCGGATTTTTAACCAAATCCGATTCTACCTCAGCATGGTGGGTTTTGCGATCGCGCTTCAAAAGCTTCTTACACTGTTTTCTACAACTCTTGAATTCTGCTTCCCACCCAGGAAGACAGCGGTTCTTAAACTTTTTATGAAATAAGTTTTTCTTTTTCAGTAGCATCCTTAATTCACGAGAAAACCAGCCAGGAAAAGAATATTTTTTCCGAGCTCTTAGAGGGATATAGGTATCCATAGCCTCCTGTACAATCCTCGTGAACACAAAAACTTGTTCATTGACATCAGTGGATTCAATAACATATGACCAGTCAACAGCCGAGAGGTGGTGGTACATTCCGACGTAGTCCGCTGCCGAGAAGATATACGATGTTTGCGGCGGAGAGGCTTCAGAGTGACTGCGAGTTGGATAATTAAAAATAGAGATCACTACATCAAGCGCGGGGTGGTACACATCCTCAGGCACCAGTGGCATTTTACTCCCAGTCGCACGTACACCGTCCATATTTGAAAACCATAAGTTTAAAGCATTAGGAACATTGTAAGCTGCTTCAGATCCAAAAAAGAAGAGGTCTAAAAGATAGTTGCATTTCTGCTTACAATACAAGTTGTCAGTCAAAACGTTTAGATCAGTCAAGTTGATGCCTGGGGGGTTAAAGTCCCCCAAAATAATAAGATTGCACCCTTGTAACTTGTTGAGTTGTTCTAAGCCAACGAGACAACGCTGAAAATCATCAGGTGGCGTTTGTGTGGGGAGATAGAACAGACCAATAAGAATACGTTCTTTCTTTGCATACTCAATTTCGACAAACAAGCTCTCAGGAAAGTTTTCTAAATCTTGACGTCTCCTTGAGCTGTAACGCCTGTCGACCGCGACCAACACACCGCCTCCCGCTCCAGCTCCTTGAAACAAGTCACGGTCGCGCCGATACACTACAAAACCAGGTGGAAAGTAATCGGAGGACCCGATGTTAGGATATAACCAAGTTTTCGTTAGACAAAAGATTGAGTAATTAGACACTATAATGTTAGAAAAAAAAAGCCATCGGCTTTTGTGCGTAAGCCGCGGACGTTTTGATAGAATAAATCTACGTCAGGCATCACTTGCCACCGGTCGTGGGAGGTCCCTCTGAAGCATGAAGCATGTCTCTCCGAAGGGTTCCTTTGAAAGGTTTAAAAAGTCAGGATTTTGGCCACACAGCTGGATCTGCAAGTTTCTCAAAATCCTCCGCAGCCACGGCCACATGGAAAAAGGCGTAAGTGTCGAAACGGGTCTTTAGACGACGGCACTCCACTTTGTCGATTCCGACGGAGGACATGTGCAAAGAGACGTCCTCGCAGATAGTATGCGGCGCCAGCTTCGTAACAAACAACGCTCTCCGACTCGTTGACGGCGAAGCTACGCACAGCTTGGGGGTCTTGGATGCCCCGGTCAACGCAGCGGTGCGAGCCTTCGGGCGCGGAAGCATCGGCTCCAGACGTGCCACTCGCCCGTCACGTGCACCATCTTGGGAGGCATCATCATCGTCATAATAATAGTAATAATAATAATAATAATAATAATAATAATAATAATAATAATAATAATAATAATAATAATCTTTATTGCCATCCATAGTACTGAACGTAAACATTTTGGTGGATATCCACCAGGTTAGGAATGACAATGAATGAAAGGAAAACTCTAACCAAAAATATAATACGGAGCCTGATGTTTCAAGGCCAGTTCGGCCCCTTGTTCACGGGTGACAGTTTTTGTCTTTGTAGTCCTCTTGCAAATTGCTCGGTGTTGTTGGCTTCATTAAGGTGCAACCCCACCGTGCATGACGTTTTGCTGCTTTTTGACGGCTTATAACTTTCTTTCTGTGTATCTTACAATTATAAAGTTAATGTCAAATTAAAGAGCCTTTTTTCAAGAATACTTTAATGGCTCGATATTACGATTATTTTTATTTGCTAGTTAATTATTCAGCTTTTAATAGACCATAGTTTGTAATATTGAAAAAACAATATTTCTGTAGTTATAACGTCCCATCGTCCACGCTATTCTACGTGAGCGTTCGGTTGGATGTAATAAATTAAAAAAGTAAGCAACAAACTGTACAGGTAATGTATATTTTAAAATAAAAAAATAAAGTTTAAAATGGTAATTTTTTATGGCGGTATAAAAACGGAGTCACGTCAACTAATCAAAAATAATAGACAATAAATTATGAAGCATCCTTCGAGATTACATTTTCCAGAACTTTCATGTTGATATATTACACGTTAAGAATGTTATAAGAGCTCAAACTTTTCCTATTCAGTTACGGAAAATTGTAGTTTCTTAATATAAAGTACAGATGACGACACGTGTTCAAGAACAGCTTGATGTGCTTTATCCGTCGTGCGCCGCTTGGAACGCCACGTGAAAGACAGAAAAAGCGCCAGATGTCAGGGTGTCAGATGCCTGGATGCCAGCAGTGAGCGAGCCACAGATGTCAGAACAACAAGCGCGAGGCTGCGGGTGCACGACAGCTACTTTTACGCGCGTTCTACTGTGCGTCGGTACACATGCCCAACGCGATCCAAATGAAATGGTCGCCATGAAATGCATTCTGCCATTTCAGATTCCGCCACTTATGCGAAAACATTTTAATGTTTTTATCACTTGAAAAAATCATTTTCGCAATCAAACTATGCTTGTCAGAATGGTTTGACTATATTTTGTTTCAAAAACCGCCTCGGTGGCTCTTAAGTGGCAATGATATTAAAACAAAACACAAAAAAAATTAAATCGTCTAACTTTCTCTGAGCCAACGCGCTGGCCCATGAATCCATATTTGTTGGGTTTAAATATCGGCCGAGGTTCCCGCAATCCGACGGAGACCAATTTGAGATTTCGGTTGCACGTCAATAGATCTCCAATTAGTCAAAATAAACCCGCAATTTTGTTTTTATGGGCGTGTTAAGTGATTTTTGTTGGTTTGGCTTGTGAAACCCTAAGAGCTTAATATTTGCTTTGCTTTACCTAAGTTCGGAGCGCAGCCAACACTACGGGCTGATGAAGCCACTGAAGCAGCGCCAATAGCGCGAGGTCAAGCTGTTCGTTCTCTTTCTGTGCCTATGCGGTCGGGCTAACTAGAGCCACTAAATAAGCTAAGATTCATACACATCTTGGTGCTTAAAAGGATGGTTGTCAGTTATCTGAAACTTTATCTGAAATCACAGGAAACGCTTTTCCGTCCTCCACAAATGTTTCAACAGTTCGCGACACATGCACGACAAAAGGGCCGGCCCGTCATATTGCCTCCCGCATTGCTGAGAATGCAACTCTCGGTCACGAACTTCTAGAAGATCCGCGTTCATTCTTGCACCAGACGTAACTTTCCCCCTGCTTTCTTGTTCTCGAAAGTGCCAGTTGACACTTTCGAGAACAAGTCGAACATTCTTTGCCGGCACGAAAGTGCCGGCAAAGAATGTTCGAGCCGCGCGACGCTCGAACATTCTTTGCCGAACTTTCGACATGGTGACGCACTACAGATACGCAGCTGCCAGCGACCTTGTCGAGTCAGTCTCGCTCTCGCTCTCTGTTACGCGCCGAATCGCCGCCTTCTTTTCTGATGCCTCAACGCTCCTTCTTTACTTTTTTTGTTTGGCACAAGTTCGCCAGTTAAACCTCTAGTTTTCAGTTCACTGTTCGTCCTCTCGTCACCTTCATTCGTGTCAATATAAATATGATCACATTGAAATACGTATAATGGACCTTTTCCACATACCGACGGCACCAGGCGGTGGCTGCACAAACTAAAAATCGAGGAAGTGACCTACCTGCGCTACCAATTGATAATGGGAGCTACGCTACCTGTTTCTTCGCTCACTGAGCTGCGGCGCGTGCCCAACGCGGGATTTAAAGAGGGGCATACGTGACGTCCACCCAAACGTCGTATTTTCTTTCCGTCCACTTTCTCTTTTTGTGTAACACAATTATATATAAGCTGCAATGGACCTCTTGGCGAATATGTGCTGCCACCTAGACACGCGAATCGGTTCGAGACTAGGTGACTGGAAAACAACGGGCGCCCAAGGCCTCTCCCACCCGTTCCACACCCAAAACGTCAGCTACATCCTGTTAACCCATTGAGGCGATGTGACCGAGATACGGCTCCCCCAAACTCACCTTTGTCCCCATCGTGCGTAATCTTCCGCCCCGAGGTCGACACAACGAAACCGTTCAAAGGCGAGAAATGCAAGATGGCGGATTGTTTGGAACTAGATACTCTCGAACCCAGGCACATGAAATACTCCGCGCATGCGCACCGCGTATTTCTACAAAAGGTTCATTGCGTGTTCTACTCGCGGATCCAAAGCCTCCTCCTGAATTTCCTCGATGTTTCGTGCCGACTTCCGCCACTTGGCATCGGGCGCTCGCGCGTGCGCAGAACGCTTCTCGGAGAAGGTTCATTGGCCTCTGAAATCTCCGATAAGGGCGCACAGGCAATTTTATATTTTTCAACGCGTTGGTGGTTTTGTTGTGCTTGTGTCTCACCATTTGGCTCAGGACGATTTTCGCGTTTTGTTTTGCCCACATTTGCTGGAGACGTGAGCTCGGAGCGTAGGCAACTGGCCCCCTTGCACGAGAACCGGCGCAGCCGCGCGCGTTCCAAAGAAAGCTCGTGCAGAGAAAGACAAGCAAGGGACCAGGGATGTCAAATTCAGGATATAGAAAAATACCCCAGTGTATTGAAGCGCCACCACACACGATTTCTCTCATTGATCTACAGGCCTGGGAGGCGATTCCACCGCCATATGTTGGGTCAGAATCTCACTAACCAAGGGTGGGGTTGCACCTTAAAGCGGCCGTTGTTTCTGCACGTGTTTTATGGTTCGCAGCGCCTCGCGTGACGCGCTGCAAACCGGACACGTAGGCTCTTGGAAGTGTCCCAGCTGACCGGTTCACGTTATTTTTGGTGTTCTGAATGCACCAGGACTCTAATAAAAGGCGTCTTCGCCAGTTTTTTTCCGTGCCAAGGATAGAGCAGTTGTGGAATCCAATCGTGTGACCCTCTTTCTGGACGTGTTCTGCCTTGCGTCAATGGCACCTATTGCGTCAATGGCCACCTATTGTGTCACTGGCAACAGCTGTTGAGTATGGCCTGCATCAAGTATACCCCGGCATCCGTGAAGAAGCACGCCTAAAGGCTATCGGCGTGCTTTCCAAGGTGAAGCGAAGATCGCGTCTAAACTACACGACAGGAGAGAAAGCAGCCATCAAGAATCTCAAGGAAGACAAGAACATTATCCTTCTGCCTGCCGACAAGGGGAATGCGAACGTGGTCATCGACCGTACCAACTATGACGACAAGGCCCACAAACTTCTCGCCACCACTGCGTACATGGCGTTGCCAAAAGACCCGACTACCAAGATCCAAGCAACTTTAAACAAGACTTTTTCGTTGATTTTCGGTCAATATCCGGATTCCCGAAACCTTTACGTGAGTCTTATCTGCAGGAACGGGTCCACCCCTGCATTTTACGGCCTCCCAAAAATCCACAAGCCCAGCGTTCCACTTCGACCAATAGTTGACTTCTCCACACCACCGCTACGTGCGTTATCCAACTACCTACATCGATTAACGTGCTGTGTCCTGTGGTTTCTACTACTTCGTCCTTGTCTTTGCGCTGTTTCGTTTTTATCATGTCTACCTACATCGGTTGCTGTCACCCCTCACGGGGAAGACAAACACGTACGTGCACAACTCCGGCCACTTCATCGAGCTCACCTCCGGTCTCGAACTGCACTATGACGAAAGTCTCATGTCCTTCGACGTGGTATCTCTATATACAAGTGTGCCTGTGCCTCTTGCGGTGTCTGTAGCGAGAACGGCACTGTCGTCTGACACCAAACTCTCCGAGAGGACTTCCCTCTTCATCGATGAGATTTGCAGCCTTCTGCACCTCTGTCAACAAATCTACAAAAAATCTACAAATCTTAAAAAACAAATCACTAACGTTTCTTAAGCTCGAGCTCAAGAAACGTTAGTGATTTGTTTTTTAAGATTTGTAAATATTTTGTAGACCTTTTTAAGATTGAACTTGGGGCAACAGCTTTCACTTATTGTATTAGTGATATATGTGATTTTGCAAACTGGTGCCATTTTCAACACAAGTGGTACCACTTGAAGCTCATGTGGCACCATTTGCAACCCAAGTGGTACCACTTGAGGCCCAAGTGGCACCACTTGACTTGCAAGTGGCACCACTTGACGTTCAAATGCTACCACTTGACTTCCAAGTGGTACCACTTGAGTTCAAAGTGGTACCCCTTGATTTCCATGTGGTACCACTTGACTTGCAAGTGGTACCAACTGAAAGCGAGTGGTACCACTTAAAATACCACTTCATAGTTTCACCTGGGTATACAAATATCGCTTGGATATGGGCTAGTTGGTTAGACATTGTGATGGTTTGGTGCGCTGCGTAGATGCGAGAAAAACGCACTTGATAAAATTTAAACTAAAGCAGAGAATAGACGAAGAACAACATATACATGAATGGCGCAGACAAACAACTGTGTAATTTCTTTCTCATATTTCTCCCCCGGCCCGGCCACATCCCCAATTTCCCCGCGAAATTTAGCTGAAAAACATGAGACGTTTACAATTCCCTGTAATGCCGAATTAGAGCGCCGCTCTTGAAGAGGAGGAGGCGAGGGTATGGAGTGGAGGGTATGTCCTCCCCTCCTCCTTGCCTGCTACCTCCCATTTAGCGGAAATTTTTCGCTAAATTTCACGCTAAGTTTAGCGAGAATTTCTTCGGTAAATTTCGTGGGGAAACTGAATTGGTGTTGAGGTCCCGTGACGCCGATTTCCCAGATAAATTTAGCGGGAAAATTTAGCGAACACCGCTACGTTTAGCGGGGAAACTGAATTCGTATTGAGCTCACGTGACTTCAGGTATGGAGGTCACTTCACGCCGACGCCGACGCCGACACCAACGGCGACGACGACGCTCAACCCGGAAACGGGCGCCTAAGAGCTGCGCTTTAAAGTTGACGTCACGTGACATCGACAGAAAACAAACAACGAAGAAACTAAATTTGTTCATAGGTGACATGTCATCAAGTCATGTGACGTCATTTTCCCGCTAAACTTAGTGGGGAAACTGAATTGGTGTTGAGGACACGTGACTTCAATTTTCCCGATAAATTTAACGGGGTTTCGCCGAAGCCGACGCCGGCGGCGACGCCGCGAAACACGGGAACGGGCGGCTGAGAGCCGCGCTCAAAACAATCTAACCTATAATTTGTCACAGGTGAAGAAAGCGGCTCAAGGCGCTCCCGCGGAGCTCTCTGGTCATCATGACTAGTGGTATCCTACTTTCTACTCGCCTCCTCTACGGCGTTAGCTCTGCTTTGAAACAGCTTAAACATTAAATGATTACACAGAGACGAAGCAATCACTTAATTTTGAAGTGACGTGATCACGTGATGCATTCGCGCTGACATCTATGATTTCGTTCAGAGTGTCGAACCGGAACCTAACTGAACCTAAAACCGGAACTGAACCGTTATTTTCAGCCGAAACAGAACTCAACCGTGCCGAAATCTTCGGCGCCATCTTGAAACTGAACCGGAACTGAACGGAAAACAATATAACGCGAACTGGTTCCAAATGGTTCACGGTACTTTTTTTTAACTTTTTTGTAACTGTCCCAAATTTAATATTTGAGCATAAAAAATTGGCGGCTGTATTTCTGTGTATTGATGAAATGGTCATGCACAGAATTGCAATGTATGAGAAATTGTTGGTTTTTGTGATGCTTTTGTATTGGCACCATGATTAATAATGTGCCACGTGGTCACGTGACATCATGGTGTCACGTAATGTCAGGTCACGTGGCCCCATGACGTCACGTGACGTAGTCACTTGACCCACTGCGTCAAGTCCATGTAAACTGAGGAAGTCACTAGATTTATTAGCGTTGTTGAAACCGCGATGTCACATGACATCTCGTCTTCGCACCGCGACTCACGTGACACCGTGACGTACCCAATTCTCATTAGCCCGAGTCTAGTGCTCGGGTTCATAACAATCAGTATCACCAAACATTCGGGTAATGGCTCGTGTTCAATCAAGGACAAGAACAATATCAACAAAACAATTGTGGTGTATGTATGTTTATACAGCCTAGAACATTCTGCCTCAACGGGCGACTTGTCTCCCAGCTGTAGATGAGAAATTTAGCCAGTGCAGTACAACCGCTAGCCTAGGGTCTTTAACGTGCGCCAGACAGTAGTGATACACGACCGCACGCCGGTACGATGCTCATCCAGATCGAAATGGGCAAGGGTTTGGGGATTGTACCCAGTATGCCTGAATTCTGCAGCGCGCGCTTTCGCTCCACGTGTTCCGAGCTGGTGTGCATCAGACAACTCGGCCACCGATCTCCCTTCAAACAATATCTGTAGCTCAGCCCATGCTCTGTGCTTTGCCGACCCCAGAGCATGACTATGATGAACACTGACGGTATATATTTAGTGTCAGGCAATGAGGCCGCTTGTTCTAATTGCGAGTTGAGGAGGGGAAAGTAATTTCTTTCCATTATTTCTTCTGCCTTTGCCATTGGGCGGAGGGTACAACTTATGGATGTTTTTGCAAGTTATTAACGTCCGGGAGTAGCTCCTAGCGGTATTTACTGAAAGTATAAAAATTGTTGCACGACACATTTTACATGTCGACATCATTGAGGCACCCAAACATGTTTTCGTTGTTTGCCGAACTGCCTCAGAAAGTTGTCCCCGAGCATAGAAGCATTAAAAGGACTACATGTGACATTAATCCGACTTTGCATATCGACCTAAAAGTGTGTATGGGAAGGATACCTAAAAGTATAGATCCTAGCGGCCTCAGAGGGACAGCCGAACCTTGGCACCGGCTTTAAGTCTCACAGGTGTGTCGTTCTCGAGTTCTTCCTAAGCTTCAACAACCTCAATATGTTGTTCAAACTTCACAGTTCTTGATGTAAAATAAAAGCAATGGAAAATTAGTGTTAACGAGTGACACAAATATAATTGTCGAATTACCAGCCCCAAATAGAGGAGGGAGTCCTTTAGGAATAAAAGAAAAACTGGGAAGGGGAGGGGGAGAGCTTTAAAAACACACTGCGCAGTAAAGGTAACTCGGTCCCGCATCTACGGAGCACCCCAGAAAGCGTGGCCCCGGAAACTACTTCGTGTGCAGAAACGCTCATGCCAGAAGGCGTGTTTCCGTGATTCCAGACGCTCGCGCAGGTCTCCACGCCGCTGCACCAAAATAATAATAATTTGTGTCTCTAAAATGCATGGATTGCACCGCGTGGAAACGTTCTGCAGCATGCATTTTGCACCACTGGATTTCATTTTCTCAACAAGAACAAAACGGAATGTCCACGAGCATATGGTGCGATGACGTCACGCGCAAACCACGCTAAACACTTCAGTTTTCTGGTAAAATGCGATGTTCGCAACACTACCAAAAGTAGATGTTCAAATTTGTAACGTTGTGGAGAATATATAGCAGTCTCGTTACGATCTACGGCAGCCTACTAAAATGTTAGAGTGTATGACTGGTAAAGCAAAGCGTTGTGAAGTGAGGGCCCAAAAGAAGTGCGCGTAAAACAGAATATAATATTAGTCTCCCGTGGCCGTATTTCACGAAGCTCCTAGTTCATGCAAGCCGATTCCCAAATGGGATTTATGTTAGGATTGCAAGTATCTTCGTCTTTCCTTCGCGCTATTTATGTGTAGTTAGGAATGTCATTATATCTCTCTATTTCTTTGTGCAGTAAGGAATTGTGTAACGGAGTCGTTTGAATGATACCATCCATAGTCACTCTCCTGACATTTCGTGTATTTGCCTTCAGATCTATCATGTGAGGAAAAAGTCCTTTTGTTCGAGTGTTGTGCTCCCGTGTCGGTCTCAGGTGGTTTTGTGAACTTTAGAGTCAACTGTATTGATTATTAGAAAAGCATATCTTGACTGAAGATTTGACAACATAACTAAAGGGTCGATCATAAAAAAGATATACATTATATGTAAACTTACCCTCCAATTATTCTATAAATCCTCTGCAAATCTTTTCCGAAGTTTTTATCCTCGATAAACAGGTGTAGAAGTGGTTTGGACGAACCTTAACAAATGTATGATTTCGAAGCTTATTTAAATAGCTATGCGTCCCTTGACACACCTATTACTTCGACAAATATAGATGTAACTTATTCTCTCTTTTTTATGAAGAGCAATTTCATGTGTCTGTGGAAAGGACAAACACTATATACACAGGGGTGCGTGGAGAAACTATGACGATTACGCACGCAGACCATCAGAAAGTGGCCAGTTACGTAAGTGCCATGTGGAGTAGCGCATGAAATACTACTTTGTTCTTTTTAACTAAAATATCGATAATCAAGGGCACCTTATATTCATTTGCAAAATGAAGTGACATGCGTGTTGTCAAGAACGAACTTCAACAGCCAGGCTATGCCAGTTTATCCTATATAAGAAAATATTCACTTGGGTACGCGCTGTTTCAGGTAACATTGGATCTGAGTACGGAGGTGCGTATAGACCATAGTGAACAGTTTTGATCACTCCTTTCTGCACGATACTTCGTCTGCATCACGGTGCTGAGTGTAAACAATATTGGTTACGAAAACAAGCGTTGTGATTGCCGCTCAGTGTTTCTATGAAAGGTAGACTGAAAGGGCTTGTACTAATATTTTCGTGACATTTTGAAAATAATATTGCTTTTAGCTCAGTTGCGTCGTCATCATATATGTTATGAAACATATTTAGTGAACTATATTTTACGACGTATATGACGGAGATGTGCCAATTTCATAATTTTATGCACTGCTATTAATTCCTTAGGTCAAGAGCACAACTACGATCCAACGTTTACTACTACATTGCGACGCAAAGATGTACCAATCACGGGAATAGTACACAACCTACCAGAATTCATGAAACATCTCGTTTCAGGTAAAATATACCTGACTGAGGTAAACAAATTGATGTTTAGTAGTATAAACACGACTTTTTTATGTTAATCCAGATTTTTTTTTTTTTACTGCTTCGTCGAAATGAAGTAACGCAATTTTTTATTCCTGCTATCTGAAAAAATAAGTGGATTGCACGAACGCTAAAAAAACTATACTGACGGATCTTTTTTGGTCTGAGGTCGATGCTTCGATCTAATGAAAACAAACTAATTTAATTGTCCGACATCGGGTACAGAATTGTGAACGTCGTTCGGGAACCATCCCATCTTCCTTCATTTCTTCTCCTAACTCGCGATCAAGCGGCCGTGGTCGTCGCAGCTCCAATGCTTTGGTCGCGGGCTTGATCCCTTTTCCCGGTGTCCTCGCGCGCTCTGAATAGTACCAACATATACAGCATAGTACTAATCCAACGACGGAAATAGTGCCTACTGCCAAAAAGCACGAAACACATATATTATAAATGTATCGGATTTAACCGAACCGGTTCGAACCGGTTTGAACCGTTATTTTTGCTCCCCGCAACTCAACCAAAACTGAACCGCAAACAGTACACCAAGACCTAAACCACCCCCCCCCCCCTCAAAAAAAAAAAAAAGAAAATCGGTTTGACACTTTGATTGCATCGTAAGCCATTTATAAAATGAAGTGGTTACTCAGAATTTGCGTTGTCGTATTCACAGTGAGCCGCGTTGTGGGTCTCATGACGAATGCTATCGGAATTCATAAACTATCAACAATAATAGTTTTTGCAGCCAATTTTTGTTTTCCAATTTAGCGGGCACAGCATCGCGGCAGGACACAACACGAGCAGCACTAGCTCCTCGGGATTTCGACACCAGCGCCACTCGCGGCTTTCAACGCGTTTCACACGGCTGATGGGGCCTCGCCGCTGGTTTTTACAGCGGAGCTGTTAAGAGGATATCGCAGCTACCGAGCCCTATGCAATTCCAATGGCAACTTTTTAGTATTTTTTCTCGAGAACCACCGAACGGATTGACTTGGGAATGGTTTTATTAGAAAGATAATAAAAAAACTGAGTAATATTGCGGCGCTACATTTCCCGATTTTTAAGCTTAAAAGTTTTTACGGGAACTTAAAGATGCTTGAAAAAGCCTTTTTTTTTCGTTCCGTTCTTCATAAACATTTAAAAATAAACCGGAGCCAAAATACAAATTTAAGCTCGACAATATTCAAGACCAGGACTTTTTGAATATATCTCTTACAAGATCTTTTTTCCAGAGATTCTCATTGTAATAAATTTTAACTAAGTTTGTAGCCTATCAAAACGTCGAAAAATCCAGCTGTCACCTGGCGCCATCTATGAGTCTGTCCGCACAACTTGCTCTTGAAATTGCGCAATGTGTTATTGCGCCCCGGACTACTTACATCTTCAAGGTCGTCGGGTTGACAGTCGGGATTTTGAGGAAGGGTGCCTCTCGAAACTGATCGTTTTTTTTTTCCTGTTTTTCTTTTTCGTTTTTTTTTGTTTTTTTTTTTTGTTTTGTTTAGGGGGCAAAGATATTTTGCGGGTTATCACGTTAGTGAGTAATAGGTTGTATATCGCCCGAGCGCGTCCTTGGGAGGATGTTCCGTTCTTTGTTGGTGTTTTGGGGTCGCACAAATGAAAGTTAGAAGTTTCTTTTCTTTTTTTTTTTTGGTGGCGGAGATGTTTAGCGGGTGGGTGAGAGTCATTAGTTTTCAATCGCCGGAGCGCGTCATTGGGAGGATGTTCCATTCTTTGTTGGCATTTTGGGTCAAGAAATTGGGAGTGAAAAATTTCACGCTTCAAGCGGTCCTTTCGTGAGGCCTGAAGTTAGCAAATGCAGTTAGACAAAAGCAACCGAAGCGTCAAAGAGTAGATACTGTCTTACCACTTCTTTGTGTTCGAAGTAGGATAGGTGATTTGATCTGGCGACTTCAAATGTTCTGCAGATATGTATTTAAAATGTTTCCTTATTTTAAATGTGGAAGAAACATACGTGAGTTCGTCGATTTTCTTTTAAGTTCGACATTCGCTTGGCATATATACTTGTGGAGGCAGATTTCTACCAAAATAAAACAAACATTGCGAAAAAAATTTCAGTGAAGCTAAAAACAGAACAAGCTTTTTGGTAGTAGGCGTGACACGTTGCTATTTGGAAGTTGTGAAAGTCGCGCTGAAGATTCTTTGTTTGACCCGAACCAACACACTCTTGATTCAGTATTTTATGAAATAGAGGCGAATGTATTAGACAAGAACCCGCACATCTTTTATTATGGTGTTCGTCGATTATACTGTCTTGGCTGCGATGAGCCCATGGTCGGCTGTTATTGTTGGGCGGCGGACAAAAAATCTCACCGGAGATCGGGCGGCGGTGAAAAGCTCACCTGGAGAGAAGCTCATTGGTGAAATGCTCACTGCAAAACCGACAAATGCGGAGAAAAGCTCATTTACGCAATATTTTATTATTGTTTGCACTGCGGTGTTTATATTTAATACTCACGTCCGCACTTTAGTCAGCGCTCATGCTGCGCTTTGGCGTGTTCGTATATTTGTAAAACCAAGTGTTCTCGTTCAGCCCCAGAAGAATAGCTTACTTTCTAAGAAAAATGGGGAAGAGGCAGACGAATCCACAGTTTTGCGGAATGTGAACATGTAACAAAGTGGGGAACGCTTTTTTTTTTCTGTTTTACATGGAGACAGGACATTGCCTCAATGTTGAGTACTACGAAAAGAAACAATGTGACCTCCGTCTCGGCACCCGACGACTTCTGACCTCCCAAAAAGTATCAAGTTCGTCTTAGGCCGCATAACCGAAAGAGGTCATTGTTTACTACAAAGCAAAAGAAAAACGGAACATAATATTGCCGCGTGAGCAGCTAGCCAAGTAGGCAGCGCGCCCGTGGCCTAACGGTTACCGTGGTTATCTTCGGATTCACCTTCTTATTGTTTCTTTAATATCGCGTTCTGGTAATTTCGAGAACCCTGTTGCTTATTCGAGGTTAGAATGTTCTAGGCGCCGAATCTTCTACGCCGATTGTTCCAGAAGCCCACGCGTGTACATAAGGAGCTCCGCGTGGAGAGCCGGAGTCAGTCCCGATCCTGCTGTTTCGTCGACATCGACGCCTGCGACGCCAACCTTCTATTTTGTTCACACCATTAAACGTTTAGTTTCTTTAGTTATTCACCGCCTTATCATTTGTCATTCGTGACATTATCTTTATCCTTTGGATGCAAAGAAAAAAATACTATTTACAAAAACGAGAAACGATCTGGCCAGAAACCATCATGATGTTTGATAAAACGGTGTTCTACGAAACGGCTTCGATGAAATTGGATTCAATTACAGGGCGTTCATTTAAATGACTTTGATAGAACAGAGTTCGATAAAATATCGAGAGCTGCGAAGACATAATGTTAAAACGGTTTGTAAAGGTGAGCTTTTCTCCGCATCTATCCGAAGTCTGGTGAGCTCTTCTCCGCATCCGTCGGATTTCCGGTGTGCTTTTCTCCGCCGGAGAACAGCGCAACACCAAGAGGATCACGGGAGAAAAGCTCACTAAAGAACAGTTCACCGAAAATCTGACAGATGCTGAGATAAACCCACTCAAGAATTATACGATCAAGCTTTTAAATTTAGTATTTGCGGCTCTACTCTGGGGGCCGTGTGGGGAACGCAAACGGAGATATATACTAGATTCGTATATTGCAGACACCAATAGGAATGAAGAAGCAGAAGTTCACAATTTTGCAGAATGGGAACAATAAACAAAGGGATAGACACGTTTTTTTTTTTATAAAGACATTGCCTCAACGTTGAGTTCTGTGAACAGTAACGAAGTGACCTCGTCATTGCACCCGACGACCACAGAGAGCCCCCAAATTGCGGCAGGACCCATCACACCAAAAGTCATGTTACTACAAAAAAAAAAAAAAAAAAAAACGGAAAATAAAGTTTTTATTATCCATATACCAAAATAATGCCATTTCCGAAAACGAACATCGTAGGTGAGTTTCCACCGCATTCATCAAGATTCCGATGAGCTTTTCTCCGCGTAGGTCGGTCTTGCGGTGAGATTTTCGTCTATTAGCTTTTTTCCGAGATTTGTGACTTCGGCATGGATCTGAACCTTTTTTATATCGGAACCGCAGAAGATCGCACGGGCATGATAGACGATGCTGGTTTTCAGCCATCACATTTTCACAAAGTGAGACACATAAGGTTCTGTTGCGCACTAGAAGGTCACACGCACCTACACCGGACATTTCATCGAACGCCGTTTCATTGAATGCGTCATAGGTTTCTGCAATAAAATTTGAAAATTTCTCATTGTCCTCTCGTACGACAGAAGCCTGGATGGCACGATGGAGGACACGCCTGCATGGGGTGTACCCAAGCGGATGGATTCGGGTTCCACCACCTCCCCCTCCACTAGCCCCGAATTTTTCGTTTTGTTTTGTTAGCAACGTTTTTTGGCCCGCTATTAGGATTTTTTGTTTAAAAATACCGGCCAATTGTTGCAATTCAACGTTTCGGTACGGGACGACCCCTTTTTCGATGAAACGGCGTTCAATGAAATGTCCTGGAACCTACGCGTTTGCCGTTTATTTTTTTTTCCCTTCGGGGTTATTTTCCCGATTATAGCTTTGCTCGACGACAACTCGGGCACAGCTTTGTGGCCCTCCCCCTTTATTTTTCCCCCTAAAGAGCAATTGGCAAAACATAAAGAAGGTCCAGACTCCTCGAAATGCCGTATAACGATGCCTACCCTAGCCATAAACCAGTGGACTCCCTCTAATAGACCAACCTCACCAAGCGTTCGCGCATGCGTGAAGCCGACAAAAGTTTAGTTCCCAAGAAGCAGGTGGCAGTGTCCGAGACGGCTCGTGCCGTTACGTGCTTTTCACGCGCAGAGTTCCAGCGAGGTTCGGGCACGTGCTGAAATACTGAAGTTCCCTCGATGTATTGCGGTGGCGTAGTCAAACTGCCTGGTGAGATGGGTCTGTTCTCTTTGAGAGCTGCGTTATCCCCAGCGCAAAGTGGGGGCATACAATGTTCATCGTTTCGTCACCCTCTCTTTGTAACAACTCGCAGGTTTGTGGAAACTTCAACTCCGACTGAGAGCGAAGTTGGAAGCCATCCGCGCCAATATGGTGCCTCTATTAGCCGCGAGAACGAGCTTGAAATCAGTGTAATGATTGGTTGCTCTATCCCCGCCGTGACGTCACGGGTAGACCAGCGGTTTTGTCCCCGGGAGATTAGGATCGCACGAATAAAAATATAGGCACTCTGGCACTGTAAGCACGATAATTTTCGCCTTGCAAGAATAATTCAAATATTATCGTGTAATATACTATCAGCCAATACTAAACCGTTTCCGAAACGGCTAGGCAAAGAAATGATCTCGTCAGATCACTATCGGAACTAATCGGAACACTTAATTATGGAAGGTATTGTTTTAATAATTTTTTAAAACATAGCTTTGTGACACTAGAACTACGCTTTGAACAGTACGTATATAAGACGCAACACTATCTAAACTTGTGGTTATTGATTTTTTGGCATTTCGGCAGTACAACATATAGTTCTGATTCCGTGCCATTTAGAGATCGCACACCGATTTAGAAATTAGGGTGACCGTTGAAATCCGGTGCTCTAGAAAAAAAAAGATGTGGTTGTGTTGTCTTAGTGTTAATTGATTATTCTTTATTCATCCATCACTTGAACCAACACGCTCTTCTCCCAAGTATAAAAAAAAAGTTGTGACTCTAATGGCTGCTAATGGTATCGTGAACTGGTTCATTTCGTTTCTTTTTTCGCACAAGAATATCAGACACTTTTAGAGTGAGTAGCTTTATTTTTCAAAGCACTGCTTTATGAAAAGTAAGCTCTTAGGGCCGCTATTTTTAGGCAACGCCATTCTGACTTGCGGTAGATTATTTCGCAGCATTACGACACGACACATGGCGTATTTCGTTTTGTAATGATGATATGGCATATTTCGTTTTTTTTTTTTTTGTAATGACGATATCAACAGTCTACATGCTATTTGGAGATCGTATCGTATGAAAAATCTCGGAACGCGAAATAGCCGAAGAACCGAGCCAAATGAATCCACAGGCAGCGAAATGAGGCTGTTTCAGAATCGAAGAGGTCGTGTGGGCGTCTTATTTTAAATCAGGCGATTAACGCAAAAACAAAACACAAACTGTATTTACACTAATAAATCAATTGAATATACATAATTACACAGAATTGTCTCGAACGGCTTCTGTCTGTCGTTTGCCTCGTTCCGCTCGTGCGGTTCCAATCTTCTAGTTTCTCGTCGTAAATTTTCTGACCGCGTTTTTTTTTTCTTCTTCTTAATTCAGTAAGAATGCACTGTTAGCAAGTCCCGTGTATTTGGTGAATATCTGGGGTCAAAAACACGCTATTTACACAAATTACCATAAATTTACACTTTGAGTAACGGATAACTCGTTCACAAATCATGCGAGGTTGTAAAAAACGTGTTTTGGTTCGTTCATACACGCACAACCGTGTAGCCGACCTCGAAAACACGCATCACCCCCGCCACGACTGCAGCATTGCCGGCTATCGAAGCACCGGAATGCTGGGGGACACACTTAAAAAGGACCGTTGAGACAAATGCCGCGGAAAGAAGCATGTCTCGGAGACGGATATGCACCAAAAGCAATTGTGCCATGTCGCAGGACGTTGGCGAAACCCACGCGTACCGTGCTCGCTGCCATTTTCTGGTCGATGGCAAGCGGCTTCCCTCATGTCGCCCATGATTGTATTTGGTTTAGGGGTCTTGATAATAGTTTCTTACACACCACAAATAAAGTTATGGGTCTAATTATTCGTTTTAAACAGTTAACGTGGTTATAAAAAGCGTGTCCTCGATCTGAACACGTGACATCGCAGTTGGTTTCGTTTTGGCTTTAACCTTCAACTGCTTCAATTGGAAGCGATCTGGCCACGGCACGGCGCAAGCGCAACGCCGATGTACGTTGGAAGCTAGAGCCGGTTTGCTTTCGTTGTTTTTGTTTGACCGGAGAAAATCTGGCATGAACGCATGGCGCCGCTATTGTTTTGGTTTGACAGGACGCGAGAAGCTTCGCATAGAGCTTCGCAGTTTGTGAGCACATAGCGAAGACGTGACCGGAGAAGTGCCCCTGTGATGTTCCCGGAAGACGGAAAGTATCATTCGTAATCGTCGTGTGTGCTTTGAAAGCGAAGGGAGTCACAGGGTTCACGAGTGCGCAACCACAAGCCAAGGTTCAGGACAGCGCTGCGTTGACTTCGGCGATCTCGTTCTGTTTGGGGCAACACGGCGATGCGAGAAAGAGCCGAAACGTTCGTGGTGTGTGGTGCGGTACTTGGAAATAGAAACCCACACTAACACGGACCTCAAATTGGATCTTGTGGAGTAGAGGTTCAACGGGTTCAGTCCAGTCGTCGTCAGCTGATCCGGTCCAGCTGGTCCGGGAGGACTCAGCGAGCGTTTTTAAAAGTAAATCTTCCTTCGATCCGTTTCAAAATGTGGAAGATACCCGACGCATACCGTGAGTAAAACGCTCCGGGCGTTTTCAACAAAATTATGTCGTTTTAATTGAACAATGGGCTTCGGATTGTTGTCCTAAATATGCCGTTTGTATGCTTCGTGTTGTTGGACTGCATTTGCCCAGCGACGTGTTTGCACAGCGACGCACACCGCTCGAGTAGGTGATTCGGTCCTGCAAACGACCGGTTATACAGAATTTCAGGGAAACTTAAGTCACTACCGATATTTTCCTGTAAATCTCGTGTGAGTCGTGTGAGTTTGTTGCGGTCATCATGCGGTGTGAATATATTAGGGCAAGATTTCCTACCTGCCCACAGATGCGTGAACTGAGACCATTTTTTACGTAGTGAACATAGTGCTTTTTCTTTACTTTGGGAAGAGGCGTTGGTGCATTTATTATGGTACAATCTTTGAGAGTTGAGAAATTGGGACAGCGAGCAAGCTTTCCCGACTTTGTCTCCTTTCTCTCTGGCACTGCCCCTAGTTTCAAGTTGCAGTTTCAGTAGACATACCTACTGGCAGGTACAGAGCGCGACACTGTTAGCGCGAACAAGCGATCGCCGGTTTTTCCAGTTTTTCTCTTTGAAACCTAGGGATGTCATCCAAGTTAATCTTGCTACGGAAAGAGCTCATTCAGTTCTATAATGTAATCAATAAAAGTTCGTGCTCGCTAATACTATTTAGAAGTAAAATGCAAAAATGCGCGGATGTCGTGTTCGCGCTAACAGTGTCGCGATGTTACAAACTGCTCTAAAGCAGGTGAAAGACTGGTAAGTCAGGACGGTGCGGACTCCGTGTTTTGCGCTTTTCGCAAGGGGACTGGGTAAATGCTTTTGCGAGGTATGCGGAATATGCAAACGATTTTGTTATGCCCGTCGTTTGCGTCTCCAGCTAAACGAATAAGATGATCTACAAAGGCACAATCACAAGCCAAGATTTACGATAACAGTGCGTTCGCTTCGGTGGTCCGTGTAGTTGTATTATACCCTGCTCTCTGCAACACCGTGTCATGACGAAGAGCTGAAACGGTCACGGTTTGTGCTGGGCTAACGGTTGACAGAAACCCGCATCGCCCGCATCGGCACCGAGTGCACTTGGGCTGTTGATGCTCAAGCCTTTCATCCGCGGCTTGTCGCCAGCTGCTGATCCTGCTACTCGACGGTTAGGAAGCGGCGCGAGTGACCTCTGAAGTAAATGTAAATCCCCGTTCATCTAGTTATGCGGTGTCAAAGTGTGGAAGATGTCCAACGTGTACTGAGGGCGGGAACTACGAGCGGTTTGCCTTGCTTTTGTAACCGCAGCGAGATAACTGCCTTGCGTACTCCAAAATGACGGAAACAATAAGTTTCAACAGGTCGAGCACGTCACCGCGGATGTAGGCGAGACGGTGCACACTGTTTAAACGCTTGCAGTATCCACGAGTGCTACCAGAAAAACGACAACAGAGAAGGAGCTCGCGATTCAACATAATGCAGTGCCACGGGCCCGTGCATTTTCAATGTTCGGTGTAATGGCGGTATATAAAAAAAAAATGCATCAGCGCCACATTAGTGATCACGAATAACACCGGTCACAAACTCCCAAGCCCCACCGCTCCACTCGACACCGACACGACATACGACAACAAACTGCATCAAAACGCCCCAAAAGTGAAGGCGTCTGCTCCCGTACGCGTACTACAACTAGCGGAAGTTAAGTGTTGGGCGGATGTCCTTCACAAATACTTATATAAAAAATGCTTTGCGCAAGGATAATTTCCATTAATTATTGAATACATAATGATAAAATCCTAATAATTTGTATTTCTATCTGATTTAAGCTAGTCAGACTGCTCATAACACTGGTCGAGCATGAAAATAACAAAAATTTTAACTTTTTCATTGCCGGTTTAAGATTTATTGTTAATACATCGTTGTTTTTTGCAACAGATTAATTTTACAGATTTTGCCTCCACACTTTTTAAATGCAAGAAGTTCTTACATACGGCTGTCCATTGTGCCGTGTTTTGTGTCTTCTTCTATAAATCTGTAACGGCCAGCGACCAAAGAGCTCACCCGCACATGTCAAGCTTATATACGCTGCGGGGAGAAAAGGATGTTAGTAGGAAGTGTCGGGTGCAGTGTCGGTGTTGGTTTGTGTTTGTATCAGTGCTGTGTCCGGTGCTACTCGTGTTGTTATTATGTAGGGTTGCGGTCTACTTGATAGTTCTCAGCGTATTAACAAACTCCTGATTGTTTTTTTTTTTCACTGGCTGCTAGAAATCTCTAGGTGGCGCAAGCTACCGCCCGACTTCAAATAGTTTGCTCGAGCTATTTATTTATGTAAGTTCGGTATTCTGTCTAGCGGTTCCTTGTTCCGTTGTAGCTGCCGACGCCACTGACCGCCGACGACGCACGTACGTACGTACCTTTGCACGTAGCTGCGTCCGCCGCTTGAAGACTGTTTACTGTGTATAAAAGACATCGAACGAGAACAGTGTGTGCTTTCAATTCGGCTGAAAGGCGCGCGGCTCGCTGGGCTCGTCTCTCGCCTGTTCTCGGTTGCTGGCCACCATGTTTCATAAGTAACACGTTGGACCGTGTTTCTCGGAAAGAAGACACGGTGTATCGTGTTAAGTTTACACGGCACCTCGTGTGTAGGCGAATAACACACATGGCTACGTGTAAAACGAACACGTTTCTGCGTGTCCGCTATGGGACAACGGTTTACACGTCTGGGGGTGTTATTTTTGCTAACAGTGTGGGACAAAGGGCCCCCTTCGCGATGGCCTCGGAGGCCCACAAAGCCATTCTCGCAGCTCGCAGGGCGGAGGGACGGGATGGGTGGGTTAAGTGGGGGGGCTTTCAGGGTCAAGCCGTCCGCTGATAACCAGAAAAAAAAGACAAGCTTTTTCTTTATTTTTGTTTAGAAATAGCACTATATCGCGTAAGCAGGTGAGTACAAAGACTTCCTCCCCAGAGCCATCGGGATTCCGGAAAAGTTCCTATCGGAGATGAAATTCTACTGAGATATCCTCTTAAGCTTTTAGTATTGTGTCCGTGGGAAAACAAATCTCGACACAAAACTCTGACAGCTACAGCCGTCGCTCATAGATGGCGGCATCCTTTCCAGCCTTTCCCCTCTGGCTTGCCGACTTCCGACCGGCCATTATTTCATTCCCACAATAGTACAGCTTCGCACGTCTTCCTTCTTTACCAGAGTGGAAAGGCTGAAAGTTTTTTTACTACTTCTAGTTCTAGTTCACTTAGCTCAGTTAAAGGGGCCCACCAACAATTTTTTCACTGGTTTGAAGTTCGCGCTGAAACGGAGCTCCATGAAAGCAGGAACACCGAGGAAAAAAATATTACAGAAATTCGCAATATTTTGTGAGTTATTAGCAAATTAAATATTGCAGAAAACAACTTTAAATAAGCAAAACATTGCGCTTCATGACGTAAAATGAAACAGTTTAGCGATTGGAGCAAAGCGGTTGGCCAATTGGACGCGAGTTTGGTTGATAGCCCGTCGGCCCGGTCGGCCATTAGGCCTTGCAACCATCGTAGCTTTGGAATCGGGTTGCCATCATCGATGAATTTACCGGGCTTATCGGATTTTGAGCGCCGAATTCTTAAAAAGGAGTGCGGAGCTGGGCGTCGCGCCGTACGAGGACACACCACGCAAGCGCCGCGACGAGTCCGCTTCGACAGCCGCGGAAGCCTCGTCTCCCGCAACTCCGCCACCGGAGCCACCTCGGCGAGTAGGAGGTACTCCGCCGCTGGAAGGCGCGCATGAGCTTTTTGAACTTTAATTTGCAACTTTATTAGCTCTATAAAAACGACTTTTTAGAGAAATAATGACGGTTAACGTGTGATATACTTTATTCCGCTTCAAAATTTCTGGGACGGCTCTCGCCAATCACGAAACCCAGTGAATGTGACGTATAGTGAAAGGGAGCGCCGTTATGCGCGCGCATTCGGCACCTCGCGGCGCCACCGTCGGAGGAGGTGTTTACGAAAAATCCGTGATTGTCATTCATTCTTGTTTTGCCTCTCCTACATTTTCTAGCATATTCCAGCTTGAAATGTTTTATTTTTTCGTCCCGCATACCAGATACAGAACCCACGTGACTCAGAAAGACAGGAAACAGAAAACGTCTATAGACACTGCTTGCACGAGTAGTCCCCCCTCTCTCTTTGCGGCTCGCCTCCAGATGTTTTACGGGCCGGACGGCTGCTATGGTCAACGTCAGAGCCGTATATAGAGAGAATTTCGCCAATGGGAGGAGTTGCCAGAGCCATGGTGTGCACGAGACGCAGATAGGAGGCTTGACGTGCTCTCTTGGCCAACCAGAACCCGAAACAAAATCCCCTAGCGGTGGTAGCGGGAAAAAATATTAATAAGTCCGTAAGAGTTAAATGGAGGAACTCTTCATGGTTGAAAATATAGTTCACGGTATTTTTCGATTATGATTATCCAAAAGGTGTAAGAATCGAATCTGCCGCTCGAACTCTGTTTTGCTCAGTCGGAGTCTGACCGCTCGGATGGCATTTTCCCGGCCCTCGGCGCCTGGCGTTCGGATCACACCGATTGTTCTCCAAGATTTTAATTTCGCCTTACCTTGATTGAAAAATCATGTGCACCATATTTTCAGTCACCGAGAGTTACTCTGACGCACTTAATAATTTTGTTTCTCGCGGCCACCGCCAGGGTATAATTCGCGGCTTCTGGGTGGCCACATTTGAACCTGTAAAGACACCCTGGAACACTTCCAGCTCGCTTTCGGAAAATGGCGCCTCTTGATTTGCTTCGTATACTTGATAATGAATGGCAAGATTTTTTCTATGTATGGCTCTGGTCAACGTTACTATTGGGCAGGAGATCGAACCAAAGGGGGCGCTCTAACCCGTTTGTTTCCCCACACCTCGGTGTTTACTCAACACAAGGCCTGTGCACATGCCCACAGGCCTTATAAGCATGTCCATGTGATCTTCTAGAATAGAGCACGGGGCAAAGTGTAATATAAAAAATACTAACAATCGACGAAGTGACGTTAAGTGCCGTATCTATTCTGAAAGCAGGCGTCAGAGAATGTGAGCTTGACCCACTTAGGCCTTTGTGCCGAGCTAAGCACCGTGCATGCTGCATTGTTCATGCAGGCCGGAGTAATAACAAAAGAGTCCCTCCTCCCCCTCACCGGAGAACACGAACTCCAGCCGAACGCTGACGCCGCGTTCGGTTATGTCGGCCGAGCGCTGGGTCATTGTATTTGTTGTCCCTATCCGTGTAGTTCTAAAGTTAACCGCTTGGGGCGTCACGGTCAGTCCTCTTCTCCAATACTCCATTCACCCTTAAGCTGAGACTGCTGCCAAAGCTATAAGCGCGAGCTAGCCCGCGCCCCTGGTTTTGAGATGTGTATTTCTAGCGCGAGTGCTCGTTCTCGTGGAGAACGCTTCAAAGCAGCGCCCTCAAGCTTTCGTGCTTGCAGCATTGGCTGCGATCTCAGCTTAAGGCTGAACTCCATGGGACGAATATGCTGCGAATAACCGACGAATTTTGCCCGGCGGCTTTTGCTCTACGCGTGGAATCAACACAGTGGCTGCTACGTCGCGCGCAAAGCGAGCGTGCCGTCGGGCGGCGTTCGTCAGTTATTCGTCGCATAATTCGCTCCATGGAGTTCAGCCTTTAATGTGCAACCCCTCCGTGCCTGACGTTTTGGTCCTTTTTGAAGGTTTATAACCTTTTTTTGTGTATCACACAGTCATGAAGTTAATGTCAAATTAAACGACTGTTTTTCTACTATATTTTAATGTTTCAATATTACACTTGTTTTTAGTTGTTAGTTTAATATTCAGCTTTTAATAGACCGCATTCTCTAATATAAAAATATATTTCTCTGGGTATAACGTGTTATTGTCTAGGATAATTTGCGTAAACGGTCTGGTTGATGTAATGAATTAAAAAAAGTAATGAACGAACTGTACAGATAAGGAATATTTAAAAAAAGAAATAAAATTTGAAATGGTATCACTCTGTCGTGTTATCAAAACGGAATCACGTCAACTAATCCAAATTACGAGACATTAAATTACGAAGCATCCTTCGATATTAGATTTTACAGAGATTCCATATTGATATATTACACTTGAAGAATGTTATTAGATCTCAAACTTTCCCCATTCAGTTACGGCAAGTTGCAGTTTCTTAATCTAAAATGCAGATGGCGACAGGTGTTCAAGAATAGCTTGATGTGCATTTGCCGTCCTGTGCCGCTAGGAACGCCACGTGAAAGACAGAAAAAGCGCCAGATGTTAGGGTGTCAGATGCCTGGATGCCCGCAGTGAGCGAGCCAGAGGTGTCAGAACAACAAGCGCGAGGCTGCGGGTGCACCACAGCTACTTTTGCGCGCCTTCTACTCTGCGTCCGTACACATGCCTCGATCCAAATGAAATGGGCGCAATGAAAGCGATTTCGCCAGTTTAGATTCCGACACGCATGCAAACATAAATTGAACGTTTTCTTTTATCAATTGCGGAAATTATTTTCGCAAGCAAACTGTACTTGTCGGAATGGCTCGAATATATTTTGTTTCCCAACCACCTTTGTGGCTTTTACAAGATAATAATATTAAAACAAAACACACAAAAAAATTAAAACGTCTCAGCGGTTTTGAGCCAATGCACTGGCCTATGAATCCCTACTTGTCGAGTTTCAATACCGACCGAAGTGCCCAGAATCTGACGGAGGTCAATCTGAGATTTCAGTAGCACGTCAAAAGATCTCGAATTGGTCAAAATAAACCCGCGATATATAATTTCTTTTTATAGCTGGGGCGTGTTAGATTAATTTCGTTGGGGGCTTGTAAAAACCTGAAATCTGAATATTTGCTTCGCTTTACCTAAGATCAGAGCGCAGTCAACGCGACGGGCTGATTAGCGCCACTAAATAAGCTACGCTTCAGAGTAATGACACTTACGGATATTGGTGCTTAAATTTATGCTTTTCAGTTATCTGAAGTTGTATTTGAAATCACAGGAAACGCTTTTCCGTCCTCAAGAAATGTTTAAAAAGTTCGCGACAAAGCAAAGCAATATATTACATGAGCTTCCCTACATCGAAACTAATGCTGGGGAAGTCGCACTTTTGAATCATGACGATCGGCAGTTGCATCTGCTTTGTACTAAGCACAAAGATGGCGGCGCCCAAAACAATATCGGGGAAAAGAGTGCCGATAAGCGGGTTTCACATGCAGCGGCTGAGCGGCACGGTTCCACCAGGTTGGAAATTTTGTCGCCGCGGCAGAGCGGCAGCTTCCGCGCTGGCCACTCACAGCGAGGCGGGAAATCATGTGACAGGAGGAGAAACATTGGGGGAAAGCTGGCGCATAGGATGGCGGCGTTTTCACGTTCTTGAAGAAGACGACAAGCAGAAAAAGTACGCAAGCGTCAACGTTACTAAAACACTCAGTTGGGAAACTGCCATAGAGACGGCTCTGAAAAAGTGGCCCCGATCTGTCCTCGCGAACCGAGCTAATGGCGAACACAACGCCGCCATTTCTCCCGCAGCGGCCACTCGAGGAACCGCACGTTACTTCTATTTTGGCTTTAAAGGGGCCCTGCAATCATATTTAAGCGTCTGCCTTTTTTGCGGTTTCCACGTCTCTTGGGGTTCGGGAAAGCCAGCGGGCATGAAGAGAGTAACTAAATATCAGTGCGTCATATTTTAACCGGACGACGCGGAAACCTCCTCCACCTACGAGGGCGACCCACGTTGCCGAAAGCGCGCGAAATGTGACGTCTTTGGTCCTGGGCTTACTACTGGTCAGAGCCGCTAAAAGCTTTTTTTTAGTCAAGATACAAACTATAAGTGTCCCGAACCGTTTCAATTATGTATGAAGCTAGTTTTTGTTCAGTATTTTAGATCAGAAAAGAAACAAATGCAGTTTGTAAAGTACGGAAACAAGAAATGATCCGTCGACGTACCCGCCACCAAGCGGCGGAAAAAACGGCGCATACTAGAAAGGGCTAGTGGAATGAGGCCCCCGACCGCCCCCGACAAACGGCGAGCGTAGAAAAATCCCGGGTGTACGCGGCGGCGCTGCGATCGTATACCGGCTCGAGCATCCGACCGCTTCCGAGCGTTCCGAAGACCTTCGGCGCTGGCTTGGTTGGCGATTTGACCATTTTGCGGTATGGCAGCGCGAAGTGGCTCCCGTTCTGAACTGATCTTTACCCCGTGTTTGCTGTCGTTTGTGGCCAATGAAGTGTTATGCCGAATTAGTCTTTAATCGCGCAGCAAATGCAATGCGAGCCGCCCTGGCCGCCCGCTTCATACAGCCTATCCAAAACATGCTTTAGTGGCGCCCTCTCAAACCGTCGACACGGAGTGCGGCAGCCGTGAACGCTCGATGAGCCCACTATCCTTCCTCTAGTTCACGGCCACTCAAGCCAGGACCTACGACGTCATGAAGGAGGTTATTTTTTGCTTGTTTTTATAATTCTAATTTGCCTATAACTTTTAAAATAAAGCGAAATTTGAGAAAAGAAAAGTTTCATTAAGTTACTATGTTCAGTGCGCTCAGGTTCGGTGCAAATTAAAAACCAGTAAAAAAGTCATTGCAGGGCCCCTTTAATCGGCCATTCTGGCGCCGAAACAGATACAGTTGAAGAGGCTACAGGGGTGACACACGCGTCTCCCCGGCGCCCGCGCCGCGTCTTACTACCGAAGTTAAAATGCACCTAGGTCGGGACGCGCAACTGAAAGCACCGCTGAGGCATGGTTGTATAAATACAATATTAATTGTTCCGCAAAACCTTGCAAACTAAAGATTTTAAAAACATCACGCGCCCTTCATTTTGTGCTAAACTCCAATAAATTTCACACAAAAAGAGTCTTTTCCGTTTGTTTTTACGCAAAAACATGCTTTCTAAAAGCTCAAGGTGACCACAGTACAAACAAATGATAAAGAGAGGCGCTGTTGTCGTATTTAGCTCGGTCTCGGTGGACGCCAGCGGCGCAGGTTTCGACGGCGAGTTTCTCAACTGAGTATTTTAGTAACGTTGGCTAGCGTCTTATATGCGGTTTCTTTTTTCCGGCGGGTCGAGCATCTTTGCTTCAGCAATAGCGTCGGAACTCTTCAGGAGATTATGGAGGAGGGGATTACTGTCCCCTTCTTCGGAATTTGTTTTTTCAGTGCGTTACGCGGGTCTTTCTTACTTTCCTCTCATGAGTACCAACTGTAGCGAGCGCAAGAGACGCTAATCGGAAGCTGCTTGTGCGAGTGCTAGAGAGAAAAACAAAACAAAAAAAAAGAAGAAGAAGAAGAACTGAGTGACTAGATGAGATTAGAACGCGATTTATTAGCCAAAAAATAATCAGGGAGGGGGATTGGGGAGGGCACCGGTGACTGAATTTGAGGTCTGGGTGCTGGCATATTAATAAAAATCAGGTTATATGAACGAGTCTACTTTGGCCTCATGGACGAAGTCCAGCAGGCTTCGTAGAATCTTTCGTTGTCGGTCTTCATTTCCAGGAGGGTGAGTCCAGCCTTCAAATGAATCAACGTCTTGGGGTCTATATATTGCTCTTATGTCTTGATATTTGGGACATTCCCAGATCAAGTGTCGGATGTCTGCTTTGACACGCATGTCGCAGTGGGAGCATAGAGCTGATCTTCTACCCTTGCTCCACAAGGCGAGGCGGGCCGGGGATAGGGTGGCGTCTGTTCTTACTCGTGTAAGCAGCACTTGCCCTCTGCGACCAAACAATGGGATCAAAGAGAAACTCTGGGAAGAGGTAACTGTGGCCGTGAAAGGGATCGACAAGACGGGTATTTCCATTTCGGAAAGGCCTACTACTCCAACGCCGTCCATGAGGTTCGGGTCGGCCATATCAGTTGGAGTCTTTACATCCGAAAAAGGCGCTGCCCGTAACGCTGCCGAGTATGATCCGAGGTTTCATCCTCCGCGACAACAAAATCTGAAAAAAAAAAAAAATATAAACAAATAAGACTAACGTTTTTGTTTGTATTTTAAACGTTTTTGATTTGTTTATTAAGGTGAAATTAAAGGGGAAACTGAAAACTAAGGCACTAAAATTGTTGTTAGAAGCCGCTGTAACCGACTGTGCGCATCTGCTTGCTGCAAGCAATATTGGCCATCGCACCGGCAGAAAACTCTGATGTGAAATGAAACCTCGTGATCCGTGCGGCTGCACCGCTAGAGGCAGCGATTTCGGCCGCGGAGCCGCTGCGTGTGAAACCCGCTTGTATCTCATTTAGTGGCTCTAGGCTAAACCACGATGTAAGATAATACTCTTCAGGTGAGGACAGCGCGCTCCTCGCGACGTGCCGATAAAGTTCGCTTTTCACTCTCTCTCTTTCTCTCTCTCACTATGGTTTCAAGTGGCGCCGGCAGATGACTCGTCTACCCATGGGCACGTTTCGTGCGGCCTCATGCTCCACACGCGCAGAGCTCCAGCGAGGTTGTCGCTCGTGCAGAAAGACCACGGTGTACCGGGGTGCCATGGCAACGAGATAATTTTTTTCGCTCTCACACAGTTTCGCCGTTTGGCCGCCGGCGACACTGTCAGCCGCGGGCACGGTGGCCGCGGAATGGTGCAGCCTTTCGGATGCCCGTCGAACGAACGTTATCTGATTCCTCGCGCCGCGCGTTCAGCCCCGCCGTGTCCTCACCTAAAGAGTGTATCTTACACCGTGGGCTAATTCTAGGTGGTATTGGCTAAACCAAGTGCGGTGTGGGATCATTGACCGAGTACGTGGGCGCACCGCAGATCAGAGCACGTGGAGAATTGCGCGAGCTCCATTCAAAGCACGGAGCTCACGCTGCAGCACCTGTAGGAACTCTGGGTTCATTCGCCCCTCGGCATCGTATACCTGCGTGCGATCGCGTATCACCACTGCGCGATGCACGTTAACGGCCTGCTCCTACATATAGCGGAGCGCTAAGTTAGCGCTACGTCAGCGCTCCAAAGAGCGCTCATGTGGCGCTTCCTAACGCGTGACAGTTCTAATATAGCGCGCGATTAGCGCTTTTGCGCTCATGTGGCGCTTCCTAACGCGTGACAGTTCTAATATAGCGCGCGATTAGCGCTTTTGTAGCGCCTTGTTAGCGCTTTATACTTCGTCTCACCTAGAGCCACTAAATGAGCTGCGCTTAGAGTATCGGCACTCCGTTCCCCGGCATTGTTGTGGGCGCCGCCATTTTGGCTCGTATGCAGAGCAGACGTATACTGCCGATCGTCAGGATTCAAAAGTGCGACTTCCTCAGCATTAGATTCGGTGTTAGGAAGGTCACGCAATATTGCTTTGCTCTGTCACGAACTGTTTAAACATTTGTGGAGGGCGAAAAGCGTTTCCTGCGATTTCAGATAAAGCTTCAGATAACTGGTAACCATGATTTTAAGACACAATATGGCCAAGTGTCGTTACTCTGAAGCGTAGCTTATTTAGTGGCGCTAGTCTCACCCTAGCATGGACTAACCGCGAAGGCTGTGCTAGCGCGAGCGGTCAGCCTTGACTGCCTTGACAAGAGCACTTGCTGCTCGAGCGCTCGTGCAGCCGCCGCGGCTTCCTTCAAAGCGACTAGCTCGCGCTTTTAGCACGCGCGGCTAACAATAGTCCATACTAAGGTGAGACGAAGTATAGTAGTGTCTTCTTAGCGCTTCAGTAGCTTGTTAGCGCTTGAGTTGCGCCTTGTTAACGCTTCTTCTGCGGCGGTTATTGCTGCGGATTAGCGCGTGCACTGCGGTTCCGCTTTCTGTGGTTGGGTGTGCATCAACAGTACCATGGCGGACATGTGGGGGCGCTGAAATAGAATATACGCAATTAGTGCATTTGTGTGTGGACGGCTTAACGCCCAGAAGAGCCTTCTGGGTGCGCGAAATCTTTCGGCACCGAGATACCGACGAGTATCCGGCGAATCTTGTTTCCAGGCTAAGGGACCGAGACACACAACTCTTTTGAAGGCGATTATTTTTTAACTACGTGTCTTTGAAACCAGGGTCACGCATATTGAATAGAAAGCGATGAGATCGTATCCAATCAATTAGTCGCTCAAAGTCCATGACTCTGGATCGTCGGCCCGACCCTTTGCTTCGAGAGCGGCTCTTTTACTTCCTCTTCTTTCAATGCTAAAGGAAGCCCACCAGAAAATAGGCTAGTGTGGACTTGGTGTTTACATATTTCCATTGCGATAGTAAGACCGTTCATGTTCTTGGTCAAATCATTTACCGGTTATCTGTGACTATAGTCACAGTTATCTGTGACTATAGTAAAATCAAAGAGACCGCCCTTGTTGCTTCTTCGCAAAGTTTCGCGTCTAGGTACCTACGTGAGTTTAATGAAAGGTCTCTTGAAGCGAACTGGAATATTCTCTAAACAAAGTATAAAAGGCTAAAATTCATTATCATTTTTAAAATTGTACTAAAACGAATGATGAAGGGCCGTGGTTTACTAAAGAACTAAAGGTATTGTCCAACAAAGAGAAACTGTTGTTTTCGAAAGATGTTAAGCGACCTTGACACAGATTTGTCAATGTATAACTTATGCTACATTTGGTACAAATTAAATATAAAAAGGCAAAAAATATTTATTATATGTGTGACTTAAATTTGCTAAAAAGTAATCCTAAAAAAATTGGAAGACCATTGGTTTCAGACAAGAACGAACCTTGTCCAGTATCTATAACGCTCATGGACAGGAACTCTCCCACCACGAATGAGAAACCGTTTCTAATCAATATTTTGTATCTGTTTTTTACTGGAAGGCATTTTCTTTTACCGTGTAATTCAATCTTCGTATCGCCTACTGTTATGTATAAACATGTTACATTTACACAAAAACAATTTTGGCCTGCATTGAGCGACTTTCACGTGTGTTTGCAATCGAAGAAGACGAAATATGCCCAAACTTCTTAAAACTACTTGAACAATGTCACTTCTTTTTTTATTAATCTTTAAGCAGTCAGTGAGCAAATGTACCTTCCGGCAGACTGAAAATTTATGGAAATGTTACCAATTTTTAAATCTGAAGAAACGAATGGTGTATGTAACTATAAACCAATATTTTTGTCGAATTTCTTGCAAAATTATGAAGCCTAATATGTATTATCATGTTATAACTATTTACTTGATTATAACCTTATTTATGCTAACAAACATGGCTTTAGAAAATATTTTTCCTGTAAAACCCAATTTTTTAATCCGCTACTAATTTCCACGAAAGCATTCATTCTTCAAAAACTTGAGCTGTAATTTTCATGGTCTTAGACACCATACCCCATCAACGTTTATTCTACTGGTTAATTCAATTCAACATTCATCCCGTTATTATAATAGGAAGTGCAAATTTAATCATTAACCGTAAGCAAGCTACGTATATTGTGGAGAAAAAATCTTGTAAATTAACTGTGAATTTGGGGTTCCAGAGGGTTAGCGTACTGGAACCACTTTTATTATTTAATATATATAAACGGCCTTTCACTCAAGTTATCATCTCACATAAGACTCTTTGAGAAATAACTGTGTTGTCTATCGTCGCATCACTAACCCGGATAATCAAGCACATTTACAAGAAGATTTGAACTTCAAATCACTTTGGTGCTACACATGGCAACTTAAAATTAACACGAAGACAAAATATATATCATTCGCCAGCCGACCCCCTTCTACACTTACAAAATATACAGTCAACAAGGCCGACCAAGAGAAAGTTAAATCATATAAGTATATATTAGTCACATTACAACGACCACATCATATCACCGTGTCCAGTGAATGTAAAGCACTTGGGAACTTTAAACACAATTTTTTTCGCTCATCGAAGACCGTAAAACTAACCGCATATAAAACATTTCCCATGTAAAATATAGAACATGCTAATATAATCTGGTACCCTCATCAGGCATACCTTCTTAACATTCTTGAATATGTTCAAAATAAAGCATCAAGTTAGATCACTTATGACTACTCACACACCTCAAGTGTAACAGCTATTAACAATAAACGGATATTTTATGTCCTGCATTTTCTCATGGCGTCTACTATTGATCATCTAAGTTTCGCTGCCTCCATCTCCACGACCCATCTTTCATTTCCAAGCGCCTTGATCATTTTCTTAAAATTCAGCCTTCCTTCTCTGGAACTAACAGAATTTAGCCTTCCTTCTCTTGCCATTGTAGACTGGAACTCATTGCCTACGCACATTGTCTATGATACTGACAAATAAAAATTACGTAAAATCTCTAAAGAAGCTTTGTGAAGTGTGTACAGTGCTACTGTTGCAGTAGATTTTTGTTTTCTACTCTTGTATATTTTATGTTGAAACTTCTCCCCCCCCCCCCCCCCCCCGCCTTCACGTAAAGTGATATTTTTCGGGTACCCTCTAGGAAACAAAACTGAACTGATTTCTTTCCGTGAAATTTGCTGTTCCCTTGAAAATAGGCCTAGCGCGTTTGAGATTTTGTGCCATATTTTCGGATATTTTATTTCCCCTTGCCTCACGGCATATATTACGAATATTTAGATCTGGTAAACTCGTCCTGGACATAAAAAAAAATCCATCCTAAGGAATGTTATTGTCATGTAAGACGAGACGAATGAAGGTTTTCGTTGATCACGATATCCCTTAATGTGTAGTGTTATGCACGCCAGAGTGCGGCTGCAGATAAGAACAAAACATATTGATCAAATTTTAGGGATGCCGGAGGCACTCCGACAGTGTGTTTTATTACTCCCAAAATTTATCTTCCGTGACATCCGCTTTACACGTTTTGTGTGGCATTCTGAGGAATCCTAGAAAAAGAGCCACTCAAGATTGCCTTCATTCTCCTACTTTTGTAAGAGAACGACTATGCGGTTGTTTGATTGGCGGTCCATTTGTTTTTACAGTAATTTTGAAGACGACATCGCAAGACGCAGTCATCTTGGTTATAGCTAATCTCCCGCATTTTCTGTGTTTTTTATATAAAAAACGTGAGGTTTGTTGGAGTTTATTCCTGTTAAATTTCAAATGCTCCAAAGTTCATTGCTTATTTGACTTCAGCTTCGTTATATTTAAAAAGTCTCCAGACTTTCTAGTTAACAACACTGTCGCTTTCTCCTTTCTGTAAAAGAACGCAAATTCTCTGGCGTAAACCCTTGAAAGCAGCACAATGGCTTTCAGAATAACATTGCTAGGTTGGCTCCTGTCATCAACCGGAAATATAGCAATACCGACCACTTGTTTATTGATAGAGTAAACAAAAAAGATCTTGTTTTCTTTTACATCTGAAGAAGAAAGTAAAAGAAAAGTCGAGGGGTCATTTTATTAGAAGATAATTGGTAGTGCATACCCGGCAAGCATCACTTACGTGAATAATAAATCGTCAATTCCAGGCTTGCGTCTCGTCAACCTGGCCACTCGTCGGCGGAAAACAATTCTAGAAAGGTGACCGGTAAGTGTCAGCGTTAATTACAAAGGGAATTATTAAAGTTTCTTTGTTTTTCTTCTCTCACACACAAGATAGATTCTTAAACTTTTATGCCTGTTTAAGGTAGTGGATATTTCATTCTGGTTGAAGTTCCATACTGTTCATTTGCTTTCCCTTCGCTGTACCTTCTGGAGTGAGAAAACCTAGATTTCTTTTTGACGTCGCTCTTTAGAAAGGGCATACTTTTCCTTATACGCGCGTTTTCTCTTGTAACGCCGTATTCACACTGTGTTGAACCGCGTTCGCAAAGCGATTGCAAACGTGGTTGCCTTAGAGATCCAATGCAATTTCACCCGTGCTTGATGGTGAAATCGAGCGGATCCACCTCGCGGTGGCGATTCGAACGCCAGTGTGAGTGCAGCTTTTATCTTTCGGTTTGTGGCTTAATGACGTACCAAAACCGATGTGCGTGAGCAGAAACGATCGAGCTAGATGCAGCTGCACATTCCATATGTTTTTGTGCGCTTCTTTTTTTTTAATTTATCACTTTGCGCGGCATTTGGCGTGCACCACAGTCGCACGGCGAGGAGAAAATATGATGCCGGGAACGTTCGCTTCGAGCCATATTATTCGGTGCCTGATGGTACGTTCGTGCGCTCCGTTGGCTGCAAGTGTCGCAGAGCTTAGAAGACTGTTTATCAAAGCAGAGGAGACCTTCGGACTTTCAGGCCCGTTTACTGCTGAGATGTTACGTGTTGCCTTGAATCAACATGGCAACATTGTTTCCGGCCTGAGAAGAACTGGTCATCCGGTAAAATATGTTATCAGGTGAGTGATATTGCTTCCGAGCTAAACACGAATTTGAACATACTAGAGAAACAAGTGCCATCACAGCCTAGAAGACAAGCACCGCAAAACACGTACATTGGGTTAAATCGGTGGGATGTTGTTTTAACAGAGGCAATTGTCACATCAATGTCGTCCAGACATTGATGTGACAATCAATGTCTGGACGAGGATTCTGGTAGTAGCCAGCGGCGGATTTATGGGTCAGGCTTGGGGGAGGGGGGGGGGGGGGATTGACTTGGTGGGGAGGTAAGCAGAGAGATATGACGTCACTGGTGAAGCATTGCTCATATCTATTTTGTTGACCTTATAATTGCCATTTCACCCAAAACTAATCATTTCTTCCTAAAAAAAATAAAAAAGCCGGTGAATGTCGTCTTTTTATTGAAAACAAAGTCGCCCTCGAGAGGCTAGAGAGAAAACGCTCGACCCCCCCCTTTTCGCCCCTTCCCGCCTTAAATTCGTCCCTGGTACTAGATTGTGTCTAATCACTGCAATGAAGGCCGTCTGCAACTCAGCACTTGTCCTTCGCTTTGCCAACCGCTGCGCGTAGCTATGATAAACATTGGTGGCATATAATCAGCTCCAGATCTCATGGCCGCTTGTTCTGGCTGCGAGAGGAGGCAGATGAGAGGGTAAACGCTGCTCGTTCCTTAACTTTGCACGGCATTTGTTGTGCCCTGTTTGGACAATTGCAAATGCAGTTCACGACAAAAAATATCGTACAGGCTTGTAAAAAAGCAAAAGCAAAAAACAATAAGGTTTCGACACGCGCGTAGGTTTTCTGTGACGGCATCAACAACACAAACAGGACGGCTTTCCCCCTCTCCTCATCGCTTTCGTCTACTCGCCTTTCTTGTTTTCGGGAGGTTAGTGAGTGACTACAACAGCGGAGGTCTTAACGATTACCAACAGAGCATGTAAATGGCGTATTCACACTAGCGGTTGATCTGCGTTTGCGAAGCGGTTGCGAATGCGGACCGCAAGCGACACTGATCAGACGCACCGAGACGTGATTGACGGTGTCTTGGCGATCACGCGTTATCTTTTGAGACTTTCGTTTGGAAACCCTGTTTTACAATATAAAATCCAGTTTAATTCAAGATTCAAAGCCAAATTTTAGCTATTTTGTCTCTCTGAAGATTTTCCCTCGGGCTGTTCGCACGCATCACGGGTTCAGGCAGCAAAAAAAGAGACATGGATCCGCAAAACCCGCCTGCGATCCTCACGACTTTACCCACAAGCAAAGCCCATCTAGGCGCGCCTTGCAGACTCAGAAGGTGATGCCCCCGACATTTTCTTCGAAATGGAACCTTCCTGCATGAATAGCTGACCTGGTTTTCGGGATAGATGGTCAGTTTCCCCCTCCTCATCGTTCGCCTTCTGATTTTCGGAGTAGTGAGCGTCGCTGGTGGACTGTGGTGCGGGGAATCTGTTCGGTGGTAGCCGGTCGTGGCTTTGTTGGTTGCGTGCTCTCCTCTCGTCACTCGCACGTCGATCCAGTCTACTTTTTGTTTCGAATTAAGCATAAATAAACTCCATATGGATTGCCTATGCGTCGTCTGGTGCACACGCTTTATCTCTTGAGTAGTTTCCTTTTATTTCTTTTAACTAGAAGTAAACGCTACGGGTCAAGCTAGCGTAGGTGCTCTGCTAGCTCCGCGAAAGTGCTTTGTCTACGCAACTATGCTGACGACGTCTCTATCGGCCTTTGTGGTGGCCATGCACATTGTCGAAAGAAGTGAGTTGTTCACGCGACTGTCTTAGTCGGTACAAAAGCTGTCATTTCGGTCGATCAGGTGCGGGATCCGACGTTCTATGGGCCAAGACGAACAAGGCAGCGGGTGACGGGCTTTGGCGACCCAATTGATAAATAAACACTTACCCGAGCCAAATCACCAGACTGAAACCCGTTAAGATTACAAGTCAACTTTTTCCGCGGCGGATTCGAGAAACGGACGTGAAAACCACGTTTCTTCGTTGATTTGTCTGCTGCAATGGTAGGACTAGTGCCTTGGACGCCTCATGAGTGACATATGCCATCATGTTTTGAGAACCACCGACCTCACGTCAGCGTGGCGTTGCGATTGGTGGCTGTTTCGCGGTTTGCGAAAGCGGTTGGGGCATATCGGTCCTGAAGCGGTTGGCAAAAATGCGCTCTAACCGTTATGATCCCAGACGCTTTGCTGCTGAGAACGCGCGGATTCGCTTCGCGTTTGCGGATCCGCTTCCCATTTGAACCCGCCATAAGTGGCTGCCCGTACCCATATGATGAGCACGCTCAAAGTCAAATCCAAAAATGGCAGGAAAAAATATTCTTACCTCCGGCAAAAAAAAAAAAAGGAGTCTCAAACCTCGCCGGTGTTTGAAAAAAAATCTCCACTTTTTGGTACAGAAAATGCTGTGACTGCAGAAACAAAGGACCCGAAACTTTGGTTGAGAAGCGGGGGGGGGGGGGGGGGGAGGGGAGTAAAGGTTATTTGCTTGTTGCTCTCGGGCGGGGGGCGCCTTGAACGCGTCCGCAACTGGACGCGATCATGTATTGCTGGGTGCACCATCCGCGCGATACGACCAAGAAAGAGGCGATGTAACGTCCGATCATACTCGGGCCACGCTCAAATACAAGCGTCTTTCAACATCTGTTCATGTGCTCTAACAAAGTGATAAGAAAAAAACATTAATTAAAAAGAGCAGTTTGCGGTCTCAGCGTTCCATCAAAAATTCCGTTCTGTTTCTTTTTTACTACGTTTTTCTTACTTGATTTGATAGCGAAGCCGAAGCTGCACGCAAAGGCATGCTCCCTTGAAATTGGCCATGCAATGATTTTTTTACTTTGCAGAAATACCGCTTGGAACGAATCTCTGTCGTTAATGACCTATGAAACACGCGTTCGTTTTTCACCCCACGCAATCGAAGTCGCAGAAAAAAATTCAAGAAAAACGAGCATCGTTCACCCCCTCAACGCACAGCCAGAACAAACGGCCACGTGAGCTGGAGTCGATTATAGGCCACCAATGTTGATCATAGCAACGCGCTGGGGTTTGCAAGGCACAGGAGACGTGCTGAGTTCCAGCCATTGTTATGGTTCGGCTATTGTCATTGCATCGACTGGACACGAGCCACTACCCGTATGCTAGTCGAGCTATTGGCTATCACTTGCCCAAATCGAGTGCTCACACAATGCTCGGGTCCAATCTATGAGCCGCGTTCAAATATCGTCACTGGGGATTACTGCGATCCCACAGCTACGTCATCAAGTTTTGCAAAGAAGATATTGAAAGAAAACGCTCGCTTATGTCCTTAAAATTGCACCGCAACAAAGGAGTGTACCTGTAAGTGACGTTGCGTGCGAGTATACAATTTCATATTTACCATGCAACGCCGTCAAAGCTGCTGGTGCGAGCATGGGGTTTGATCTCGCTAATCATTTGCACGCGTTCTTTCGCATACGAAGCCATAGATGAAGAGACGCGCTCGCGCCAGTAGCCTTGACAGCGTTGTATATAACATTCCAATATTTACAAGTCCTCAGCCCAGCGTGCGATCTCCCCAGCCTTCGGGAAGCGAACAAATCACGCACCATATACGTACAAACATTGAAAATTAAAATGGAACCGGCGAGGAGCCCTTTTTTTGGAGAGGTCTATACTAAGTATGAAACGGAGTTTAGTGCAAGTACTTTACACGCACTTTACACGCACTTTACACGAGCGTAAAGTGAAAAACAATTCGAGCGAATCTCGTTGCACGGCCACTTGCTCGATGCACTCACTGCACGAGCGCGCGTGATCTGCAGGAAAACTGAAAGCTTGGAGCTCGCTTTTGTAGCCTCTGCTCAACGAGATAAAATGGCTTAGAGGGATAAACTGGCAGCTGAAGTGGACCCTCAGTTGGCCGCCACCATGTTGCACATTTTTGAGACACGTGACCCTATATTTTTACATCTAGATTTTAACGAAATATCGCGCACAAATAATTGGTTATTGATTTTTAAAAACGGTACCGACGAGCTAAGTTATGCTTAGTTTGTTTTAAGTTCAAAATGCGCTTTTACGTCAAAAACGTGGGCAGCTTCTCAATGCCTCCGCTCGATGCCGTCAGCAGCGGTGCTATACTTTGGGTTTTTATCGGAGCTAGACACTGATCTCTCGGGCTAATAGTATTGATAAAATAGTTTGTCATGTCTTTTACAGCGATCGAAATACAAATCTCAACTCAAACTTGCGTAAAAGGCTTAAGACTTGGTATGGTAACTTGTCTAGTGGACAAAATCGTACAACATGGTGGCAGCCAGGTAAGGGTCACTTTCGACTGGTGAGCGGGATACCAGTTTATCGTTCTGAGCCCCTCTACCTCGTCGCCTCTGCTAGGGTGTACTACCTCTGCTACGCTGGTACTTATAATTAAACAGAGTATAGTGAATTGTAGTGGGGAAGCATAATGACGCATGTTCGAAACGTGACTTACAAATATTCTATTTTGTTCGCCTGGAGCGCCGCTCAAAACTTGAGAGCTACGTAGAAGAGCCTCCGGATGTCCAGCGATTCTGCTGACACCTGTGACGTCGCTGCAGTTCACCAAACTACTTCAACGTTAAAAAAAGGAAAACAAAGTGAAAAAAAACATTAAGACTTTCAAATAAGCAATGATACAAATGAATACACTAGTCACTAGTGCAACATATCGGCGCACCTGTTGAATCGCTCCACTTCAGTGTTTAGGAGGGTGTTGCTAGGAAGTACGGATCCCTTCGTTCCCAAATAAAATTTAACGTATTCCAGCGTACAAAAATCAGTGCAGGCAGAAAAAAACGCACTTCCCATGAATGTAAAAAAAAAAAAAAAAGTCACGGCCCGACACAAGGAGAGTTCACGGCGGTAGCGGGGTCGTCGCCGTAGAGCGAGACGAGCCCGACGACCCGGTCATATACAAAAAAGTTTCACCAGGCTGCACGCAAATTGAGTCCACTCGCACTCGGCGAGCGGGTGTCACTGGGCACCGTGCCCCGGGCGTAACTTAGAGTAAACTCTTAGGCATGTAGCATGTCTGTCGGCACCTGTCGCCTTTACAGCGACCCACTTTCGTTTTCTGGCGTCCCGCCGTTTACTATAATACGAGGGGCGTTCATAAAGTTCGTGTTATTGTCACGAAGGAATAGAGATCCAGCAATCAAACCCTAGTAAGAGTTGAGACTTTCTCTACATGTTCGTCACCAAAAGTTACCCACTTTTTTCAGCGATGCACCGTATGCCGGAGGCCATTGTTATAGAACTCCTCGTTTTGAATGTTCAGGAATCGCTCCATTTCAGCAATCACTTGGTCGCCGTCCTTGAAATGCTTTTCTCATATTTGGCCACACTGGAAGCGTCTGCGCCGATTAACCAAAGTGTCATAAACTGGGGCGTTGTCCCCGAACACCGCCACCAGCTCGGAATGAATCTCCTTGGCATTGCTTCCTTTCATATGGAGAAAACGGATCACTGCATGTGCTTGGCACCGACGGGCGGTGCCATTCTTGTTTCGACTCCCTAGCGGCGTTCCGAGCTACTATAGCATGCGATGTTTATACTGTGCGGAAACTAGAGGGACGCGCGCTCATGCTGATGCTTGTTTTGTTCCCTTTTTTTCGATTTTGTGTGCCAATAATACGAACTTTATTAACGCCCCTCGGATATTGAAAACGAAACTCAATGGGGTTGAGACGCACAACCTGACTGGGAGGGCGTACCGCTCGTGGAAGCAGCGTCTTTGGACAGTTCCGACACTCTGACATGCTGAGAAGGGCAGGGCGCCGCAACACCTGACCCCCAGCACATATTCGTTGCTTTCCGTCGTGCTTCTGCTGCACATTCACGCTCCGGGCACGAGGGACGCCGCCGCCTCGAGCTCGCTCTGGACGCAGCACAGCTAAAACTCTTCTCTGCCGTTCCCGCTCTTTCAGTGAAGATTGTGACGTTGCTCGACAGTTAGAGAAAAAAACATTGCGAAGATGTGAAAGAAAGAGATATTTTGCTTACTCTCGTTTGTTATATTTCATCGGCAAACGAGATAAGCTTTCGGTGAAATTAGAGCTCCGTTTTGTTCTGTGCGTTTTTAATTGCTTCCGGCTCCATTTGTTCCGGTTAACCCAGCCTGGATGATTGAGTGTGCAGCTGGCGGTTTCGGCCCAACTTGTGCTGCAGGATTGTGTGCGTTATCAGACAATTATTCGTCAAATGAAGCTCGCAAGAAAACAGAAATAAGTTTGCTGTAAACACAGCTGGCGGGAGGTTGGAGGACTATATGGCTGCATTCACACTGGCGTTCGAAACGCAACCGCGAAGCGCATCCGCTTGTTTTCATCATCAACTGCGCTTGAATTTGTATTGCACCTTTAAGCAACCGTTTTGCGGATGCGGTTCAGTCCCCAGTGCGAATGCGGCGTAAGAAACAAACTGCTCTGTAAGAAAAGGGTTAGTCAGTTGAAAAACAACTCAGGTAAATTTCTTCAAATAGGATATTACGACTGTTCATAGCTCAGTCAGTGCCCCGAATTACAAGGTACGTTTGTTTCTTGATGTTGTGTGTACTTTTGTAAATATTATAGTTCAATGTGTGGTTTCGCATTCAAACGCAGTGTTTGAGCGTTTTCAAAAAGTGGATAGAGAGGAAGGCAGCTAGCTTTGCTTCTTGACACTAATCATTCCAACCTGAGCTCGGTGCTGAGACGACCCCGCGCGATTTCGTCGGCTTCTCTACCTTAATTACTGTTCAAACAACCAGCGTTCTTGAAAAAAAAAAAAAAAAAAAAAAAAAAAAAACTATTTTTGGCCAGGTATCTAACGTCTTGAATTATTAGAAATCTGAGATTCGAATCGAATTATTGAGTTGATCCCTATTCTACTCAAATTCGAACCTCGAACATTCGCACACCCGCATAGGGGTATTTACTGGACGCCATATTTGAGGGCGATGTTGAAAGCGCATGCTAAGAACAAGTTTACATTACTAGGCTGCTCAAACCGGCCATCTTCAAGGTGTGGAATGCACGTTGCCAAAGAACTGTGGAAGCTTGCCGTCAGCAGGCGCTCAGCAGTCGCGCGCAAAGCTATGGTTGCCAGTGAATACTCCCTAATTGCGGTGAACAGCTCGCTAGGGCGCTTCTGTTTTCCTCACTATGAGTAGTGCACGTGATACCCACGCGATTATGTTTTAATCTTCATAGTGCATATGAGCTTGGCATTGCACGTACTTGAATCAGCAAAGGAAGTTCAAGTATCCTCAGCCTGGGTTTTTGAAAAATTCCACCAGGCGGCGACATATGCCCAAACTTCTCGAAGCGAATAGTAAAATCCCCTCAGGGCACGTTTATTGGTGTATTTGTTTCAGCAAGAGCATTTTCTGGCCAGCAGCTGATGCGAGCGCGCGCGGACTGCACTGGGGGGGGGGGGGGGGGTATTACGAAAGCATTAAAGGGTTTAGTACCTTTACGTACCGGGTTATAGCAGGAGAAGGGGGATTGGGGGGGGGGGGGATGTGGAGGAAAAGGGAGAATTTTCACCCCAGACGTTTTGGGACATTTCTATAGGGAGTATTCACTGGACGCCATATTTGTGGGTGCTGTTTAGAGCGCATGCTCAGAACGAGCTCACATCAATAGGCTGCTAAGACCGGCACTCTTGAAGGTGCGGAATGCACGTTTCAAAAGAACTGTGGAAGCTGGCTCGCCATTAGCACGCGCTCAGCATTCGCGCACACAGCTATGGCCGCCAGTGAATACTCCCTATAGTGACCAAGAGAATGGGAACAACAGGGCTTGTCTTTCGAACGCCTGGCCTCCAGCACGCGCTCCATCCCTTCCCCAGTGCTCTAACTGCGCATGCGCTCTCGAGCTGCACGAGATGTCGAAGCGTGGTCGGAGGTAGAACGCTCGCACTGGAGGTGGAACAATCGAAGATCCTTCCTGTCGTTCTCACCTTGTCAGTGAGTACAGTTCACAATTTGGGGAAGGAAAATCCCACTCACCCCCGATGTCGTTTGTCCTCCTCCGAGCGCTTCCGACGCCCTTGGTCTAGAGTTCTGCCCATTATCTATTTCTATTCATTTTCATGGATCGATTGACAACATGTATTTATACAATGGAAATGTTTTTCTCCATATGGTTTGATTGTCGTGAGGCAGGAAGAATTTGGGGTTGTGGGTTGTACGGAGGGGTTTTTTTTATTTAGGGAACTTACACGATAAGGCCCATGCAGGGCAGCGTACAAAAGTAAAATAATATTTAAGCGCGCCAGTCATTTAAATATATATATATATATATATATATATATATATATATATACGTATATATAAAAGAAACTATATGTGATATACTTTGCTTTCTAATTTTACATGTTTCTTTAAAAAACCTATAAAATGGGCACATTATCTGGGTAGCTAATCTTTGCGATGAGTCGGCTAATAAATTAAAATTGATTAATTAACTTTTTAATTAGTGAAAATAGTTCTATGGCTCCAAATAGAAATTTGCTGAGCACCGTCCAAAACCTCTAAATCAGTAATTTTTAGAAAGACTTTGAGCGCGCGAGAAGCGCAGTGGTGAGCCAAAGTCACCACTCGTGGAGCAGGTACAAGGCTGGGGCTAGATAAGAGACGGAAAAATCGCACGGGCGCCTTAGGGCCAACCCACAAAGGGCGTATTCTCGACGAATTTACGCGCGTTTCAGCGGGCGTAATGACGGGATTTGGCGAGCGTTTTTTTCACAGAAGAGAAGAGGAGACGGTCGCCAAACCACACTTCTCGTCGACGTCTCCTCGGCGTCTGGTGCAGTGTAGTCGGACTCGCGCCTTTCATAAAAGCAGGCAAAATGTAGGTAGGCTGCTATATTATTGCGTTCCGCGAGAAGACAGAAATAACTGAATGCTAAGAAGCAACCAAAGCCTAATTTGCCAACACCTGTTTCAAAAACGTTCGTTGCAACCAACGTTACTAGAACAACCTCAGTTTAATCGCTCCGCTAAAAACGTGGGCCCCGCGGCGGTCGCGAGAACTAGTGTCGCTGCAGTCAAGTGTTGGTTCCGGAAGTTCCGGTTCCTCGAGCCGCTCACCTGAGTATGCGATGGACGCTCGCTTTGCTCCTCTTTTTCTGCTTCGTTTACTTGTTTTGCTCTGTCTTCGCCGTTTTGTCTTACAAGATTTCCGAGTTATGTGTTTTTTGTAGATTAGATTCAACTCTGATAGGACGTGCCATGCCAACCTGTTTTGCGCCGGGGTGCAAGAGTGGTTACCGCAACGATGCCTCAGCTCAGCACCTTTTTTTTTGGGCCCGCCGAGAGACCCTACTGAATTCAAAAGGTGGGAACGAGCTCTGCACAGAAAAGACAGGAAACTTACATCAAAGTGTAAAGTTTGTGACGTGCATTTCGAAGACGAGGATGTCATCAAGCACTCCCGTGACGTAGTTGGCGGTAAAGAGGTGTTTCTTCCTCGTGGGAAGTGGCAGCTAGCAACCGGTGCGATCCCGCGTTTGTTTTCCACGCTGCCGGCGCACATCTCGAAGCCGAAATGCTCGGCGAAGAGAAAATCGCACAAGAAACGCGCTACACTATGTGTGAACTCGGGTTTGAGTTCGTCAGCGGAGAATTCCTCGGATGCGTTTAACACCCTTCAACAAGACGCGATTGAAAGCTCGAGTGCCGATGTTACACTTACATTGGATCATTTATCAACTGTCACTTTACCGCCAGGGCAGTGGATCTTTGAACGCTTGAATGATAAAGCGACAAGCAAGAGTTGTGGAATATTCTACACCCGTTGCCTTGTGCAAGGTGACCTACTTGTGCAAAAGACTGTTGTTATTGACGAGCATTTCGACTGCGTAGTGAATGGCTACAGCAAGCGTCACAAGCAGCTGTCATATGACATCAAGTATACTTCTGACGTCGAAAGTGTATTGAGGCAAGTGGATGAACTGAAAATTTGTGAAGGCGTAAGCACAAACCACTCATACAGTGAAAGAATGCACCACAAAGATTGTTTTGTTTTGTCACAACGACAGATCTGCCCCAAGCACCTGAGACTGCGTGGAAACATGCAGCAAGCGAAGCTATCAGACGAAAGGAAGAACGTTGGAAAGCTGAAGACGGGCAGCCTAAAGAGAGCTTTGCTCCGATCTGTGGCAGCTCGCGAAAAAAAGAAGAAAGAGAGGTTTTGGACCTGAAGGAGAACTTGAGAAAACTTCAGAGGAGTGCGTCGAGAAGTATTTAGGTGGTCTTCCATCACTGTAACAGCTCTCATTAATGACGGCATTTCGACAGAACAAAGCAAAAGCACCATGTGGCATGAGGTACAGTGCAGAATGGTTGCTCAACTGCATGCTTGTCAGAATTGCAAATCCAAGGGCATTAAAGCTGAAAAACGACCTCAAAATGCTGCCACTGCCAAGCATGAGCCGTTTGACGCAGATATTAAAGGGCATACCAAGTAAATATGGCTTCAATGCCATATCTCTGGAAGCTATACAAAAGCAGATGCACAACAAAGCTCAGCACCTGACGTTTGGAACTCTCATTTTGGACGAGATAAGACTGAAACAGTGGTACGACTTTAACAAGTCAACTTACAAAGTCGACGGTTTTGTTGATTATGGTGGAGTGGCAAAAAAAAGCACAAGGCAGCTAGCCGACCATGCTTTAGTGTTTATGTTTGTGCCTCTTTTTGAAAGGTGGGTACCGCCAATAGCCAGCTACGCGACAAGGAGTGCAGCACCTGTGCGCGTCTTGCCAAATTTTCAAGCCCTTGCAGCTAGTATGATTGCAGTTGTACAATTTCTTAGAGCGCATGTTCCTAATATTCTAGGTCATCAAGGACTACCTCCAGATGTTGAACGAAACAAAACGGAACCATTGCCACCAAAACATGCTTCTGTTCGCTTCCCGCCAAACGGTAGAATCCTTGCGGGTGACACTGCTTTCTGTCTTGGACATTATTGAGGAGCTCCACAAAGCAGGGGTAACCTACGTTCTGACAGCCAAGCTGAACCAGGATCCACTCGAGGTAACATGCGTAACGGAATAGAATTATTAAGCATTGGCTGCCGTGTTCTACCTGCTTATACCTGTTGTTTATTTACAGAGGTTCTTTGGGCTTGTTCATTCCTTTGACGGCGATGAAGACCATCCTACTATAACCCAGTTTAGCCAAAACTACAGACTCTTATTTCTTTATATACCACTTAGAACTGCCATCAAAGGAAACTGTGCTGGTACATGCGAATCAGTTCTAGTTTCACTCCAGGATAGCTTGGGGCAGAAACCTAAGGCTGTACGGAGCTCAAATTGGCTGTTGAGTGGAAGCTCTCCGAAAAGCTGCAGCGCATCAGCGTGCCCTGTGAGCAGCATGATGAGCATGATTATCGCAAGTCAGATGTTCAGGACATGCATATTTACTACGTTTCTGGATACGTTCACAAGAAGTTTGAGAAAGCAATATCATGCAGGGAATGCCAAGAGACTCTCCCTGGTAACAGTGAAGACCTTGAGTGTACGATGAAGGAGGTGGAAAAGTCTGTTCAACGCGCACTTGACGACAGCCCCGTGTTCGGCGACCTTTTCTGGCATGTGTTGGAGAAGCTGGAGGCGTCACCATTGCCTTCTGTAGGTTGTGCCACTCATCAACAGGAGGTGACAGCGAGGGTAGTAAAGTTCTACATTCTTATGAGAATATACTTCTTCCGCAAAAAGAAAAATCGCGAAATGGAACTTGCTGAGTGGAACTTGCTGAAACAATTAGGAGTGTAAGAAAGAGGGCAAAGTTGCTTTACTATTTGTACACAGTTCCTCGTGCCATGCAGACTGGAGACTGCATTAGAAGTGTTTTAATAGGGGAAATGTTGGAGAAATATATAGCCTCATCTTTGTCAATAAAAAAAAAAACGTGTTTGGTTTGTTCATATCCTGCCCTATTTGTGTACAGCATGGAACCTAAGGTGAGGAATATTTTATTAATCAAATTTTAGCTCTGAGGTAAGGAATTGGTGTCCTAGAGGTAGATAACGCCAACCTACCATATTTTAATTTACTATCTCACACGGCGTGTTATGCAGGCGCTGCGCACCTCTGCAGGGGCTATTTCAACAGCTGGCATAAAATTGAGATGGTAACCGGTCTATAAAACCATATTTTTTGATGGGAAATGACCGCCGATAATGCAATGAGTTTTAGACTAACCCCCTCGGAAAGCTCGTGGCAGTTTCTGTATAAGAGGGCCGCACATCGATCGCGTTTAAATTTATTTGCACGAGAAGTGGGGACACTGGAGGTATGCGTGGCTGGTAGAAAAGTAAAAATGTAACCATACGCGGCAGCTCCTGCAATCCAACCTTCTCTGAACAAGTGAGCATCAAAACACAGAGGACAGAACGATATACGCGGTGACTATTGTGGGAACCACGTGTTCCCCGCATCCCTATCTAGGCCTAGCTCAGGCAGGCCGTGGGACGTCGCCACGTGGGGGCGCGTCCCGGATGCGAGGGCGAAGCCGTATTCCCTGGTGGGCGGCTTTCCCTCGTCCTTCTCGGGTGATTTGCCGAAGGCACACCCCTCGGGATCATGACTTGGACTCGTCCGCCCCTCCGGGGAGCCAACCTACATCCGACCCACCCTGGGCGCGTCCATTCCCGCAGGCTATATAACACGGCCCTAATCCAACGGGCGGCACTCTCTCTGGGGAGGCTCTGCTCGACGGAGCCTTCCTATTCTTTATCTGATCCTCCCCCTCCGTGATACTGTCAATTGCGGCAGCGCGGACTCCGACTGGTGATCCTGTCAAAAGAGACAGCGCCGTCATCTCCACCATTGTTGGCCCTCAGGGCAAGCGTGTGACATTTGAGTCAATAAACACGTTTTTATCCGGACCCAAGGAACCTTCTGTGTTTCTAAGTGGTACCCCTAAATGGGGAAACCCACACTATTCAAAGACCCACTCTATTCAAAGACTGCACGAACGAGTGAAGCCACAGAACTCGTCAATTTAGCAACTTAAGCTTTATAATCATGAGTATGCCAATTGGTCGTTTATAGTTGTATCAAACAGCGTGAATGACATCATGCAACATTTTGATGCAGAGCGGAACAACGAGCGTAAAAATTGAATCGCACGGAGCGCACCACGCTGTCACTCTGTGCTGCAGCAGACGACGCGCGGGACGGAAGGCGCAAGACTCGACTGCAGTGCCGTTAGTTCTTGCGGCCGCCGCGTGTACCACTTCTGTCCATGTCCTGGAATAGGGAGGTGTGAAACTGAGCTAGCTATAGTAACATTGGTTGCAACCGTCAAGTTGCCGAAAACTCCCGGCAGGAGGACGGCCGTGATCTCTGCTCAAAACCCTTCCTTTTGTGTTTCTTTTCACAACACCCGCAACATCGATGGTATTTTGTTCTGTCTCAGTCGTTCATCGCTCGTTCCAAAGAGATATTGCCGCGCGCGCAGCTGGCCAAGTAGGCAGCGCGCGCGTGGCCTACAATAAAGAAAAAAAAAGCGCGCGCGTGGCCTAACGGTTATCGCGCCTGCTTCCCACGCGAAAAGCCAGGGTTCGATTCCTGGGAGCGATGTGTCTTTTGTTTATTCCTGCAATTTAGTGTTGAAGAAAATTTGAGAATCCTGTTGCTTGTTCGAGGTCCGAACGTTCTACGCGTTGAACCTTCTACGCCGATTATTCCAGAAGCCCACGCGTGTACATAAGGGGCTTCGCGTGGCGAGCCAAAGTCAGTCTCGCACCAGCGCTCGATCCTGCGGTTTCGCCGACATCGACGCCCGCGACGCTCTCCTGTTATCTTCTGTTCCTTTTTAATTTGGGCACAAGTTCGCCCCATTAAACGTTTAGTTTACTTCAGTTTTCGTTGCCTCATCACTTGTCATTCGTGACATTTTGGTGGAGATGCGGGGTACCATCCTATGCCCGTTAAGCGTACCCATACGAAGACACCCCGCCCGAGTGAGGTGCTCAGCCCCGGAAGGCAACCCTTCGCCGAAGACGCCGAAGCCCGAAGAAGCCGTTGGACCAGAGGTCAGTCACCCGAATAGAGTCTCTTGCCCGGGAACCGGAGGAAGCAAATACCGATATGACCACCGCACCCGTCGTCATCATGCCCGTCACTCCCCGCACTCCGACGCCCTTTCACGGCGAAGCCCACGAGGATATCGAAGACTGGCTGCAGCATTACGAACGTGTAGCTCGCCAGAACGGATGGACGGCTGAGCAGCGCCTCCAGAAGCTGTACTTCTCACTGGAGGGCACCTCGAGGCACTGGTTTGAAAACCACGAAGCCACCCTCACTACATGGGAGTCCTGCGTCGCCGAACTGAAGCGGACGTTCCTTAACCACCACCGTCGCCAGCGAGCAGAGGACCTACTTCAAACAAGGGTGCAGGGCCCCAACGAAAGCGTGACCAGCTTTGTTGAGGATGTCCTGCGGCTAAGTGCCCGAGCCGATCCGGAGGCCGCCGAGGAAAAGAAACTTCGAGTCCTCATGCGTGGCGTCAAGGCAGAAATTTTCGGAGGCCTGGTCCGCAACCCCCCGACGACCGTCGATGCTTTTGTGAGTGAAGCCACCAACATCGAGCGCGCACTGACGACCCGAGCAAGCCCCTACGACCGAATCGCCGGCGCGCCTGCTGCTCCAACTGTCGCTGCTTCCCTTCTGGACCTGAATGCCAGCGGTGCCGACAGCCTTCGGGAGATCGTCCGTGAAGTCGTCCGGGAAGAACTCCGCAAGATACTTCCCGCTGCAGATCGCCCGTCCTCACTGACGCTCGCCGAGGTCGTCCGAGAGGAAGTTCACCGAGCCTTCCAATCTGAGGTTCCGATCAACACGACGACGCCAGAGGAACCGACCTTGAGTTACGCCGCCATAGCCCGACGACCGCCGCAAGCTAACCGCCAGGCCACGGCGCCACCCCGACGAGACCCTCCGATGCCATAGTATCCTCGACGCCAGGGAGGACAAGTCCAGGACGTCCGCCCGGAGCAACTCTCGCCGAGGAAGACCGACGTGTGGCGAACGGCCGACCAACGCCCGCTCTGCTACCACTGCGGTGAAGCCAACCACATCTACCGCAGCTGCCCCTACCGTCGATTTGGGCTGCGTGGTTTCCACCCGAACGACCCACGCCCGAGGTACGGCGAACGCCCTCGCGATATCGAGGAGTACCTCCGACGCTCGCCCTCTTCAGTGCCGTCTCCCCGCCGTGAATCTCGCTCGCCATCGCCACGACGTTCAGCGTCTCCAGTGCCACGACCCCGCCGAGAGAGCCTGTCTCGCCTGCGTCGCCGGGAAAACTAGGCGCGGCAACGCCTGGAGGTGGCGTTGCCGAAGACGACCGAAGTAAAGAGCCTCCAAGAACGACGGAGCGCTCCCACTCTCCCGACGCTGCGCATTATAACGACGTTCCTGTTTCGGTGTCCAACAACCTAAACGTTATTATCGACGGTCACGACGCATCAGCACTTGTGGACACCGGAGCAGACTACTCAGTTTTGAGTGGGAGGCTCTCTCGCCGCCTGCGAAAAGTGACAACGCCGTGGGAAGGCCCTCAAATACGAACCGCCGGTGGGCACCTCTTCACACCAGTCGGGAGATGCACTGCTCGCGTCGAGATCCACGGTGAGACGTGCCCTGTCAAGTTCGTCGTTCTGCAAGACTGTTCGAGGAACGTTATCCTCGGAATGGACTTCCACTGCGAGTATGGCGCCGTCATCGACCTCGGGGCAAACCAGTTGACGCTACCAAAGCCTGTTCTGCCGCCGGTGCAGACCAACACGACGTCAACCGCGATCCGAGTTATTGCCAACCATGTGAACCTGCCGCCGCGGTCGAGTGTTTTCGTTTCCGTCGTAACCGACGCAGCCATGCACGGTGAAGCTCTTCTGGAAGGCAGCGTCCAACTGCTCCTTGAAAAAGGAATCGGCGTCGCACGAGGCGTAACGGATCTCCAAGAAGGACGTAGAACTGTTCTCGTGACAAACTTTCGAGAGGAGCCGTAGCACCTAACGAAGGGTACCACCGTGGGCTACGTCGAGGAGCTTCAGGTGCCAGCCGTGGTCACCGCAATCTCCGAAGAACCCTCGTCGTCACAGCAGAAGAGTACGTCGCCGCCACCGCTCAACATCGACCCCGAGCTCCCAGTTCCGAAGCGCCGGCAACTGGTTGATCTCCTCGCCGAATACAGTGACTGTTTTGCCACATCGTCGAGAGTTCGCCAAACAACAATGGCGAAACATCGCATTATTACCGACGACGACGCGCTCCCTGTCCACCAGTTCCCTTATCGAGTCTTCTTAAAGGAAAAGAAGGTGATTCAAGATCAAGTCCAGGAAATGCTCGACGACGACATCATTCAGCCCTCAAGAAGTCCGTGGGCATCCCCAGTCGTCCTTGTAAAGAAGAAGGACGGGACCCTGCGGTTCTGCGTGGACTATCGTCGACTGAACGCTGTGACGAAGAAAGATGTCTATCCGCTCCCCCGCATCGACGATACGTTAGACCGACTGCGCCACTCGCGATATTTTTCGTCGATGGACTTGAAGAGTGGTTACTGGCAGATTGAAGTCGACGAACGCGACCGGGAGAAAACTGCCTTTGTCACTCCCGACGGACTGTACGAATTTAAAGTGATGCCGTTCGGACTTTGTACAGCACCAGCCACCTTCCAGCGTGTCATGGACACTGCTGGCAGGTCTGAAATGGCAGAGCTGCCTCGTCTACCTGGACGATGTCGTGGTATTTTCACGGGATTTCGACGAACACCTGAGACGACTTCGAGCCGTGCTTCAAGCCATCAAGACCGCCGGCCTGTCACTCAAGCCAACAAAGTGTCGATTCGCCTATGGCGAACTTAGGTTTCTTGGCCACGTCGTGAACAACAAAAGTGTTCTCCCTGACCCCGAGAAGACCCGCGCCGTAGCTGCATTTACGCCGACGTCTGACAAGAAGGCCGTGAGAAGATTCCTCGGACTCTGTGCCTACTACAGACGAATTGTTTGGGACTTCGCCAAGCTGTCTGCACCCCTGACGAACCTCACGAAGGACGCCGTGAAGTTTGAATGGACAGAAGAACACCAGAGGTCATTCGATGAGCTCAAACGAAGACTCCAGACGCCCCCGATTCTTGGCCATTTCGACCAGTTCGCTGAAACAGAGATCCACACGGACGCCAGTAACACCGGACTTGGCGCGGTACTAGTGCAAATGCAAGACGGGGCAGAGCGAGTCATCGCATACGCGAGTCGGACGCTGTCCAAGGCGGAGACGAACTACTCGACGACTGAGAAGGAGTGCCTCGCTGTCGTCTGGGCAATAACAAAGTTCCGTCCATATTTGTATGGAAGTCCTTTTCGCGTCGTCACGGACCACCACTCGCTCTGCTGGCTCGCCAACCTGAAGGACCCCTCCGGACGCCTCGCACGCTGGAGCCTACGACTGCAGGAGTTCGACATGACCGTGGTGTACAAGTCCGGCCGGAAGCACAATGACGCCGACTGCCTGTCGAGGGCCCCAGTCGAGGCCAGTCCTGCCTGCATCGAAGCCGACGACGTTGAGTGTTTCCTCGGCGCTCTGGATGTCAGGGACATGGCAGCACTCCAACGTGACAACCCTGAATTGCGAGCGCTCATCGAGCACAGAGGGACGAGCGAGTGCGGTTCCCCATGCTTTCTTACGGATCCTGCCTACCTTCTCCATACGGCAAGGGGTTCTGTACAAAGAGAACTTAATCACACAGCATGGCTGTTGGTTATTCCTTCCAGTCTTCGAGAAGAAATCTTCCAAGTATGCCATGACGACCCAACGGCTGGACACCTTGGCTACAGCAGGACGCTCGCCAGGATTCGAGAAAAGTACTACTGGCCAAGGCTACCGAAGACCGTTCACCTCTACACCCGATCATGCCATGAGTGCCAGCGACGCAAGAAACCGCCGACAAAGCCGTCAGGACTTCTGCATCCGATCTCTCCCCGTCCACGCCGTTCCAGCAGATTGGAATGAATTTACTTGGCCCTTTCCCGTCGTCAACGTCGGGAAACCGCTGGATAATCGTCGCCACAGATTATCTCACACGGTACGCCGAGACGAAAGCCCTTCCATCAGGTACGGCTGTTGAAGTCGCCAAGTTTTTCATCGAGTCCATTGTCCTCCGGCACGGCGCCCCTGAAGTCCTCATTACAGACCGTGGATCTTCGTTCATGGACCAGCTGACGCAAGAGATCCTTCATCTCAGTGGCACCGGTCACCGTCGAACCACTGCGTACCATCCGCAGACAAATGGACTAACAGAACGGCTAAACAAAACTATTGCCGACATGATCGTCATGTATGTCGACGTGGAGCACAAGACATGGGACGAGGTGTTACCCTACGTCACGTTTGCTTACAACACGGCGGTGCAAGAGACCACAGGAGTAACCCCGTTTCAGCTGGTGCATGGCAGAAAAGTAACGACCATGCTCGACGCGATGCTGCCCCACGAACCAGCTGACAATGGGATCCCCGACGCCCAGGTGGTTGCTCAACGAGCCGAAGAAGTTCGCCAGCTCGCCCGACTCCGAATTCAAGATCAACAACGTGTCGACGCTACCCGGTACAACCTTCGCCGGATCGACGTTCGCTTCAAGCCCGGAGACCGTGTGTGAGTTTGGACCCCAATACGACGACGCGGTCTTAGCGAAAAACTCCTAAAGCGCTACTTCGGACCCTGCAAAGTGCTTCGTCGACTCGGGGATCTGAACTACGAGGTGATGCCCGACGGAACACGGACTTCATCACGCCGCCCTCCACGACCAGAAGTCGTCCACGTCGTGCGCATGAAGCCGTACTACGCTCGATAGGAATGTGGACCTTATGTGTTCCAAATGACTCTTTTGTTTACCGTTACTTTTGTTTGCTTTGTTTTTTTTGTGTGTGTGCTGCATCGGGGCGATGCAATTTTTAAAGGGGGGAGTAATGCCGCGCGCAGCTGGCCAAGTAGGCAGCGCGCACGTGGCCTAACGGTTATCGCGCCGGCTTCCCACGCGAAAAGCCAGGGTTCGATTCCTGGGAGAGATGTGTCTTTTGTTTATTCCTGCAATTTAGTGTTCTAGAAAATTCGAGAATCCTGTTGTTTGTTCGAGGTCCGAACGTTCTACTCGTTGAACCTTCTACGCCGATTACTGTAAAACCCTCAATGTTCGCGAGCCCTTAATTTTCGCGAATATCGCGAATTGAAAAATTCGCGAAATTTAAGGGCACGCGAAAATTTCGGTCCTTAAGAGTTTCAATGCAGGCGTATGGAACTCGCGAAATTTAATGGCCGCGATTATGTCCTCTGTGACCGATTCGCGAAATATAGGGGCAGCGAAAATAAAGGGTTTTACAGTATTCCGGAAGCCCACGCGTGTGCATAAGGGGCTTCGCGTGGCGAGCCAAAGTCAGTCTCGCCCCAGCGCTCAATCCTGCGGTTTCGCCGACATCGACGCCCGTGACGCTCTCCTGTTATCTTCTGTTTCTTTTTAATTTGGGCACAAGTTCGCCCCATTAAACGTTTAGTTTACTTCAGTTTTCGTTGCCTCATCACTTGTCATTCGTGACAATATAGTGATTTCGTACAGTTCGCCGATAAACTGGCGAACGCGACAAGCGAGCTCCCATTTCGGCGGCTGAGTCAAGCCAGCCAGCCGGCCGCATACCTATAAAAGGCAAGGCAAGCCGATTCTTAAAGGCAAGCCGATTCTCGAGCACCTTCCGGCTGTCAACTCGGGAGTTGATTGGCCGGCACCGCGCCGTACGCTTCCGGATACGCCATGACGAAATACGCCGACATCTGTCTCGGTCGGATCGCCGAATACGCGCGTATTTACGCCGACCTCGGAAGCGCTCGTCCCGACGCCCGCTGTACGTCGGGATTACGCCCGCCAAAACGCCCGCAAATACGTCGCAAATACGCCCTATGTGGTTCGGGCTTTACTGCAACCGCTAGCCTTGTACCTGCTCCACATGCGGTAATTTAGTGCACTACCACGCTCCTCACGCACTGAACGTCTTTCTTAAAATGACTGATTTAGTGGTTTTCGATGATGCTGAGGTTTCTAATTGGAACCAAATGTCTATTTACACTAATTACAAAGTTAATTAACAAATTTTTATTAATTAGTCGGCTTATCGCAAATATTAGCCACCCATATAATGTCCCCCCGGCCGAAAACATCAAGTGCACAGACCGCATAAGTATACACCAACTCATGTTTACAAACAAACCGGAGCGCCCGGAGCGCCCCTAGCGGACGCCACCGGCGCCGCGCATGCGCGATGGGGGTGTGGGCAAGACGTTCGCGGTCGCCCATAAACAAACCATTGAAATGCGATGTTGTCGGCGTTGGTGTGAGTCCCCCTGCCCTTTTTAGCGTTCGAATTGTTGGTTCTACGTCTTCCTGGCGATGTCTGACTATCTTGAGCGGCGTCAGCGAAATTACCGAGGCTCGTTACACCGCAAAACTTCGCGTGAATAATGTGACATGTGGCGATTCATTCCGCGTGGACGCCGCAGATTGTACGCTAAAGCCTGATTCGCATGATAAGATTTCGCTCAGAATTTTCAGTCGCGACGCTGCTCGGGCTGCAAAAGCGTGAACCGTAGCTGAGATGGTCGACGACGATACTGAAAATCGCAAGCAGAATCGGACCAACTGAATTAGGCACAACAAGTCGGTGTTGGTCACTGGTAACAATGACCAACATCTCCTTGTATCTACTGTTTACATCGAGCCTGCTTACCAACCTTCAAATTTAAGTCTTTTGAGGCCTGCACTCACTTCTTATCGCAAGTACCGGGCCAACATTTGGTCTACGGACCGGCGTCGTCTAAGAGAGCAGACGACAAGCAAAAACGTTTGAAAGAGCAGACGACAATTCGAACAATCAGGCGGCCGTTTGAACTTGAAGACGCACTGAACGTAGTCCGCAGGTGGTCCGCACAACTTGACAGTTTTCTGGCGTTCATGTTGGAACAAAACAAATAAATCTGATGACCACAAGTATCCGTGAATTCAACCCAAAGTGCTTCCCGCCCAAGCAATCGTTATCCGACGGCGTCTGCTTTTCCCTTTTCACGGCACATATCGAGATTCTCGGACGAACCGAGCACGTGAAAACTTACCTTCAAACCTTTCTCGACACTTTTGGTACGGCCCCAGTCGCGGCGTTTTGACGAGAAGGCAGGTTTTTGTCTGGTTCCTTTCAAAACAACGCAGGAATACACGTCTGGCATGGGGACTTCTGCCCACAGCCCCAGACCGGAAGTGCGACCGACGCGCCACCACCACGCCGTGACGTCACAGAGATGAGTTCGTGTATAACTTGGACGGCTTTTTTTAAACAAATCTGTAAATCTTAAAAAAAACAAATATATATATATATATATATATATATATATATATATATATATATATATATATATATAATATATGTTTACGTTCAGCAAATCGCTCATTCCTCCTGGCTGGCTCACTTCCCAATTATAGGCTTCCCTTGTTTATATTAGTAAAAAATGTGCCTAAATATGTTAATGTTATTTTTTTAGAGAGGTGTTTTCTGAGCGCATGTCTTGCTACAAAGCTACGGGCACGCTGGTGAGTCTGTTCAGCCAATTGAAACGGACGGGGTTCATGCGCACCGGAGATACCAAGTCAGTGAGGGAGAACCACGAGCACGTCGTGAAAATCGCCGAGATGCTGCACATTATGCAGCTGCTGCATAACACGGTGATGCAGACGAGAGAACACAACGACGAAACCACGAAAAAGAACTGGGGACTCGGAGACAAGCTGGCCATTCTCCTTGGAGACTTTTTCTGGGCGCTGGCCTTCAAGGAGATTGCAGATATCCAGGACACAACTGCAAGTACAAACTTAGCAAAATACACACCGCTCGCCATTATGGCACGAAAGTATAGTGCACTAGCAGGCATTATGGCCACATGTTCGTATCGCGTAATCTCTAATTGCGTACGTTCTTATAATTTCTAAGTGCATGTGTAAAATTAGTTCAATGCAGGATTGTGTACGGACTTTATAATTGCAGCTCAAGTATCATATACCCTATTCATTGAGTATGAAGCTGTCACTTTCAGAATATGTACAAATTCCTCATTTGATCAAACCTGACGGCTGCGGCGGTCGATAGCTTTATCCGGAAGGTTAAAATTTCCGTTCTTATATGGTTCTTTTCTTTTATTATTATTCTCAGTTGTCTCTGAATTACCCCGTAAATGTCAGGCATTGAAAATATCATGGAGGACCGTATTTGTCTAGGCACCCGGAGTATAGTCAGCAGGGAAAAATTTCGGCTAAGAAATAAACGTTTTTTTCTGAGATAGTGTGCACCCAGTGAATAGCCACACCTGCTGCGTAATCCGCTCTTGGTGCATACTTCGTACCTGGTGCATATTCGGCACATAAGAGGACTCCCTTACACAACATCTTGAAAAACTCCCGTTTTATTAGCGAACGAAGCAGCTTGTATCACAGAGAAATCGTCATAAACATAATTTGGCGATCACAAAATTCGTCACTTCCCGTCATATTGAATGATCGAGAAGAGGCAAACCTTAATACAGTCTGCACCTGTGGATAGCCTATACCACGTAAAAGTTTAGGTTTTACACAAGTATGGTCTGCGGTCCATAGTCGGGATGCCCTTCTTATCCTCTGCAACAAATAATTAGTAACAACAACCTCAAACACAAGAATTAAAAAAAAAAAAAACTCAAAGTGACATGTGGGAAATGGCAATGCATGCACAATAGACTCAGCATGCACAATAGACCACTTTCCATCCATCCATCCGTCCATCAAGCAACATTGGCGGTCGCCATTGCTTGGACACGAAGCGCGTGATTGGATCAGAGTCCTCCCCGAACACTGACGCAGCTTTCGTGGTGGATACGCGCCCAGCCGAGTTCACGCCGAACGCAGTGACGCAACCCTCGTTTCCAATACATGCTCGGAGTACCTGCCCAAGCAACGGGGGACAGGCAGTGATCAAAGCACATGTTTGAAGAGTCTATTTTCCGCCGAACCGTACGCTCTCAGATTCACCGATTCATTCTGACTACCGTTCAGTACTGAACGAGAAAATAACATTTGTTGGTTCGACATGATTAACCTGCAACTCAACACGCTTATTTCATATTCGTAATTGATAGAGACTGTTTGGTAAGCGTGCGTGAGGAATACTATTTATTTATTTACCCGGAATGATGATGTTGGAGTTTGCTGATGGTGAATTTATCTCGAACTTTGTATATTTCCAAAACTTCAGGTTCTTTCGACTTTTGCCAAAGGCATTGAATCTTTCGCCGCCAGCAGTTTCGAAGAAATTCCACACTGTGTGAGCACCGAGTGGTGGAAGGACTTCACTCCGCGGCAATGTTCCTGGCTTCCAAATGCATTCGAATGCTCCCTCCTGGTGGCTGGTGTTGAATGTCCGAAGGAGCGTGCTGAAGCTAGGAAATGTGGGACGAATCTTGTTTTAGCATTACAGGTAAGTCTTCTGGGTTATCGTGTACCATTTCAATACTGAGTCTGCGGAGGTAAACAAGAACTAATAATGGCCGAACTTCCGCAGGGAGTATGTTAGCTCCGGTTGGCTATTGTTTTTGCTTGTTTGAGGACCATCAATGAGTGGCGCACACTTAAATAGCCTTACCGCCGAGGGCTAACTGCGGTACAGTACGTTTTGAAATATACCTATACGGAATCAACCTGGCTTCTTGATCCCTTTGGTGAACACAAAGAGCACTTGTTCATAAAAAAAAAATTATAAAATATGCCGAAGGTACCGTGAGCCAGGCACGTATCCAGGGGGGTGGGGGGGGGCATGGGGCCCGCCCCCCCTCCCCGAAATCTTCCATTTTGCTGGGACCTCCTCTCCCCCCTCCCCCTCATACAGCATTTTGTCATGGGCGCCCCCCCCCCCCCCCTCCGAAACAAAATCCTGGCTACGTCCTGCCGTGAGCGCATCTTCATGGCTACCTATTCAATTAGCCTGGTGCAGCCTTAGAGCGATTTAAGACCAACAAATCCCTGAATACTTTCAACCACTTCGTAAATGTCAAGGCATCGGGGTTGGGCACCCATCTCCCACAGGCGCCGAGCTTCCCCGGAGGAGTCACCGAGCAGGGTCTTGGTTTTAGTAGACAATCTTCTAAAAGTTTTTAGGGCGCAGCTCTTGGCGCCCGTTTATGGCTTGAGCGGGATTGGCGTCGCCATCGGCTTTGGCGTAACCGCGCGTTGCACTATGGGACGTTTCCCCGCTAAAGTTAGCTGGAAAATGTTTCCGCGAAATTTAGCAGGAATTTTTCCCGCTGAATTTAACAGAAACATTTTCCCTTCTATAGCGTGTTAAGCTTCCCCGCTAAATTTAGCGAAAAAATTGGCGTCACGTGACCTCAAAACCAATTTAGTTTCCCCGCTATATTAAGCGGGAAAAATGGCACCACGACTTTCTGTCACGTCACCCATGAACAAATTCAGCGGCAGGAGGATAGGAGGAGGGAAGGAGGAAGAGGACTGAGTGGAGGATGAGGGGGAAGAGGAGGAGCAGGGGAGAAGAGTGAATGAGGGTAGGAAAAGGAGCATACCCTTCACTCCGTTCCCCCCGTCCTCCTCCTCAAGAGCTGTACTCTAGTTTGTGGGTTTCTCTTTTGGGGGTACCGCTTACTGAACCGAAATCTGGATTCCACAAAACACGCGGCAAAAGCGTGCAACGGGATGCTACAAAAACCAAAACATCACTCATTCTGTGATATCTCGAACGGATGACCGTTTTTTTAAAGAAAAGGAGGCGCATTTGACAGAAATGTTCACGTCATGTTTCTCCGAGAAGGAAAGGGAACGGCCTCATGTCTTCTCCGCCTCGCCGCCTTGAGGGAGCGAATCGAAGAGGGGGGGAAACTAGGTATCTTCACGTCACGCGCCTCGTCGTCCGGCTTCAATTTCGACCTCTTTTTCACAAAATACGGCCGTCCATTCGAGATATCGCCTTGCGAGTAGTGTTGTAGGAATTGTAGCGTCCCGCCTACATCTCTTGCATTGCTTTTTCTAAAATCCAAATTTTGGTTCACCATTGCTTTAAAGAGATGGTGAACCGAAATTTGTATTTCAGAAAAAACAATGCAGGAGATGTAGGCGGGACGCTACAATAGGGATGGTGAACCGAAATTTGGATTTCAGAAAAAACAATGCAAGAGATGTAGGCGGGACGCTACAATCCCAAAAAACCTAACTCGTAAGGCGATATCTCGAATGGACGGCCGTATTTTGGGAAAAAGAGTTCGAGATTTAACCAGGCCGACGAGGTGCGTGACGTGAGATACCTAGTTTCCTCCTCTCTTCGATGCGCTCCCTCAAGGGGGCGAGGTGGAGAAGACGCGAGGCCGTTCCCTCTCCTTCTCGGAGAAACATGACGTGAACATTTCTGTCAAATGCGCTTCTTTTCTTGAAAAATACGGTCATCCGTTCGAGATATAGCTGTATGAGTGATGTTTTGGTGTTTGTAGCATCCCGTTGCACGCTTTTGCCGCGTGTTTTGTGGAATCCAGATTTCGGTTCAGCATCCCTTTAGAGGGGTACGGAAACAAAAATTGAAATATTCAAATTTCGTTCGGAAATGAGTCAAGCATGACGGATAATAACCGTAAATAGTAATCGCACGTTTGTATTTTGAACGACTGGCTATATTTTTCGTTCCAAACGGTGCACTCGAGCAAGCGCTCGAAGAGAAGCGAACGGAGAGCGCGATGCGTAATGGGATATCCGGCGCAAACAAAAACAGAGAGAAAAGATTCCCCGCATTCGTGACGTAGCAAGGCTGGCGTGGTTATGAGTAGTGATGGGCCGAACTTTTGCCGAATTGAAAATTAGGCGCCGAATCTCGGGATTCGGCAAAGCCGAATTTTTGCCGAACTTTTCTAAAGATTCGGCAAAAATACATTGTTACCAGACCTAAAAGTTGAGATATCGTTTTATCGTGCGAAAAAAGTGTCTAGGTTTTTTTTAAACGCATATTGACGCAGTTATTACTAAATATGGTGATATTCTGCAAGATTATTGTATTCGTGTCTTTTTTGTATTGTTACTGGTAATTTTAAAGTGACTTTGTGCAGAAGCTGTGTTACAACGGGGTTGGGCAGTAGCGGGCGCAGTCACGGTACGCGAGTTTTGGTTTTGAGGCCTTATCAGCGCAAACACGCAAGTGTGTGTTATTGAAAAAAAAAAGGCAGTAACACTGTGTTCTATATTTCCTCTGCGATTCATCGTTTCGTGCGCGAAAATGAATGCAACGGCCGTTGAGCCTTCACCAGAAGAGATAACATTATTATTGTAAATATGCATGTTCTTCGATTTGAGTCACTTGACGCCAGCTTTGCATGAAAATGTGCGTCCCATATTCGCAACGTCTCGTTTTAACTTTTAAAATACCGGTTTTTGATGTTAGGACACACCGTACGTTTAGAAAGATGGGAAGAGTTAGGAATGTCGTCTGTGCAACGTCAAGCATGATAGCTTTGTGTTTAGTTGTATGCGGAAAGATGAAAACCGCGAAATAACGCTAATTGAAAGCAATATTATTTTGTTCTGTAACAAACGACTTGTGAGCCGAAAACAGGATTGCTAGATTGGCGAGGAGTGCTTTAAAGTACTTGTCAGTCAATGTTGCAACTACCTCGTGCATCACTGAAAAGATCAAATCAAAATCACGTTATCCCGAATGTACCGCATCATTCGTCGTTTGCGCAGTGGACGGCGACATTTTACGTTCATTTCTGGTCGATCTACTGTTCTTGAGGCAAAGAATATTGAAGAAAACCACACTCACAAAGGCTGACGAACACACAGTTACCACGTCGCCTACTCCGTACCTCGCCGTAACCGTTGGTAGTACTACACTGTACGATAGTAACCGCACAAACGCACGGCGTCCATTTGCAATCCTTGGCCCCGTCCCGTTCTCGCGCGTGCGCATACGTTTGCCGAATTTTTGCCGAGTCTTTGCCGAACTTTTCTACAAACGTTCGGCATTTGCCGAACTTTGTTGAATCTGAAGTTCGGCAGATTCGGTCCATCACTAGTTATGAGCTTTGCCCTTGGTGGTGTTGTCAGCGTTGTGGTGGTGTCAATAGGGAGTTTTCGTAGATCGTTTTTGCCGTCCCGCAAATCCTTCCGCAACCCGCTACGATACCCGGAACTCTGCAGTCAAGGCTATCGGCGCGCTGGCGCAGTAGCAACTTCTTCGTTGCGGAGGGCTTAGCGGAGGGAAAAACGCGGTCTACGAAAACTCTCTCTAAAGCGCAGTCCAAACCAACGCGTCTTTTTGCGGCTGTAGGTTGTGCGGCTCCGGATGTGACGTATTTCGTCACGTTTTTGCTGTTTCCAGGCGCGCTTTCTGAGTCAGAACTCGTGCGGTTTGGTTTGGACGGTGCCAGCTTCGGGCGAGCGCGCACGCGCGCACGCAGGCACGAGCGCACTCTGGCGGTGAAGTGACGACCAATCGAAATGCAGCTTTGGTCCCGAGCGAGTGTCCAATCAAAATTAATCTCTGGGATCGCTGCGCTGGTTGCGCCGTCGGCGACGTCGGCGCCGTCTTCATTCCTTTGCTTTCGTGATGGCGTTTTGTGTGAATCCCACGTACGAAGCTGGGATTGCTGAGCTAATGAACCTTTGTCTGGTAAGGTAGTACGTCAGCAATGCAAGAACCGTCAACATGACTCGGCTGACTGCTTTCGCGGCTGCATGTGAGCAGTACTTGAGTATTAAGAGGAAGCGAAGGGCCATCCGCACGCTGTTGAGGTCTAGAAAGACGCTTGGCGAGTACGCCACCACTGTGCGACAGATGTACCAGGACCCCGACGGCCGGGACTTCTTCGAGTCCTTCTGTATGTCAAGAACCAGGTAAGATATATGCTAGCTTTTATTTGGTATGTTTAGTATATTTTTCATCATATGTACCACCGCATAAATATAAACGTGAAGCGTGCACCATCTCAGTGAAATAAGGTACTGTACTTTCCCGAGACGGCGAATTTACAAGGTTTAGTCTAGTAATACTAACGTCTAAACGCTTGGCTGACTACATGAAGGTACTTTGCTTCCCCCTGCCCCCGCTCTGGGGATCGCGTGCGAGACAAAAACAAGCGCTGTCTTTGCCTTTAGCGGTGTGTACTACCGTAAGTACTATCAGGTGGGTTTAAAGGCTGCTTGCACTGAACACCGCAGGTACACTCGCTACACTAGCTGTCTGGCATGTTTTGTACAAATGAATAATTACAATCAGGGATCACTATTTTGGTCACATCTAATGCAAACGACTGAATTTTCGTGAATTGGTCCGAGAAGCTTTTGCCCGATGGAGCGGGTCGCTTTGAGAAATTCGTCAAGTATCGAGCTATTGCAAATAGTCCTTTATAGTTTTTGTGCAGGTGCAAGCCTTTTCAGTGCATGTAACGATGTGTAAAAATCTGTTATTTTTTTTGCACTTTTTGTCTAGTGCTGTACGTCAACAGTTCATGTGTGTATAGATGCTTTCCTGAGTCCCATATGTTCAATAGTGCATGTAGCCAGTTGTGTTTGTGTATTTTCAAGGTTTGAGCATCTCCTGTCCCTCGTTGCTCCACTGCTGACCAAGGAGACTACGAGCGCCGACAACACTATCTCTGCGGGAGAAAGGCTATGCGGTCTGCAACGGTAAAGCGTTCTTCCATATTCCACCTAAATCAAAATTTTAAGGATCTTTATTCAGAAGCCAAGCTTTGTCATAGGTCATAGGCATCCCATCTTTCCCGTTAACTGCATATAGCATCCTCAGATGCAATAAAACTGTGTATGCAGCGTATGGTCCTTACAGTACATAGAGAGATATATCCACATGCTCCGTCAAATACTCTTTAGCTAACACTTGCGAAGCCGGAGCGGTTAATATTTAGCTAACACTTCCGAAGCCATCCAGGGTTGTAAGTATGTTCCATGTGAACCCCGTGCGAGGTGCACATACTTTCTGCAGCAACACCAGTGTGGGTTCCGGATCCCACCCCGACACAGTTTGAGGAGGTCCACATTGTGTTAACTATTCTGTCCCCTCCTTTCTTACTAACAGGCGTTTGCTTGGAGTGCATGTTCCGATTGTCAGACATTCAACCTGCTTTCACTGCATGCTAACTTTCGTGCATCCAGTGTATGCTGCATCTGTTGCTTGGTGCCCAAGATGTTCTCTTTTCACTGCATAACACCAGATGGCCAGGGCACTGTGCTTCTTGGTTTGGCTCGTTGCTGAAAGCGTTAGGGGTGTTCCTCGCTCACAGCTGTCTTGAGCCACATGGCATTCTTGCTTTTCTAACCGCATGTCTTGGTTGTGGGTCTGAGGGTGCTTGCGGGTAAGTTAGGTATGATGATTGTTCTGCACGTGTGCAAAGACATTGCAAGCTTCCTTGTGAGCGTCGTGTCGACAGTTTCAGATCAGTTTTTTTTCTTTCTGCTTATTCCTTATCTCGCCGAGGCACTGTGCTGTTCGGAGATTCCTGTGCTGCAGCGGGAGAGGGATCTTACTTGATCACAGCTGTATCGGGCCTGAGTGTTTGCCTTAAAATGCATGCGATCATGTTCCCGGACAATGTCTAGGCACTTCAGTTGCAGCCGTTTCTTGGTAGCAGCATGGGTTTAGTCAGCTTGGGCTACTCTTGCCGAGTAACCGAGTAAGAGAACTAAGCACTCTGTCGACTGCTCAGTTCTGTATTGTGTGTCTAATGCGTGCTTTTCTTTGTTTCGTTTTGTGTGTATTTTGCAGGTACGGGCCTGGGGCACTCGGCAGAGCCTGACTGCTAGAGAACGTGTCTCCTGCTTGGTGGATAGGAGTTGTTTATCACAATGGAGATCCATCTTTATCGAGCATCATGGGTGTACACACTGTGGCCAAGAAGTTGTTGCCTTGACGAAAAGTTAGCAGTGCGAGAAATGTTTGCCGCACAACAAATGAAGCGGAACTCCATTTTGGTAGACTTGGTGCTTGCACCCGCAAACGAACAGGCATGCAGGTTCTGCTACAAGTCTTGCCACGACGCCCTTGTGATCCCCGCTTGCAAAAGAAAACTTTGTGCCCCCCCCCCCTCCTTCTTCCCCCAAGACCAGCACGGAATAAAGACCTTTCCATACAGTTACTTTCTCGTTTGTTTACTTTCCCTTGACTTTTCGGTGCATGTAATGATGGAAGTGCGAGCATTTCCACAAACTTGTCCTGGGGCAGCCGACATGCTGTCCTATTCGGTATAAAATAGATTGACACGTGATTAAAATGAGTGAAGTGTGTTTCTATGTTTAAATTGTAGGCACATTTTATATTTCAATGGCCTGTTGGGCTGAAACATTGCAATTTCAACGTAATAAATGTTAAACTTTGTACCTCTCTAACTTCTGTGTTTTGTGTCTTAACTTAAAGGCTCCTAAAAAGTTTGTAGCATCCCCACATAAAAGATGTTATAATTTTTGTGGTTCCACCACTATGCAGATTTTTCTGCAAAGGGAGTGCACAGTAAAAGGGATGTTATGTAGATCTTGGCATATTCCAGGTAATTTGGACACTTTTCTTTAATGGTTTCAACTATAAAGTTTCCGAGACACGGGAGGCAGCTTCCACGAGTGGACATCTCGAAAACGGATATGGCTGGCCTTTAAAAAGACTGTTTGAGAAGGTTTTGCCAGTGCTGTCAAAGTGGTTGACTATGAATGATAAGTAACATTACCATCATAGAGGACGTGCGACACAAGGCTTGCAGAACAATGTACAGCAACGGGGCTGCCGTGTACTGTACAGCAGTCCTTGTTTATCAAATCTTCTATGCTAATATTGTTACAAACCTTCCCCAGTCACTCTATCGGGCAGTTCCGGCACCGCAAGAATTGCGTCGTTGGCGGGCAGTCAATGGCTTGCTGGCTGCAGGTAGAGAAGAGAGGGTGTGGGATGTCACTCAAAAGCAAATGTGTTCCTTTATAAGTAGGGTTCCATGTCTTCAGAGTTTAGTAGTTTTGGGAAAATTCAGGTCTTGACTTACTCAGCTTTTTAACTGTCCCAGGAATAGATCCATGATTTGTCCTTAGCAGAAATTAGCAAAATAATTCCCCTTTTCTTTAACTGGTCAATAGTTTAAAAGGGAAGTGAGATCTTTTCTTCTGTATTGAGTAGTCTTGCGAAAACAAAAGTCGCCGGGTGGTTTTATTTTTTGGCCATGTATAACCTTCACAATCGAAGTTCATTGAAGAAGTGCGATCTGACAGATCTTTACCGGCTAGTCATTTTTGGATTTTTTTCGATTTTGCCTGAAAACACGTAATCCTTCTTTAACCAGTAGGCACACTTTGTCATAACTAATGCACTCAATGAATTCATGGTGCTGACTACGGTTTCATTACTGCATCAAATCATTTGTTTAGACAAGCATACAAAAGAAACCACAGGTGGCCTAGCATGGTGTACACCAAGTAAACAATCTAATCTCGAAGACTGCATAAACGTTGTGGCTCCCTGAAATCCGAAATACACTATGTGCAATCTTTATTAAGGCGAAAATCTTATATGTCTCATCCTTCAGTCCTTGAGAAAAAAAATGTCGACGATACGAAAGGCACCAAAACGTTTTCGTACCGCCATGGGCGGAGGGGTACTGCGTTGAACTACAGAACGAAAGGTCGCTGGTTCGACACCAGCCGAGAGACATGGGCTAAAAGTCTTTTTGGAGGAATATTAACATTTGCAGATGCCACGTAAACGTTTCGGTACCTTTCGTATTGTCGACGTGTTATTTTCTCAAGGACTGAATGATGAGACATATAAGGTTTTCGCCTTAATAAAGATTGCCCATAGTGTATTTCGGATTTCAGGGAGCCACAATGTTTATGCGGTCTTCGAGGTTAGGTTGTTTACTTGGTGTACACTTGGAGTACCGCCGCATCCGTAAATCGTGTGTCTGTCTTTAATGCATCGGCGCTTGGGCTTTCGTTTTCAAGTCGTCTTGGGGATAACAAAAGAGACCCTGTGTTTTTGTTTTTACCTAAATGCAGTTTGGCACAGCTTACCATGGTTATTGGTGGCGGATGAAGTTCAGGCACAACCACAACTTGTGGTCTCTTGTTGTGCAGTGGCTGCACGAGTGTGCAGTGGCTGCACAAGTGGATCTGTGGTAGCTCCAGGCAGTGTCTGACACCAATCCACTGTGCTCCGAGCTTCTTCCTGACATGGAGCTTGATGAGCTTGCTCATCTTGCGGACCCCAATGATACGGTGGACTTGAAACCCATCTGCCGCGAAGTATTCCCTCTTTGGGGCCTTTTTCTCGATTCAGGAAGAAGGGCTGCATGAAACAAACATGAACAATTGTCCCATTAGAAATATGCAAAGTTGGTAAAGTGTAAATACCCTTTTCAATCAAGTATGTATAATCCTATCTGAAACAGAACAAACATACAACAGGTAATTCCCTACTAGTATCGTGAACACCTGGGGTACCCGAGAAATTAGGGGATAGCAATTGGCCACTCGCAGAACATAAAGAGCACTCCCATGTGGGGATGCTGTGAACCTCCCAAAGTTCGAGCTTAAAGGGTATAAACATTTTAAAAGCTTGCTGAGGTTCGAATTTGCAAAGTTTGTAATTTATTAACTCTGCCTGGGTTAGAAAGAAAAAGTTTGCTGCTTTCGAACACTGCCTTCACGGCACCTCTTCTACTATGCTACAAAGATGCAATAGGAAAACTGCCGTATGCATCCTCCGGTGTCACTGTTTTACCACATGCATGTTAGTGCCATAAAGGAGGCAACTAGATGGCTTCTTCGACAAACTGTCTCCACTACGCATCCCATTAGGACTTGCCCTATAGCATTTTTGCTATACCATTAGGTCGGCAGGGCAATAGGAGACATCACTCCTCTCCGGTAGCCTGGAAAGAGGCTACCATTTAGAAGCGAACAATACTGACTGTTGCCACATTTATTTTGGATGGCAAGCTTGGTATGTATGCATCATTGCATACGAACAGGAAAGCGGACTGCCCACACAAGCCGTACACTGTTTATGTGCTCATAATCGAGGGCGAGCTAAGAACAACTTTAGATGGTTGGGAGTTTCTGCGGGGCGACTAGCGCAGGCGGAGCTCAACTCTTATTAATCTTTTTTCACCGACAGAAACTTGAGGAAATTGAATGGCACTCCGATGTGGCTCATGGATGGAACATTTAAGACTCTGTTGCTGCTCTTCAGGCAGTTAAAAAAAATTATCGTAATCTTTATGGCCATGTGTTCCCATTTGTTTACTGCCTCGTGACTCGACGAACCCAGATGGCGTGCGAGGCGCTCTTCGAAGAAGTACTGAACTTCGCTGCAGATCTTGGCCTCGCACTAAATCTGAAAACCATGAGTACAGATTTTGAATTGGCAGCAATCAAACTGTATTCGGTCGTTGCTCCCGTTGTCAGATGTGCACAGTTCCTGTTCCACTTGTGCCAATCAGCATGGAGGAGTGCAGCACCTAGAACTGGTAGTGCTTTACAAAAAATTATGTAGATGGCTTCACCATCAAGGTGACGCAGCCTGCAGCCCCTTCGTTCTTGCCCACCAAAGAAGTATGAGATGCCTATGCGGCCTTGAAACCACCCTTCCCGCAAGAAGCTTCCCACCTGCTGCAATGGTGGGAGGACAACTACCAGTTTGGAAAATCACGCCGCCGTGTTGGCCGTGCCCTGATTAGAAGTAATCTGTGGCACTGTTCCAGATTTTCTTTTTATCGTTCGCAGATATTTTATGTTATAAATCGAGACACAACGGTTTCCCGCGTTTCGGCATTTTGACTTTTTGTCTCTGGATTCCTATATCTGGCGTACCCCAGTTGGGGTACGCCTGACGTAGAATAATTTCAGCATTGCGATAATTCGGAATTTGTGGCATTTGGAATGCTTCCTGTAAAAGGAGCTCACACTCTTGCACGTACTTGCATCCACTTTCTTGTGTGGAACTCAATCCTTATAAATAGGCCCATCGATGTGCCACAAAACATGACACTTCATAACAAGAATAATATCTATTTAGACTGCAGACACCACAAAAAACGAGTGGACCCTACCCAATTCTACTGGATTTTGAATAAAATGCACAACTTACATGCGGGTTGATGAGGACGACGTCAGCCATCTGCCGCACGTCTCTCGGCGGTTCAGCAGTAGTCTGTGGCCCTTGGCTTCCCGGTCTACCCAGCACCTTGGCAGCAACTTGAACACCAAAATGCTGCAAAATACACACAAAAAGAAACAAAGAAAAGCAAGCATTAGACAGACAATATGGAACTGAGCAGTCGACAGAGTGCTCAGTTCTCTTACTCGGGTGCTCGGCAAGAGTAACCCAAGCTGACTAAACCCATGCTGCTGCCAAGAAACGGCTGCAACTGAAGTACCTAGACATTGTCAGGGAACATGAGCGCATGCATTTTAAGGCAAACACTCAGGCCCAATACAGCTGTGATCAATGAAGATCCATATCGCGCTGCAGCATACGAATCTCTGAATAGCACAGTGCCTCAGCCAGTTGAGGATCTGGAGGGCAGTCTGAAAACCTCAGGTTAGCAGCGGCTGCTCTCAGGACCTGCTCCACTGGTGTGTTTCCACCATCCACGGACCTTTTTCGCTTTACTGGCCGAACACCAGCACGCCGAGACACATGTCGGGGTGCAGCAGGGGGCTCGGTCACTTCCTCCACATCCGCAGGGCTTGGCATTGGTGGATGCGCACTCTCTGCTCCACGCTGTGCAGCCAAGAAATCAGCCGAGACCTCGAAGGGTGGTGTTGGATCCTGGAAATGCATTTGCCAGTGTCAATATAAGCTAAGCAGTCTAGATCAGGGCTCAGCAACCCTTTGAAGCAGCTGGCCGAGGAGACGCGAAGTGAATGTGGGGTTGGGCCAGATGGGAAACAGGTGTGTGTGTGTGTGTGTGTCTGTGGGGGTATGCTGACACACGCTTATAAGTATCTTCAATTATGAAGAAAAGGCTATTTAAGCCTAAATGCTTTAGCACTGCGCTGATTTCTGAAACTTAGCCTACAGAACACTTGAGCCCCTTCTCAATACACATTTTATATTTCAATATTGCTCGCCAAGTTGCAAGCATGCAAGTTTAATGTACTGATTAAAAGTCACGCAGAGGTGTAGAGCTCTTTATCCGTCATTGTCATTTGCAAAAGCATGTGTGACTATGTATGCTTCATCCTCGAAAACATCCGTTTGCACAGCGAGCATCAGTGTACTCCTTAGATTTGAAAACCCCAACATAGGAAGTCAATGTGAAAATTAACTGAACGAGTCCTCTTACTCATTATCAAAAATCACTGCGAACAAGTCCTCCAACTCATAATCCACTTAAAGATGAGCAAGCCCCATTTGATAAATATCTTGAACTTGCCAGAAGTCTGTCTGATCGTATTTCTGAAGGATACAGATGTTGTTCGAATCCTCCTCCCTCAAATAACGCAATACTCCAAGTTTGAAGAGTTTTTGTTACCGGTGTCTTTGCAAGAAGAAAATTGAGTGATTAGACTCATCACAATCCGTTTCAACATAACTTTGCTGAACAGTTAAATCAATGGCCCGGCCAGCCAATGACTGTCGGAGCGAGGCATGCGACAGCATACAGTCCGAGGTTGCAATCATCTTGCGGAGGGCTGTCACACACCTTGCTCTGTTGCTCTTATTGCCTCACGAGGGATGCAGCTCTTACCAGTTTCAAAGTTATGCTGAAATGAAGTATACTGCACTGTCGGAATATTTAAGATAAAGCTCTAAAGCTTTTTCATCTGCGAGATTCCCAGGTTCGAGTTCGAAGTGAAACATCAACCAGTTATATCAGACCGAGCCAAAATCAGAAAGCTATGATGGCTTTCCTTCTACAAAAAACACGAACCAAAAAAATCTTCTGTTCGGTCCAGCGACTGCACATGCACACTGTGCCAGGGGCTGACCCCTGATTTAGGTGGTTAGCCAGTGCACTCAGTATTTACGAGATAAGGGTTATCCAAAAAAGCAGCAATTGGGGGAGGGGGAGGGGAAGAAGGTGGTGCTGTTGACAGCTATAACGCCAAAGGAAGTGTCACAAGGTGAAAGCACTGTATAGAGGAACACAAGAAAACAAAAAGAAGTAGCTTTTGTAAGCTACAGCCCATGCGCATCAGTCTGAAAGACCAGAAAGAAAGTCAAGACGGGCAAATAATCACCACGGGATCTTGGTCATCAGTTGGCTTGGTTGTACCTGCGGTGCATCCAGGTGACTGGCTGCATGATGGAGTCACTCCTATAATTGACCAGAAAGTTTACGTTTCATCGCAAATGACAGCACTTGTGAAAGCACCTGGAAACGTGACTATAAGCCCACTAACATAATGATGAGGAGGCATCGCAATACATTGCATGCTATCTTACCTCCAGTTTGAGTGCTGGACTGGCTTTCTGATGTTTCTGTAGCCTCAGACCTGCATAATTGACAAAAAGGACCGTGTAGTTGCATACGAATGAGAAATATGAAAAGTGTACTTTCGCGAAACAGGGGCTTCCTGACTGGCACAGTCAGGAAGTGCAAGCTGCCAAAGTAGATCCACTTTGGCTTGTAGACGTCCGAGGTTCCACAGCCGCTGCGCTCTGTTCCTGCCACCTTGGCCGCCTCCTTGGCGTACTTGTACCTCATGTACTTCCACTTTTTCTTTCAGATGTCGTCTGGAGAGAAACATGTTGATTATAGTGTGGGACAAGCCTGACAGACATGATATACTCATGCAGAAATGTGAAAAAGACGACAAAAATGCCATAGGCAATTGTAATGCTTTGTGGGCAACGAACAGCACACACAAAACGCACGTCCACAGCACTTGCACAACAAATTTAGTCCCACACTTAAAAATGACTCGCCAAGCTCTCAAGCAAACGACTGTGGTATGTTCACTGCTAGGCTGACAGGGCGGTAGAAGCTACATGCTCGCAGGAACAATCAACAACAGGTCGCATGCATTCAACGTGGTCATACTCTCCGGGTAGTCACGGGCATAGAATAGATCATGCACTGAGGGGCAGGTGACTGATCTAGTGAGAGAGAGTACATAGCTTTCACTGCCCATCAACCTAGCAGTGAATCAAGTACAGACATTTCGTACCGATCACGCTAACATCTGCTATGTGTACGATGCTACGTATACTTTGTGGGCCATTTGGAACAAATCTATAAAACAAGAATCGTAAAAATTTGTTTTGGGTGGTATGGTACTGTAATTTGTCATTTCGTTTCTAGAAGTATTTTAAACATGCTTGGCTCAATCGAAAGTTATAATTAAATAGGATTGATTGTCTGAAGGACACAAATGGAGTTCAGCCTTTTCCATACAATTGAGACAATACTTTCTCGTGGGCTGAACACAAAGAGGAATAAAGGCGAAGCAGTGATTACTGTAAACGACTAAATTTTCGCGAGAACGTAATTTTTGCGAATTTCGCGAATTGCCTACAATTTGCGAGAAATACGTCCCGCGAACAATTCTGGCAATTTGTGAACGCTACGGAAGCTACACTCGATTCGCGAAAATTAGAACCCGCGAATAATTTCAAATTTTCAGATTTGGCCCGATTCGCGAAAATTTGACCCCGCGAAAATTAAGTCGTTTACAGTATCTTCCTTCTCAGTTTTTGTTGAAACAACCGTCAAAACAACGCAAAAACGTGAAGAAAAAAAGAAAGCATTTTGGTATTTACAAATTTTACCGTCTTCGTCTGTCGATTTTTTAATGAAGTTTTTCGCAAAATTGTTACAAACACAATTCAACACCATCACATATCAAGTAAACCATGCGCGCAACACAAAATGCGAAAACACGATGTCAGTGGTTGCAAAACCGTACTACACCGCACGATGCCGAACAGACGGGCGACCTATTTCGAGACGTTCTCCCGTTTCAGGTTGTCTTTGTCGTCGCGTCGAGGCTTCCCGTACAATCAAGCGTAGTTCTCGACGAGCTCGAAAAAGCAACTGAAAGCACTTGCTTTGGTCATCAAAGACGGCAGCTTCTGTGGCCTTCTGCGCGTCTGCAGCAGCCTTCTTTTCGGTCACCTTCCTCGCGTCGGAAACAGGGGGAAAGTTTATAGATGCAGCCATACGCGTACTCGCAGGCAACTGTAAAAGATAATCTACTGCGGCTGTGGCGGCTGCGACAGACCGGCGGCCAGACCACCAGACGGTGAAGAAACGCGGAGCAGTGCCCTCCACCGATTGGCCGGGAGACAGGAGCGCCCTACTACGTCACAGCGCGCTTTCGTGCGCGTTCAGAAAGAAGTTGAAATCATCCAACTTTCTTATGCGCGCCCGGAAGGAGCGAAGAGCCGGCTGGACGTCACGAAAATACGTCACATTCGGAGCCGCACGACCTACAGCCGCAAAAAAAAGCGTTGATTTGGACCGCGCTTAAAGGGGTACTCCGGCGATTTCTTCATGGTCCCCGATTTGCTTGAAATTTTGCTAAACTCGCCAAACAACATCGCTAAAATAGTATCCCAAATATTAGGTTAAAATAATTTTTTTTCGCGAAGTTATTGAATTTACAATTTTGGTCCTCACCGTGTTTTTCAAACTGAAAGTCTCTACTGGCAACAACGAAAAAGTGACGTCAGTGGAAGGCAGGGGTTCACTCTTTGGTCTGTAGAATTTGTTCCCAACTGATTTGAAGCAGCTTTATGGTGTCAAATGAATGCTTTGGAAGCTCGCTCCAGGATCCGCGCTCCAGCACCGAACAAATGATTGGCATATTCTATTTTTTAGACTGTTCGCTCGATTGGCAAGCCTGCCCGCCACTGACGTCACGGCACTGAAAAGTGCGGGTAAATTTGAATGTTGGTTTTTGCATCATTTTCATTTGCCGATTTCGCAATAACTATTATGAATTTCGCGATACTAAATAGCATACCGGAAAGGGTAAAGGCTGGGGACTCGAGTCAGAAAATATAGTTAGTTGAGGTAGCTCAAAAATCGCCGGAGTACCCCTTTAACGCGTCAGCACGTTATAACCGAGCCGTTCGAAGTACCCGTGGGGTGACGAGCGTGTGGCTGGCCCAAGGAGCACGTAGCTTCCACAATACTGTCAGCTTAGGACTGAACGGGGTGGGGAAAGCAACTTTTGTTCGAGTGTCGAGCGACGGGCTAATCTTCTAGGGGGAGAATGGCTGTGTCCGGTTGCACGAATGAGGGTCCGAGAAAGAGGGGAGTCCTTCGTTTCCGTCTTCTTGGACCGTTTGGTACAATGCGCGATTTGTGAGTTGAGGAAAGCTAAGAAGGAAAATGTTGATATTTCAAAGAGCGGCGCTGCTCCGAAGGAATCTGCTACGTCACGACTACGTAGCAGGTTCCCCAACGTTGCTAGATTACCTTCCAAATAGGCTCCGCATGCATCCACCAGGTGCACATTGAAAGATCGTTTATTTAGCTTTAAAATTAGTTTTTTTTTCGTGCCTTTCAACGGAAGACATGTGTTTTTGAGGTTATAGTGCAACATGCAACACATTCAAGCTAGAAAATGAGCGCTGGAATTTCGTTTCCCTACCTCTTTAAAGAGACAATGAAATTACCTTTTTACTTTTGGCAGATAACTCTTACATTAAACCTTCAACGTTCACTAAATGCCGAACAGGCATCCGTCAAAAATTTATGAAACATCCACTTTTTCTTTCTCTCCAACTGACCGCAAAACAAGTTGCGGTGTAGTTTTAACGGTCGTGACGTACTCTGGCACAGGAACTGGAAGTTCTCTCGGCAGTATGAGAATGGGAGCATTAACGGCGGTGAGTTGGGGGTGCGCCGATAGGTTTTACTGCACTGATGACGCTGATGTCACCGACGTATTTTCTGAATCGGTGCCTCTCATTGCCACGATAGCCATGGACACATCGCAGCTGAGCGAAATTCTATGAGATATGTTGCGCTACAGCGCAGCATGGGACTAGTCCCATACGCCGGTATGCCTGTTGGGAACTGCGGCGAGTCTTCCGGCGAAGACTCCAGTTCTTCATCGGAATCGGACGATGAGGAGTGGGGCGGCTTCAAAGTACGGAATGGGAGGTTACGTTTCGACCGTATATTCAGATTTACGGAAGTAACAGAGATCTAAAATGTTTTGTTTCTCTGAAGGTGCACTTGCAAGTGGTCCATAGTAGCGCCTACCGCTCGAGAGTGCTTCTGCTGCCCGGAGTGCGTCGCCGCCGTCTTAATTCAAAACAACGGCCGCATTCGCGGAGAACACTGTGAATGTGGCTGTAATCACGCTCGGTGTTAAAATGTTCCGAGCATACATGAATGACCGTAGACCCGGGGTCCCTCGAACCGATGAGCTTGCACCAAGTGCTTCGACGTGGTTCATCGAGTGGCAAGCGGTGAAACTGCAACTGTTTCTTTTTAACCACCGGACTGCAGAAACTGTAATTCGGGCACTTAGGTACACTGCACCTTTTCGGCATAGCCAACGAGCGATCGATCACAAACAATGCAAAAACTACTCGAGCAGCCAGAAAACGAAAGTCTGCTGCGAAGAAAACGCGACCAAGAGCAAACCCGTTCAGCAGACGACGCTCGTCGGTTGACTGCGCAAGCGCAGTAGGGTCTTTCTCTTTCTTCGTTTACCACACGATACATGGCGCTTGGCTCTCAGCATTATCAAGTTTGGCAATTTTCGTCACATCTCTAATTACGCTACAAAATGTGGATCTGAATATTATTTAACAAAACTTTTAGGAAACATTCGCTGGCTATATATTGTTTATGATCGCGGTGCTGGTGAGGTAGGCTCTTACCCAATAGGCGACGTGGATTCGGCTGACGTGCTGCGGTTCCGCGGATGAATCGCAGTGAAAAGGCAGAGAGTTTTCGAAGGAAAGGCGCAAAAGAGTCCAGTTTTCTTTTAAAATTTCTATAGCGAAGAATTATTTTTGCTCCCTATTTTTGTGTTTTTATGTTTCTTTTCACACCTTTTACAACAATTGGTGGATGAAATTCGATTTCAGAATCGTTTCCTGGTCCCTTTAAAAACAGAAGGTTCCTTGGGTCCGAAGATGACGTGTTTATTTGACGCTAACGCCACACAATTGCCCGAGGGCGAACAATGGCCGAGTTTGCGCTGCTGCTATTGACAGTATATAGGAGGAGGAGGATCAGTAGAATGAAAGGAAGGCTCCGTCGAGCAGAGTCTCCCCCAGCAAGAGTCTCTCCCGTTAGATTTGAGCCGTCTTATACTGTATAGCCTGCGGGAATGGACGCGCCCGGGGTGGGTCGGATGTAGGTTGGCTGCCAGGAGGGGCGGACGCGTCCAAGTATCAAGATCCCTAGGGGTGTGCCTTCGGCAAATCACCCGAGAAGGGCGAAGGAGAGCCGTCCGCTAGGGAATACGGCCTCGCCTCGCATCCGGGACGCGCCTCGACATGGCGACGCCCCACGGCCTGCCTGAGCTAGGCCTAGATAGGTATGCGGGGAACACGTGGTTCCCACACTTCCCCCTCCTTAAAGGCCGACGTACACTTCGCGCTTTCCACTTTTGCCGACCATCTTCTTTCCTATATCCTCTCCACGTTTTACCTTGCCCCAACCAGGCTCCCCCTCGCACCTTAGGAGGGGGGAGCGCTAAGAGGATTATCTTCCCTGCAGAAAACCGAGGTTGTACGTGGCAGAGGTAGGTATAAGAAAAATAAAAATTAAGCTACCGACTCTCGAAAAGACTACAAAACAACGCGGCGGTGCCGGATCCCACATGCATGGGGTAACAAATATTTCAACGTCTTCGGTGACGTTCCCGACGACGCAGTCGCTCACTCACCATGGCGTGGTGTGGTGTCCTTGGTGGAAGAGGTTCGGGGGGCCGTTGGGACTGGTCACGGGAAGAACGGGAACAGCTGGTCCGTGGTCGGTGAGCTGTCAGACTGCCGCTTGGGTCCCGTGGATGAAGAGCGGGCAGTCCCCAGACCGGAAGTCGATCCCGACGGCGCACGAAGACGACGGGTCGCTGGTACGGACCGCGGCGGGCCGGGGTCGCGGGACTGCTTGACGAGTCACGCGCAGCCGTGGTCCATAAACGCCGCTGGACTGTCGGAGCCGGGAGGCTGCAGCTCCCGAACGGCCCGAAGCAAAGCCCTAGCTGGAGATCCTCTTCGTTGCCCCTATGGGGTCTTACTCAGTGTTGCCAGATGGTCTCACCTAAAAACCGCCAAACGGCTGGGAGGTATAGCCCAAATATATCCAAAGCCGTAAAAACAATATAGCCAAATAAGCCAGAACTAAAACAATGACTTCTAAGCTTTTATTGACAGTTTTTCTTATACATACAAAACACGTTACATTCTCCTTTTCAACCCTCAGATGCACCACTTTTTGTGTACAGTATGTCAGCTGTGAATTTTAACAAGAAAGCTTCGGAAGGATAAAAATTCATACAACACTGGCCCTTCCTTCGTAGGTCTTCAGAAGTATAAAACAAACAAAGACAGCTTTATTGTGTATCCCGGGAGATATGATCATACAGTAAAAGAACAAAATACAGAATCAGAACAGTCAGAACATTTGGTGTTTCAAACCAGAACCCCTCATATCTAAGGTTCTTACAAATATCCCACCCGTCTCTTCTTTGTGTAGAATATGAGTGTCCCCATGCCGGTTCTCGCTATTTGTCATTGTGCTGATCTGTCTTGGTATGTGCGACGACTGGAAGGAAGTTAATTGTTTAGCGGTGAAGCTGCGCACTTCTCATTTTTATGAACTTGAGTGCCTCAGAATTTTCACAATGTGCACCAAAACAGGGTTTGAAAAATTCAGTTTACGTCCGGGTAAAAGACGCACTATCGGTTCTGTGGTAATAGTGCAATCTGTTTGTTTGATTTGTTCCACTGCGCTGTGGGGAGACCGCTTGAACTCTGCAAGCATTCCTTCTTTACGCATTGTGAAAACCCCGAAGTTTGTAGATGTTTGAAGCCTCTCTCGTTCCTCTCTCTCTTCTCGACTAGCCAAAAGGGAAACAATTTTTTTCGAAACTGATTAGAAGTCGAAAATTAACTAGTCGAACCGGAGGTTCGACGATTGTTTGTTGCATCCTTAGAAATAGGCCAGAAATAGCCACATAGCCAACCGCAAACTTTTGACGCCAACTAGAAAAAAAAATTTAGCCCAATTTGGCTATATATAGCCCAATCTGGCAACAGCAATTAGGCTGTTGCCAGATCCGTACCCTTGCTCTGCGGTAGAATGACCGCTTGGTCTTTGACCACTTGTGACGAAGGCGCGCACCGCGCCCCTGCGTGACGTATTACAGATGTGAGCGTAGAATTAGGTTGTATTCACTGGTGGTCACAGCTGAGCTCGCTGCTGCTTTCGAACCACCGGGGAAGACAGAGAGAGAGGAAAGCTTTTTTTGTATGAATTTGAGTGTAAGTTAATCTTCTATAATCTTCTAGAGGGAGAATAGCGACGTCTGGGGAAGCCTGGGACATACAAAGGAAAGTCCCGGTGAGAAGAGAGTTTCTCCTTCCGTTCTTCTCTCTTAGTTGCCCGAGAGCTGACGGGAAACTCCTTCCAAGCATTCGCTGTGAACAGTTACCTCAAATATGGTGTCCAGTGAATAGTAGACCGTGTTTTCCCCTCCGCTAGCCCTCCGCTACGAAGAAACCGCCACTGCGCCTGCGTGCCGATGGCCTTGGCAGTAGAGTTCCGGGTAGCGGAGGGCTTAGCGCAGGGAGAAACACGGTTTACTAAAACTCGCTAATAACTGACCAATGGCCGTTTCGCCCACCCCTTCCCTCGGATGCCGTAGTTTGAGGGATTCCCCTATGGGTTGATCCGGGAGCGAACGCAGAGGTGACCTTCTATCTAGGTCACTGCTTGCCAGCAAACAATGGTGTCTGACGCGTTCGCGAAGGCAGCTGGGGCATTGTTCTTTGAACTGCCCTTAACATGACATTTCGCCACTTACATGGGCTGCCTCTACGAAAACTTCGGATATTAGTTTCTTCTTTGAGTTCGTAGATTATAGAGAGACGCCCGTTGTTCATCGCCGGCGCTGTCTCGCGTTTTGCGTGCAAATTGTCGCGGGAGCTGCGTTTTATTCGTCCCCCCCCCCTTCCTCCCTTTCATTGTAGGGTTTGAGGCCAGCTGACTTTTCTCGAGTCCTTCTCAGTCAGCTTCTACACGAGTGGTGAAAATACCTCGTGCTCTCGGTACTGGCCAAACAACTTTGGTGTCATTGAAGCAGAAAAGACTTTGCTGGCATTGCTCAAAACATTGTTTTGTCTGAGAACGAGATCGCCTGCTTTGTAGCGGAGATCTCGGCGACAGCGGTCGTACTGAGCCTTTTGTTTAGCTCGCGCTCCCCCAGATTGCGACGGGCCTCCAAGAAAGCTTTCGTTATCCGGGTTTCTAGCGTGCGCGCATGTTCAGTCTGTTTCGACTGTGCGTCGCTCACCCCGGTTTGCCCTGAAGACGCGGTCCATTGGATTCTGCAATTCTCTTCCGAATGTGAGGAAGGCGGGGGTGAAGCCTGTCGAACGATTGACAGTGGAACGGAGAGCGAACCCAATCTCGGGAATGTATGCGTCCCAGTCGCAGTGATTTTTGGAAAATGCTGCCAGCATGGGTTTGATTTTTTCTGTTACCTCGCTTCCTGATGTTCGCCTGTGGGTGGTAGGGTGTGGATCTTGTTTGGTGCTTGATGCCAGCGCATACCAAGCGTCCACAAATACCTTTTTGACGAAGTAGCTTGCTCAGGCATGTAGCCAGGATTTTGTTTCGGGAGGGGGGGGGGGGGGGGGGCACCCATGACAATATGCTGTATGAGGGAAAGGGGGGAGAGGACCCAGCAAAATGGAAGATTTCGGGGGGGGGGGGGGGGGGGGCCTGGCTACGTGCCTGAGCTTGCTCTTTTTGTTATAAGAGCTTCAGCGAACCCGAATCGGGTAAGCAACTCAAAGAGGTTTTCAGTGATTGTTCGGGCCGTCAGCTTTCGTAGTGGGAAAAGTTCTACCCATTTGCTGAAGTGGTCAGTGACAACCAGAAGGTACTGGCGTCCTTTGGGGCTCTTTGGTAAAGGGCCGACCACGTTGCAAGCCACCAAAAACCATGGGTCTTGGCTGTGGATCAGCTGCATTAGCGCCGGACGTTTGCCGCCTCTTGGTTTGAAGCGTTTGCAAATGTGGCACGTTCGGGCGCAGCTGAATACGTCCCTTTTCATTCCCGGCCAGGTTGCGATGTGGCATAGCTTTGTGTAAGTCTTAGAGCCGCTCGCATGTCCGGCCAAGTGCGAGTCGTGATAGTAACGCATTACTGCGCACCTTAGACGTTTTGGCACTGCCACTTTAAACACATTATCTGTGTCCTTTTCAGATGGAATATACTTCAGCAGCAGCCCGTCGGCGTTCAGCAGAAATTGATCTGGCGTGTCAGTATCAGTACCAGATATATCCTTACTACAATACCAGCAGCCGTTCGCCCGGCGGGCGCAGCCCGACTCCACGGAGACCGACGGACTCACTCAAGAGTCCGTCGGTCATTTTTTGACAAAACGAATCATTCTGCTGAGATTTCTGTAGCTCTTCTTTGCTGAACACAATCCCCATTGCGTCCACTGCGTCTATGTGGTTCATGTTTTCGTCCGAACAGGTCAGTTCTGCTGCCTCCATTTTGGACTGATTTTCGGCTTCGCATGGCCTAGGGTTTGCAGTTTGTTCGGCTTGGGTCCTCGCGGAAAGATTTGCGCAGTCTACGTAATACAGCCATATTACGCTCTGGGGATCTGTTTCGATCGTGAATATGCTCCCGTCGATATGAATGTCTAAGTGCTTCTGGGCAAAGACAATAGCCAAGCACTCTTGTTTACATGTGCTGTAGTTCGCCTTTGCTGGTGTCAGCGAGCGGCTAGCAAAAGCTACCGGACCAAGCACCCCCTCGTGTTTTGGAGCAGGACCACTCCTAAGCCCAGTTTGCTAGAGTGTGTCCTGATTACAAAAGGCTTGTTCAAGCCGGGAAGCTTTAGTTCAGCTGTGTCCGCAAGTGCTTTAGAGGTGCAGCGGAATGCCCTCTCGTGCTCGGGTCCCCAACTCCATCTCACGGACTTTATCTGTAGCCACCTTAGTGGCACTTGGAGTTATGCGCAGTTTGGGATGAATTGACGGTAAAAGTTCACCATTCCCAGATAGCGACGGAGCGAGTTTACGTCCGTCGGCGCAGGAAACTCCTAGATAGCCTTTAGCTTCTCGGGGTTTGGTGCGATGCCCCCACACTCGAGCGTGAACCCAAGCAAGTTGATGCGGGTTTCGGCTATTTGGGCCTCTTCTGGGTTCAAAGTGATCCCCGCAGCATTTAGCCTGTCGAACACATTCTTCAGATCTAGTAGATGATCTTCGAAGGTGTGGAGTAGGCGACAATGTCGTCAAGATAGGCCATTGCATGTTTTCATTTGGGTTCTCCCAGAACTAGGTCCATCAAGCGCTAGAACGACATTGCCCCTCCGCACAGACCAAATGGCATTCTCGTGAACTCGAAAAGCCCACGGTGACACACAAAGGCTGTGTTTGCCTCGCCACCCACCTCCATTTGTACTTGGAGGTTGCCTCGGCTGGCGTCCAGGGTAGTGAAATACCGTGCGCTGCCGAGATTGGAAAAGATCGAGTCAATAGGGAGTTTTCCTAGATGGTTTTCGCCGTCCCGCAACGCCCTCCGCAACCCGCTACGATACCCGGAACTCTACAGTCAAGGCCATCGGCGCGCAGGCGCAGTAGCGACTTCTTCGTTGCGGAGGACTTAGCGGAGGGGGAAACGCGGTCTACGAAAACTCCCTAATGCTCGGTAGCGAATACGCGTCTTTCCGCGTTGAGTCATTCAGACGGCGATAGTCTACACAGAGACGGGAGCTGCCGTCCTTCTTTGGGACCAACACAACGGGAAATCCCCAGGGACTGATTGACCGCCAGACAACTCCGGTGTCGATCATATCGTCGAACCCGTCGTCGATGGCTTTTCGTTTAGCCAGACTGACAGGTCGTGCGTTTCGCCCCCGAGGAAAGGTATCGCCCGTGTCGATCCGATGTCGCACTTCGTTTATGCACCCGTTGCGCTCCGTGAACATTGCGTCATAGCGTCGCAAGAATGTCGACAAACGGGCTTTTTCTTGCCCTGACCCGCTGCATGACTCATTCAGCAGGGGGTGGGTTACCTCCAACGCTACAGCGCTTGTTTGCAACCGCGTCGGGGTACGTGTCGAGGGGTTGATACCCGGTTTTTGTGATTTTGTTACCTCGTTTTGGCGGCTGCTGCCTGCCCCATTAACCACTGCTTTTTCTGGCGTTGGGGTATTCGCAGAAGGGTTTCAGAGGTGCGGAAGTGCCCTCCCAGTGGCCACCACTACTCACGTCGATCACGATGCCTGTTTTGGCGAGAAAATTTCTGCCCAGGATGATCGCAACCGAAAAACTGGGGAGATGAACGAAGCGTTTGCGTCTTAGTCGATTCTTCCATCTCGCAACCAACCGCACAGTACCGCCTGAATGGACGATACCGCAAGCGAGTCGAAAAGCCGTGTTGCGCTTCCTCAGACGCACAAAGTTGTGCCGGAGGTGGGTCAACACTTCGTCGCCGAAAAGCGAGGCGCTGGCTCCTGTGTCCAGCAGTGCCTTGAACGTCCAACCGACAATCGTCAGGGCTATGAATGTCGCTAGCGTGCCGGTCGGAAAGCCTATTCTGTAGACTCTAGGCAAAAGAGTCTCTTGCTCCGTGCCGTTTTCAGCCGCCGGGTTGGTTATCGGCGGCTTTGCTCGTTTCCCGATTCTTGGGAACCGGGGTTTTGACGTTCTGGGCATTGTCGAACCAGGTGGTTAGCGCTGTTACAGCGAAAGCAACGTTGTTGCGGGACCCTCCTTCAGTCCTGTCGCGCGTTTTGATGCGCGCCGCGCCTTTCGTCCTGCGTGTATGGGCGCTTTGGCCGCGCTTCCTCCCGTAACGTCGATAACTCTGTTTTCCGATCTCGCCTGTTGAACTGCGGCACAGTCTCTGCTGCCTGCTGTTCATAGGAGTACGGGTAGAGCGCACGATCTGAGATGTCGTACGTGTTTCGACTTCGCTTTTTTGCGTATTGGGCAGCAACCGTGTCTCTTGTTTCGGGACGCCGCGTCCCCGGTTCACGCGCAGCGCGGCTCGAGTGCCGCTGACGCTGGCGGTGGGGGAGGATACGCCCGTGCGGCAAGAATATCACCCTGAATCCGCCGAGCCTCCGAGGCCAGTTTCTTTCAAGTCGCGAAAGCGACTGCCGCAGAGATACGCCGCAAAATTCGGGTGCGATAGTCGGATGACTCGCTCTACCCGTTCTGCATTAGGCGCTGAGGGTTCTGCTAGCGCAAAGAGCACTTGCATCGCACTCACGAACGTCAACAGTGACTCGGCTGGGTGTTGGGTCCGTTGTTCGAGCTCTCGCCTCATCCTGCGTTTGTAGTCCGCAGGGAGGAATTCCTGGCGAAATGCCTTGCCAAACTGCTCGATCGACGACAGCTGGCTTCCGGTTAGACGGAGCCACCACGCCGCTTGGTCCACCAACGAGATTGGCAAGATGCTTTCCAGTATGTTGTTGTCTGACATTCCCATGGCCTGTTGGTACTTTTTCAGGTCCTCAATGAAGTCTTTCACACTCACTCGGTCTCCGTACCCTCGGTATGTCGGGATAGGGATTCGGACCGGTGGCCGTGCCGGCGGTGGGGGCCTAACTGCTGTTTGCAGTGAGCTCGTCAGGCTCTCGATCACCCGAGCTGCGTTTCCAAGCGGGAGGTGATATGCGCAGAGCGTGTTTTCTCTGTCATGAGAACCGCTCTCCGCATGTGACGCTGGCGGGCTGCTGCCTCTTTGTGGACCTGCCGAGTGGTGTGCTGCGCCTGTAGCAGCTGTGCTGTGCTGCAGCTCGTAGAAGGCGTCAGTGTTATCTCAATGCGGAGAAGTTGACGGCCAGTCTGAGGTTAAGAGATCGACGCTCTAAGAGGCAACATTTGCCTGCTGCTGCGTCATTGTCTCTTGTCCCGTCGGATCCGTGTTGACTTCGAAAGTCGCGGGACGGCTTGGCCCAGCGATGAAGACTGGCGCGCTCCGAAAAGGAGTGCATCGGGTGCGTTCCGGGCAACGTGAGTCAACCCCGCTGGGGAAGCTCGGCTGAAAGGACACTTGCTATTGTGTCCGTGCGTGGCTGACGTGGCCAGAATGCCGTTGAGTGGCATCAGGTTTTGGGCATTCGCCTCTCCCTCCGTCCACAAAGTTCTTGACCGGAACTTGGCCTAATTCGCCGTCACTGCAAAGGTGGTGCTTTGTTTGCAGTCGCCGGGCAGGCCCCAGGCTGGGCGTCAGATGTGGGTTTTCCCTTTGGGGGTAACACTTAGAAACACAGAAGGTTCCTTGGGTCCGGATGATGACGTGTTTGTTTGACGATAACGCCACACGTTTGCCCTAGGGCCAACAATGTCCGAGATAACGGCGCTGTCTCTTTTGACAGGATAGCCAGTCGGAGTCAGCGCTGCCGCTATTGACAGTATCACGGAGGGGGAGGTTCAGTACAAGGAAAGGAAGGCATCGCCGAGCAGAGCGTCACCCAGCAAAAGTCTCTCTTGTTGGATTTGGGCCGTCTTATATAGACTGCGGGAATGGACGCGCCTGAGGTGGTCGGATGTAGGTGGGCTCCCCGGATGGGCGGACGCATCTATAGTCCATGGCAACCTAAGAACGAAGGGCGAGGGTAAGACGGGCCGGGAAGGAGGAAGCAGACGGAACGCTGGAGAAGAGAGGGGGAAACCTCCTTGTCTCTTTAGCGTTCCGTCTGCTTCCTCCTCCCCGGCCCGTCTTACCCTCGCCCTTCGTCCTTAGGTCGCAACGGACTATAAGTATCGAAATCCCGAGGAGTGTGCTTCAGGCAAATCAACCGAGAAGGGCGAGCGAGAGCCGTCCGGAAGGGAATACGGCCTCGCCTCGCATATGGGACGCACCTCGACGTGGCGACGCCCCACTTCCTGCTTGATCTAGGGCTAGATTGGGATTCGGGGAACACGTGGTTCTTACAAGTTTCGCATTACAGAGATTTGTAAACGTCTTTCATTTTTATTACACTTCCTTTAGCGCGACGAGAGTCTCTATAACGCACAATTCTAGTGTTTTGACCTGCTTGCCTTGGTATTCAAGGCTTTTTTTCTACAGCACCGTGCACATTGCATTTGTACGTGCTGTAATGGCCCATTGTTGTACGGAGAGGGTCAATCGAGGCGCCGAGGCGTCGGCGCCGCTTTCTGCCGTTCTCGAGTTGCGTCATCTGTCTGCAGCATAGCACGGCATACCAATGCCGTCGTCCTGGGATCTACCAGACTCGGCAATGTCGGTGGCGTACCTCGTCTCAAGATAATCAAAATAACTTCGCTAAGGGACATTTTGTTCGTGCCGCTAGGCATCGGCAACTTAAAAGCACAACACAGGCATTTCTAGCTCTCACACATTTCTTCACTAGGGAACCAAGAGTCGTCGCACAACCACCCAAATCACATGGTAAACATAGGTGAACCGAAGCTATTTTTATCCTTCTTTCATGATGGCCGAAAGTGGGCCACACATCTTGTATTATAAGAATACAAATTCCCATAATTTTTCGATTGTGATAGCATAAGAAATCGTTTTAAGGGTCTACACTAAAACCCAATATAACCTTTCGCTATTTGGATTATGTAATAAAAAATCTAATTGGAAGTGTTATTGGAAACCTGAGATGCAGTCTGAAAACCTGAAATTAAGATATAGTTCAATAATTTTTTGTTCCATAGTCCAGCTAGCGAAAAGTTATATTGGGCTTTTGGGGTAGGGATATATATCCTAGAATAACTGCTGCTTGAACTAAATGTTCCTATGGTCTCTGGTAGCTAAAAGAACGCAGGGCGTGGTGACTTCTGAGCATCTCATTAGAGCTCTAGCAGCCAATCAGGTTACGGCATTATCCTATAAGAAGACCGAATTACCAATCACGAGGCAAGAAGCGTGTACATCATAAACTGAGCCCTGCGTTTTAAAACTCTCAGGGACTATATGTATCTTTTTCCTAGCTGCATCAAGTACACAACATCTACAAAAAAACAAAAAGTGAAATATTTTTGTGTGTGTAATGTAAGAGCATAACTTCTTTTATTTCTATTCTCTCCAGGCAAGGGAGATGATAAACCACTTCCTGAAAAACCAAGGTCAGATGCCTCAAATGAGCGTCGAAGAAGTTTCTATGATGGCATTGCAGTTTGGGTGTTCAACAGAAGCTTCTGTGTCATCATCAAAACTTTGCAAAGTAAGTTTTACATAAAAAGTTCGGATTGACGTTGACATATCAGTGTGAGAATTGTTTTATCTTTCAATTTGGCACGAGTGTGTTGGCATTTGTGTTTTTTTTTTATTACAAATGATCATACCCTTTATAAAGGTGTTTCAAAAGCCTATTGTGCGCTACATACGACAATGCCCCGCATTCTTACGAAGTCCAATACACGTTAACTAAAAAGAGCAATAAAATGCGATTATAATTACTCCCGCGATAAATATACTTAATTCTGTTACCTGATTAATCGACTTAGAAGTAGTTGTACATTAGTTAGAAAAAGTTGCCCCGCCCCTATTTATCTTGCCACGTTCCGAAGCATCGTGATTATTGCCCCTAGCCACTTGTCTTATTTTTGCGTGCATATTTATCAACAACACGTATAGCATTGAGCTTTGCTCTAAGGTAAAAATAACATGTTTCGTTTTAATCGTGGGAGCCAAAGCCATTCATAGTTCCTCTCAATCACAAGTGGGTGTAGCTTGCGTGGATTCCTTCAATACACAAGCGATCGTAAAGCAGCGCTACGCAAAAGTTTTTGGTTTTGTATTGTACTCGCCAACATTTTCTTTCTGGTGTAAAAAGATGCAGATCTCACCTTCGATATTTATTGGAGTTTAGAATATTCAAGGGGCAGGACGTTGACCGAGCCTTGCTGGTTCCTTCCTATCCTTCAGTCTCGGACGGGGGTCCCAAACCTCTTGATTGTCCCAAACTTAAGATTTGCATAATCCCTATGTGTCACACCAAAAAAGCAAAGAAAAGTAAGCTTCTTTTTTTAAAACTCCTGTTTGAATTAATGCTGTTATTTTTCTACCTTGCACTCTTTCTGAGTACAGAATTTTTCTTATCTCTACCTTCATTCTTATCTCTATACATAATAATATTTTGGGAAGTACGTGACGTCTTTAGTTATAAATTTGACTGCGAAAGGGTAAATAGGTTGTCGATACAACTACTAATTTTATTACTTCAAAAAGTTATCAAATTGATCTTGTGGATACTACGAACGAAAAGTAATTAAACTATAAGATTTATTTGAAATGTAATTTATTTAGATAACTTGAACATATTTAATGTACGGGCCTTTAGTTTAATTCTTAAATTCATCTCCATCTGTTTCGCTATGAAGCGCCACCCTAGGATAAAGGCCTTCAAACATAAATCATTAGAAAGAGAGCACGATTCTGAAGCAGAGTCTAAACTAAGGGCCTTATGGAACATATATACGAAGCAAAATAGGCTAATTTAATTTAGTTTAAATTAACTTGTTTCCCTAAATTCTTACAAGGAGCTTTAGATGGGGGGGGATGCTGTCATTGTAAAAATTGGTAGAAGGCACAATTTATAAACACATAATGATAAAAACGAATGGGGAGTTAGAAGCCGTAAGAGGCGGCAGGTGCATCCCGAAATTTCTAAGTATCTGTTATGGTTACTGTTCAGTCAGGTATATTATTCCAATTGGTAATAGAAAGCTGCAGGGAGAAAACTGAAAGCTATTGGTAATATGAGTAGATGAAAACAACTGTAAGAGTAATCAAAGTGACGGAAGGTGTGAGGTAAGGGTGTGTGGTAGAGGTTTGTTTTTCTGTAAACGAAGGAGGTGGTGAAATTTGTGCAGTATTGTTGTGGCGAATATTGTTCTGCATGTTTCAGAAGGGGGAAACCAAGTTTGGTTTTATGTGCACTGCCGCTAGCTATAAATTATAGTTGCCGAGAATAAATTGTACGTAGCTGTTTTGAACTGACTCTAACATATCTTCTAAGAATAACTGAGAAGTGTTTTAATTGGATGAAGCGTACTCCAGCATGGTTCGAACGAGCAATATGTATGCAAGGAGTTTAGTTTTTTGGGAGGTAAGGAAAATATTACGTCGCAGAAAATTTAATATTTTTAGATTTGATCAACCCCTCAAAATTCTTTTGAGGGGTTGGTTGTGAAGTGAACACCAAGCTCCGGAAATTTGTTTATGGTCTGACCGCAAAGATAGTAGCAAAATATGTTGTATTTTTTTATGGTAGATGACATATCTATGATGTTTTTCACGTTAATTTGCATTTGGTGCCTTCAACACCAGGACTCAATGATGCAGATCAACTTTCCATTACGCAAGCTCGAAATTATTTTTTAATATATACACGACAGTCATCAGCATACATTCTGATTGCAGACTTAATGCCGGTTGGTAGATTAATAAAATAAATTAAAAATAACAAAGAACCCAGCGCAAATCATTGGAGAACTCTGGATATTTCTTTTATTGTTGACGTCGTGTTGATTTCTATTTAAAAGAAAATTAGCACACCAATCGACTAAAGTTTTATCAATTTGAAGCAAACGAAATATCAAAAGTTAAGCTTTGGGGAGAAACCTTATAAAAAGTTTTTGAAAGGTCAATAAAAATTACATGCGTTTCGCTACGATGATGAATGTTCGTGTAAATATCGGTTGTGAAGTAAAAAAAGCTGGCTATCACAGAAGTGGGAGAGCAGGACACCGTGGTGGTTTTCAAATAGTAAGCTGGTATTAACCATATGATTAAAATGTTTGAATATACACATGCTCTATCAACTTACCTGGTTGTTCTGCCCTGTTTTTATTATTCCTATGCCTCGGATTTAATATGAATTACTTTAACACAGGTCCAAGAAATAGGTCTTTAATTGGTGGGGCAGTCTTTGTTGACTCTCTTATATATTGGGTTAACTCTTGCGTGTTTTCGATAGAAGGGTACGTCATCAGAAGGTGACGTACTACTGGATTGTGTAGTAATTTGACTTGGAATTATCGTTTTATTGTTAACGGCTCATGTTGCAGAGGAAAATTATTTTCTTGCTGTTTCTTAGGAAAATATGGCCAGACATTGAGACAGAACTTTAAGTTTCATTATCCACATATTATGACCATAAGGGTATATACAGGTGAGCTAGTGAAAGGTAAACATGAATTCTGAAACTGGGCTGGAATGAAAACAACGGTAGGATAAGTGGACATCCCGAAGACGTTAATTTGTCATAAATGCTATCCAATTAATTTTTTATTTCAACTGCCCATCGAAAGACACTCTTGATATCCCTAATCTTTGTGCATTTTATTCAATGTTAAGATAATTTTACTAATTATATCAAACATTGTACGTGTTCACGGGCGTGATTGTGTCTGTGGTATTGTGATCTGAATCAACTCCTTATGGGACCCTAATGGAGACTGCAGTATTGTGGAAAAAATGAATACTATTGTTTTTTAACCACTGTTTCTGGGGTTAGTGCCCTGTCTCAAGGGTTAGCGCTTTTTCGCTCTACCTGTCCTTTCTCTTCCCCTGTGCTCTGTCCGTTGTTTTATCATGTTGAAGTACCAACTAGCTCAAATTACTACCTTACTTCAATAATGTATATTGTTTATGTTGTATATTGTAATGTCCCCCAAAAGAGTACCACCGCAGTATTAGTATACACATGTGTGTTAACGGTGGCATGTTCTAAGAAGTATAAGAATGTCATGAATTGCCTTCTGAAGTCCTGAATCATTATCCAGAAAGAAAAGTTCACTATTACTGACAAAATTGCGATTGAGTTATAACAACCAGATATCTCACTCATAATTATTAAAACTACATGCGCCAACTGTAGGCGTAATGATGGTATTTGTTTGTTACGAAGTGATAACCGAACATGTGCAACCTTCTTGCGTGTAATATTGCATAAAGCTTTTTGCGGCATAAAATTTTTTATATTCTATTTTCTGCAGCAAGTAGGATTTATGGTCGTCATTTAAAAAATATGACAACTATAAATAAAATACACCCGGCTGAAGTGCAGTGTTGAGCATTTAATCCACGGTTAGAAATATTCCAAAGTTTCTAAGTAATGGTAAAAGCTCGATCCTACAAATTTAGTCATTCCTGAAAATGATTCCGCGGGCATAAAATATAGGAGATCGTGAAATTACCAACGATGTGCAGTTAGTGGTTTCTAGATTAACTCTATGTGTCCAGTTACTCTTGCGGTTCTAATGGAATAGCGTTGAGTCATTCATAGCCTTCACAGAGCTATATGATCATTGACAGCTTAGAAAAGCAGGGATTGGCTTCTTACATTCATGCTTCTTCGTAATTCGTCCTTGAGTGTGCCCATCGGCTAATGCCGCAAACCCATCGGCTGGGATTTCGGCGTCAACATGACACGTCTTTAATTTCCTCCTAGGTGAATGAACATGAAATGGGCAAGTTTCAAAATCTGCTTAGCACGTGCTCTGAAGAAATACTTGAATACATCGACGGCTGTGATGGATCAAATGAAAGAAATGCTATGCAAACCATACTGACGTGTGTCAATAAATTCTAAAGAAAAATATGAATGTAGACTTACATCTGTTTAATGAATAAATACATGTCTATAACACGAGAAAATGTTTAAAACAAGACGAAAACAAGCCTGCGTTTTACTTTATATTCGAAATAAAAATAAAGTAGTCCTGCAACTTCGCAAATGTAGTGAAGAGCCATCATGTTATTATACCGATGATACATAACCAAAACCGAAGTCGTGTAATCAAACCTCATGAATATGTTTAAACCTGTAGAATTCGTACGATCCTATGCAGCGCACTTCACCTGCCACAGATATATTAAAAATATGAGGACATTTGTTCGAAATGCTTAAATGATTGGCGGTACAACACTTAGGTTATACCTGACAAAATGCCCATAAGAAGAACACGTTCTTGTGTTGGTAAATCTCGGAGTAATATCGTTTATGTTCCTGGATTCGTACCGCCACTCTTGACGTGATTACCATTGTTTGCCGGTATAGTCACAACATTAGCTCTGCTACGCAGTAGGAGTGTGGTGACATGCTGTGATTGTAGTGCAGTTAGTCACTCAGTCATATAAGTGAGCGACTTAATTTTCACAAAGAGCACACCCTCTTTATAACGTAGAAAACTTTTGGCGAGTATGTCTGGGTGAAAACGCAAGTAAAACGAGACGCCAAAGCGTGATTGCTAAATCGTTACGACCAACAAAAACGAAAATAACGTCAAAGGTCACGTGACTTTTAACGTTATTACTCACATGACCTGAAAACGTGCTCAGGTCACGTAACGTCATCAGGTCGATGACGTGGTACGTGTGGCGTAATCACGTCGTCGTCTTGTCAAAATCCCGTAATTTCTGACATCGTACACACTACGTGTGTACTGCGTGTGTTCGATGTGATTCTCACATCCTACACACGCAATACACACCGCCGTTGGAAGTCGCAGTATGAATCACTGTACATAAATGATTGTTTCAAGAATTGTCGACCTTAAAACGTAGACCACGTATGATTATTTTTTCAGGTGTAACTAAAGCACTGCCGCAATTGTTTTTCCTTAAATTAATTGATAAACTGCAGAGAACTACACCACCTCGTTTGAAATGGTTTAAACAAAGATAACAAAATTGCTATTTTAAAATTCATGGGTGAAAAAATATGTTTTTAAAGGGGTACGGAAACAAAAATTGAAATATTCAAATTTCGTTCGGAAATGGGTCAAGCATGACGGATAATAACCGTAATTCATAATCGCACGTTTGTATTTTGACCGATTGGCTATATTTTTCGTTCCAAACGGTGCACTCGAGCGAGCGCTCGAAGAGAAGCGAACGGAGGGCGCGATGCGTCATGGGGTATCCGGCGACAACAAAAACAACAAAAAAGACTCCCCGCATCCGTGACGTGGCAAGACAGGCTTGGTTATGAGCTTTGCCGTTGGTGGCGTTGTCAGCGTTGTAGTGGTGTCAATGCCGTCAGCGCGTTACAACCGAGCCGTTGGAAGTGCCCGCGGGGTGACGGGCGTTTCAAATGTCGTGTGAGCGGCTTCGAAGTGTACAGCAAAGTCACACGAGCAACCCCGCGACGTGCCTCAACGAGTCCATCATGGCGTCTGGTTGACTTTCGCGCTTTCGCATTCTTGGATGGAACAGCGCGGAAGAACAGTCACACTCAAATGCACACAAGAAGCAAACAGACTCGTAGCGCTGACTTTCAACTCAGTTCTATATTTCTTCTTCCTCAAATCTTCAACTTCTTCACCTTTGCCGTTAATGAGAACAATTTACATTTTTACACACCAGAGACCAAATAGCCAATACACATTAAAAATAACTAATAATTAAATAAATCATGCAAAGGCAACTAAAGAAAATAATACTAAAAAATTAAAAATTAAAAATTAAATTTAAAAAATAATAAAGCGAAAAATTTCTCATCACTATTGGCTTTGATGATATCTCTAGATAAACCAATTCCTTCTTTGACAAAGCTTCTTTGACAAAGCCAGGTTGGACAAACAATGTGTTAGTGTATCATCCGTAGCTTTGTCAAAGAAGTAATTGGTTTATCTAGAGATATCATCAAAGCACCAATAGTGATGAGAAATTTTTCGCTTTATTATTTGTTTTTAATTTAATTTTTAATTTTTAATTTTTTAGTATTATTTTCTTTAGTTGCCTTTGCATGATTTATTTAATTATTAGTTATTTTTAATGTGTATTGGCTATTTGGTCTCTGGTGTGTAAAAATGTAAATTGTTCTCATTAACGACAAAGGTGAAGAAGTTGAAGATTTGAGGAAGAAGAAATATAGAACTGAGTTGAAAGTCAGCGCTGCGAGTCTGTTTGCTTCTTGTGTGCATGTGAGTGTGACTGTTCATCCGCGCTGTTCCATCCAAGCATGAATTACCAACTTGCCCAAGCATCCACATTATCAAGCTTTCGCATTCATTCGAAAAGGGGCAAACGTTCAGGCCGAGGTGACTTTAAACAGTTGAGCGTACTTCCAAAGAGCGGCGCTGCTCCAGAGGAATCTGCTACGTCACGACTACGTAGCAGATTCCACAACGTTGCTAGACTACCTCCCAAATAGACTCCGCATGCATCCACCAGGTGCACATTGGAAGATCGTTTATTTAGCTTTAAAATTAGTTTTCTTGTGTCTTTCAACGAAAGACTGGTGTTTTTGAGGTTAGGGTGCAACATGCAACACATTCAAGCAAGAAAATGAGCGCTGAAATTTCGTTTCCCTACCCCTTTAAAGGCAATGCCCCAATTGCAACTTTCGATGGAAATAAACAAAAGACTGTCTTAAATAGTTTAGTCGAGAATGCGTTTTGATTTCGCAAATTTTGCCTTCAACAAACAAGAGATGTTTAAAAAAATGAAGCTTGAGCTTTTGGAATTTGGCTTAACGAAGGGTAACTCGTACGTTTTAGTGAAATTAAACAATATCTATACATATTGTGAGCCGCGTGCCTGCCCACATCACCGAACTTGCCTCGATGGCCTCAGAGATAGGAAAAGACAAAGAAGAAGTAGGAGAACGCCAGCCAGCCATGACCCCGGCCGTGCCATGACGAGCCATCAGCCTTGACTCAGCCACTTTTTAGAATTCCTTTTATTTTCATTCATTTAACAACTTTTTTATTCCCCAAGTCTCACATATGGCGCAGTCGACGCCCTCAACCTGCCTTCGCCACCTAATCGCCTCGTAAGCCGCCTACCCGCTTTAAACCGCGTAGCGGAACGCCAAGCCATTTTTAAGCCTACCTGCCTTCACTTTGTTAATCGCCCGCCCAGAACAACGATGTCGCTTATCAACTGGGATTACGCTACTGCCGAAGATCTCGCGACCCTGAGCGTTCAGTTCATCAAAATATAACTTCAACGTCGAAACCTTAGCAAACCGGAAACTAGGAAGAACTTATTGACAGGCTTTTAACTGATGCCACCCAAAGTCCGCCAAATGTACCAGCTCCTTCAACGCTATTCCCGACTATGCCAGCGTTTACCACAGACAAAGCTGAGAACATGCAGCGCATGGCCGCATTCCTTCACCAGAACATGGCCGTGATGTTGACGACGCTAGCCGATCAAGCGAACCAAGTGCACGTGACAACTCTGCCAGATCTATCAGCTTCACTGCCCACTTTCAACGGAGACAGCACTCCTACGTTCAAGCACTGGATTGGAGAGCTCGAACGCACTCAACGCCTTGCAAGATGGGAAGACCCCACTCTTTTAGCCATCGCTCAAAAGAAGCTACGTGGTGTCGCAGCCGACTGGCATGCGTCAACAGGGCGACAACTTACCACCTGGACCATTTGGAAAGCCGGAGTGAAAGAACAATTCGGTGAGCAACTTTCGCTCATTCAGTGGCAGCAGAAGGTAACAGCCCTCACCCAGAAACCTGGCAATAGCCTACAGCAGTATGCCTTCGCCAAGCTCAAGATTATGTCGCGATGTCCAGTCCCCATCACTGACAAGGAACGTATTGAATACCTTGTTCAAGGCATTCGTGATGATCAGATCGCTACATCTATCGCTGTACACCGACCCCGAACAGTAGACGACTTCCTCAACATCGTGTCCGAAGTGATCCGAACGATAGACCATTCCCGTCCTCCGGCCCGCACACCCACATTCCCAAAGCCAGCCCGGGATGGACGTCTTTCAGCGAGCGGCTCAATTACACACTTCAACTCTACACCTGCAGGTACATCACAAACTGGCCGCACGCGCATCGCAGATATGCCTCCCGACGAACAGGAAGCCAGGTACACATCGCGACACTGTTAGCGCGAACACGACATCGGCACATTTTCGCATTTTACTTCTAAATAGTATTAGCGAGCACCAACTTTTATCGCTTACATTATAGAACTAAATGAGCTCTTTCCGTAGCAATAATAACTTGGATAAAATCCCTTGGGTCCAAAGAGAAAAACTGGAAAAACCGGCGATCGCTTGTTCGCGCTAACAGTGTCGCGCTCTGTACAATACAATTTCCACAAAATATGGTTCCCCAGCATAGCAACTGGGATAAGACATCAAAGAAGCCATCTGCTACAATTGCAAAATCTTGGCCATCTCGCAAGCAAGGGTAGCAAGCCGAAACAGCCTCCAAATCACTCCAAGCCGAAAACACCTCATGAACCTGCATCTCTAGTTAGCCAGCTAGACGTCTTGCGTGGTTCTAAGCTGAAGTACCCAGTCGTTCCAGCTCACATAACTGGAGTTGGCACAGTCAGCGCCTTTCCCGACAGTGGTTCCAGCATAACAGTCATCACTGCAAGCCTTGTCAACGAACTCGCCCTACTGCCATGGACGAAACAACCCTTGTTCGTCGTTGGCGGCGCCTCCTCACTCCAAAAGGTGTGGTCCCACTCGTGATTGAAATTGGACCAATGCCTGCCAAAGTCGAAGCAGCAGTCCTCGAAAGAAACGCTTTACCTCTCATATTGGAAGAAGACTGGTTTCGCATCGCACTAGCCGAGCTTCACATTAGGCCCCCAGAATTGCCTATCATTTGCCAACTCAACAGAAACATGGTTGTACAATGTAGAGAAGAACTTTTACCAAGGATGTTCAACGCCGTCATCCTCACACGGTCGGCTCTCTCACAGTTTGATTCTCCGCATTCTACAGCCGAGCCTCTGCAGACCAAACATGAGCCAGACGAGGATGCACCCCTATGAAGTGAGCTGAACAACGCAGCCTGTTGTGAAGAGCCCACAACCTCTGTTCCGCCACAACTAGCGGCAACCACATCCCCAAATCAATGTCTCACGTATGGCTCACAATCATGAGCATCCATATCAAGTGAAACTGCTTTTGATGGCGTTTGCATCGGCTCCCAGCTCACAACTAAACAACAGTATGATGTGAAACGCATCTTGCTCCACCACACTGACCTTTTCCCGCGTGACCCTCTCGACCTTGGCCTCTATGAAGGCATTGAACATCAAATTGACCTTGTGCTTAACGCAAAACCATATGAACGACAGCCGTATCGCTACACGGCGACTGATAGACAATTCCTCGAGACCCAGGTCGTCACGCTTCTCGACAAGGGTATCGTTAAGGCATCCTCGGAACCATGGGGATTTCCAGCCATCGTGGTCACACAGAAAAATAAGAAGGGACTGTGTGTCAACTACATCCCATTAAATAAGATGACGATCAACGTGCTGTAACCACTTCCTCGTCCCAATGACATCTTAGACGATCTTGCGGGATGCTCTTTGTTCGTGGTCCTGGACTTGTGCTCTGCCTACTGGCAAATTCGTGTCAGGGAGTCCGACCAAAAGGAGACTACTTTCATTACACATCATGGTACGCTCGGATGGACCCGAAAGCCCTTTGGATTGAAAAACGCACCAGCAACATTCCAACAGGCCATGAATCAAGTTTTTACAAGTTTGAAACCTAGACAGACCAAGTCAGTAGTCGGGACGTACCTGGACGACACCATTGTGTTTGCCGTTGAATTCTTGGATTTCTTTAACCTTTTGGATGAGACTATGTGTCTTCTCCAACAAGCCGGCATCAAGAATTCGTTAGCGAAATACAAGTTTGCCATGCCCTCTGTGAAGTTTCTTGGCTTACTGATTTCCGAAAAAGGAGAAGAGCCAGACGCCTCCAAAGTTGAAGCCATTTTACGCATGCCTACACCATTGACCTCAAAGCAGCTGCTCTCCTGAGTTCAGACAGCCAACTTTTACAGGAGATTAATTTGGAAATTTTGGAAGATTGTTGCCCCCCTGCAAGCTGTTATTCGAGGCCCGGAGTTCAACTGGACACCGTAGTGTCAACAAACATTTGAGATCCTTCGTGCAGCCCTCACATTGGCGCCAATTCTTGGACACTTTGATGCAGTTGCGCCAACAGCTGTTGCTACAGATGCCTCAGCCACAGCCCTTGGTGCTGTCCTCTCTCAGAGGCAGAATGGCAAAGAGATTGTCATTGAGTATGCAAGCCGTGCCTTCACTGGACCTGAACGCAAGCTCCACAGCAACGTTTGGGAAGCCCTGGCTGTGCATTGGGCAGTGACCGTAAAATGTTGTCATTACCTACTGGGACGGTTGTTCTATCTTCTAACTGATAACTGGTCGGTCACCGGCCTAACAACTAGCTTCAAGCCTTCTCGACGCTTTACAGAAATGCTGCTTGACCTAGCAGAATTTGGTTTCTTGGTTGAACACCGACCAGGTCGTCAGAACCATGTGGCTGATATGCTTTCAAGATAATGTGCGCCACCGTATCTCAGATCGACAGCCTTGTTACTATGCAAACTGAAGATGAGCAATGCAAGGCCATCCGCGCAAAACTTCTGTCAGGACAGAAGTCACGGGACTTCATTGTGATCGACGACATCTTGTACAAGGTTGTGAGCCCAGAATTGCTCACAATAGTGGTCGCAACCAAGATGCAACAGCAGGTCCTCGAACTTGCCCATGATGTTAATGGACCCATGGACGCTTCACGCACCCTCACTAAGGTGAGAGAACGCTATTGGTAGCCAAAGATGGCTGCTACAACAACAGAATACGTCCAGGCTTGCCAAGTTTGTCAAGTGCATAACCGGCCCACTACCCGATCAGTTGGCCCTGTGTGCTTTATGCCAACGACAGACGTTCCCTTCAGCGCCATAGCAATCGACCACATTACAACGTCTGGAACCAAAAAAAAGTGCATCCTCAACGTCGTCGATTTCACGTCTAGATACATTGCCCCCGGCCGCTGTGCCTATGACATCAACAAAAGATGCGCTGAGACATCTGCACTCACTCTTCTACAGATTTGGAGCTCCTGACGACTGCCTCTCCGATCATGCCAAGTCATTTGAGTCGCACCAATTCAAGAACTTTATGGTATGCATGGAGTGAACATGCATTTATCAATAGCATATCTTGCAGCGAGCAACGAACTTGTTGAACGGGCTAATGGAACTCTTGTCACAGTACTTAGGAAACTGTGCAATGATGACCAGTCACTTTGGGTGACAAAAATAGAAGAAGCTGATTTCGTAGTAAACACCACGCGCCACCGAAGCACCGGATTTTCTTCTTTTGAGCTTTTGTTTGGGTTTATACTAAAACTTCTACGACAGAAAGTGCGCCTGCACCAAGCCTCTGACATCAGCGATAGGATTCTTACACTTCCGAACCTGCGAAGTAAAGCAGTGTGTGCTCCGAACAAGCTCAGGAAGCTGGGAAAACAATATATGACACATCACACAGGAATGCAACCTTCCACATTGTAGATTTTGCATGGATAAGACGACAACAACCTATATTACGAGGATCCGAAAATCTAGCCTCGAAGTTCAAGGGTCTATACCAAGTTACACGCCAAAGAACCCCAGTCACGTACGATGTTCGACGAGAAACAAACTCCACAACGTCCGCACCAGACGTTTGAGTCGCTCATACAAGCAAGATAAAAAAATACTGCCCACCGTATTTTGATCCAATCTTGTCCGATCCTACAGCTGAAGACCAGACATCCACTCAAGATCCTGCTGAGTCTGCCGCTGAACGCCCCATTGTGCTTTGGACCGAACTTAACTCAACAGCCCACCCAACAAACCAGAGACCACAGCGCCATCGGACACAACTGAAAGGACTACACGGGGTCGGATGTGAGTTGCGTGCCTGCCCACAGCACCGAACTTGCCTCGATAACCTCAGAGATATGAAACGACGAAGAAGAAGTAGAAGAGTGCCAGACAGCCACGACGAGCCATCAGCGTTGACTCAGGCATCCCTTTGGTATTACTTTTATTTACATCCATTAAACATTTTTCTTATTGACCAAGTCTCACATTATATATATATATATATATATATATATATACAAAAGTAACCTCGGCTCGTAATAAATTAAAAGCTAGAAGCTAGTAAGAAATAAAAACTGTACGGCTGTTTGTTGCACAACAAAAGTCACCCTAGATCTCTGGAAGCTCGCAGACCTCTCGAAGAACACCAACGTGTGTTGGTAAATGTATATATGGTACACTTTTAGAAAAAGTTCGTAGTACTCACTGACTAAATGTTCGTAACTGCCTGTCACAACATTCACTAGATTCTTAGTAACTAAAGTTAGTAACGGTCAAGATAGTAACGTTACTAACTCAAGAAGCCAGTAACCTTTACTAACCATCCTGAACCTTTCACTGCCCTCAGCTAGTAACTGGCATTAGCTCTCACAAGACCTACATTCTGAGAAAAAATTGGAGTAGTACTTTCTTCATTAAAGGGGGCCTGCAAGGACGTTTTTACTGGTTTTTAATTTGCACCAAACCTGAGCGCACTGAACGTAGTAACTTAGTAAAACTTTTCTTTTCTCGAAATTCGCTTTATTTTAAAAGTTATAGGCAAATTAAAATTACAAAAACAAGCAAAAAATAACCACCCTCGTGACGTCCTTGGTTGCTTGAGTGGCCGTGAACTAGACGAGGGGTAGTGGGCTCATCGCGAGCGCTCACGGCTTCTGCACTCCGTGTCGACGGCGAGAGAGGGCGCCACTAAAGCATGTTTTGGATAGGCTGTATGCAGCGGGCAGCCGGGGCGGCTCTCATTGCATTTGCTGCGCGATTAAACACTAATTCGGCATGACACTTCATTGGCCACAAACGACAGTTCAGAATGGGAGCCACTTCGCGCTGCCATACCGCGAAACGGCCAAACCCCAAGACAAAGCTTCTCGCCGAAGGCCTTCGGAACGCTCGGAGCTGGTCGGATCATCCTGTAAATACGACCGCAGCGCCGCCGCGTACATCCGGGACCTTTCCGTGTCGGCGCGTGATCCCACTACTCCTTTCTAGTGTGCGCCGCCTTTTCCACCGCTCGGTGGCGGGTATGTCGACGGGTCATTTCTCGTTTCCGTACTTTATAAACTGCCTTCGTTTCTTTTCTGATCTAAAATACTGAACAAAAACTACTTTTATAAATAATTGAAACGGTTCGCGCAACTTATATTTTGTAGTTCGACTAAAAAGGAGCTTTTAGAGGCTCTGACCAGTAGTAAGCCCAGGACCAAAGACGTCACATTTTGCGCGCTTTCGGTACCGCGGGTCGCCCTCGTCGGTGGAGGAGGTTTCCGCGTCGTCCGGTTAAAATATGACGCACTGATATTTAGTTACTCTCTCCATGCCCGCTGGCTTGCCCGAACTTCAAGAGACGTGGAAACCGCAAAAAAGGTAGACGCTTAAATATGATTGCAGGGCCCCTTTAAAGGAGCAACAGAAATGTCTAATATATTACCCCACAAAAGGTCTAAATTTCCCCATACCTCGTACGCGAAAGATCTCGTGTAGAGTTTCGGCGCCTAGGGCAACGTAGTCGGATTGATATAGTTTTCATCAGATAACGCTCAAAATTAAAACAAAAAAAAAGATGTCGGACCTGCGTCGCTTGCATTTACCTTGCCGTTCCAGCACTAACTACACAGACCTGCTGGAATATATATTTATATATAAATATTGCAAGGGTGAGAAATGGGGATGATTTTATAGACAGCGAGGGAGCGACAGATGTCGCGAACCGTTCGTAAGCACACAGCGTAGCCTCTCGAGCTGCCCGCACGTTCCCCCGTACCCAACCGTTCCTCGTCTTTATCTTCCTAACAATATAATGTATTTTATACTGAGGTATAAAAACAGAACACACAAACAAAAGCAAAACAAAAGTCGATCGAATGACGCACTCTTCTCTACGAATGCCACGTTCACTCGATTGCTCTATGGCAGTCTTTTTTTTTTAATTCCACTTGGCCGGTTACTGACATATTTTTCACAATAACACGCAGAGGCTGACCAAACATTACTCCTACTTAATATTTTTTTTTTCCGAGGGAGTAGTTCATATATCATAAAACAGCGGCTTGAGTAAAACCACAGTAGATTAATTAGCTAAAATTTATTAATTAGCTTTTAATACTGATTTGATGAACCAGTGCTAAAACACTGTATTGAAAGTAATTTCTCTTAGAGGCTATGTCAATTGTTCGATTTTATTTAAGTATTCAATTACCGCGACGGTTATTCCCCTATCTTTTGAAAATTTTAGGTGAGGGCTTTATGTTCACGCAACTGGTCTTAAAAACATAGATGCTATAAATTATAAAACAAATTACTGTATATATTACTGTTTACACATATGTTTTATTTATTTAATTTATGGCACCCTTATTAGATGTTTTTCATTTATTTTCAGAAGATACAATAAGTATCCTTTAAAATCTGGTAATTATTTAGCGCTATCAAGAATATTCCCATCATGTTTTATAGCAAAAAGGTGAGGATTACCGGGTATACCATAGAGTTATTATAACGTACGCTAGAGGTTCAAGTGGCGCTAGTGTGCTGCTGCAAATTGAAGCAGACAGCAAGCAGTCGGAAATAGACTTCCGGTAATGCATTTCTATGGAAAAAAGCGAGTGCATTTCCTCTCTGCGCTTGATTATAAGAGCAAATATCACGAATAATTCCTACGTACTAGGCACATTGGAACATTTCCCAGTCACGCAGATTAAATAATTGGTCAGTTACGGCGTTTTTATTTTAAAATCGTGGCATGAAAAACGGTGCTAAAACCACTTCGTACGTGTATTTATGTGCACTGTCGGACACTGTTAGCGCGAACACGACGTCGGCGCTTTCCAGTACGAAGGACATGTGGAAAACCGAGAGAGACGGCAAGAACTACGCAGTAACATTGGATAAGTAACTCCTTGTGCTTGCAGACGATCAAAATAAATCGAAAGTCACGTAATATAGTTCGATTTTCAATAAATAAGTACTGCTTTATTCTTTCTGCTCATAAATATGTGCGAAGATGCTTGTTCTGGGTTCAAATCATCACCCGCACGCTCCAAATCTTTGCAAATAGCGAGAAGCCAGAGAACAGGTGCCCGATAAAAACTGCCCGACATAGGAAATAATAAGAACACACACCTTTCGTAGCCCACGTACTTTATTCTTTACGTTTCAAACGTTTTTTTTTTTTTTAATCACTCGTAAAGATACACGACGGGGTCATTTTCTTATAGTGACAGGACGGGCATGTTAGCAATATATAAGCACCAACGGAATACTGGCGAACTTTGAACATACTCTATATTTCTTTCGATCGTTATTTTGCTTAGAATCGTCGCTCGTTTTTACATACCTGCCATGAAACAGAGGTTTGGGCCTGAAATATAGCGAAGTTTAACATCGTTCAGCGGTAAATAAAAAATGCTGTAACTAAAGCCATTACACTTTCATAATATTAATAAAGGTACATACTATCCGGTACAGCCGAAATAACAAAAGTTATTCATGTTATTTTCCGGCGAAGAGACAAAATTCATGCGCGTTTTCCCATAGGAATACTCAGGAAGACTGGAAAAGTAGACTGCATGCTGTCTGCTTCAATTTGCAACCGGAAGTCCCGTAGACACTAGCGCCAGCTGAGCCTCTAGCGTTTATTGTAATAACTCTATGAGGTATACCAGGTGCGGTATTTGAGACTTCAGGGGGTGTTACTATTGGCGACGTGCGCGACCGAAAGCGTCGCTGTGGTCGGCCTTCCACGATTGGCCGAACGCTCACTATGACGTCGGAAAGGGGATTTATCATCGACGGAAATAAGAGGAATGAAAGAACTTTAATTTTGACGGTGTTGGCAGTGTTCCTTTGATAGCGCAATGATTTCAAGCTTCCACCATGCTAATAACAAACACCATCGAACTTGTTGTTTGCAAGGTAATGACGTCACAAGGGGGAACCATAGGAGGGCGCCGCCAAAACATCTCACCGCTAATAGTCCGTTGCAACTCAAGAGGTAGGGCGAGGGTAAGACAAGTCGGAAAGGAGGAAGCAGACGGAATGCTAAAGAGAGGAGGAGGGTTCCCCTCTCTTCTCCAGTGTTCCATCTGCTTCCTCCTCCCCGCCCATCTTGCCCTCGCCCTATTTTCTTGAGTTCAAACAGCTGAACCCTTCTAGCTAGAAATCGTAGCTGTTACTAACTGAACATTTTCAGCTAATAACAGCTGCAGTTTATACCTGCCGTGCGTTTGAGGTAGTAAAAAACAAGTAGAACGGAATAATGGTCAGGAAAAGATAGTAGCTGCTGCAGCTACCAACTTTTTACAACCTGTCGAGCGTTTCAAGTAGTAAATAGCTAGTAAAGAGGTAGGAACTGTCAGAAAATATAGTAACTTCTGCAGTTACTAACTTTTTACTAACTTTCTTCTAATAATATAGAGCCACACCAATAGTTGAGTGAAGGCATCAGTTTGCCGCCATTATCTTAAAACTTAGTTATTGTTAACAATGCTGAGATAACTAGTTCCGGTAGTGCGTTGTCACACCACACTATCTGGACCTATTAGCACTTTAGCAATAAGGAAGAACTAAAGAAGAGTTTGAGATCGGCTTGTTATGGCGATAACACGATCAACAACGCAAAAGGAACTTAGGCAAAAAAGCTTCATCAAACGTGTTTTTTTAATTAAAAACGTGACCACACAGTTTTGAAGTAAAATGTTTATTCTCTCCTAATAATCAAAAAATGTTTTTTTTTTTTTTTTAATGGGCATCGAGATGACTTTTTGCATTAACAATTCTGAATATACACTGTTGAAAAAAAAGCTTAAGTAGGGAACGTATCAATGCTGCTGACTATGTTTCCGCAAGATGTTCCATGTCACTAAATTGCAGAAATGTACTATAATGACTTAGTACGGGACATTTTGCGGCCACAAGGTTAGCATGCGTGTTTCCCCTACATCGCTATGATTTTACAAGTGCTGATTGCTGCTAGCTACGGGAAGTGTGCCATCATGTCAGATGTTTTGATAGAAACGATGTCAGAACATGTTTGACTTTTACATATGACTTCACTCTCACCATTTTGTACAAAGTACCACCCCCCCCCCCCCCCCCCAAATGCTGCGCCTTTTTTATTGCAAAAATAAACTGTGCATTGCTCGGCGCTCAGTTTACATCCAAATTTGGCACAAGCAGTCTTGACCAAATGACGAAATTTCAGATGTGTTCACGAATACAAGGAAATGAATGGCTAGAATAGGGCCAGCTTGAACTAGGGAGACGAGAAAACGTAAAAAACAGAGATAGAAGAAAGAGAGAGAGATAGAGATACTGCTGGACTACCAACTATGGATTTAATGCTTCTTCCTATTCTTGAACCTTAACTGTGTGCTTCTTCTTTCCTGCTCATCCTTAGAGTGCCAACTAGCTCAACTCAAGCCCGTAAATGAATGGCATGGGTTTACAAGAGCCAGCGTACCGTTCCGCTGAATTTTCCAAATATTATATAACTTTCGAGCAGGATGACAACTTCGGGAAAAAATTAGCATCTTGTCCGGACAGCTTGTGCTACATTTGAGCGGAGACTGAGCTTTTGGCAATGCATATTTTTTTGCAATGGAAAAACCTTGTAAACGTTTTAGGGAGCTCGCGGTATCATTGGACAGGTCATGTAAATCCAGTTCTGCAAAATGTCGAATTTCGTCGTGAAGGTATATCTATGCCCCTGTTGTGTCACACATACATGCACTGAAGTTGCTCGTGGTGTTAATGCCGCGTCTTTTGTGCAAGGAACTTCGGTGGTTACATCTGATATGAGCATACACCAAGGGACAAATATACTTCTAAATTCATAAAGATTCGAAGAAGGGTTAAATATTCGTTTTTGGGTCTTGGTGGTATTTAACCATTACAGTGAAAACATTGTGAAAGAAAGCAAAATGTTTATTGCCTCAAGATTTTTAACCTTTATTTCAAAAATGAATAGCACCAGCTCACTGGAATAATTATCCGTTATAATCTTACAACTTTCCTTGGAAAATACAGGGTGATACAAGGAGACGCCAGGCTCTTTAAATCGACCGGAAAATTCGGTTTCTTAACCTATCGCGCTACGACTTTGTGCAGCGTTGCCCACAGATGGTGCATTTTTTTTTGTAAAATTTGCAAAGAGCGAACTTACCTGAGGAAAAAGCAAAAAAAGAAAAAGGCTTAGCTCCTATGGAATCGCAGCGACGCCACCGGTCTTCAAACAACACGGCGCCGTTTCGCACGGGAAACAAGAGATGGCGCAACGAACGCCGCCAACGAACGAGCATACGACGCCGAGAGCAGGCGTCTTTTCTTTAGCAGACGATCTTTTCGACTCAAAAGCGGCGCGTTCCGTAGGGGGCGACAGTCGCAGAAACAAAAACAACAACTGATATGAAAAAAGCTCGCGCCGCTTTTGATTCGAAAAGATAGTCTGCTAAAGAAAAGACGCCGGCTCTCGGCGTCGTATGCTCGTTCGTTGGCGACAGTTGGCGTCGCGACCGCTTGCGCCATCTCTTGTCTCCCGTGCGAAACGGCGCCGTGTTGTTTGCAGACCGGTGGCATCGCTGCGTTTCCATAGGAGCTAAGCCTTTTTCTTTCTTTACTTTTTCCTCAGGTAAGTTCGCTCTTTGCAAATTTTACAAAAAAAATCCACGATCTGTGGGCAACGCTGCACAAAGTCGTAGCGCGATAGGTTAAAGACCGTCGACCAGTTCGCGCTTTCCAATTTTCCCCCGCTTCCTCCTCTTCACCCTTCTATACGGTTCACCGTTGCCTGTTTCCTCCTCCCCCAGGATGAGGAGGATCTTCTTCCTTGCAGAATCTCGAGTCTCGTCGTCGGCCTTTAAGAAACCGAATTTTCCGGTCGATTTAAAGAGCCTGGCGTCTCCTTGTATCACCCTGTAGATGTGAAAAAATCTGTTATAACGTATCAACAAACAAAGCCTCTTGCGTCAATACTAAAAATTTCATATTTCCATGAGAAGTGTTGATAAAATATTTAATAGATAAATAAAAAAAATCTTCCCTATAATTTGTCACGGGTTAAGAAAGTGTCCCAAGGCGCTCCCGCGGAGCTCTCTGGTCATTATGATTAGTGAGATCCTCCTTTCTACTCGCCTCCTCTACGGCGTCTGCTCTGCTTTGAAAAAAAAAATGAAAGAATATACGATTAAACGGTGAAAAACGTTTACAAATCTCTAAAGCGTAGCCCATATGGCGCGTTTTTCCGGGCGTCTAGATGCGCGTCTCGGCTTGGCGTGCGTGCCAAGCCAGACTCGTTCGCCCGGTCAAACGACACGCAGCGCTACCGGGCAGCAGCTCGCCTCTGCGTTTCCGAAGCGTCTGCCCAGCATAGCCAGACGCGCTTAAGAAACAAAAGCGAAGTTTAAAATGAAATGGCGCGTTAAATGATGGCTACTTGCCGTGACATTTAGTTTTATTATTAAAAATCACGCATTTGTATTACAGCAATGGCAATGAAGCTCGATTTCACTCATTTTCATCCTTTTTAGTGCGTACGCCTCATCAACATTTCGGTGTGCCATCGGTATCACCATCTCCCGCTCCAAAACATTTAGAGCTGGCCACCACCACTGCGATTGTTGCCGATAATATTAATTTTTTGCTTCTTTCTCGAATTAATATAGTGCTTCCAAAACAGCTCTGTTACAAGGACAAAATGGAGCGCGAGCCGTACCAGCTTCTTTTGCGCAAGAGGCGCGTGCTCTTGCAGCTGCTAGTTAAGAAAAGAGTACGAGTACAGCGTAGATGGTGGGTTCCCCCATCTTCGAGAATCGAAGAGAAGGACTTCATCATACTGCGGTAAGCTCCTCTCACGTGACTTACGTGCATTCGTATGTATAATACTTGGTGATTTTTGACTTCAGTTATGAGAGACGGCGACAATAAAGGTGTGAGAGACGGCGACGTCACTTATTTGTAAGGTTTTACCGCATGACGCCTCCGACCTTTGATGAACGGCACGACCTGGTTAAGGAGGACCTGACACGACAGTTCTTCATCCGTAAGCCGCTTCCATCGGAAGAACGCCCTGCGATTGCACTGAGGTATCGTATTCTCAGAAGCTGCCTCTGTTGTTTATATGTGGGTCAGATATTCCTGTCTAGGGTTGTAGCTATTTCTTTAAGTCTGCTTGCGCATTATGTGTGAACAATGTGAGAATAAAAACTGCCCATTCGCATCGCATAGCCCTTCCAACGAACGACAGCCAGCGACGAAGGTTACAACCATTCAGCCAAACTAGTGTAGACTGGTCGTTAATGGCGGAGCGAGAAATTTTCTTTTTTTTTTTGGGGGGGGGGGGGAGGGGGGGGGGGCTAAGGGCGCTGGGATGTCCATGACTTTGGGTGCAGAGAGGAGGAGGAGGTTCAAAATATATGTGTATATTATAGGGTCGGCTGGATTTCAGAGAGGATGAAGCCCCATAAGCCCCCCCCCCCCCCTGGCTACGCCTCTGGTGGTCGTGCAAAGCAGGTGGATCGATGAAACGAGCGAAGGTTGCACTCTTATTTCATTCTGTTCTGTTGCAGCTGGCCAACAGATCAAAGACGTCGCCCTGCTATACAGGGTTGGGCCTGAAACAGCGCTATAGGCAGTCCATGTCAAGTGCCGGGCCCTATGGGAGAGGCTGCATCAACCATTCATGAAGGACTGTTCTCCTAAATTGATGTGATCTGTTTCACGTATTTGATTTGTAATTAAAAATTAAAACATGGTTATGCTTGATGCCAACAAAGTCAGCGACGTAAATTTATTGACAAAAATTTGTAGACTGCAGTGATATGAAAAATTGCCATTTATGAAATGCATACAAGGGGGTGTACCTACCTACAAAAAAACAAAAAAATAACAAATCTCTACCACAGATTGCAGCCACACTAACATGAACAAAACCTGGAGCAAGCTGCATTTTATACATTATTGTAATCCCAATTACTGAGTTGGAATGGGTACTTGGTGAGAGATCAGTCAAGAACCTCGGGAAAAAGCTTAGCACCTCATATCTTCATCAGTGCTTAAAGTCTGGGGGGTGGAGGATTTCAAGGGGCCTGGGACCTCCCCGTCAAAATTTGGCGGAGGGGCTGAGACCCCTCCCCCCTTGTTGTACCCAAGGCCGCGCTGTCTTAGTCCTGTGCTTGGGGAACAGATAGGACCAGTTTTGTACACGCTACTAAAAAAAGTAATATATTACAATTACTATTACTCTTGGCTAAAAAGTATTCGATTAGATTACTTGATTACTCGACAACAAAAGTAGTAGGACATTACTTTAAGAAGTAACCGTTACTTTTTCTATTATTTTACTGTGTGAAGACTTGCATCTTTAGCGCTAATAACAATGAACTACTTCCGACATATATTTCACATTTTCAAAAGTATTGAAGAAGAAAAAACGGGTTCCCTCTTCGTGGTCGTTGCACCTTCACAATGCGGACACAACCATAGAATTCGTTTGAAGAAGTTTAATGATTTGAACGTTCGCCAGTTTGGGGGGGGGGGGGGGGGGGGAGCGGAGGGGGTTAGAGATCTTGTTAAGCTTAAGCAGGAGTTGTCGCTCCAAGTTTGCGTCGCTAATTTTCCAACGTTTTTGTGTGAATATATCTGCTGCTACTCTGAAAACCCTCTCAACAGACGCGCTGGATGGCAAGGCAGTGTTGAATCTGAGGAACACTTTCTGAACGCGAGGGAAGTCCTTCAGGAGGTCCGTTGTATTGTCCTGGGAAGTCAAGTACCGGGGCACTTCCCCACTGCCGTTAGTCGTCCCCGGCACAAAAAAGTTCAAGAAATCTATGTCGGGGGAGAGTACGCAGTCATCTTGGCGTCTTGATCTGGTTCGCCGTAGCATGGGCGGTTCACCTCGTCCTTGAGCAGTTGCGTTAACTCCTGCCGCCTGGAATTCCCTCAAAAGTCTATTTTTTCCGTTCGACAAAAGAAGCAAATTTTTTTTTTGTCACTTCGGAAGAAAAAGGAGTGTGCGGGGGGGGGGGGGGAGATTAGTAACGGTTAGAAGTAATTTTTATTACTTCAAAAAGTAATAAGATTACTCTTGTGATTACTGCGTAATAAAAGTAATCAACTGATTACAAAATTACTCCAAAAAGTAATCGATTACAAGTAATTTGATTACTTGTAATGCGTACGGAACAAGTCTGGATACGACAAGTCGCGGATAAGTTGCAAGAACACATTGCCATAGAAAGTAGCTGTGGAAATGTCGGTTTAATATTTTCGAAGAAGCACAATTAGAGCCCCCCCTCCCCTCTGTCCCTTCACCAGGGGCCCCCACCTGTGCTCGAGCTAGGAGAGACTACCTTCAGACTGGAGGGAGACTTTAAGCTGTCTGCATGTGAGAGAAAGGAACAAAATGGGCATGAACAGTATGAGACGTCTTTCTAGGTACATAATTTTCCCCAGAATAAAGAATTTAACTTCAGCAAGCACACTTTCATAAGAATTAATATATATGGGGTTGCTACATTCTAAGGTACAATGAAGTGCTGAACTGCCAAACGCTTTAAAAAAGAATGTTTTGCAACTTGATTTTGTCCTTGTAACTTGCTTTTCTTCTTGTTTAAAATTTGGAGACCTTTATTGTGTGAAGCATGCTTTTTCTTTATAAATTACCGTCTTCCAACCTGTTTCTCGTCTTCACCCTTATAGAATATGTCAACAATCGCTATTTTTGATCTTGGCAGTGGGAACCTTCACATTCTTGTATGGCCACTTGTCACACTTCATAAGGCATGTTAGGCTCCACTAATGGCTTTTGTTTGTGTGGCCCACTACTAAGACTGAGTGGGTGGAGATCGTAGAGGAGTTCAAGTGGAGGGGGCAGTTCTCCAACTGCCTAGGAGCTGTCGATGGCAAGTACATTGTCAGCACCTGTCCCAAGGACTCTGGTAGCTTTTATACAATGACAAGGTGTGTATCACACAAACAAGATGTCTATATAAATCATGTACAAATTGGAGACTGTGGTAAGGAAAAGACAAACCATGAAGTAGAAGAAAAATACACAGGAGGGTGACGGCTCAGTGTCATTTTTGTAGAAGGGTAATATTTTTGTAGAAGGGTAGAAGGGTAAGAAAGACTATCTTCACTATCCTAAAGGATGATATAAATTCTCTGGTGAGACGGTGAACCAAACAAGATCAACGTTAAGTTTAAAGTTTACCCCTTAAGAACACAAACTAGAAATATCTTTCCGCACAGTAATGAACCAAAATGGAACTTGCAGTATATTACCTCTAAATTTCTCGGAGGGCAGAATGTAGTGAGTCTGGAAAAAATTATTGTGCTAAGGAATTCAGAACTAATTGACGTTGAGACGTTACCCTTTCGCTCGAGTCGTATTCTTCTGCTTCCAAGTTTCTCTTTTCCTTACCGCAATGTCGGGTTCAGATCACATTGACTGCACTCATTGTGCAAGACTTATCCCTGGGAAGTTTGCCCGAGACAGTAAGGGTTTACACGTTTACATGCGTTCCACGACCATATCTCACACCCGACTTTTGTAGAAAAGCGTTTGGCATTTGCCACTGTGTCGTGTTGCCTAAACTCAACGTCCAATTGCGACACATTATGTGTGTCTTTAAAAAATGCAGACCTAAGATCCATCGTTACATCTCCGCTCCCACCAGGCACATGGCCAGAAGGTTTTATGTTTTATGTGTTTATGTTTTTATGTTTATGTTTTACAGAGCGCTCTTGTCTGTCTACTTCCTCGTCCTTGTATTTTTTGCGCTTCTTTAGGCGATCATGAACCAACTGGCCCAAATTGCTACCTTAATGCAGTTTTTATGTATGTGTGTGTTTTTTAGGGGGGGGGGAGGGAAGGGGAGGCTTGCTTTTGTCAGTTTGGCCTGGGTGAGGGTGAGGACGTGCCATCAACTTTTGAGGATTTTGTAAGTGGTCGCGAGAACCCTGGGCCTCTCTCCTGGATATGTGCCTGGCTCCAACATCAACCTCCACTCTGTCTGATGTAATCTTTTCTATGTGCGCAATAGCCTCGTGAGTCTGCTTCCACCGTCAAGAGGCTACCAATTTACACGGTGACATTTGCCAAGCACTGTGGCCAACACTTTTAGTCACAATAATTTTAAGTATTCTTCAAAACGCCTGACATTTAGCCTAGCTTCCCTGCACAGTAGAATTACACCTCAAATTGAGTCATCAAATATTTTATGGGAAACTCATAGCTGGTAAAGCATCGCATTAAGCTAAATAACAAAATAGGGCAGTCTAAAAGGCTTGTCTAGTCTGAAGGTGTTGCAAACTAAGATTACGGAACTCGGTGATGTTGTTCCTACCGTGAATGTTTTGATGAACTAAGTTGGCCTATTCTTGTTTCAGGGCACCTACTCGATAGTCCTGACGGCTATGGTAGAGAGGAAGTACAAGTTTGTGCTTATTGACATCGGTGCAGAGTGACGAAAAAGTGATGGTGGCGTTTTTAAGGCCTTCGAGATTGGTAAGTGCCTGGATCAAGGCACATTCAACCTTGCGAAGCTTGGAGTACCCCCAGCGTGTCAGAAGCCACGCCTAGCACCATATGCCTTTATGGGCGACGAGGCCTTTCAGCTTCGCATTGACTTTCTCCACCCATATTTGGCGAAAGGTCTTGCTGATGAGAGAAGGACCTACAACTACAGCCTCAGTCGAGCTCGGTAGGTTTATGCCACACAATCGAACCTCCAGACAGAAAATTGCGGTGCACTGCATGTTTTGATAACTGCTATAGATAAGAAGGTCGAGTGAAGATGAATGAAAATCATCTTGCACTACAACTTTGCTAAGTTGGCGAAATTAGAGTTTATGAACACAGTCTTAAAAGGACGCTGAAGAAAATTCGCATGTTCTATTTAAATTTGAAGTATGTGCCAGAAGTTTCCCAGGTCATTGCGACCATGTTCTAACCGAAACTAAACTTCCATCTGACACAAATCATGGAAACATTCCTCATAATAATCCTACTCTGAGCGAAACGAAAATCCAGTTAGTTTTGATTTCGCCAGTGTATTTGCAAATCCAAGCACAGGAGTAAAAACAAGAATTGTGACGTCTTTAGGCGTATTGCAAGTCCTGAACATCTTGAGTGGGCTATTGCTATGACGATGATGTCCAACCCCAGCAGCCAATCGGAGAGATACGTGTGTTTGGGACCACATGCATCCGGTCAACGTGAACAAATGCAGGCAGCGGCAAGTGCTCCATTCCGTTTTCTTCTTTTGACAACACTCTTTTGTTGATTGTGCCTATGCAGAAAATGGCAGTACGCCGCCGCATTTCTAATTTCAATGAACTTGGTTGCACTGAGCTGGATGCCGCGCATGACCTTGAGCTCAGCATGCACCTGATGTGCTCAGGTCAGTTGAGCTCATCACAGTGAAAACTTCCACTTCCTTCTCTAACAGTGCCATTTTAGAGCGCAGCTCTTAGGCGCCCGTTTCCGGCTTGAGCGGTGTCGCCGTCGACGTCGGCGTAACCGCCCGGTGCATTATGGGACGTTTCCCATGATGACGTCACACGTGACGTCTCGTGTGACGTGACGAGGGTCGCCAATGACGTCATAGATGACGTCACGTGTGACGGCACGAGGTTCACCAGTAACGTTATAGATGACGTCGCGTGTGACGTCACGAGGGTCACTAGTGACGTCACTCGTGACGTCACCGCGCGTTGCATTATGGGTAAATTCCCCCGCTAAATTTAGCAGAAAAATTTGGCCTTTAAATTTTGCGGAAAATTTTCCCGCTAAGTATAGCGAGAAAATTTCTCCGCTAAATTTTGCAGAAAATATTCCCCGCCATATTTATCAAAAAAATTCCCCCCCAAATTTAGCGAAAAAATGCCCCGGTAAATTTAGCGGGAAATGTTTTAATCTAAATATAGCGGGGAATAATTTCTGCCAAATTTAACGGGAACATTTTCCGCTACATTCAGCGGGGTAACATTTCCGCTAAATTTAGCAGGGAATTTTTTCCTAAATGGGAGGCGAGCAGGAGAGGAGGAGGGGAGGGTACGGATGAGGAGGAGGGGCATACCCTTCCCTCCGTACCTTCCCCTCCTCCTCCTCTAGAGATGCGCTCTCATGCGGCGATACAGGTGATTGTAAACGTCTTTCATTTTTGGGTTTAGCGCTCTTGCGGTGTTGTAGTCTACTACGACGAGGAACGTTTTTAACCTGTCGAGACTACAGAAATGTGCACGTGCCTCGCAACGAACATTTTGGCACTTTCTTTTTTTTTCCTCTTGCGAAGTGCTCAACACATTTAAAAACTGTCGTAGGATTTTGTAACAACTCCACACACTTTGCAATAATTTTGTTTTGTGCATTTATTTCCATTCGAGTTTCGTTCTACTCAACTTTTAGTCCCAAGACTGTTTCATAAATTGCATGCAAATGCATGCCGTTTTCACGTCTAGAACATCTGTCAGTGTGTTTCACTAATCCTTTTATTCCCGTGGTGTGTACTCTAATTACTTTAATAATTTCCGCGAACCGGAGATCCGCTGAAAATAGCTTCAGGGTCATGGCTGCCTGGTGGCGAATTCTCCTGCGTACCATCAACTTTCTGCCAGAGAATGTAGACAGTAGATTACGCCGTGGAGTCCTGCTTTGTTCTGCACAACTACTTTTTAGCACGCAAAGAACACCCACCAGCTTATGCTGATTAGGACGACCATATGAGAAAAAGCGTGGCAAGAGGGTCGCGCCGCGAGATCCCGGAGTCGGCAAGGGAATTGCTCTTTTCACTGGTGGCCACACACGCACGCAACTTCGGTGACGACGCTGACTTTGCCAGGAAGATGTACATGTACTAGTTTTGTGGTCCAACTGTAGAGGTTTTTCGGCAGTGGAATTAGCCAGGCGCGGACAAACAGGTTGCACGAAACAAGCTACGAAATCTGGGAGTTCGTGTCAACCTAATGTAAAGTCTCAAGTCAAGTTGACTTTCTTTTTTATGCAAAGCTTGAAAGACACATAAAAGAAAACATTAACTGGAGTCTGAACTGTAATATCCATAATTGGAAGATCCATACATCGCCAGAAAATACCGAGTTAATGAACAGTACATGTCGAAATAAAAAATACTTTGCAGAATAATGTGAATGAAACCATCTATGCTCGTTCTCGCTTCAACAGCTGTAACAAAAAAATAAATAAGAAAGGTTGGGGTTTCGTGTTGAGGGATATCATTTTTGACAAGACCGATCTCACTAACCGTTCGGTGCATGCGCCACGCCGCAGTAACTTTAGTTCAATCGACGCATTTGCTAGTGCACGAGACAGATCGTGACGGCTCGTGCTCCGCTCGCTCAGAGCCCCTGCGTGGTTGGTCGATTGTGAAGGCAACACAATTAACCATGATTATTTCAAGTACCCTGTGCACGGAGCACCAGGTTCCGATTATGTTTCTATCACAATGTTTAATTAGTAGTTACTGCTTGAAGGTACTTCTAAATGCTTTAGTTATATTGATTCACGGCAACTTATCAAATTTACATTTTTCTCAGATTGCATAGTTTGTTTTGAATTTTCGAATTACACTAGTTGTATCAACGTATTATAACGCTTGAATAAATACTTTGCATATTGATGTAACTTGAACATATCACACATTTGTAAATTGCCTGCTGCAGCAGCATAGAATGCACGAATTTTAATGGCAAGAGTAACAACATACCAAGTATTTATATTCAAAGTGAGACCCACTTATAAAAGAAGATACGTCTTGACAACTTGCATTCCTACAAATAAGATATTGTTAATAGTCCGAAAACATTGCATGGGCCCAATCTGCTAAGCAGCGATTTTACCAAGAAAAAAAAGACAACAAAGTTGTACACAGTATAATGTATTGCACACAACAACCCTCGCAGCCTCATGTCTCTGTAAATGTCCTGCAGTCGTAGACTAAATGCAGTGAATGTTACAGTCCACTATTGCACCCCCAGTAGCTTTTAAACATTAAGAATAGAACAAAATGAAACCAGGTACCCTCTTGGCAGCGTTACGTCCCACTACAGACTATAGATTCTCGAGCTGAAACATGAAATTGCTGGGATCGATCCGGCTCGATGCCACCTAGCGAGCAACGCAGAGATTACTGGGAAAATTGCCCCATCTGAAGCATTCCTAACTTGTCTACTCCTGGCAGTCTTCAATCGCCTGCAGGATGTTTTCCCGCATTTTTAGCACCTTGTATGAATGAATAAATCCCACTGCATCGCACAACGATAGGGCAAAATATTCGTGAGCATCTGGCTTTTTCTGGCATGCAACACTCGCACTTATATTTTGCAGCTCTGTCAAGAGCGGGTCAGGATTGCTCGTTTTTATTTATTTTTTTAGCTCATTAGTAGCACCACTGGTAGAGGCTGGAGTAAATGGGCTTCCCACCCCCCGATTGGCACTTCTCGTCCGCTTCACAGACTTCGACATAGCATGTCTCCGGCTCCGGCCCATCAGCTGCTGCGCTTTCTTCTGAAATGGTTCCCTCCTGCACTGCACGGATGAAGTCAGCATTGCTTGACGTTTTTATGTTTCCTGACGTGGTGTTGATAAAGAAGAAAAAATTACTCTAATGAAACAAACATTCAGTGCCACACATCCGGGGCATAGCCAGGAATATTTTGGAAGGGAAGGGCTAGGCTCTCAGCTTGGATTGGGGAAAAGCTGTCAATGTAAGGTCCGAGAGGTGACCCGCTAGTGCAATGATCCACATTGTCAAGTGCTTCAGAAGATTTCGCCGAGTTCAGGATGAAAAACGGCACCAGGTACATAGGCTTGACCGCATCTCGTGAAAGGGGAAAAGGGGGGGGGGGGTAAAGCTGAATGAGCCACCCCTGCTATGGCCCTGCCATGCATGCCTACGCAGAATATTGAATACAGAATTTCATAACCATGTGTGCATAGGTCACTGCGCCCTGTTAAACAAAGTGCAGTCACTAATTGACACAGTACCGTCATTTTGATTTTTGTGAACATCTAATAACCCAGGCAACTAGTACAATTCTATTTCTTTCTCCATGTATCTTTCATCACATCGAATATTAACCAGTAGAAATTTTACACTGAGCAGGAAACTTATGCTAGCCGAAATGTTCGATCGGCACAGTACGCAGCTCTAAGGCTACACTCAGAACAGAGTGTCAAACCGAAATTGTTAACGGTTCGGTTTGGGTTCGGGTTCACTGCTTTTGGTTCGGTTCCGGTCCAGTTCCGGGGAGTAAAAAATAACAGTTCAAACCGGTTCGAGCCGGTTCGAACTGGTCTGAACCGCTAGACTGAGAATACATTTTCCGCGTTGTTCTGGCAATAGAAACTATTTACGCCGTGAAACGATTAACTATATTGTTTCGTCTATTGTCCGTGCAGTTCACTTTTGTTTTGAAGTACCACAAATATGAAATTCAGTTATTTCATTTCGAAGCAAACAGTAAAAAAAAAAAAAAAATCTGCATTAACGTACATCGCCGTGTTCATACGACTCAACACCCCTTTGTTTACCAGTCACATATATATTTTAGCTGAATCAAAATTTTTAAGTACAACAGTAAATAGTAGAGCTTTTTGATACATACCTGTAAATAGATCAGCTTGAAATTTAGAACTATACAGTATTTTTCTGTTCTTTCTTTCTTCGCGTTTTTGTAAAATTCTAAAGTTCAAGCTGATCTATTTACATGGTGTAAAAGTTTGTAGCAAAGTGTGGTAGTTCGCATAAAATACGCATGATAGGTACAACTTTGTGTCGTTGTAGTAAAAGTTAAATCGTGATTGTGTCTTTGAATATAGGAATTAACTACAGCGCATGAAATCATGAAATCGGCACCTCGTAGCCGTATATATCATGAAATATGGTTTACGAATTACGTTTCACAATATATATATATATATATATATATATATATATATATATAAGGGTACGACACAAGTGAGCTAAAACAATGAAATTTTCAAAATGTCACGAAAGTTTTAAGACAACCCCTTTCAGTCATTTTCTATAGAAACACCGAGCGGCAATCACAATGATTGTTTTTCTAACCAAACATTGTTTACACACAGCACCGCGATGCATGCAACTAATCATGCAGAAAGGAGTAATCGAAATTGTTTAATTTTCATTTCATTTGTTATTCCCTCAGGGCCCGAAGGCATTACAGAGGGGAGTGGGGCGGTTAACACATAAAAGTAAGATAGTCGAGTGAGGCAAAAAAACAAAAAAAAAAAAACAAAAAAACACGCGCTACGCAACATCTGTTCAAAAGTTGGTAATAACATTTTTAAAATCAACAGTGTTAGTTATTGAAACTGTATGTGCGGGAAGGCGATTCCAATCAATGGAGGTCAGGGGTAGAAAAGAGGGATTAAAAGTGGGGGTGCTGCAATGGGGAATCCCTACCTTTAGGTCATGGTCTACACGTGACGATATGTACGATGGTTCTAAAAACAACGCTTGACGGAGAGCGGGGTTAGAGTAATAAATTTTGAAATAAACATAGACGAGATATTTTTCTTCGGAAAGAGAGATCAGGCAAAGAGAGGGACGATTTCATGGAAGTTACACTGGCTGTACGATGATAGTTCGAAAGTATGAAACGGGCAGAACGATTCGGAATAGATTCGACAGCTGATGCAAGGGTGATACCGGGGCTTCAAATAGAAGCTGCATGTTCAAGTTTAGGACGAACTAGGGTTTTATAGAGGAGAAGTTTTAATGAAAGGGGAGCAAGCGAAAAGTTACGTTTGAGATAGCCCAAAAGTCGGTTTGCGTTGTTAGTGACATATTAAACGTGGATTTTCCAGGAGAGGTCGTTGGTTATGTGAATGCCGAGATATTTATAGGAGGACACAGAAACTAGAGTAGAATTGTTGATAGAGTAGGAAGGACAAGTGTCGTTATGACGAGATACTCTCATAGATGTACATTTAGTGATGTTAAGCTGCATGAGCGATTCCTTGCACGATTTGCAGATGTTGTTAATATCAACCTGAAGGGCGGAAATGTCAGAGTCGTTAACTATCTCTTTATAAATTACACAATCATCAGCGAATAGACTAATAGAGGAAGAAATATGCACAGGAAGGTCATTGATATAAAAAATTGACCGCATCTCCACGTGGTGAATGATGTTGCTTGGGGCGAAGCTCTGGTGGTGCTTGTCTGCGTAGACGCCGAGCCGCAGCATGCCGAGCCTTTTCATTCATGTAAGTAGGAGAATGTGTGGTTTTCTTCTTTTTCTCTTTTTAAGCAGACAGATGGGATGGCATCTCAGAACCCCCTACTCTTTTTTTTCTTCTTTCTCTTTGAGCCTTTTCATTCATGTCAGTAGGAGAATGTGTGGGTTTCTTCTTTTTCTTTTTTTAAGCAGACTGATGGGATGGTATGTCAGAACCCCCTACTCTTTTTTTTTTTCTTCTTTTTTCTTTTTTCATAATTTTTTCATCTTTTTTTTCTAATTTGTTTTTGCCCTCCACGAGCCCGTGATCTCACGAGCAGAAGCACGAGCACCCGACGCCGGCCTACGGCGGACGGCGGACGGACATACGGACATGGCTAGCCCCTAAGGAGCTTCGCCCTTAAAATGACCGCATCTCCACGTGGTGAATGATGTTGATTGGGGCGAAGCTCGGGTGGTGCTGATGATACTGATTTTGGTCATAGGTATTGCTGCTTGCTGTCGGCGTTGACGCTTGGCGTTTTTGACGCTGTGCAGCAGCTTCTCGCGCCCTGGTCTCCGGAGCAGCTTGCTGTCTACGTAGACGCTGAGGCGCTGCATGCCGAGCTTTTCGGTCCTTTTCATTCATGGCAGTAGGAGAATGTGTGGTTTTCTTCTTTTTCTTTTTTTAAGCAGACAGATGGGTATGGCATCTCAGAACCCCTACTCTTTTTTTTTCTTCTTTTTCTTTTTTCATAATTTTTTTTCATCTTTTTTTTTCCAATTTTTTTTTTTTTTGCCCTACACGAGCACGTGAGCATGTGCTCACGTGCTCGTGAGCACGTGATCTCACGAGCAGAAGCACGAGCACCCGACGCCGGCCTACGGCGGACGGCGGACGGACATACGGACATGGCTAGCCCCTAAGGAGCTTCGCCCCTAATAAGAAATAAGAGTGGCCCGAGTACGGAGCCCTGAGGGACACCGGAGTTGACAGGTGAGGGTGAAGAATTAGTGCCATTAGTTCGAACAAATTGGAAGCGATTCACTCTAATTTATACGCACCTTCACACTCAAATCAAATCTGGCCCAAAATAGCGCTTGCCCAAGTGACTTATACAGGAAAAGCTGGCATAGGCTAGCTGTTGAGGTTTTTTCTTGACAAGATGCCCATGAATTTAATTTGCAAATGAGCATCACCCTTGCTAATTCATGATTTTTACGTGATAGCATTAAGGAGCTCGCGTCGCAGAAAAGCCGATGTCGGTGGCGTGACTGAAAAATCCTGATTGGTGAATGGGGTTATGATGTCAACGCTACATGCCCTCGCGCAGGAATTTCCAGACAACCCACAATGCTCACGTGAAACGTGACATCACGCGTTGAACGGGTGATTAAAACGTGACATGTAATGCGAATTAAAGGTCGCCGTATATCTCAAATGATTTCATTTTATAACGTAGTTCCTTTGCCTTAAAGAAAAAAACTTTAAGAAACTTTAGGCGGGATTCGAACCCACGAATCTCCGGGTGCGAGTCAGACACTCTCCTGACTAGGCCACGCGGGGCACGCTTGCATGGCGAATGAGAACGCGATGCGAACGAGGCCCGTTAACGCTATCGCGTTCCATTTTTAAAGGCGAAACTTAAGCATCCTCCAAGATTTGTTTTTGTTAAGTAAAACAAAGTAGTATTTTATGCTCTACTCGACAAGGCAGGTATTTAATGTGTCACTTTTCGACATTCTGCGTGCGTAATCGTCATAGTTCTGCCGTGCGCCACCGTGTACAGAGCGCGACACTGTTAGCGCGAACAAGCGATCGCCGGTTTTTCCAGTTTTTCTCTTTAAAACCAATGGACGCGTCATCCAAGTTATTATTGCTACGGAAAGAGCTCATTTACTTTTATAATGGAAGCGATAACATTTCGTACTCGCTAACACTATTTAGAACTAAAATGCGAAAATGCTCCGATGTCGTGTTCGCGCTGACAGTGTCGCGATGTGTACTTTGTTTTTGTCCAGCTCACAGACACATCAAATTGCTGGTCATCACATAAAGGAGTCAATAACAAACTTCTATATGTTTGAGAAGTTCTATGTGCAAGGAACACAAATATATTAAAATTAGCTTCAAGATCAGAAATGTGTGTAATACCCTAGTTACACGGGCGCTCTCAACTGTCATTGAGTCAATGACAGTTAGAACTTTCCAACTGTCATTCAACCCAACTGAGTTGGCCGGCGCTACACGTTGATAGGCTTTCCGAACCCAGTTGGGATACACGTCACGTGACCCACACAAAAGAAAAACATATTTTGAAAGATAAGACTGTATTACAAAATTAAAAAGTGTCAACACACTATTTTATTGTATTTGCGAGCTTAAATAGCAAACAATAATACAAAAACTTGTTTCAAAGTGGAACCGAAAACAAACGAGGTCGAAACCAACGCAGACAGTGAAATCTGAAGCTCTCCCTAAAACATTGTGTGTAGTCTGAGCCCAATAGTATAGATGGCGCTACACACAGCCTGTTTGAAACTAAGAAGGTGACAACTTGTGTCTATTCGTGTTTTCTCGCTTGATGCTCGACTTTTTCTCTCGCATGATGCTTCCGACTTTTTCCCTCATTTCCGCTGTTTCTTGTTTTGTATGTAAATATTAGCTTATATTTACCTCTATATTTACACTGCGGAGGGGATAAATAGGACGGTATGGCTCTGAGCCGAGCAAGGAACCCTGCCTTGCGCGACGAAGACGACGGCGAGTTTTGGATAGCTTTCGCCCAGCTGCAGGCGACACTTGCTCAACAAAAGTTGGAGTTGGCATATGTCCGTGCGGAGATCAACAACGTAAGACGAAAAAGGAAGCGCGCGGAGGAAAGGTGTAAGGAGATTGGACTCCTGGTATTGTCGGCGACTCGCGAGAGAAAAGTGTGGGAGTATACACACGACCACCTTCTTGGTATGAGACCACTCTTCCTAACCAACCGGAGTCTTTCTTCAAGCCGAACTTTTCGTGTCTCACAAGTGACATTCTCGTACGTCGTGAGCGCGTGCTCGAGAATGCAGCGGGAAGACACCAACATGCGACCAGCAATACCGCTACACAAACGTGTCGCCATTGGAATGTACAGGTTGGCTACCCCTGCGGAAGATAGGACCGTTGGGAACCTTTTCGGAGGGAGCCGCTCGTCTGTGAGCTTGATATTCAGAGAGTTTTGTGACGTCATCCCCAGCGAGCTGGAGCCACGCTTTGTCAGGTTCCCCAGGCTCGATCAACTGGAAGACCATATGCAGCGTTTTACTGCATTCACAGGATTTCCGCAAGGAGTCGGAGCACTGGACGGTTGTCACATCGAGATATGCCCTCCAAAGAAATATGCAGCCGACTACCATAATTATAAAGGCTGGTACAGCATGATCCTCCTGGCAGTCGTCGACCACAATTACAGGTTTCTGTATGTTAATGTTGGATCACCTGGACGCAATCACGATTCCACAGTGTTTCGCAAGTCGATGCTGCCAGCTTTGATAGCGAGCGACCTTTTCAGGGTCGGAACCAAGCAGATTGCTGGTTGTGACGTGGGTCTCATCATCTTGTGTGATCAGGCGTTTCCTCTGGACACGCACCTGATGAGGCCCTACACATACAGTTCAGCAGTCGACAAAAAGCAGCAGGCCCTCAATAGTTGCTTGTCGGGTGCCCGCCGAGTGGTTGAAAATGCCTTTGGAAGGATGAAGGCTCGTTACCGAATAGTGCACAGGGGCCTGGAATGCTCCATTAAAAATGCAAACAAGATTGTACAAACCTGCGTCGTACTCCACAACATCTGGGAGGACATGCAGGACAGATGCTGCGCACATTAGTACGACGGTATGGCAGAGGATGACAAAAGCCAGCCACAACCAGCTAGAGTGACGAATAGAGCAAGTGCTTCTGGAGGACAAGTGTGTCAGGCACTTGCTGAGCATATTCTGAGACTTAAGTCACCTCAGGTTTCTATTACGTAACCTGGGACACTGTCACTTAGCCTATAGGCCGCGGATCAGAACGAAGTATGGTGAGCGCACGAGAGTGTATTACGTTCCAACCGGAATCCTTTCAGTTCATAACTTCTAGGCCAAAGCTCAGGAAAGCGTTACGGAATTTGGAGCTCTGAGGTGAAGCTTTTTTTTTTTTCATGTGTACCGAGGATCTTTTTTTTTTTTTTTTTTCTAGCCCCACAAATTGAGCTTGTGATTCCGGCAACATGTAAATTTTGAAAGTCAAATAACTCTTTCCACTCTTTTTGGAACGTAGATTACTACAATGTGTTCTTTTTTATCGCCACCTGCCGAGCCAGGTCCACAAGCCCTTGAGGCTTTTACCGGCTCACTATTGTTCATTCAGAAATGTATTGTCTTCAAATAAAGCTATGTTCTATATGACATACGAGTGTGCGCTCATGAGTGCATACCAAGGAGGGAAAACTGCACAAATAATTGAGAGGCTGGTTTACTAGCAATGTTTCTCCGAAAATGTCTGGCTTACCTGATATTTAGTTATTTCCTCTGAATCTAAGTGCACATGCATGAATTATTGAAATTTTAAGGATGCATCTGGATGGGGCAAGCAACAATTTTAAGTTCAGCTGCATGCACTTAAAACAAGCATAGATACAGGAGCAACAGAAGTATGCTCGTATGTAGCACTGCCGAGCCACAAGTTTCACTACTATCATGTAATTTCAAGAGTAAAAGCAGGCTATTTCTTTTTTTCTTGCCTTTGCAAAGCTCATTGAAGTAGTTGTGGGGATCATAGATACGACAATCAAGGGGGCGACCCCTTGAGCGCTTCAGCGTAATGCAACTCGTGGAATAGACACAAGCCCTGCATCTTCATTTGGCTTTTGCTCGAGAATAATCAAATCCTCGGCACAGCGTATGTCCTCCACATTGCCAACCGTAGTGTCTCGCTACAACGAACATTGGTGGCACAAAACCAGCTCTAGGTCACACTACCGCTCGTTGTGGCAGCAAGTAGAGAAGGTGAATGCTGTTCGTTTCGTGTAGAGGAAAGCTTGAGTGATTTTCGACCATTATGAATCTCACGAACTTGTTTCAAAAAGTATTTAGTGAAAGTAAGAAATATTTTGCATGGCCCCGGTCTTTAATATCTCCATATAGTATCTGGGAAGCTCTATCCATGGCAGTTTGACATTAGGTCTGCTCGTCTGGTGTTCTCTTGAGTCATCTGGTCCAGTGTTGGAGCTGGGGCTGCAAGAAATTGTCGCATATAATCCCTTTGTATATAGTCCATGCTTAAGTGACTATGTAACGTTACGAGATCCACGAAGCCAATGCAGCTGGAAATAAAGGGGGAACAACTCACCCGCTGAGCAAGAGACCTGCTGCGGTTTGCTCAGCTTTCGGTGTCGTCGCCACCCCTGCGCCGAAGGCCCGTCTTGGAACCCCCAGTGAGGGCGCATAAGGGGTGGTAGCCACCCTGTGGTTGCACTAACGTAATCTTCGAAGTATTCTCTCTCCCGTTCAACAAAGTTTGAGTCCTCGCTCACTGAATCAATGAATGTGCTCAGCATAGCATAAAGCTTTAATTTTTGTTACAATTAGAGTAGCGATGTGGGCGAGTTGGTTCATGCTTAGAAATAAAGGAAACAGCGCGCAAACGACAAGGACGGGAGGAAAAGAAGTACACAGGACGAGCGCTTAATATGCATATTGCGTCTGGTTTGTGCAATATTTTGAAGTGGGTCATGTTTTATTGCTAACATTACTTGTTGTTGTGCAGCCATGGAAGCTACCTGGGACCTGAACGCTTCCTCAAAGCCTACTTTGAGGGATCTAACCCTTCTGGGTTCTTTGGACGAGCTGAGGGAACTCGCTGGGAACCGCAACGTTGGGCTACCACTGGAGGAGGTGCTTCGGCTCCTACAGGAGAGCAAAAGTAGAAAAGACATTGAGGACATAGAGAGGGCAACGCGGGATCAGGCAAAATCCAGCCTCTGGATGCGCCACGGAGTGGGTATGATAACTGCGTCTGTCGCATACAGCGTGTATACACGAGTGAAAACACTCACAACTAAGATGGGTCCGCATGACCCGAGACCCCTGTAAAGAAAGATCCTAAGGCAAACAAATGTCCGAACGGCTACAATGCGTCGGGGCAGTGATCTAGAAGGCCCTGCGAAGAAATGCTATGAGGAGAAGCACTCCCAGCTTGAGGACCTGGTTGTGAGAGGGTGCGGGTTGTTTGTCATGGAAGGACGGCCTTACATTGGCGCAAGTCCAGATGGACTGGTAGAGTGCAAGTGTTGTGCCAACCGAGTGCTCGATGTAAAATGCCCAGAGATAATGAAAAAAGTTTTTGCAAGAGAACGCAGAGAAGGGCACGGACAACACTCCTGTAAAACTGAAGCGCACGAGCCCACATGTTTGCCAAGTGCAGGTGCAGATGGGATTGACAGGAGTGAAGCGTGGAGACCTGTTTGTCTACATCAGTGACAAAGAGTATGAATGCATCTCTGTAGACTTTGATGAAGAATTCTTCAGGGATGTGGTTGAGAGGTCGACATATTTGTTTGAGAAGTATGTGGTTCCACACATGGTTTGCGTGGTGTAAGGGGAATTTTCTCACTTTAACTCATTCCTTACAAAAAGGAGTCATGCAATGATTTTTTTTTCATTTGTTAAATTCTGTAAACGACGTAATGTTCGCGAAACTCCTGCAATTTGCAAAAACTAGGTCCCACGAATAATGCTGGTAAAATGTAAACACATTGGAATCTATATTGAGATCCCACCGTGTCGCAAAAATTAGAACCCGCGAATTATTCCAAAACTTCGGCTTTGACCTAAATTGCGAAATATTGAGCCCGCGAGAAATAAGTCGTTTACAGTACTTATCTGGATTAATTGTTAATGTTTGTGACCTAAAAACACGATGTGGACTTTTATCAGTTTTAAAATATGCTAATATTTAAGAGCAAAGCTAAGCCAGTTTTTGCAGGTACCCTAACATTGAAAAGCCATGGACATCATTAATCATATCGTTTATTAAGAAAAGAATGCAGCAACAACTTGGGGACAGGAATTATTCTTGGCAAGATAACATTGCACGGTCTTGTTAAGACATTTTGGAGCAATAAGTTTGTTTATTGTGTATAGTTCGAACAAAGTTGAAATTTTTGTTCACTAGCATTTCAGAACTAATCTTTGTGCTTGTTATTTGTAATGTGTTTCATATTTCCCCTCATTTCCATCTTACAGTGTCATTAAAAACAAACATAAAACAGCAAATGCTTTTTTCGTAACTACAGCGGCCAAAAATGTTACAAATGGAAGTTACAATGATTGAAACGAAACACACACATAGCACGCAACGGCTGTGTATGTAAACCTGTGTGGCACTCGTGCATCAACAACAGCTCTACTGGAACAAAAATTTGTTCTCACTAAATAATGGTTTTAATAGGTTCACTATGCCAGAGATGACAGTGAAGATCTTGTCAATATACGGAAGAAGATCCAGGTCAAACTGTTGTCGTACAATTCGGAGGAGCTTCATTCTTTGAATTGCCCTTTCTACGTGTACTCGAGCACTGGCTATCGACTGATTAGCCCGGGCTTCCTCTGCAGTGAGCTGCTTCTCCATTAGGAATGGAGGCCTTATCATCTTTATATTTTTTTCCCGGCACAGCTCGTTGATCAGAAATCCTTTGTCAACCATGACACTGTCAATGTGTGGAGTGCATTTGTCAAGTATCTGCGACTCCTTTGTTATGAATGTGTCGGATGCTTTTCCGCCATACGCTAGGCTAACATAACTAATTAAGCCTCCCGGCGTTTCACTCACCAGGACCTTGGCCGTGTACGTCCGTTTGTAATGACTGTATGTCAGCAACCTCGATGCGAGGTCTTCGGGCCGCTCAATTTCAATTTCTGTACAGTCGAGTACCATCCTGGTTTCTTTGTATCGCCAGAAATATGCGGTGAGAGAGCTTACCGCAGCTCCTTTCTCGGGCCAGAAAACGGCATGCTCTAGGATGCTCGCGAGAACTACTACGGATTCTTTAAACATGTTGGACGCTGTAGTCCAGTGAATACCAAATAGCACTCCCAAGAGGGAAAATGTAATGTTACGGTAAAGCTTCGTGATTGTGAGGCAGCGCAACATCGTCGTCACCTAAACAGAAGCTACGGGATGACCGAAGTGTGCGGGCTTGCGTATATAGTTCCGTAATATCGTAAAACATCTCAAATGAGCAAATTCCAGAGAGCCACGAGCAACCCGTTTTCATCCACGACTTTGGAGATTGTGATCAGCTGGTTATCACGGTGGATGGGACTACTGGTGGTGTCAACTTGCACCCCAGTTTCCTGTCGGAACTCGTCAAGCTCTGCACTGACCACTGCGAACGAAGGAAAACAAATTCCGAGTGTAAATCTCAATTCAATCGTTCGTACGAATGAAAATAAATCGTTCCAACGATTAACTTCCTACCTTCACAAATTGGAACGTGGTTGTCGAGACCCATGTCGGGGATCGGTGAGGCGTTGGCACTTGTTGCTGTCGAGACTTCAACCGATGGTTCAGGCGTAGGTAGCATCCGAATCGCCGATAGCGGAAAGAAATTGTGGCGACATCTGCAGTTGCATCCCGATAGATTTACATCACTCGAGCGATGCTACGATAGGCTCGAGCAAAGTTAGAAGTTGCGCGTATTAACTTTTTTTTACGGTATCCCTACTTTCTAAACATATACACGTTAGAAAAGCTGCTTTTTGAGCAGCACTCTAAACATATTTCTCCGCTACATGATAGAGAACCGCGGGTAACCCGCGTGAATGCCCAAGTTCTGCTGCGAGCAAACGACGAAAAAAAGATCCTAATTACTTTAAGGACGCTAATTACTTCGAGGTTCAACCCAACTTCTTTCAGCTTTGTGCCGAGTTCTTCCGCGTTTGTGTAAAGAGTGTTTTCACTTTCCTTTTGGTTCGTGGGGGCAGCGAAACCCCACATAAACACAAACTTCTGTGGAAGAAAAATCAGGCTGTGTTTGAGACTGTGTTGTGTTGTCCTTGGTCTTTTCCCCAGTCTCGGGGGTGTTGTCTTAAATTATGTTAATCCTTCCCCAGCTCGTTTGCACCCTAACTTTTTGTTTGTTTACTTCATTGTATTTCTACCTACTCCTTATATCTGTCTACACTGCTTACAGTTGCCTTTGGCTGGATTTAGATAGTGCTTCACTGGAATCCTTCGGTGATATTGGGGGCTCATTAATATTGGCCCTTGCCTTATGCAAAACAAAACCTAATGTCAGGTGGCGTGTCAGGCACATTAGTTTTTTTTTCGAAGATTTAATCTTTATGGGCAATAAAATATTGATTTTAAGTGAAAAAAAAAAAAATTCAAAGCCTAAACAGAAGATTTTCGTTACGTAAACTGTCACCCTCCATGGGTTCCACGCCTTGTGCTGCTGCTTCCTGAGACATCTTCCACTGGACAGGTGTCACTGTTCTCCGTGTTTTCCTGTGTTATCAGGGGGTCCAACTGTATGGAGATGGAAGGCTGTGGAAGCTGGTGAGGATGTGCAGCATTGTGTCTTTCACCTGAAGAGGACAATTTGAATGTGCACTGGCTTAATAAACGAGACTGGAAAAAGGGCGGTGCAGTTAAGCAAAAGTACTAAATGGTCACTAAGTATGTGGAATGAAAATTGCTACGCACCTACACAGAATTCGGGGAAATTCGACTGTTTTCTGGTTACCATAAGATTGTTTTCAGTCGGTGCACATTTTTTCAGAAATAAAGTTTGCTTATGTCTACTAACTGGGTCACAGTTCATTCGTGATGCAGCTGCATTTGCGTAGACTTCCTCTGTCACACAGGCACATAGTCCTTTGGGCATTTGAAAATATAATTTTGGAACGAAGGGTTCTGAAGAATCGGCGAGCGAGTGCGTGCCGAGAGGCGCGCAGCGAGTCGGTATCGCGAGCTGACTCGCCGCTCGCCTAAAGGCGGTAGACGTAAATGCTATCTGGAATGCCAGTGAGACAGGGATGTAATACTTTTATGCTATTTTTTATAACTAGGGGGCAGAGTTCGAAACACTTACGCCGTCGTTTCGACGACCCCTCACACTGATCGCATTCTGTCGTGTGGACGCAGGGGAGGTTCGCCGATGGAATCGCCTCCGCCGATAATTTCCGTCACTTGTAACCTGTTTATAAAAGAAAAATAAACAAATACGTTCATGCTGAGTACGGAGACGTGTCGGTATCGATCTTACCTAGTATATTATACACGGGGTACACGAAATCCTCCTCTTGAAAGTGCTTGCTGCACACAAGGGCATACGTTGGCGCTGGCTTTCCCATTCTTAACTTCATCAGCCACGCTTTCTTCAATCTCGACGACTTCGGGTGCAGGTGAAAGCTGATACCTGGTTCTTTTCTGGCTTTGCATTGTGGCACCGAACAGAATTCCCCCATAACAGAGACCGTGCGAGCGTGGACCAAACCGTAGACAGGTACGACTCAGGTCACCGCATTCCTTTGCCTACGTCACAATACACTTCATCCAATCAGGGCGCGGCGACCGCAGCGCCGCTCGCGCTCGTTCACGGGGCTAATAGCCACGGAGAAGGAGAGCGAAATTGCTGCTCAGCGGCGCAGAAGAGCGGAGAAGCTTAACTGATCGGATCCCGAAGTAGTTGCCTGGCAATTAGTGGTTGAGCGTAGGAAGAACGAACAGAAGAAGGCTAAACGTGCTGCGGAGACACCGGAGCAAAGGGAGGAACGTCTAGCAAAGCGGCGTCGCCAGGAGGCTGAGCAACGTGCCCGACCAACTCAGCAGCCAGGAACCAGGAAAGCTAAGAATAACCAGCTGAACCTTAGCTCACGCTACGTATATCCTGGCATAGCCGAGCTAAGCCACTGAAATTTTTCCACCACGGCTCGCCTCCCGTTGTTCGATGGGCCGGACGGCGGCTAAGGTGAACGGAACAAGGTAGAAGGCTTTAGAGCGATAAACTGGCAGCCTGAAACTGACCACTAGACACCTCCTCACCTTATAGTTTTACTTCTAGATTTTAACCAGGTACCGCGCAGAAATAATTGCTTATTTATAATTAATAACAGCACCGACGATATAAGTTAGGTTTTGTTCGTTTTAAGCCAAAAATGTGCTTTTCCGACAAAATTCGGGCAGCTTCGCAGTGCCTCCGCTAGATGCCATCAGCAACGGTATTTTGGATTTTTATCGAAACTTTCCCTTCTGTCTTTGATGAGTGCAAAAGTGTTTTTTTCTTTTTTTGTTTTCATCGGTTTTTTAGGCTTAACAAGCCCAAACGAAAGAACTTCGCTCACGTCAGTCGTCCCGAACCTCAGCAGCCTAGAGAACGCGAAAAATGGAACACCCGGTCACCAAGCCGGCCGAGATAGGGATCCCCAAGCTTTTTCGGGGACAGTTCTGAATACCCCGACAGGCACTCTCCGAGGAAGATCGAAGAACCGCGTCATGATTACAACGAGCCCTTACCTGACCGGAAGCAGCGGTCCGGGAAACTCCACCCACTCAATAATAGCGGGACAGGCTACCACCACCTTCACGATAGTCCCACAGAATGAAGCACAGTTATAGCAAGCATTCAAGAACAACCGGTAGGGGATAAAGGAATACCTTACGAACAAGACAAAGATCGAGGCCTTCCTCAAAAGCAAGAGCTATAGTCCCTGTAGGGGTTCCCAGATTAACGCATTTCTTTTCTTTTTGCGTTTTGCCGACAACATACTCACTCTAGCCGATCATGTTTTGGCTTGGTGAGCATCACTGGACGGTAGCGATCACTTGACACAAGCATCGATAGAATCACCTTCATCAGCGCTTCAAGCAGCTCTAATCGCCACCATCTTGGTTCCTGCAAACAACTGCTCATCGAACGCGCATTTACGCGCTGTCTTTTCCACGCGGTTACCGACGTCAAAAACAAGGAGGTTGTGTACTTACTGGCACAATGCCTGCTTGTTGCACTTTTGGGTGCAGCAGCAGGTCGGAGGTTGGAAAGAGACTTTTCCGCATCCCGTTTGGAACGAAAGTAAATGCAAGACGGTGGAAGAAGTCTTGGCTGGCCATAGTAAAACGGAAAGATTTCGACCCCACTGCAACAACCAAGGTTTGTCAGGTGAGTGCCGATTACAGCTGGTTCCTTCCGCGTATCGCGGAATGAACCAGCTCCTTCAACACGCTTAAATGCATGTCACTATTGCCTTCATACCCTCGTCGAAGCGTGGACCCAAGATGGCGGCGCTATGGTTTCGGTTTCAGCGCCACGCCGCGGTTCTAGAACGAACCTTCGGAGTTTCGTTACTCTGGGAACCCATACACTGACTCTGGCAAGAGCGCTTTCGAAGAGTACCTGGAAAAGAAAGAAGAAAACGACATACTGACGTAAACATAGAAACTTCCCCGACATGACTATACTAGGAGATATGTTGCTGACAGAGGGCGACACACCGCCGGTCAGACCATTACATACGACAAGACCAACCTCCGAGAGTAATGAAGGGGAAATATCTGAACAAAGGTCACGATATCAGGATAGACCAATCCCAACCAAGTAAACCAGCCAAAGGCAACCCCCAACTCAAACCATTGCGCTCAAACCAACATACAAGCAGAACGTACATACATACCTTCACAGGAAGAGACATATATTCAGCGATAGAGAAAACAGGAATTCGAAACAAATTTGATGGCTTCCCAGGCAGCACAAAGTACTTTGGCGATATTCGCCTCGGGTCGGGAAAGTCGTGCGAGTACTGCCGATATTGCCATTGTATAGGAAAAATTGTCCCGGTACCATTTTGATACTCCCGATGTCGACGGAATATCTGTTATATTGCAGCGACGCGACAATGATATATATGGTACACGGACCGTGTTTTTCACTGAATATAGTTTCTTAATCGGATGTAACTGAGCAGTAGTAGGCATTTTCGGCCGATTCGAAAATGATATTGAAAGAAAGCCGGTACCATTTAGACACTGCCGATGTCGACGGAATATCGCTACCTTGATGACTGTATCGAGCGTACAAATAAAGGGTTGCGACACAGCACTTGCCTCGACTATCGTGCGGAAGTTCTTGAACCAGGCGTAGCCGCCTTGCAGACTGTCGAGGCGCGGCCGGTCTTCCGGGCGGCTGTATGGCACAGCCTTGAAACGGCCCCGCCTGTTCTTCTCCATCCCCAGTCAAGGATTGGGGTTGAGGGCTATGCCGGGAGACGGGAGCGTGTCCTCGAGATCGCGCTTTGGGGAGTCGGTCGCATCATCCATGACGACAACGCCTACCTTGGGGCCCTTCTGAGACGTCGGGATACAGGCAGTGGGCGGGACCGCGCCGACCACGGTCGACGTCACCACAACGGAAAGGAGACCGCAACCTTGTTCTGGAACACCCGGGGCTGACTTGTCCTCGCCGTCTGCCACGGAGATTTAAGCTGGACCACCGTCTCAGGCGGGGTTTTCCTGTGGTTGCGTAGTCGGTTTGGCATCTTGCTCCAGACCCTCAAGAACAAGTTCGGCCTCGTCGAGCTCTATGGCTAATAGTGGAAGGTCGTCCTTCGCGTCTCCACCAGTGATGCGGGCGTATGTCCTCACACAGTCTTCTCTGTCGTGACCAAAACGGAAGCATACCGAGCACTTCGGCACTGAATAGTGACGCCTGACGTGCCCGGCGCACTTGCAACGCGAGCAGACCGGTGCTCGCCCGGGATGACAATGAGGACGTTCCCTCCCTGGAGCCACAGTTGGTGAGGCATGCCGTCGGGCGTGACGCCGCTCTTTAGGGTCATGCGCACGATGCGCGTCGTCCACTCGATGGCCTCAAAACCCTCGACACGCCACTTCCCGCGAGAGACTTCTATGACTTTGCCGTACGGCTCAAACAGTTTGCTGGCCACGTCGTCGTGGACGCGGAAGGGGACCCAGTGTACGCGAAGGCAAAAATCGGAGGAGCAGGGGTCAACGAGGACGCACCGTAAGTTCTTGATGCTGAGCTCCTTCGCGTTAACCAGTCGCTCCTTGGCTTCGGGCGTCCGAAGCGTGGCCAGCCATACCTGTATGCGCCCAGCGGGACGATATCAGATAAAACAGCGATACGCTCGAGTTCCTGGCAAAAATCTTCGATTCGATATGGACGCCTTTTAAGGGCGAAGCTTCTTACGGTCTAGCCTTGTCCGTCCGTCCGTCCGGCGTCCGTGCTCACAAAAAAAAAAAAAGAAAAACAATGTTTGCGCAGTCGACAGGATTCGAACCTGTGCGGGGAAACCCCAATGGATTTCTAGTTCATCGCCTTAACCACTCGGCCACGACTGCGCGACGAGTAGGGGCTCTGAGATGTGGTAGAAACTCAAGAGCTGGGGATGTCATGGATGAAACGTTGCATGTAGCCGCTCAACGTCTATACAGGAGAGGGCGCTGCGGTCAAATGCGTATATAATCGCGTTAAACTTTGCATGCATGGCTCTGCATTTCACCGACCATAAAGCAGTAATAATTAAGTCGAAACGCAAACCGGAACACAGCACTACCTATGAGCAATAAAAAAAAATCAGCCCCATCAGCACTACCTATGAACAATAAAATCAGTATCATCAGCACCACCAGAGCTTCGCCCCAACGTGGAGATGCGGTCATTTTTTAGGTCGCAGTGAAGCATGACCGAATTTAAAACCGTTGACCCGGTAGGTACCGACGGTAAAACAATATTGTACTCTTCCGACGAAGATCCGCCAATATCAGACAAAGAACCACGGCCGGCAAGGGTTGATGTCACCGCTCCGTTGGAGCTAGTCATCCTGTGAGCGTCTCGTGTGAGCGCAGAAGCAGGCCAAGAGTGGGCTGTTTAGTTCGTCAGCTGCGCGCGCGGCAATGTTTAATGCACCAGCTGATCCTGAGCGATGAGTAGCCTGGCAACGGGCAGCGTCGCAACTGAAGCGCTAGCTTCGAAGTTTGTACGGAATGGACCTTTTTCATAGTTTGGTAGCGATCCTGGCGCGCCCTCGCAGGAATCGCACGAAACACTTTTGGGGGCTCCGGGACCGTCTCTGTGTCGTCCGCGCCAGGCCTGGCGTGTCTTCCGGTCCATGTGTTTGCGTGTGTTCTCTGGTGGCGTTGTTCCGTCTTTCACCATTCTGAACGTGTTTATCTGTCGTCGTTTCGCGTGCATATTTTTTCAAAATGATTTCAAAAGCCACTGTCTACGATAAAGAGGACCTCGTTTGTTTTTATACCTCAAAGGATGGATAGAACGCCGACGCCGCATCGGTTCCTACCATCGACTCGGAGTCACTTAATCGTCACTTCGGTGTCGCGTCTTGCAAGCAACTAAAAAAGGGGTCGGCTCTCAAGGCAAAGTCGCAGAGTGTTATGTTAGGAAATTAATGGTGACCAGTTTCGATACCGACCCAACCATCCACCTTGTGCCGAGCTTGTGAGCTCCATTTATGAGGCCTGGCCACTACAAACAGCTACTTTTGCTCTCCTTGGTGTTTAAGTTGTGCAAGCTTATTGCGTCCGTCACTTCGCCGTCCTGTGTACCGCGTGAGCGCACGGGGCATCGCCGTATTCGGGAATGTGTAAACAAACTCGGACGGTGTGAACTCCAGGCGGTCTTGATATCGCGAAGGCTTGCCTGGACCCAGGCACGTATCCAGGGGCGGGGGGGCCCATGGGGCCCCTCCGCCCCTGGATACGTGCCTCATACAGCATTTTCACATGGACGGGTCCCCCCCCCCCCCCCCCCCCCCCCGAAACAAAGTCCTGGCTACGTGCCTTCTTTGAATTCGGTCCGTTTACGAACCTTCGACAAAGGGGGCCAGCAAACAGGGGAGTTCACAGTTGGTTGGCAAGGCATTTCATCAGGGTTTTGTATCCGTAAAGGTCAAATTCGTTTCGCATGCTTTAAATGTTATGCCAGTGACTAAAATGTTTTGCGTTTTTCTTTATTTTTAACGTGGCAAGACGCGAATGTGTATAGCGCACGCCTGAACAACGGAAAGCTTTATCCTGTTATTCTTTAATTGAGTACCGCGTACGGCATGATTACGTCACACAAGCTCTCGTTCACATTTACTGTTAACGAAAAAATAGTCAAAGTGCAGGCGAGCTGGTGTAAGTTGAACCTGATGGTAAACTTTATATACGAATACATGAAAGGAAACAACATCAAAGACAGAAACGGAAACAGGACTTCTTTCAAGAATTCCTGTATCCGTCCCCGTCCTTGGTGCTTTATCTTTTTATGTGTTGGTATCTATTCACCAGCACGCTCGTTTTCAATTAATAAACTTGAGACTGGGGTATGAAAAGAAAAACGTAAAGAAAGAAAAGGCAACGTCTGAAGAGACGTTGCCAGTGCTTTTTCTGTCTCCTTTTGCGGTTTCCTTTTCCTACGCCAATTTCAGGTTTACCATCATGTTCACATTTACTGTATTTTAGTTAAAAGCAGAATGCCCCGCCATCACATTGATGCCCCAGCCACCTGACACGGGGAATTCTCGTCCTAGGCTTTTGAAAGCAGGGCGAAAAGGGCGGCGTGTTTGACATCGGGTGCTTTCGTGCACCACCTGCAAAAGGCCGATGAAACTCTATAGAATCTTGCATTTGAACACTTTTTGCTGTTATTTGTGCAACCTACAGCTGCGTGGTGGTGAGGCATGACTACTACGAAGCGAAGCCGCCAGAATGGTGGAGGAGTCAAGCCTACCCAGCACTGTCTGAGCGACCGAGCGAACGAGAAAACTTCCAAAAATGGCGCCTTTCTTTTTCCTCCCTCCTCTCAGAGTCGGCGCGTGCGCCCAGCGACCGCTGAAAAGGTCAATTTGTGAAAAAGCATTTTCCGAGCCACATGATCTCTTCCAGAGCGACCCATATTGAGTGCCAGAGTCGTGTTCTCCTGCACGCACCGAAAAGACCAAGGCTATCGCAGGATGCAGTGCCCTGCATTTTCTCAGGAGAACCTGACTACCGGATGGAGCGGAAGGCAAAGAACACTCGGAAACCGCCTGCATGACGGTCACTTCTCTCTTCCCTAGAGCGTGAAAGGCATCCCACATCTGATGGTTCGTCTACGAGTGCACAACCGGAATATTCTGGCGATGACCTGGAACATCCTACGGCTGACGCACCAAACACAAGCGCGCTTGACACCAGCGCGGAATCTGCACCAACTACGCCGTCCATAAGTGGGCATTGCGATGACAACACCAAACGTCCTTCCGCCGATGTACGAGCACGAAGTCCCAAAAACGACATTGCTGAGAATACTACGGCGCCCTTTACGCAGGAAAGCGGTTTTCCTGGAGATGAGGTGCAAGACAGCGAAGAAACTTCCCAAAACGCCTATGATCATCCTATTTTTTTATGTGAACTTTTTTAAGAACCACATCTCGTCGACCTTCCAGGAAAGACTTGGGCCGTCCACACCATAACTTATGCTGGGGTGAAGGCAATTTACCTTTATATCATGTGTCCAAAGGTTGACACGTCACAACTTCTCATATTTGAGAGAGTGCTCTCCATCTTACCAGAACAGGGCGGAGGTTTGTCAGTTATCACCTTTGTCCGGGGATAAGCTGTATCCACAGACTTGACCATCAACGGCATCAAGATAGCAAGCGTACATGACCTGGCACATGCCCTGAAGGTGCTTGATCGACTGGTGCTTTGTTCTCCTGGCCCTATGCACAAGGACTACCCTGAAGTTTGACCAGAATGTGCATTTGTCGACCTGCGTGAAGTGTGGCGACATAACCGATGAATCTTCGTCACCCGTACTGATGGGCAGTGCCCTGCTTGTCGCTAACTAAAGAACACGCTTCGCATCCATGCTGCTAGACTACAAAAGAAAAAGGCAGCCCACAGCACCAAGCTTAGGCTTGTCACATTCAGTCCAACAAAAAAGGCAAAGGTGGAGCAACTAAGAAAAGACATGATTGCATGCAGAAGGTCCCGGCTGAGAATTCTCAAGTCCAGGCAGAAGCTTCAAAAGAAGCTCACTGGCTGCTGCCAGAAACTGCATGATGTGCAGCAGGACTCGGGTCACCAACTACTTGCTGCAGCCAACCTCTCCGGCGCCCAGCTCTCAGTAGTGGAAGAATGCATTGCTGCAGGAAAGTGCAAGTCCAAGCAGCAGCGCAGATATGATGACAATTGGTTGCTGCTCTGTCTGCTGCTCCACATCCGCACACTTACTGGCTATTGGTTTCTCCGTGACCATGACATTCTGCCTCTGCCATCTGTAAAGACTGTCCAAAAGCACCTCTCCATGGTTGGCCTCAAATGTGGATTTAACCAGGACTTCTTCCTAGCCCTGAAGATCAAATCGCAGCACAAAGCAGAGTTTGAGAAACATGGCATTCTGATATTTGACGAAATTCAAGTACGGAAGAGCAAAGCCGTAAATTCAAGAACCATGACGCACACTGGTATGGTGGATGATGAAGAAGACACTCAGAAAAGCAGCGAACTGGGAGACCACGGCCTTGTGTTCATGTTTTGTTGACTTGCTGACAGCTACGCACAGCGGATCGGCGTTTTAGCATCACGCAACTCCACCAGGGGAACTGTCCTTGCCAAGTTGATGCTACAAGCCATCCTAGTCCTAGAAGAGGCTGCAGCAAAGGTTCACGGGATGGTCTGGGATGGTGCAAACACTAATCGATTCATGTGGACGGAGCTTGGTATCTGCGGCAGGCAGGGTCACCTTTGCCACTTATTTGAACATCTGGTTGACCCAAAGCGAAAAATCTTTGCACTCTCGGACATTCCTCACCTATTCAAATGTATCGGTAATTGGTTAGAAAAGCAAAAAGCATTCAAAATTGGAAGTGAATGGTTAAGTGGGCGCACTATGAGGCTCTCTTCCATCAAGACCAGCTGGTTCCTGGAGACGTCAGGGTGTGTCTCAAGCTTACAGTGGCACACATTCACCCATCCCAAACGGACAAGATGAGGGTGAATCTGGCGACACAGGTCCTCAGTGCCAGCAGGAAAACTCAACTACTACTAGGAGCAGGCTATTCCCGAGATGAACTGTGAAGGGACCATCCACTTTACCATGCATCTCAACAACTTGTTTGATGCCCTGAACAGACGCTACCTCGCTGGGGGTCTGAAGCCTGGCTGTAGCGACCTGCTGACCGTTAAGAACGCAATCACACGGCTAGATGACTTGCAAGCAGCCATAGAGCATGGCAACATTCTTAGGGAGCTCTTCCTCACAAACAACACCAGCAAGTTGCTCAGAGTCACCCTCCACTGAACATTTGAACTATGTAAACACCTGCTGGAGAACTATGGATTCGCATATGTGTTAACAGCCAAGATGAATCAAGACTTAGTGGAACGTTTCTTCGGGAAAGTGTGACAAGCTGGCTGCCAGAATGACCACCCGAGCATGCCCACCTTTCTCCAGTTGTACAGACCTCTGCCGGTAAAGTGCCTGCGGCGGCCACCGAAGTTCGGCAACTGTGAGGTCCTCGAGTAAGAACCTCCCATGCTGTCGTTCGCACAATTTAAGGCCGTATTCCGAGACAATGAACTATCAGAAGCACTGCCCATTGTGGAACTTCGAGATCGACTTGATGGCTTGATCTCAACAAGCAAGTGGGAGTGCGACGACCTGATCCCCAATGACGATGACGAGGTGGAGGTTGTTAACTGCATTATCTGATACATTACAGGATACCTCTTCCGAAGGCTCAAGAAGTTCACAAATCTCACCACATGCCTTAGCGCACTATCCACAAGTCAACTGAAGGCTCCAGTGCCAAGCTTGACCATCTACTATATACAGATCATTCATACCTCGTACGTCTGCTGACTGGAACCACCTTTCCACATCCAGCGCCACAATTGTTAATCCTGTTGATTTTAAAAATTATGTATCAGTACTACTAGAACTTGATTCATAATTTGATTGTTCTATTAACTTGTACGTTATAATCTCACCCACTCTGTAAGGCCTTCGTGTCCTGAGCGTGCCAAGAAATGAAATTAAATGAAATCTCTAGGGACAGGGGCCGCTTGACTTACCTGAACATTCACCTCTTTGCCCTCTTGCAGGCTGCAGAATGGTATTTAAGAGATAATCGAAGTGAGCATGATACTGGAGCACAGTAGACTTCGGGATTGAAGAATGCCCCCTGCACGTCCCATGAGAAGATCACAAGACTGACATGATCTCCAGAATCTTGCATTACTACCTCGGAATGAGGATGCGGCAGTGCTGCAAGCAGGACAGCAAAAACATAAGGGAGGAGTCCCAAAACAAGAAAAAGCAGGCCCGGCAGTGCTCCACCTTGCCTCTCAGGGAATCATTTACAGCACTGAAGGAGGCCTGTTCACATCTGGGTATTTGACTCCGCTTCTGCTCAGCTCTGCCTTATGAGGCCAGTCCTTGGATTCTACAACACTTGGAAAGAGGGTGAGTTGTTTATGCTGCCTCATTCGGACTCACTGCCAAATTATTCATCAGCATCAGGAAGGTAGATGATCCAAGTCACTGTGTGTGCCTCAGGACGATTACCGACACTGGAAAGCCTTGCATAGGCGAAGAGGAACGGAAGGTTTTGCATCAGTGACTGCATACGAGTTTAGAGTGTACCTCGTTAGGTCCAGTAGTTGTTCAATATGAAAGGCAGAGCTCCCAGGTCTTGAACAGCTGTAGACGTTTGAAGCCGACAGCCCATAACAAGCACAAGCGTAAGCCTTGGGTCCTGTCTTCACAGCACCAGCGAATTGAAGACCGTGATCTACAAAAGTGAAGATCTGCATAGAAATCTAAAAGATTACTGCATTTGAATAAACAATTTTCAGAAATCACATGCTGCCATAATTGTAGCTCTAAATGTCAGAACAATAGCAGCTTCATTTACATTTTTATTTCACCTTGTGTTCCCACAGTTAGGCAGTGTGACAATAATGCTCTAGCTGTGCTTACATGCATTGCTTGGAAACCAAGTTTTTCAAATTCGTCTTAGATCTTTCTTTCCACACCAGCACTATATAAAAAGGTTTTAATATCAACTTGAACAGGTGCCTGATGCTAAAAAGAGGAGCACCGCTTCATTGGCATAAACCTTTCAAACACGTGGCTACCATAACTCTCAGTCAGCGGATTCGAATTCATGCAGAGGTGACCACAATATAACGGAAGCTTATTGCAGAAAAGTACTCGGATTTACGTTGCGTATCGAAATGCCCCCGGGTGGTCTCAATTAGTCATCAGACTTCCGTTGGGACGTGTCAGATGCGCTTCGTTAGTTTGGCACAAAAGTGTGTATTTTTCCCAGATTTTGAAAGCCAACATCTTTCTTGAAATTAGAGAATTATTTAAAAAATGTGTGGTAATGAACCCGAATTGCGCTATTGAGGATGGTTTATTACAAGTAAAAAGTTAAATTCAAAGCTTCTTTTCCTTCGGGACAAAATATGTTTTCGTAAAAGGTGTATACACAAGAATCCTATATTTTCAAAGCCGGTGCAGACACAGCTAAGCAAATAAAAAAACACGGCTATGTAAATAAAAACAACAGACAGGGCTTGTTCGAGGCGGGGTTTAAGCCGCACGTCCGGAGGCTTCCTGGCCTTTGACGACGACCATTCCCCGAAGTGAAGAACCCAGGGGTCCAGTGGAGGTGGGAGAATTGGTAAAGTAACGAACGGTTTAAATACATGGTAGCGATACAGTCGTCAAATCCGAGAGAACAACTGGAGCCGTCTCACGCCCCGCCTTATATAGGGTCCGTTTTCTCCCTCACTCTCCGCCAGGGCAGCAGGTGCGACCGCCGAGTGCGTAGCAGAAAAGTCCGCCGCGTCGTAGCCAGAAATGAGTCATAGCCATGGTTCTCCGCAGTTAGGCCAGGCCTCTCTCCCCTTCCGGAGCGCACGAACCCACACGCACACACACACACGTCCCGTTGACGTCACGGACGCGTTGAGACACGTTTTGGGCAGGCTTCGACAGGTGGCCGGCAGTCCTGACACGTCGGGACTCGTTTCGGGACTCGTTTCCGCAGCGTTGAAACTCGGAAAAGGTTGCCGAAGGTTCCATTCTTAACAGGCTGTACCTTCCTCATACGGCAGCCTAAATACACTGTTGTAAATGTCACAGTTACTCACTCATACTTTTTCAAAAGAAACTAATTCCTTTTCGTGGGACAGGTTCTTGGCATCGCCTGGAAAAAAGCTTCTTTTGCAACACACAAGTGCACTGCAGGAAAGCCGCAGCGAATTCTCGGGACCGTGCAAATTCGCGTCCAGAAGCTTGTTTTCACACTGATTCAAAAGCTGCATACTGTTAAGGGCTGAAGGACGGACAGGCTGGAGACCGGGTTAGGGCTATATGGTGACGATGTTTTAATGGGACATGAGATGATTGTAGCGTCCGGTGGTAAGTCCCATTCCGTCTCCGCCGCGCGTGTTCGCGGGTCCCCCTTTTATAGCCCGGTGACGTGATGATGTTGCGTCACCGGCGGGATCCTGGTGATTGGTGGTGGCTGCTGGCTTGGATGAAGATGAGGTACAGCAGCCACTCTTATTGGCCCGGAGGTTTATGTCGTCGCAGCAGCAGCTTCTCTTGATGTTGGAGAAAGAGGAAGACGAAGACCCGTTGGTGTTGGTTACTTGAGCTGATGTTCGCAAGCCTTGTTTCCGGGTCTTCGTGAGGGTCTCTGCCAAGCGATGGTGTTGCGGACCGTCCCTGTAAGTGTGCCAGATGGAGCACGGCGTCGCCGGGGCTTGGAACGTAACAACTTCCCCGGCAGCAGGGTGGTCTCTTTCAGCAGTGCCAGCTTCCAACTGGCCGATGAAAAGACCTCAGGAACGCCGCGGCTGACGGGCATCCTGAACACACGAAAGAACAGAGACCAAGACAGCAGGGAACACAGGCACCAGACTCGAACCGCAAAGAGCCGTCAAGCCTTCACTTTGTTCCTGCTGTGCCCCTCACGCATTTGTTCACGAACATCCGATATGACGCTGACAATGATCATGAATAAAACATTTCGAAAAAACGGCGCTATCTCATCGACAACCCGCTGTGATCGTTGGACAGAGCCAAACCTTAAGAATGTCCCGTGATGCGTTAATACACTGCAAACTTCAGAAGAGAAAATGACCCCACTTCCCGTAGTTTACACATGTAAACTTTTTAGGAAGGACAATGCGCTTGTCGTTTAAACGAACTCCTTAGAAAACATTTTTAAGCTGTTAAGTACACTGTGCTGCGAATGCGCTAGATTTAGCTGTACTATACTGCAAGTGTAATTACTCACCTCGAGCTCAATATACATAGACAGATGCTTCATATTCTTAAGGCACCCCGAGGAAAACTTTATTTACAACTACAATCTTCGCTCCTACTGGCATACGCAACCTGCAGGAATCTTATATCTTTGTTCCAACGTGGCAGGATTTAACTTAAGGTACTTGGGACGTTGCCGGGGGTCTGTCGTGGCGACTTCAGTCAAGTTCGTGAACGAACTGCTTCTCCGTTCGAACTGCCTGATTGCGCCTATCTTAATCAAGGTGTCTTTTATTTGCTCGAGGATGTCACACTTATAGAACGGAAGCAAGTACGCTGGAAAGAAAGTTTTTTCTCTTTCGGCACATCAGTGAAATGTGGCCTGGTCGATGACAGACGTAACATATGATTGGTTTTCGTGATTCACAACCACTGGTAGCAGTCTGCTGGGTGTTAGTATCTTCAATTTGTGGGTTTTGGAGCTTTACCAATTTACGTTTCCACTTTCTTTTCTTCTTACTTTTGGACTTACTACTTTTGGTTTTCGGGTTTTCTGCTACAGAAAGCTTATCGTCGTCGCTCAGCTGGTGTCGCAACTCGTATGCGTCGGCAAGCTCCGCAGCTTTCTCGGCAGTCGTCACCTCTGGTTTGAACTTAACACAGTCCATCACAGATAGTGGAATACTCCAGAGAAACTGTTCTAGACAAAGCATCTCTATCACTTTATCGTGATCTCCAAAGACTCCTGAGCTTTTCAGCCATTCCACCATGTTGGCTCGCAACGTGTAAGCGAAGTCAGCATAGGACTGGCTTGGCTCTTTCTTTCCATTCCTAAACTTCTGGTGGTAGGCCTCCGTGGACAACTTGTATCTTTTAAGTAGGCTCGCCTTCACACAGTCATAGTCTGAAAATTGCTCATTTGTGAGTCTAGCTATCACTTCTGCAACTTTGCAAGGCAACAGTGCCAGAAGTCGAAATGGCCATGACTCCTTTGGAAACGACATGCGTTGACAGACTCGCTCAAAATTAACTAGAAACAAGCCGATGTCGTTTTCAATCTTAAATGGCTGCATTAACTCGCACATCTGAAAAGGTTCCGTTCCACTGGCTAAATTCTTAGTGTTAATGCTCAAAACTCCGCTCTCAAGTCCTAACCTTCTGAGCGCTAGCTCTTCTCGTCTAAGGTCCGCTTGCTTTTCTTGTTCTGCGGCCTCACGAGCCGCCTGCATCTCTTTCTCTCTTCGTTCCTCTAACTCCAGAGCCGCGTGTTTTTCTCTTTCTTTTTTCTCAGCAATGCTATTCCAGACAACCTGGATCTCATCTTCAGGGATTGTTTTCTCTATCTCTGCGATTAGATGACCTTTTCTGACCGCTTTGGGAATATCAATTTCTAGGGCTCTGCTCAGCTCCAATAGCGCTTCCTTTCTTAGTTTCCGAAGATCCATCTCAACTCTGGGGGTCAGTCAAACAGTACTGTGATAGTCTATCAGAACTCTATCGACCTAACTTTTCAAATTACAAAAAATACGTACTTCAAGACAAACTCTCCATAAAACCTGCGCTCTAAGCGTCTTATGGTACACTACACTCAAAAGAACATGAAAACTTCAGCAGAATCCTTCCTAGAAACCTTTTCCAATGTTGAGCTCACCTTTGGCTCAAAGGAATCCTACGGGAAACTCACAACAGGGCAAAACAAGGCCCGCATCTAAAGTAATATTAAAATTGCATTTAAAGTTTCCTTGCATGCCGGACTGCTTATTTCCCTTAGAGTAGTCACGGTGTCTACCAGGCTGCACAAAATTCACAGCTTGCGTCAAAACAATTCTCTTAAGAACTGGCTCTGCCTCGGAACCAAACAGTCACTCGTTGAGAAGCGTTCAACCTCATTGAATCTGTTTCGAAATTTTCGCCTTGCGGGCGTTACAACCTCTCAAATCCCGAGAACAAAGCACATTTTTGTTAACCTAGGAACGATTATGGAGACTCGGCAGCTCCCCGAAATTCAAGCCCAATACCCGCGAAACCCGGCCACCCGATCTCTGCCCTTCCGCCCGTCCTACCAGCCAGATGTCAGCGACGTCGTTCCGATGTCCGCAGAAGGACCAGGCACCATTGACTTCTGAACCTTGGGCCGTGCTCAGGCGCTGGCTCAGGGCGCTCAGGGACGTTCGACACCGGCTGACACCTCTTCTTCCTCAGCTGGAGTGTGGCCGCTGCGCTCATCCGGGCCAGGAAGGATCCCACCGCTGCCACCAGTTGTTAAAAGGACGGACAGGCTGGAGACCGGGTTAGGGCTATATGGTGACGATGTTTTAATGGGACATGAGATGGTTGTAGCGTCCGGTGGTAAGTCCCATTCCGTCTCCGCCGCGCGTGTTCGCGGGTCCCCCTTTTATAGACCTTTCCAATGTTTACAAAATCACAGTCCAGCGTGCGATCTTCACAGCCCAGCACGTGCGTGTTCGTCGCTTCGGAAAGCGAGCAAAGCACGCGCCATACGCACGAACGCTCAAAATGGCACCGGCCACAAGCTCGTTTTTGGAAAGGTCTATAGCCCCGGTGACGTGATGATGTTGCGTCACCGGCGGGATCCTGGTGATTGGTGGTGGCTGCTGGCTTGGATGAAGATGAGGTACAGCAGCCACTCTTATTGGCCCGGAGGTTTATGTCGTCGCAGCAGCAGCTTCTCTTGATGTTGGAGAAAGAGGAAGACGAAGACCCGTTGGTGTTGGTTACTTGAGCTGATGTTCGCAAGCCTTGTTTCCGGGTCTTCGTGAGGGTCTCTGCCAAGCGATGGTGTTGCGGACCGTCCCTGTAAGTGTGCCAGATGGAGCACGGCGTCGCCGGGGCTTGGAACGTAACAATACTTAGTTCAGCACGCGACCAATGACGTTCATTTCCAAAGGGTACAAGGCCTCACTGGACCACCTTATGTTTAGGGCACTCGTTTCCATTTGCTAAGCTAGAGGCAAATGATATGAGAAGGAGCTGAAGAAGCTGCTATATTTTTTTAAACTTTGTTGTCGAACTTTGCCGGGCTACTGCTTAGGAGAAATATCTTGTCAAACAAAGTGAGTGACATAGTTCTAGACAAACATATTCTAAATTAGAGGTAAATAAACCTTGTTAGTGTCTCCAAACCATGTGTGTATGCTGAAGTTTCAAACAAAGCGCTATGCAATAAGCTGGATTTGGAGTTTACAGTGTCTATCAAAAATACTGATAATAAAGCCGACCAGAATGTTTTTGTATAGTCGGTTCACACCAAAAAGCATCAAAATATGGTAATTCAAATGAACGAAAAAACGCCACCATCAATGTTTGTGAGCGAGCCACTAAAACCGAGTCAAAAATAGTCCACGCCACACAAATAAGGCGAGTAAATGGAGGAAAGTGTAGAAATGATTCTGTTCTAGGTTCGACGCAATGCAAGTTTTACTTTTAGAGGTTAAGTGGTTTAAGTAATGTAGTGCGGCAATGTTGATAGAGTCCATGATGAGCACTATCATGTTGTATATGGCAGGTACCATTTCAAGGTGGCATTTAACCTGATCAGCAACTTTTCTGTTGATGACGAAGTGATCTGCGATGAGCCTTATGATGTGTTTAACAAAACAGTTATGTAGGAGGTCATAAATAGGAAAAGAGAGAGAGAGATAAGGAATCTGGAGAAATTAGTTATCATAAAATTGACGCCGGCTAGAAAGAAGGAAAGACGTTTTATGCACGTTGGTTATGCATGTGCACAATAAGTGTACAGACGTGTAACTTCTTATTGAACTACACAAATAAAACCATGGAAAGTAATAATTGACTAAAGCTGTGCACAAGTGTGGCGACAGACGGCTCAGTGAAAAAGCAGTCAACGACATGGGACGATATTGAATGCCCTGTCAAATTCTGCGGAAATTATGTACGTGTCTCTGCCCTTGTGAGCCTCTTTGCACTGACAGAGCGCGAATAAATAACCAACCGTGATAACTGAACTGTCCAGTAATATGAATCTTAAAACTGCGCCAGGTAGAAAGAAATTGCATCCATACTGGATAATATAAGTAGGGAGGGTACTTATCGCTCGGTCTCCCCACGTACCTCCCACAAGTATCACCTAGCCTACAACACTTCATCTTAACATCTGATACTCGTGCGACTCCCACAAGCTCAATTATTCCTTTATTTGCAAGAGTTCAAAGTTTGGGACCTAGACTTCAGATTCAAGTTCTACTGTGGTTCAAAGTATCCTCAAGAACTGGCAAGGATAGCTGAACATGATGGTTAAGCTGAGACTGGGGTGGGAACAGAAACATGATGTGAAAAAGACAGAAAGAAAATGAAAGAGAATGTCTAAAAAAAGTTGTTGTAGCTGTTAGCGTTCATTGTCTGCGATAGCGCTTATACATTAGAAATCCAGATTGCATGATAATCATATGGGCGTCCATTATCTTCTGATGTATGACTATGGCACCAAAGTCCTAACATTGATTTCAATGCAGAATGGGGTTAGGAAACTCCTGAAAGAGTTTGTAAAGCCACTATAGTATACAAGCAAGATAGAACTCTATCAGTTCATGTTGTACATAAAATGTTGTAAACACAACGTTTTATTAAAATAATGAGTGGCTTGTTTCTGCAGTGAATTCTCAAAAGTTATTTGGATAGTCATATTTAGCATGACTGACTCCTCGTCTGTGACTATAAAGCTCTGTTATAAAATTATGGAAATATTTAGAATACTTCGACAGGCTTCCTACTGCAACCTGAAGCTCTAAATGTGACACTGAGACATTACCTAAACCAGACAAATAGCCGTGTAAAAAAAAAAAAGCTCAGATCGTTCTCAAAACAAGGCCAGTGCAGCAGAAGACAAATTAATACAGGCTTAATCAAACATGGCAACATTCGGAGGACAGAATGTGGTAACGAGGGACAAATGTACCCAAAAAGGTGCTAAGCAACTTTCCATCCTCTTCGAATATATCATTTTCAAACACTGCTTCGACAAGAGGCCACTGATTCTGCAATGCATGGTTGGTGTCGTCTTATAATAACCTACATCAAGGCTGGATTATTATGAACAAAGCCTATACACCCAGCTTTTGGTAGATGAGAGCCAATAATAAACCTTCCGGTAACAGTAAAGTTTGGTGCCATCTACTGGAGCTTTGCGTGCTAATCTCGGGCCATAAAACTGAGAAATGGTGGCCTTCTTATGACATACTAGTGTTCCTCTGATGCACTGAAGTGACAATATAAAGCAAAAATACAAAACAAATATTCAGCCTCTACTCGAGCGATTTTTTTTTTTCATGCCACCAATACCGCCTCAAATGGTAATCACAATAAGCCACCGATGTACGACAATAATTGAGTAGGGATGCCTCTTAATTTCGACAGACATCGCCAAAATGAACAGGAATGTGTGAAAAAAGGGCTCGCAAATGAAGCATCATGAACATTGATACTCGAGAGTGGAATCTACACTCGAACTCTTTTGAGTGCCATAATGTTTGTGCTGTGCAGGTAGCTTTCCTGTCGCAAATGACTTTGCTGTCAAATCATGTGCTGGGTAACATAGGGGGAACAAAACAGTGTTATAGACAAGAGTGTAAGGATAATATATCAACAATTCAGTGAAGGACGGCATCCGGTTACAAATGAACAGCATGGACACGTTTGTCAAACTGTAGTCATGCCAGTGAATATTGCACGTGCTAAGCAAGTCATGTTCACAACAGACGGATAACAGTGCAGCACGTTGCTGCCAAGGTGAATATAAGTGTAGGCCGTCTTGAAACAATTATTCACAAGCACTTGCTGTTTCGAAAACTCTCTGCAAGGTGGGTTCCTCGACAACTGACATTTTATCGGGGGCTGGCATGCATTATGATACGTGACGAGCTCCTGATTCCGTTTAGATTTGAGGTTTAGCAATTTTTGTGACCAGCCATCAGATGCTATGAAACATGCGTGCATCATTCACCCTTGAGAATAAGAGCAGCAGCATGGAGGGGCAACACAAGGGCTCCCCGCCACCCAACAAAAGCAAAGCGCAGCTGCGTCTGCCAGCAAGCCGATGGGAACCGTCTTGTGGGGCATGCAACCTGTCGACCATGTGTATTTTTTATAAAATGGACGCAATTAGTGCCCACTATTACTGAGCTATACTGATTAGTGATGTCATACAAAATGCCGTTTGCAAAAATAAGGCCCTGGGGTTGTTTTGTCGAAAAGTATTTTTTTTTTTGTCCATGATAGTGCCCAGCCACACGGGGCCAATTTGACAGCAGCAACTCTGGCTGAAATATACTGGGAGAATTTGTTTGCCTCGTGTGCCTTACAACCCGAAGTTAGCTCCCAGTGATTACCGTATCCTAGGGAAAGTGAAACGGTTCTGCACTTGGGAAAAAAAAAAAAAACACGTGGATTGCGTTCATTTGGCCATTAGAATAACAGATACCACAATTCTGTTTCAATCCAACATGCCGGGTAGCCATAAATGAAATTCAAAATAGGGGAGTCCCGCCTCACTAGGCTTGTCCAGCCAAAAGATTCGTCGATGACGTCGTATACAGTGACGATATTTCGCGTTTAACAATATTTGAGCAGAAAATGTTCTGGGTATTCGGGTTCATGGAGTAAAAAGACTAGATTTCGCTTCGAAGTTATTTCAAGAACCTCTTCAGCTTCCTTTTAAACAACATCTGGGGGGAAGAAAATTCCAGACAGATGAAGCGCTACAGAAAGAGGTCCTGCAGTGGCTACGGCAGCGGCCCAGTTTCTTTAACGCCAAAGGCATCAGGGGGCTGCTGAAACGATGCATGCGGTGCCTGGACACTCACGGGGAATAATTTTTTGAAAAGCTTACTTAGTTTGATGCGTATCAACTTTTTCATTTCCTCTGAAGGAATAAAAGATCTGCTTAGCCTTAACAATATGAAGCCAGACTTTTTTCACGAGCTAGAAGTCTTTTTCAGGTAAAGCTTTCTGAAATGCAAATTTTACGTCTAAGATTACAAAGACAAATAATTAATGACACCCAAAGGTTTTGTACACAAATGCTTATTTGTTCCGCAGTCATCACCAAGAGCAATTCTTACCCTAAAAAAGAAAGGGTAAGGTTCAACACAAGGCAGAGTTGAGCTTACTAACAGACCAGTGCCAACACACAACAGGGTGTCACAAAAGAAAAGTTTCACGGTGTTTTTTACCGCAAAAATAAACTAGGCATCGCCGAACGCTCATTCTCCGCCCAAAGGTAGAGCTAGAGGTCACAACCAGCTGCCAAAGTTTCAGCCCGATCCGATAACTTAATCAAAAGTTATAAACGATTTTCTAAAAATTTCAATGGGAAAATAGAGCCTATTTTTGCCCGTTTCCGGTTTCTGGCGCCATAGAGCCCCATGCATTCCAAAACTCTGTCGGCCGCCGTTTTCCCATTGAAATTTTCAGAAAATCAGTTATGACTTTTGATTAAGTTATCGGATCGGGCTGAAACTTTGGCATCTGGTTGTGACCTCTAGCGCTACTTTTGGACGGAGAATGAGCGTTCGGCGATGCCTAGTTTATTTTTGCGGTAAAAAAAGATGTAAATTTTCTTTTGTGACACCCTGTACATGCACCTTGCTTTTAAGGATACAGTTTCCCTTTTATCGTTTGTTCTATTTGTGAAATGGCGACAACAGAGGCAGTCAGGTGAGACAGTTTGCTGTTTATCTGACTGCCTCGGTGCAGTGAGGATAATAAGCAAGCCGTATCTTCTACGCCTTGAGGAATGTCATAGCGGGTACGCGCAGTCGCACATTTCATGCGGCCAAGATCTATCAAAAATGACGTCTGGCTTAATGGTTACATATCTCACGCGCGCACTAAATGAGCACGAATGCAGTCCTCAGAGCGGTAACCGTGGTAACGCTTGCAGTTCTAAGCGCGCACAGCTGTCGAGGTCCGAGCGAGCCCAAGCCAACAGGATAAAGGCTAACAATGTAGTGCTGCGCACCGGATAACGACATATCAGTTGATTAAAATCACGCTGAACTAAAACTTACGTCACATGCAGGTAAGGAGTGAAAAAAGTGAAACTTATTAGCCAACTCGCTCAACACAAAACGTTGAAGTTCGCTGAACCAACACCACCACTCCGATCTACTCCGATTAGCTTCGACCCGCCACTCCGCCATTCTGTGGATGCCCCCTGAACAATTAAGTAAGAAAAAACTCTGTAAATTAAGTATTTTATTCCATTTGTATGAATAAACTGCTGTGGATCCTTCAAAGCACGCAAAATAAAGCGAAAGCGCGACAGTCCTCCATTGAAAATCCAAGGGGAACCATCTCCGTAAGTTTAGCAAGTTTAGCGGGTCGCCACCGGTCGCCCACCCGGAGGAAGAGTTCGTGGTGCTCCACATAGATGGCGCCACAGAAGAGAAAATCTAGGGAGACAATCTGGTCGCCACTTTGGCTTTCGTTTCCCCACCTGCCCTATCTTGCACACTTCTTTATACTCCGTTCGTCCATAAGCTAAGGCTACAGAGGAAGATACGTCTTCCTTGGATCAGTCACACGCCTCTCTTTCGCCACGTGATCACGCTCCCGCCATACCCACTCGCAGAAAGCCGGGTCAGGTGATAAGAGGGAGGCGGCTGATTGGTCCGGTGGACAGGTAGCTCCCACCGCAGTCTCAGCTTAGGGGTGACCAGAGTATAGAGGCAGCGCAGAAATGCCTTTCCCACATAATCCTAAAGAACATCTTGTAGAACTATTCTACTAAAAAAAACTCATAAAAATACCTTAAAGCGCATATTTTAACAACCTGCCACTGTCAATCGAAGCACACTTTGTGTGGGCGTTCGCAAGATTTCTTTTTTCTTTGCGCAAACTTCCGCCTTAGCGTCAATCATTTATTTAATTTTAAAATAGAGGGGCCACGCCATGTGATTTAGTAGCAATAGTTTCCGTGTTTTTTTTTTCCTTCCTAAAATAACAGCACAGATATCATAAAGTGCGACGTTAAGTTAAGGGTAGCGAAAATATAACGAATGACAACATGATTACCTGCCTGCTTTCTTGACAAACTGGTATTTCGTCAAATATTTTTTTTTTTTACGCGATAAAGAATTTTATCTGTCTGAAGGAGGAGCAAAAGCTCCTAACATTGTGCTCACAATGCGCCGACTTTACCTTTTCCAGCATTTTCGAGTAACGGGTGCCATCTGAGGAGTTTTCGGCGAACTGCAAATGAAGGGCGGCGTAACATGCCTCCGCCCGTCAGAACACATTGGCATCGTGCTGTTGCACCGTCTTTCATTGCTCTTTATGCCCCATACTACCAATTCTCTGAAAATAATAAAAAAAAAATTAAATACGCGCAAACGTTTGTGCTGGATATGTTGATCGTCCGTAACGTTGCCTTCAGAAAGTGGTGACAGTGATAAGCAAGATCAGGGGAGGGGGCTTACGCCTGCGCAGATGCTTACTAGGAAATGTTCCCCATCGGCACAACTACAGTCAGTAATAGGGTAAAAGCGAAGTGGAAGCTCCTCCCTCCTTTTTCCGCTTTAGCAGAGCAAACGCTGGAAAGGAATTGGCTTCCTCTCAACCGTTCGGTCTGCTAAAGAGCAAAGAGGGGGAACGAGCTTCCACTTTACTCTTGTCACCTACTGTAGGGGCATACAGAATGAGAAGGAAACTTGAACACCGTTTTCTGAAAGCTCCATAAAAACAGGAGCCGTGGCGAGACAATTACAGACTACGGCAAAGATTATGCGCACTGAAGCTCGTATAAGTAATCGCAGGGCTTTAACAATGTGCGCAAGAGCTACGATTGGAACTCGTATAGAGAAAAACGCAGTTAAGGAAACGATGTTAACTCTGCACAATGTGAACAGCGCCGAAGTGTTAGTGACTGCACATCTGAACGGCACAGCCGACAACAAACTTGTGAAATGTTGTTCTCTCAGGCTACGCGACCCTGAGAGGTGGTACGCGCCGCTTAGGTTGTTGAGTTGTCTTACACCTGCACAAAACGTACGAGTAAGGGTTCAGCAACTGCCTCCGCCAGAAACGCTTAAGTAATATGGCATCGTATTGGAGCACGAAGGAAAACAAATCCGCGACGTCAAATATTGAAAACGAGTTCCTTTCTTTTTTTTATGAATGCGACTATAATAATAATAATAATAACAATAATGCTGTATTTCTTTGATGCTTCCAGAACAACCAGCCGGTCAGAATATGGTGGCACATAATCAAGATCAAAACACAGTCCAGGTTAATAATCACATTCGACGAGAATGCCATGCAGATTAAGAGCCAAAAAGATGCAGCTCAAGCTCCCCTTTAAAAAAAAAAAAAAAAAAACATATTAGAAAATACGTCAACATGAGGAGACAAGTCATTCAAACAGCTCTGCATTCTTAATAATGGTGAAAATTTTGCTTCAATAGATGGATAAAATATGCATGAACATCTAGAAACACGAGCCGGCACATTAAATTGTAATGACGACGACAAATTAGTATCTACACGTCCATGAACTACTTTATGTAACAATAAAAGATCACGTGCAGTTCTTCATTTTGATAAGTCGCGTAAAGAAAGCTCGTTAAGGATTTATTCATAGTTAAAAAAATCTCTGAAAATATGTCATACACAATGCGAATAAATCACCTCTGAACTTCTTCGATCCTTGCTGCATCAGTTAGCGTTAGCGAGTTCCATACGGGACTACAAAACTCGAGCCTAACACGAACCAAAGAACAAAACAATCGAATGATACACAGCGGATTAAAAAAATCACGCGTCAGGCGTGATGTGATCCCTAACATTCTAGAAGCAGACGTGACGATTTGGACTACGTGATATGAAAAAGAAAGGTTGCTGTCAAAATAAACACCGAGGTCACGGATTTTCTGAACACGTTCAATTGAAGCATTGCCAAGTAGATATAGATAGGAAATGATTTCACGTTTTCTACACATTGTCAGAAGTTTTGTTTTGTCTGGATTGACCACCAATAAGTTATCAGAACACCACCCTGATATGCGGGCAACGTCATCTTTTAAAAGAGCACAATCATTCGTCGACTGAATTCTTAAATAAAGCTTGATATCGTCTGCAAATAACAGCAACTGCGCATTCCTTACACAAGATTCAATACCAGAAATAAATACAAGAAAAAGAAGCGGCCCCAAGTTTGTATGCAAATATTGTATGCAAATATTGTGACTTGCACTTTAGCCACATATTTTCATGCACATCCAAAAACGCAACCGTGTCTGCAACTTTCGGTTAAGCCATGAAGTCGTCTCACGAGTGGACGAGCATTGTCTATTTTAGGGGGGGGGGGGGGGGGAGGGGGGGACTTATGGAGGCCTATATATGGCCGTACTTACCGCGAGCATTTCCGGGTTTTAACTGACGTCAAGGGTCTTGCCCTCGAAGCGGCAATGCAGTCGCACAGACTAACGAGGTTGCCGGCGCAGTTGAATGTGCGATGAAAGAAGTTCGATAAGGGACAAAAACGGAACACACAACACATCAAAATCGAACTACGTTCTTATCTGCCCATTTCATGTTAATCTTCCCAGAGCCTGCACTCGAAGGAAATGCGTGCGCACATCGTCGAGATCAACGCTTGAAATACGTCGATCTTGGGGAAGAAAAGAAACGGATCGGTTGGGTGATATTGAGAGTTTCTACCGATTGCGAACGACGGCTCAACACGCCGTCTAACCGGTCGCACCGTCGCACTTTATAAAACATCCGAATAATAGAGGCCGAACATCGAGAAGCTGTTCTGTGTCTACCGCTGTGCACCACCATGAAGGGCTGCGAGTTGTTTTTTGCCGGAGTAGTGATCGTGGAACTCCTGGCCCCCAAGGTGGAGTCGCGGTGCCCCAGCAACGACGGGATCTCCCGCGACTGTTCCTTCACGACTTGCTCAGCGGACGAGTGCGCGGCTCAAGGCTTGGAGTGCTGCCCAAAACCCTGCGGCGGATCTTGGTGTGTCAAAGGTATGGTATGTTCTCTATGTTATTGTTTCCACGCACACGCGATAATGTATTATATATAGAGACACGGTACTTGCTTTAATTTGGTTTGGCGTCGCTGGGTATAACGGTCAAATATTTGCCAATGAATATTTTAACACACCATCGCATTAGCTTAATTAATATTAATTAAAAATAATGTTCTAGAATTTTGGTGTTGTATTTGGTATCTTTAAAAATTCGAATAAAAATTATTATGGGTCATTTTTTCAATCATCCGAAAAACATGCAAAAATAAAGGTCTTATATTGTACGCGGCGAAATCTGGAGCCTGCACCTGTCTGATACAAAGTAAACTCCCTTTTTGTAGTCGGTATGTGAAATTTGAAACCATCACCGTGGGTATCTTATTGCGAAAATAAAATCACCTAGAAAATAAAGCTTCGTGTTTTGTAGGGTGTTATCAAAATAAAATTCACGTTAGGATATCTTAACCCTAAATGGACGCGAAACGACAAAATATGGTGTTATCAATGGCCTTCGTTTCGCTTGAAACATGGCTTTCTGCCTTTTATTTTGCGTAAGACTGCCGCCGAATCTGAGGTCGAGGAAACCTGACGGTAGCCTTTTTTTTTTTTTTTTCGCAGGCGTCGGTGACCGGGAGAGTCGGGCCCCGCGTGCACCTCGTGCTGCCGTCTGCCCCGGGTCCTCTCCACCCGAGGGCGGCTGCAGGAGCAGCCCCTCGCGCATCACGTGCGCCAACGTCCACTGCTCTAGGGGTCCCTGTTGCATGGACGCCTGTGGACGGCCACACTGCCGGAAGCTGCACAGTTGAATTGACCTGCACCCTTAGAAAAAAAGGTCGATATCGGGGGTGGCCAAACTGCGGCTCTCGGCTCCCTGGTAGGCGTGCCCCCCTTCCCCTCCTCTGTCCCCCAAACGAAACGAGTTCTTAACAAAAAAAAAATGAAATAAAATAAAAGCTTGCATTCTTGGCAACCGGGTACTACACTACGTACATAAAACTGGACTGCCTTTTGACACAGGCGTGTCCAGTGACGCTGTTTCATTTATTGTTATAGAAGGAATTTCGAAATATACACGCATAACGGGCGCCAGGGACAGTGGCTGGCTTGAGAGCCGTGCATTCATTTTCGCTTAGCGGTTGAAGAAACTTTCTGCTGCCAGGTGTTATTTGTTGTTGATGACAATTAAACGTGTCCCTTTTGAAAAGGACTGTTCCCTCCATATCATTTCTTGTTAAAAGTACCCCCCCCCCCTTTTTTTTTCGTTTCCTGCAAATATGAGGCCAGGTTCCCGAAACTTTCTTACGACAAGAAAGTTCGTAGATTTATCTTACGACAAAGTTACAAACTTACAAAGATTTTGCTTCGGGAATACTCAAAAGTTCTTTACATTCTCGTAAGATACATTTATGAACTTTTTTGTCGTAAGAAAGTTTCGGGAATCTGACCTCTGGCCTTTAAACATTTGTAGTATATTAATTTTCTGGTAAATAACGCAATCGTCAGCGAATGGTCTAGTTGTCAATTTATATGATGATGGTAGGTTATTGATATATATTAGAAACAATAAAGGCCTGAGTACACTACTCTTAGGGACAGCCGATGCCACAGTAACGGGGCCCGAATCGCCAGAAAAGTGTAAAACTGCTGGTCGCTTGGGTTCTGAGATACCATGGTTTGAAAAATGTATTGCACATATTTTGACAAACTTTTCTTATATCTGTGACATATCTGTATAACTTTGGCAATTCAATGCCCTCTCTGCCTGTTCAAAAATAGTACTTGTTTTGCAGCAACCTACCTGGGTGCTACATTGAAAAAACACCGGTGACCTGTTTCTTGACAACGTCATAATGCGAAAACTTTATATTTGCAAAAAATACCGTAATACCTGAGCGTTGCCCCATACGTTGATGTACTTCAACAATACCGAGTCTGCGAAAAGACACAAGTATCTTAGGGCGGCTAAAAATAAGTTTATATTCAAAGTTGCTTTCAATTACAATAGAAAAGAGCAGTTCGTAAATAAGAAATTCGTCACCTTTGAACACTGCGAAACAAGCGTCCTAGTATCCATAGGTGCTGCACATATCCGTCTTGAAAAACAAAATATACACATGCATCTTGATGCTGTACATTTTGTGACACCGAGACACACAATATCTGTACAGCATGTCAGCATTTACGCTGTAGCACCGCAAGGATACCCAATAGACTGCTACAAAGGCACTTAATATCTGCACAGACGCCCACAGATGCACCGACTTCATAGAGCAGTTGCCTTTGCATGAGGACGAAGCGCAAGCACCTTGCTGGCCGGACAGGAGCTAAATTATTTAGCCTTCTTCCCTTAGCTTTTTTCTAATGTATTACTGGCACTTACAATATTGTTGTCATCTTGTAACAAAGGTTTCTCAGTTGAATGTTTCCAGTGTTGTCTAATATATGCTTCAACTCTAACTCACAATGGGTTCATCATCACAAGCGTCAGACATACTCTTTCTTTGTCTGATTTCGCTTCTTGACATCAGTGACGGTTGGCAGGGAGTGTCTTTGACTGCGGAGTTTCAGTTTTCCGTTTCTTTTGTTTGGCATTCTTATCATTAATTCGAAAATTCATCTTGCTGCAAAAATGTCACAAGAAAAGGCACAAGCGTTTTCTTGTCAACACGTGTTTCAAAATGAACTCTCTTGTGTGTTCATTTTCACAGGCGTCGAAGTCGGAAATCTCCTTTTTGGCGAGTAGTTCCATTATGAGATATGTAACAAGTCGGCGCTGGCTGGCCATCACGGATTGGTGAACAACATAGTTGTGCCCTACAGAATTTACAGCAGGAAAAACAAGCCCTCCTACAAAGAGTTTCATTGTGAGAGCAGCGTCTTGCTCTGCGAGCAAACTGTAGCCAACTTGTTTCGTGCTGTCGATGCGGCCTCACATTTTTCGCCCCTCAGGTTTTTCAAGGTGGTGTAGACTGTACGGTTGGCCACATAACCCAGGGCCAGGAGGGTATGTCTTATTTTTTACAGCCCATGGCCAAATCGCAGGTATACCACGTTGCAAGTATCCGCTCGCTTGTGAAAAACTTCCCAGTTTCCATCCTTGCTAGCTGTAGTGGTCGTTGACAGCGTGCTCCTCAGCAGTATTTTGTTTTCACCTTCGTAAATGTGCCTTGTATACATGTGATGTTAGAAACAAGCCAGTTGCCTATATATTCCGAAGCGATCTTCTAAGCTGTCAGTTTTCAGCTTGTCTCATGAAGGCTGTACAGTAGCCCGATTTCATCAAAGCAATTTCCGGGATGTGTATTTGAACGCTTCTGCAGGAAATAGAACGAAGAAGGAGGAAGCCATATTATTCCAAAGAAAGATAATGTAATCAGGAATGGTTATAAAACTACAAAAAAAGTATGCTAAAGTGGTTCCGTATTTGAGAGAAAACACTGGCATTGTTTTGATCCGGCATTTTGAATCACAAACATCAAAATTATTTTTTAACTTAATTCACTGAATGCCGAATGCGCTATAATATTAATAATAATAATAATAATAATAATAATAATAATGATAATAATAATAATAATAATAATAATAATAATAATAATAATAATAATAATAATAATAATAATAATAATAATAATAATAATAATAATAATAATAATAATAATAATAATAATATGTATGCTCCAGAGAGCTACCTGGTGTATGGTGTGATTCCTTGAGGAGCTCCCTGAATGGCTCGAGCTAAATTTTTAGCATATGCCTCTGTTGTATGGATATGTGAACTACTCAATGAACCATATTCCGGCTTGTGTGCACACCAAACTACAGCTCAAAGACCCGCTAAAATATAGGTCTTACTAGGGAGTTGTTACAACGCCCTATAGTTGTAAAGGATCATTTCTGCGCTCCGATGACGATACGCAAAAAACGACACGATGTAGTTCTGTTGTTGTTGTTATTTTTTATTAACATCAATGTGCTGGTTGCAATTGTGATAATTTATCATTTGCATACTTTGCAAAAATGATTCCAATCTGAATTCATAAATCAAGTCATTTTTATTTAGTGCTGCGCCTACAAGTAGCGACTAGATCAGCATTTGAATATGTTGCTTCCAGGCCACACATAAATCAGTCCGAAGTATGCATTCAGCGAAAAATAAAAACAAGAAGAGTAAAGATATACGCACTACATCCTGCACCTCGACCGGAAGTGGTTACACGCAGGACACGAAACTCATGTAAAACGAAAGGTTCCAACGAGTTTCCGAAGTGGTGGCGTAGGTTATTGGTATAGTGTCTGCATCAAGGGGTCTCCAGACAGGATACTACAAAACTCACAACTCCGACAAATCGTGCGGCGCTCCGCTTCCTGCCACCGGGGGGAAATTTCCCGCTGTTAAATCTGCCGGGGGGAAACTTCCCCCGTCAAATCTCCCCCTCGCTACCTCCACAGCGGCCTTGCTCTGCTCATCACGTTAGTCCGGAGGGCCACTCACACGCTCTGTTGGCTGTCGGTCAATCACTCAAGGCCTCCGCCGCTTTGCAAGTCCCGAAAACGGGAAAGGAGACTTTAGGGTGAGGTGGCAAGCCAGGCAAGCGCGCATCGTGTCCAAGGTCGTGTCGTCTTCCAGCAGTTCTGTGGATTGGATCGGATTCCCGCGGCTCTTATGTTCCCAACGTACCTTATATAGACAAGCAAACCTGGTTGGCTAGGAGTTTAATAAAATAAAATATAGATTCTTAAGTTCTCAGTTCTTATACATACAACTAAAAGTCTCACTGTTGCGCACTCCACTTTATTTTATTTTTTTTCGAGGTACGAACGCGGATCTTGACAAAGAAAGCTGAGCCGGGGCGGCCGAGACGCGCACTTCGACGCAGGAATCTCGCAAATCCACCCGAAGCCGGACCTCTTTGGCCTTCCGGCGACGGTGGAAGCGAGGTCGGTGACTTCGTGAGCCGCGGGAGATAGACAGCAGCAGGCACACCATTGACAGGTGGCGTGTGACGTCAAGTCTGACGACGACCGACGTCGAAGAAAAGTGGAGGAGGCAAGGAGGAAAGTCGTGAATTTGGCTTGGCCGCTGTCCAGACAGACATATGACCGACGACTACAGGACGCTTCAATTTCGACGATTTTTGCAGGAGTCGTGTGGCCTGGCGATTTTTGTAGTGGCCTGTTTGGACAGGCCTTCATACGCAGCGGACCCCGGCTCGATGCCGGGGTCCGCTGCGTATGAAGGACGTATGTTGTACTGCTCTCATGCAGTACAACATTTGTACTGCATGAGAGCACCCAACAACCATCGAACTGAAACGTACGAGAAGACGGTTGTGTTGTATTCCAAAATGTGTTCGATGTCACTCGAGAGTTGAACATACGACCCTCGGCGTTCACACTCGCGTCTAGCGTTGTTCTTGTTGGTTCCTGTTGCCTCATCGTCACGTGACCCAACCCGCAGGAATAGCTCAACAAAGCCACCGAAGAAACGAACGCTAAGAACGACCGTTAGGGAGAAAAAAAGAAAAAAAAAATAGTTTTGTTTATGGAAAACTTTATCACTAAGCCTTTTTTCTCAAAATTATAAAAAAAAAATCATTCTGGGCTATTCTCGTGTTTATTACGACTAAAAATAAATTAAATGCAAAAAAGTGAAAGCCGTTTACAACTCCCTGTAACACCGATAGAGCGCAGCTCTTGAGGAGGAGGAGGGAAGGGTACTGAGGGGGGGGGGGGGGGCGTCATGTGACCTCGGGGAGGGGGTCACGTGACCTCGAGGGGTCACGTGACCCCCCTTCCCAGAGGTCACCGAAGGTATCCGAGGTCCTCCCGAAGGAACCCGAGGTCCTCCCGAGGTCCTCCCGAGGTCCTCCCGAGGTCCCAATGGGGGGGGGGGGGGGGGTTACGGTTAACGCCGACGCCGCTCTAAAACGCAACGCCGTACACCGTGGCGTCACTTTTTTTTTGTTTGCATTGCGTCAAGCGTAGAGGAAAAGGGAAAGTAAAACGGAACGCGCATTGCAAAGAAGCCAACTGTCACGGGAGCCTTGCGAAGCAGCGCACTATCAGTTCAGCCTACTCATGGACATGCCCCTTGAAGGGAGATACGGAAGCGCTAAGGCTTTAGATCTAGGTGGTGTTGGGACAAACCCTTTTTTTAAATACCTCAAGTCTCCTTGAGCTGCGGGACAAAAAGACATGCCAGTCTTCGGTGCTAATTCAGCATTTACTGGGCCTCACTTACGACGTGTCTGTCCGCTCCCCGTGCCTCACAGCAGGGTTGTTGCAGTGGGAGCTTGTGAAAAGTTTCCACCCCCCCCCCTTTCTACGCCACATGCTCCCCCTTCTTTGCAAATATCAGCTGATCTTCCAACATCTTATCTATTTTTGTGCAGGAATGTTTGTTGGCGAGCAAGCCTACCACTAAAATTCGAAAGTAATTTGCAATTTGAGTAGAAGTTACTCGGAAAAAGTAATCAAAGTAAACTACTAATTACCGAAATAAAAATGTAATTAAAAGTTACTAAACTACTCAGAAAAGTAGTCAAGCTACAGTAACTGAGCAGAGTAGTTTAACTACGTACAAGAGTAAGGCAAGAAAAGGCGTTGAAACGCGACGAAAAACAGCAAATACAACGCATCCGCCAAGGAATGGAGGGGAGAGCGGAGCAACGAGTTGAAGCAACCTAATGGCGGCCGCGTCACGTGATCCCTAGATGCAAGGCAGCGCTATGCGGATGAAAAGGTTTATACCCTACTAATATGCCTGTGTAAATAGGTCTACATTAAGGTGCAACCCCACCGTGCATAACGTTTTGGTGCTTTTTGATGGCTTATAACTTTCTTTCTCAAATTAAATAGCTGTTTTTCGACAATACGTTAATGTCTCGATATTACGATTATTTTTAGTAGTTAGTTAATTATTCAGCTTTTAATAGACTACAGTCTCTAATATTGAAAAAAATTATTTCTCGAGTTATAGCGTCCCATCGTCCACGATATTTTACGTAACCATTCGGTTGGATGTAATAAGTTAAAAAAAGTAAGCAACGAACTGTACAGATAATGTATATTTTAAAATAAAAATAAAGATTAAAATGGTATTATTTTATGGCGCTATAAAAATGGAAACACGTCAACTAATCAAAATAACGAGACATTAAATGATGAAGCATCCTCCGATACTACATTTTCCAGAACTTCCATATTAATATATTACACGTTAAGAATGTTATAAGACCTCAAACGTTTGCCATTCAGTTACGGCAAATTATAGTTTCCTAATATAAAATACAGATGGCGACACGTGTTCGAGAACAGCTTGATGTGCATTTTCCGTCGTGTGCCGCTTGGAACCCCATGTGAAAGACAGAAAAAGCGCCAGATGTCAGGGAACACTGTAGTCAGGGTGTCAGATGCCTGGATGCCCGCAGTGAGCGAGCCAGAGATGTCAGAACTACAAGCGCGAGACTGCGGGTGCACCACAGCTACTTTCGCGCGCGTTCTACTGTTCGTCGGTACCACTGATCTCAATGACAATTGCTGGATCGCGTTTGCCCGCTCCGCGAATGCGGTCACTGGCGGCCATCTTTAGGTAGAGTTATATCACCTCTAGCCAAGAAACAGCTGCTGAAGCCACTTGGCAGCCACCATCATCCATCCATGGCAGACGGCGTTTTGGCAGTTGTGGTGGCAGGCTGCCATTAAAATAGCGTGGGTGATATTCCGTGATTGATTGAAATTGTTTGACGAAACATGTTTTTAAAACCCGGCGTGAACGGTAGCCCGGTCTTTGAGGACCCGGTGAAGGTTTCACGAAATCGCGCAGCACCGGGGAAAAGCAGCACAGCACGCATCGAAAGTCGCAGCGAAAGAAGCATCGAAAGCAGACGCCGGTACATAGTCTGATTTCGATGCAAGCTGCGCTGCTTTCCCCCGGTGCTGCGCTTTCGTAGAACTTTCGCCGGGTCCTCAAAGACGAGGCTACCGTCCACGCCGGGTTTCAAGAATCTGCTTCGACGAACAACTTCAATCAAGCACGAAATATAACCCACGGTAGAGTGTACTAGATCTACGGCTATTTTATGACAGCCTGCCGCCATTGCGCTGTCCGCCATATTACTATGATGGCTAGAGATGATATAACTCTACCTAAAGATGGCCGACCGTGGCCGAATTCCGGTCCATAGGCAGAGCTGGTCAAACGCGATCCAGCAATTGTCATTGAGATCAGTGGTCGGTACACATACCCGACACGATACAAATGAAATGCGCGCCATGAAATGCATTCTGCCATTTCAGATTCCGCCACATATGTGAAAACATTTTTATGATTTTATCACTTGCAAAAATCATTTCCGGATTCAAACTATGCTTGTCGGAATGGTTTGACTATATTTTGTTTCAAAAGCCACCTCCGTGGCTCTTAAGTGGAAATAATATTAAATCACAACACAAAACATTAAATCGTCTCAGTGTCTCTGAGCCAACGCGCTGGTCAATGAATTCATATTTGTCGGGCTTAAATATCGGACGAGGTGCCCGCAATCCGACGGAGGCAAATCGGAAATTTTGGTTGCACGTCAAACGATCTCCAGTTATACCCCTGTCAGACGGGCTAATTTAGTGCACTTCACCCAAGTGTACTTCGCCTGTAGTGTCATTTCTGTAGTGTGCCACACGGCTTCCTCCTGAGGAACACACTTGGCTTCGAGTGAGTTTGACGAACTCACTTCACTCGATCGAGTGCGTAGCATCGATAGGAGTGTTTCAACAGTAAAACATAACAACACAGAAACCAAAAACGTGGCGTAAAATTTATTTTATAAAGAATAAGAAATGCTTGAAAGAGAGGACATGTAGAAGAGTGGCATTGCAAAAACAAAATAAAAAATAGTGGGGTGGACGTTGAGTTTAGGCTGATCTGAACCAAGATTAGCGCCGCGGTGAATTGATAAAAGATGGCGACAAAGTAAGTCACTCCAAGGCTATCTTGGCTAGCAGAGAAGGATAGAGCCTACTTTTGTTTCAGCATGTAACTATTCGAGACAACACGATAATTATGATCTAGTTAGGCAGTGTCAGGGCCTCCTCGTAGACTTGCGTGGGACGAAGCGGAACGCCAAAGTTGAATATGCTTCTTTCTTTATCTTGGCTTGCATTGATCGATCAGAATCATCTAATTGGCGTAAAAATCGTTCATTAATGTAACGTTGTTTTAGAGCGCAGCTCCTAGGCACCCGTTTCCGGGTAACCACGCGTCGCATTATGGGATGTTTCCCAAAATGACGTCAGACATGACGTCACGAGGGTGAAATTTTCCCGCTAAATATGGCGGTAAAATTTTTTGCTAAGTTTGGCGCAAAATGTTTCCGCTAAATTTAGTGAAAAAATTTTCCCCGCGTGACGTCACGTGACGTCACACTTAAAATTTCACGTGATGTGTCATGTGACGTCACATGTCAATTCAGCGGGAAAAGTTTCTCGCTAAATTTAGCGGGAAATTTAGTGAAAATGTTTCGTTAAGTGGAATGGGAGCAAAAGAGGAGGAGGGGAGGGTACGGAGGTGGAGCAGCTGCGCACCCTCCCCGTCGCACCCTCCCCTCCTCCTCCTCAAGAGCTGCGCTCCAATTTGGCGTTACAGAGAATTGTAAACGTCTAATATGTTTAAGGTGTCTTTATTAAGGGGTATCGATGGCCGAGTGGGCTAGCGCACACCAGATAGGAGTACGTGGAGAGAAAGCTCGCGCTGCAGAGCCCAGTCATCCTGAGCTCAATCCCCAGCCCTGCCCGAAGAACACACTTCCGATGAAGTGAGTTCGGGGAGCACACTACGCTCGCTCGGTAGACCGAGTGTGTAATTTCGATAGCAGTGTTCAAGGAGTAAAAACAATAGAAGAAACTAACGCTGCGTAAAATTAGTGTTATTTCGATGGGAGTAATATTAGTTGCGCACTTGTTTTCTGTTGGCAAGAAAGTAGTGCATAGTAGAAAAACAAGCGGCTAATCTAGTTTCCTGCCTTGACCCTCCGCGACGGCCAGCGACGGCCAGGAGGCACCTGCAAGACTCCACCGGTAATCTGAAGGTGGCAGGAGAGACGCGAAAGGCTTGCTTGAAATGGAACTCGGCCAAAGGGGGCGAGGTGTCTTCGAACCACCGTTCGTTCCTCTGGAAACTCCACCGTTCTCGACTGATCATGGGTAGGCTGTCGGTCATGATAGCAGCTATGGTGAAGGCATTGACCTGCAGCTGCTGATCGATGTCACTCAAAATTCTTGCCTGTGCGTCGGCATCCAGCTCCAACTGCCTCTCATCTGAAAGACGTTGGGCTCTCACGGAGAAAAGTGCCCCAAACACGCGCTTCCATTGTTCAACATCGCGGATATTGCCCTCCAGCTCGTCCTCCACACACTCCATGATGTTTCCTTGTGGCGAGTGGCCGAGTGGGCTCGCGCACACCAGCTCGGAGCACGCGGAGCGAAAGCTCGCGCTGCAGAACCCAGGACTCCTGGGTTCACTCCCCACCGTGCCCGTTTCGATCTGGATGAGCATCGTACCGGCGTGCGGACGTGTATCACTGGCATGTAATGGCTGATCATAATTATCAAATTGGATTTAAATTTGGATTAAAGCTCGTGACTTAGCGCAACAATGCGTGGTAACGTGTTTTTAATAAGACGACAAAGTTATTTATTAAAATATATGTATGCACTTTAATATTTTGCGTGCCCATTACTTTGCCCATCGTCATTGCCATCATTTTGGAGTGACATTAATGCCCCTGTTACACGGGCACACTTAACCGCGGTTAACTCAGCTTAACTGCTGTTACGCGGCACCACTGATACCGCACTATACTCTCGGAGAGCTATTTTAGAAGAAGTGAAGAGAGCGCGTGCACTGCTTTGATGGGTGCTCAAGATGCACAAGCGCACGTTCGCCCATAGCTTTGACTGCATAGCCGCAGAATGTCCTCCGCAAGTAATGTGCACTAACTGTGGCTTAGCGTAACCGCAGTTAAGTGTGCCCGTGTAATACCCCTGCACGGGCAAACTTAACTGCAGTTACGCTAAGCCACCGTCAGCGCACAATACTTACCGACAACATTCTGCAGCTATGCAGTCAAAGCTATGGGCGAACGTGCGCTTGAGCATCTTGAGCATCTATCGAAGCAGCGCACGCGCGCTCTTCAGGTGTTATGAAATAGCTGTCCGAGAGTATACTGCGGCATCTGTGGTGCCGCGAAACAGCAGTTAAGCAACGAGCTTGAGTATGACTTAGAGCGGTAAACCGCAGCCCAGGGTCTGCAGAGGAAATGGCACCCCCCCGGTTGCTGCCATCTTGCCCGTTTGCCACATTAGTGATCACGTGACGTCAAGATGGCTGCGCCCAGAGGTAGGCCAGATCAGACTGGCCAGATCGCGGTAAGCAGAGCAGCAGAGCGGCCAGAGCGGCCCCCTGGGGACGCGTTCGAATCTTACTCGAGTGGATCCGCGTTACTCCGGTGGGTCATGTCACGTGACAAGACTGATAGAGTAACTGGACGCGGGCAGGTTTTTGAACTTTAATGTACAGAACATTTACCCTAGAGTGAGATCAAGTAAATTTTGGACCGCGGCCTTGCTTACCGTAATCTGGCCAATCTGATCTGGCGCACCTACGGACGCAGCCATTTTGAAGTCACGTGATCACTAATGTGGCAAACGGTCAAGATGGCGGCAACCGGGGGGGTGCCATTTTCGGCCGCTGGTTTACCACTCTAACTTTACTCAAGCTCGTTGCAGTTAAGCTGAGTTAACCGCGGTTAAGTGTGCCCGTGTAACAGGGGTATAACAAGGGTATAAGTTTTCCCGTGTAGCACCAACACACTTGGAGTGTGTTTCGACGGGTTGAAGTGCACTTGCTTGTAGTGATACTAAACTAGCCCGTCTGACAGGGGTATTAGTCGAAATAAACCTGCAATTTTTTTATTGGGGCGTGTTAAGTGAGTTTTCTTGGTTTGGCTTGTGAAACCCTATAGGATCTGAATATTTGCTTTGCTTTACCTTAGTTTGGAGCGCAGCCAACGCTACGGGCTGATGAAGCCACTGAAGCAGCGCCAAGAGCGCGAGGTTAAGCTGTTCGTTCTCTTTCTGTGCCTGCGGTCGGGCTAAACTAGAGCCACTAAATAAGCTAGAGGCTTCAAGTTCATACACATCTTGGTGCTTAAAATGATGGTTGCCAGTTATCTGAAGCTTTATCTGAAATCACAGGAAACGCTTTTCCGTCCTCCACAAATGTTTCAACAGTTCACGACAAAGCAAAGCAAAATTACGCGAGCTTCCTGACGCCGAAACTAATTCTGAGGTAGTCGCACTTTTGAATCATGACGATCGGAAGTTGCGTTTTATTTGCTACTAACCACAAAGATGGCGGCGCCCACAACAATATCGGGGAAAAAAGTGCCGATACTCTAAGCGCAGCTCATTTGGTTGAGCTCACAGGCTAAACCAAGTTTGGCGGGGGATCGTTGGCCAAGTGCGTTGCGACACCGCTGATCAGAGCACATGGAAAAATGCTCGAGCCCGAGCTCCGTTCAAAGCACGGAACTCATGCTGCAGAACCTGTAGGGACAAAATCCCCTCGATGTGTTTGCGTTGGTCTTTCAAGTAACCTCAAATGTGCCAGTGCACGAGGCCCGTCTCTCGAAATAAATTTTCAGATAACTAGCAGCCATGGTTTTAAGCCACAATATGGACAAGTGTCGCTACCCTGAAGCGTAGCTTATTTAGTGGCAGTAGTGAAGATCATGGCGGAACAGTGCAGCACTGAGCTAGATTTCAGACGCCATGTCCTTCTATATATAGTGCCACTAAATAAGCTATGCTTCAAAGTAACGACACTTGTTCATATTGTGGCTTAAAATCATGGTCGCTAGTTATCTGAAGATTTATCTGAAATCACAGGAAACGCTTTTCCGTCCTCCACAAATGTTTAAACAGTTCGCGACAGAGCAAAGCAAAATTATATGAGCTTCCTAACACCGAATCTAATGCTGAGGAAATCGAACTTTTGAATCATGACGATCGGCAGTTGCGTCTACTCTGCACAAGCACCAAAATGTCGGTGCCCACAACAATGTTGGGGAACAGAGTGCCGATACTCTGAGCGCAGCTCATTTAGTGGCTGTAGTTCTTCCCAGAAGTGGCGCGCGGCACGTGTCTCGAGCATTTCCACAAAAATGATTGGCGTCACTCTTTCCAGGATAGATGGGCTTTACTCCACACATCCTGGGATCGGGTTTGCAAACCAGTATTCAGACGAAGAGCAGGCCGATATAGGACATAGGAAGTGCAAAACTGCCACTTTATTTCTTTTTTGCTTTCTAGCTTTATATTAAGCTCTAAAAACGAACCTTTTTTATTTTTTGCAAAAGAACGTTTGCATGTTAAATGTGGTGGTCCAAATGGCCGCAACACTGTACCTTGTGCTTTCGATAATTTTGAACGTGGATGAAACTTCGAATTCATTCGGAAATCAGACCTTATTCTACGTTTTGTAAGCCACTGTAATCTACGTATGTAATGGCTCGTATCTCGCGCCGCCTGTTGGCCGCTTCCTGCAGCGGCGGACGCAGAGCGAAGAAGATCTAGCTCAAAATCGGCGGCAAGCAGCCCGTGGCCCGAGCCCACCTCGAGCGCCCGACCTGCATGCGCAGCTGCGAACATGAAACTCGTTTGTTCCGGAAAAATTCTGCGCCATCTGTGAGGAAAAGGGTACAAATAAATAGCGGTTGAATCCCCCTTAAACATGTGTTCTTTCTTATCACTATTTAAACCTGGTTGTCAGCAGTCCAGCCTCGCTACAGAGGGTAGGCTCCGAAATTTACTAATCCGAAAAATCTGTATTTAAATTGTTGGCCTGTGCTTCAAACTCATCTGTCATCTTTTGTATGAATTCCTATTTCTCACGAACTCCTGTCACAGTACGTTCTCTTGACTCCACATAATTCGACCACTTTCTTGCCCTTGTTTCAAATCGGCAACGTCCTATTTTTCTCTACTCCCGTTATGACAATTATGTATATTTAGCGCTCTGTAAATTCAAAAATACAAAAATATTCCAAAGCAATGTTGAAGGGCCTGATAGGACACATTATAAGCCTTGATCTGTGGAAAGTAGAAGAAAAATTTAGATGGCCTTCTATTTAAACTTATTTTCCAATTATTGCAAAATTGGTAACCTGTTTACATTTCATTGTCTTTTTTAGAAAGGTTACCGTTTTCAATTTCAATGTCAATTTATGCGAATATTGAACAAACGCGTCCAAATCATGTTAAAAATTTTGAATTTCCAGTCTTTTAAGATCCGGATCTATAAAGCTCTGAATTGCTTCAATCAAATTATACTTCTCAATTTGAGAAGTATAAAATACTGAATTTTGAACAACTGTACATTTATAAGCTTGCAATCTACCTTTTTCATGATCATAGGCTTCAACAACCAACTTACCCATCGGTTTGCACTAGACCTGACCACCAATACGACACTAGAAATGACAAGTTCATATTACCCAAAATCAGGACAAATATGGGCAAACAAACACTAGCGTATCAAATTCCAAACTTATTTAACACATACAGTCATCTTCATACACTCATATCATCCAATATCTCACTACCAAAATTCAAGAATATATTGAAAGAAACTCTGGTGATACCCAGGGAAACAAACTAAGAAATACCTGCTGTGTTATTGTTTTCACCGAGCTTGGTGAACTTTTATAAGAGCTTTTTTTTTTTTGTTCTGTCAATGTTGTATTATTGCTTTGTATTGTTTGCTGTTATGACCATGTCAGTTATTATTGTCAATCAGATATTATTTGTAGCATGCTCTGTTGTCGACAGTGCTGATAGACTATATTGTACTTCGTCTAGAAAGCGGCACCAAGGCCTCGTCAGACCTCCGGTCTTTTTGCCTTGGTGCTGCAGACAAAATGTATTGTCTAAAGTTGAAATAAAAAAATAAAAAAAAAATAATACATGTCTACCCCCTTCAGTATCTGCACAAAAAAATATTAAACCTAATGCGACAACAGTTTTTCTTTTATAAATATCCAAAGGGTCGGTTTCACGCAAGTCGCAGAAACGTGCGGGTATACCGACAATGACTTAGTCATTTTTGTTCCTCAAGATTGCCACAAGAAAAGTTTGAATATGTTTCTGCGGTTGCACAACAAGTAAAACTTATCTTTTGGTAAAAAATTTAAAAAAATTTCCACCGGACATTGTCTTTCGAACCTGTCTCAAAATTCCCAAAACGCTCCCATGCCAGTGGGCATGGGAGCGCAAGCGTAATGCTGACGCTGAACCAGGACATGCTCGTTTTCGTACAGGTCTGTAAACGTTTCTCTCTATATACTAAGCGAACTAGCAACGTATGCCTTCTTCTGCCATGCCCCGGCGTGCTTATTGTATCTGTCACTGATTGTTTTTGTATGCTTAAGGCATTGCTACTGCAGTGTGGTGATGTGGAAACAAATCCGGGACCCCTGTCTGCCTCTGAACAAAGGCAGTTAAATGACATGTTCGTTATGCTGCCAACCATTGAATCCAAATCAACTATACTTGAAGCTGGACAGAAAAACATCAAGGTTGACGTAAAACACATCTTACAGAAACAACAAAGCCTTGATACTGCTCTGTCTTCTCTTTCTCATCGGGTTACTTCAATTGAAAAGGATGTATCTATCATTGCTGAAGTTAAGCATGACATTAATGAACTACAAGTTGTGACGTCTGAGCAGAGTGCTGCAACATCAACCTTGCTTGCTCGCATAGACGACTTAGAGAACCGTTCGCGTCGTTCAAACTTGTTGTTTTACGGTATCTCTGATGCTCCTAGCGAGTCTCACCAAATTTCTGAACAGAAGGTACTTGACCTTGCGAAGGGCAACTTGGGCGTCGCGGTTGATAGCTCACATGTCGAGCGTGCGCACCGCCTTGGCGCTTTCCGTCAAGAAAAACTAGGCCTATCATTGTGAAATTCTTGTCTTTTAAAATGAAAAACCAGCTACTTTTTTTCGCCTCGAAACTAAAAGGTACACCCTTTTCATTATCTGAGGATATATTCACTGACTGTTCGCACCGCAAGGAAGATGTTGCTCGTATATGCCAAACGACAATCTTCTTCATTCCAAACTACGCTTCGATAAATTTCTGATCGGTTCAAAGACGTGTGTCTATGACCAACATTCTAAGTTAGTGAATGAACTTCAGCGATAGGGCGAGGCGGGGAGTGTTCGAAACAGCAGATTAGGCTCGTATGAGGGCATCAGTTTTTATATGCCAATGCTCGAAGCGTTCTATCTAAACGTGATGAGCTAAGTACCCTTATCTCGTCTTGCAACGCCAAAATAATCTTATTCACGGAGACGTGGTTAACTCCTGAAGTCACTGATAGTGAAATACTGCCTGATCACCCAAACTTCATTATCTATCGTTTCGATCGACAGCAGCGGCGCGGTGGTGGCGTTTTATAGCCGTAGATAACAAAATACCTAGCAGAGTTACTCCTAATCATTCACAGCTTGAAATAGTTTGGGTCTGCTTGCAATGCAGTTGTAGGTCTCTCTTGGTTGGTGTTTGTTACCGTCCCCCTGACGCGTCACACTTGTTCTCAAGCCTTCTTCACGATGAATTGTCATTACTTTCAACAAAATATCCAACCTATCCCATACTTATTTGGCGATTTTAACTTTCCATGCATTAATTGGAACGACCCAACTCCTGACTGCTTTAAAAACTTCAGTGTTTGTCAACAATTTATTGACGTCGTTTTAAATTTCAATCTTTCTCAGATAGTTTCCCTTTCTACCCAAGTCTCTCCTTCCTGTTCAAACATTTTAGATCTTGATCTTACTTCTCACCCTGAATTATTTCTAACGACTTTGGTATTCATAGACTGCATCAGTGAACACAAATCAAATCATTCTAACATAAAAGTTGAAACTACAAATATTGTTCGTCCAGGAAAGAAAATATTGCGATACGACAAAGGCAATTACGAAGAATTAAACCGAGCGTTGTGTGACTATTTCTTTTTTTCTTAATTAATTTTGATTCATGAGATGTTAACGAGAATTGGTACTTGTTTAAACACAAGTTAGATGAGGTTGTTAACATTAACATTCCATTCAAATATCTCAGGCCTTCCTCGACGAAACCATGGTTCAATCGACAGCTTAGGTCTCTCTGTAACAAAAAGAAAAGGCTTTTCTGTGCTGCTAAACGTGATGACACTTCTGAGTCATGGTCCAAATATAAAAATAGTGAACATAACTACAAAATGAAACTACGAGAATGCAAAAGCGTGTACTCTCAGCAGACGCTCCCTTCTATATTACTTAACAACCCTCGTCGTTTCTGGAATATTGTTAATTCAAAGGACCATGCTTTACCAAAGATTTTTAGCGACTCGGGTGATGTTGTGCCAGACGATCAGTGTGCACCTATGTTTAATGATGTTTTTCGCAATGTGTTTACACCTATTTTCAGCGACTTTTTACCTGGTCACGTTCCTGCTGATTATTTTCCAATAGACCCTGTTTTTGTAAAATTTAAAGGTGTATCTCAAATTATTAACTCATTAAAGGTCTCGTCGTCCTCTGGCGTTGACTCCTACGCCCCAGGGGTCTACATTTTCAGTTTCCTGGACCGCTCCTTCGACTGGTTTGTTTACCGCCTTATCTTGCCCATGCATCACATGCGTCAAAAAGGACAAAAAAAATCCCGAGTTGGCAACAGATGACGTCACGGAAGCCGGCGTATCATGTTTTCGAATATTCGGGCGAAACCAGCCGAGCATACAAATATCAACCATCCATACAAATGAGAGGAGAAAAAGTAAATGCGCATTCAACCGCTATACTACCAACTGTTTCATGAGAGTCTTCTTCCTCTTGGACTAGCTTTGTTTGTTCTATTTTCTTCTTCATTTGTTTCTGCATTCTGAATTTCATGACAGTCTTCTTCTTCGACTTGTTTATGCTTCCTCCTCATGAATTGTTCTCATGAAAAAACTCTCATGAAATGCAGAATGCAGAAACAAATGAAGAAGAAAAATAGAACAAACTGAGCTAGTCAAAGAGGAAGAAGACTCTCGTTAAACATTTGGTAGTCCAGCGATTGAATGCGCATTTAATTTCTCCTCTCGTTTGTATGGATGGTGGATATTTGTATGTTCAGCTGGTTTCGCCGAAATATGTATCACCAACTAGCTCCACTTTTTCCCGTCGTCTGTTGTCGGATGTCGCGATCCTGCTGGTTGGTGCTAGAAGTGCCGGTAAAATGTACCAGATAACGCGAGTTTTCATGTCGCCATGGCGTCCCAACTCCTTGCCGCTGTAGTTTCCGTGAACCGTCAAGACAGAGAGCGACCTGAATAAGAACAGGTGTCTGCCTCATTCACTTTCAGTGCAATGCCACCACCCACAGCAGGCAACAGCATGACACTTCGATGTCGTCATCAGTTGGAAATCGAGGCACCACATTTGAGGACGCAGTAAACACAACACTAGGATACCTGTCCAAGGAACCCGTACACCAACGCACTGTTCACAAACAAGCCAGCGTCTGCGTGTGTGCAGAAGCCAGACTCGCGTGAGATAAAGCGTCTGCGCGTGCGCAGTGCCGACAGCAGCGCCACCGCCATGGCGTTACGTCAGAAAGTTGGGTTGGCACAACACGCGATACAGTGTTGCCAGATTGGGCTATATATAGCCAAATTGGGCAACATTTTTTAGAGCGCAGCTCTTAGGCGCCCGTTTCCGGCTTGAGCGGCGTCGGCGTCGCCGTCGCCGTCGGCGTCGCCGTCACCGTCGGCGTCGGTGTCACCGCGCGGTGCATCATGGGTAAATTTCCCCGCTAAATTTAGCGGAAAGTTTTCCCCGCTAAATTTAGCGTAAACTTTTCTCCGCCCCACCCCCTCCGAGGTCACGTGACCCCCAAGCCACGTGACCCCCCCCCCCCGTGTGAGCCCCCTTGTCACGTGACCCCCCCCCCCCGTGCCTTCTCCTCCTCCTCAAGAGCTGTGCTGTAACCCGGCGTTACAGGGAGTTGTAAACGGCTTTAATTTTTTTTCTAGTTGGCTTCAAAATTTCGTGGCGAACTTTTATCGAACCTCATGTTCGACGCCTAACTTTCAAGTTTCGGCTAGTTACTTTTCGAAATTTCAATCAGTTCCGAAACAAAAAATTGTTTGGCTTTTGGCTAGTCGAGAGGAGAGAGAGAAAGGGGAAAGGCTTCAAACTTCTACAAACTTCGGGGTTTTTTACAATGCGCAGTGAAGCAATGCTTGCAGGGTTCAGGCGGTCTCCCTACAGCGCAGTGGTGCAAACCAAACAGATTGCACTATTACCACAGGCTCGGTACCGCGTCTTCAACCCGGACGCATATGGCTCTGCCCAGACGGAGACTGAACTTTCCAAATGCTGCTTTGGTGCCCATTGTGAGAATCCCTAGGCTTCCAAGTTTGTAAAAATGAGAAGTCCGCAGCTTCACCGCTAAACAATTGACTCCCTTCCTGCCATTGCCCACCCCAAGAAAGGATAACACAATCAGAAATAGCGTGAACCCGAATGAATGACACTTATATTCTTCACAAAAAAAAAAAAAGAACCGGGCGGGATATTCGTAAGGGTTTGAAACTCCTAGTGTTCTGACTGTTTTGCTTTTGTATTTTGTTATTTTACTGTATGATCTGTGTTTTGTACTTCTGAAAACCAACGAAGGAAGGGTCAGTGTTGTACAAATTTTTATCTTTCAGAAGCTTTTTTTTTTAATTCACAAGTAACATACTGTACACAAAATGTGGTGCATCAGAGGGTTGAAACCGTTGAAACTGAGATTGTAATGTGTATTGTGTAAGTGTGAGAAATTGTCAATATAAGGCTTAAAAGTCATTGCTTCTATTCTTGGCTATTTTGGGCTATATATTTTTACCGCTTTGGCTATATTTGGGCTACACCTTCCAGTCGTTTGGCGGTTTTTTGATGGGACCATCTGGCAACACTGCACGCGAACTGACGCTGACGGCGGCCTTTCTTTCGCCAGGTGTCGGCGGCCGTGAACGTCGAGCGCGGCGCTCTCGTCCTTGTCCCCGACCCCTTCCGCCCAAGAACGGTTGCCGGGGCGGCCCTCCAAGCTTCACGTGTGCAAACGTCCGCTGCGCTGGCGGCCCCTGTTGCACGAACGCTTGTGGATATCCCTACTGCCTGAACTCCTTCACTTGAACCTTTTGAAGTCTGCTGTCAAAGGTTGGTTAACTCGGCTGTCTTCGCTTGGTTTCCTTCACTCAATCGACTTGTTCTCCACTTGACTACTTTTTGAAGCAATGAAAATTACTTCTAACCGTTACTATTTTTCCACGGGGACCCGTGGAAAAAAAAAAAAAAAAAAATATATATATATATATATATATATATATATATATATATATATATATATATATAATGTTAGTTGTCCATATATTAACGAGACAAAAATGCATGTATTTTCCCAGTTTGTCCCCGAAAATAAGGTTCATATACCTGGGTATCACTTTTAACGGGATGAATATTAAGGTGACATTACTGTATATATATTCTCTTGATGATTGGTATGCGCTCTTTTTAGAAATGAAAGTAGTAAATCTTGCGGTAATTTTTGTTATACCTTATTTATGTTACTTTCGCAGGTGTTGTCGCTGGACGGCCGAAGTAGAGACCGCTACTTTAGTGCTTCTGAAACAGGTTTCTCTTCGGGGTGGAACTAGCCCCGGCCAGGATACGGAGCAGGGTTCATTTTGAAGACACGCTGCAACGGACTCTTCGAACTATATCTGTTGTGGATCCAATAAAATTAGATATTTTTTTCCTAATCTGCGCCATTTACTTTTAAACGCGATGGCATTTCTTTGGGCAGTCTCCCCGAGAAAAGTCTCGCCCAAACCATGAAACAATTTGGCCCCCACTACTTATCCTCTCCTTATCAGCCGCTTGCGCGAGTGGTAGGACGTAGCACTCACTGGTTGAGCTGTTGTTTTAACAATAGTGAGTTTTAGTAGAGAGTTTTAGCATTGCGTATAGGAGCAAACGCAAACCCCCACGTTAGCGTTAACGTTGCGTTCTCCACACTGCGCAAGCGCCATACGTACGGACTGCAGCGAGCTCAGCGTACGTACGCTCACTATCGATTTTTGCGAGCGTGCGTAGCGGTCCCCTGCGTGCCATTCTCGTTGCTCTCGTCACGCACGGGAGAGCGCGAGATTACTCCAGTTTGAAAAATGACGGCGGTGAGGCAGACCAGTGGAAGTGCTACGGGCGTTGTACGGGTTCGCTTCACCATTGAAGGTTACCTAAACCTCCTCAAAGAAATCAACGCGAATAACCCTTTCGAGCGCCCACAAAGATGAGTGTCGATAGCCAAGAACGTTGGCGGCGCCGTCGAACCCAAAAAGGTGCTTACGGTGCGGTCGGTACGCAAGCGGTGCAACCAATTGCTTGCATACTTCCAAGCAAATGACGAGGCCAACATAAGATAGTAGGGATCCCACAACACACTGGAGCAAACCATACATCGAACTGTTGGTCGCACAGTCCAAAAAAAAAAAAAAGACAAAACACATTCACAACAGGCACCCGGAAAGAAACTCACGCACTTCGTAGCAAAGCGAGGAGATTCGCGGCGTTGAATGGGCTTGACCGAATATCCGCCTTGGATTGTTTGGAGCAGTTTGCAGGAGCACATCTAGATGGCGCTGCAAGTCCTTACGTGTGCGTTTGCCTTCCGCTGTACTAAAAGTGCGCGTTTCCTCGACAGCTTGCGTGCGTTGTACGCAGTGCTGACGCAAGGAACTTTACGCTATTCTAAAACTCTCTACTTGCGTATATGACCGAACGCAAGCACTCTGCGCTTGCGTTAGCGTTGCGTGTTCCACACTGCGCGTGCGCGGATTCAAAACTGCGGTCTTGGATTATCGCATGGCGACGACGCGCATGATCAACGTGGAGCACACAAGTCTAACGCTAACGCTAACGCACAGCGCTTGCGTTTGCTCTTAAAGGGACCATGAAGGCAGTTTCGAAGTTTTATTCGACGATTGAAATGGATGTCAGGCACGTCTCAGATACTGTTGACCAAGTTCTAGCCCGAACAGAAGTTTGGGTGCCGCACCAATCGAGCAAACAGGCGCGGTAATAATAGCGCCGGGAACGATGCCTGAGACCCCACCGAGGAGGCGGCAGAAAGGTGAACTAAAGTGCGCCGTTGAAGCGTGACGACAACGGGCTCCTCGTCTGGCGATTGGTTCAAACGATAGACGCGCTCTTGGTTTCGATTTCGGTGGTGAGATGTGATGAAAAAAGTTCATTTGAACGTTGGATAATCTTTTAAAGTTGTAGTTGGGAATTAATAGGTTTCATACCGTGTATAAAAGCATAATCTGAAGCGATCCCTCCGTTTGTCACTGGTTGAACGCATCCCGCACTGCTACCTCGGGCGCGTAACAAGCATCGAGCAACCGTGGAAAAAAAAGAAAAAGGTACGAGCGCCGGGGGCGGCGGACTTTTGGTTCTGGTTTCGTGCGTCGTCTCGTGTTCGCTTTGCGAACTGGTGTCTCACCAATCATGCCGCGTTTATGTGCAGTAGTAGGTTGCGCGAAAGGTCGGCTAAAGACGTGTGGTCGATCGGGCGACGTTAGTTTGCATAAACTGCCGACCGATGCAGCAATGCGCAGCATTTGGTTGCGCGCCGTCGTCTTGCGTAGAGCTGTGGACAGCGGTGTCATGATTTGTTTGTTGCATTTCCGACCAGAAGACTTTGAGCAGCACCTTCACGTCAGCCGGAGTCGCTCTGAGGCGGCGACCGAGGAGCTGGTGGTAGGTCTATGGCGCCTTCGTAAAGCGCCAATCCAGAGTTCTGCGTCCTTACCACCATCTCCCGTTCAGTCGGCGTGAGGTCGCTGAACGGGAGCTCAAACTCGTTTGCGAGCGCGGCGTTGCCGCCCATTTCTTCCAGGTTTTCTTCACAGACCGCCGTGCACTATAGAGAACCACGGGAACCACACTGAGTGTGCACTAAATCCTACCGATGCCGACAGTGCTCCTTGACGTCACTTCTCTTTCCAGAGGCGAAAAAGGGAAGAAATCTGAATGTTTGTTTCGGTTTCGCAGATTTATTTGCAGGTACAGAAATAAGAGTCACAAAGTTCTAGAAAAAATTGTGTGGCATGCCAGGACCCCAATGCTTCCGAAAACACCTTCTTTAAAAAAAAAAAAATTAAATTGCCTTCATGGTCCCTTTAAAGGGAAACTGAAGCGGTTCTGTATTTAAGAAAAAAAACAAAAAAAACACTTCAATGGCTTTCATTCGGCCTCCGGGATCACGAATATCGAGATTACTTTTCAACTCGGTGCACGGAGGCTGCATAAATTAATTTTTAAAATACCGCCGAAGCCCCTCCTTTCTGGAGCGTGACGTCACACTAGGAGTTTTCGGAATCTCTGCTCTCGCGCATCTTCAGCGCCTGTCAAAGCTATGCACGCGCACTCTTGCTATTTTCAAAAAGGTCAGAAAGAGACTTCACGGCTGGGGTCAGTGCGGAAAAATATACCTGTCAAGCTTGCAATTGCGCGCGCTGCCCACACGTGCGGCACGCGCTTGGCGGCCCAAAGATCCTAGTATGACGTCACGACTGGTCGGAGGTTTTTCGAGTTTCCTCGCGTTCTGTTACATGTTCGGGGAAAATGAACGTGATATTCAGATTCACGGGATAAAAATACGGCAGAATTCACCTTTAACTCGTTTTTTTTTTTTTCAAGAAGTGTTTCAGCTTCCCTTTAAACAAAATACTGAAACTCTTTAAATGTCTCGCAAGTGGAAAAAACGAACAAAAGAAGAAACAGCCGGACAGAAACGCCAGATAGAAAATTGGAAAAGCCCGTGGCTCCCGCATGATAGCCGCGTGCTTTGCCCAAACAGCCACGCACGTCTTTAATTTTTTCTGCTTTAACAAGAAATTACAAAAACGATCACAATGTCTAAGGAGAAATGCAACAATTTATTGTGCTTTGCGCAAATACCGCTTAGAACGAATCCCTGAAAATATGACGTATGAAACAGGCGTTAGTTTTTCACCACACGCAATAGAAGTCGTAGAAAAGATTTAAAAAAAAAAAAGTAGCTTCCACAATCTCAAATTGCAGACAGAACAAGTGGTGACGCGATCTGGAGCCGATTATATGCCGGTATTTTGATCATAGCCGCGCCCGGGGGTTGGCAAAGCACAGGACACGCGCTGAGTTCCAGACGTTGGTATAGTTCGGCTATTGTCGCCATTGCAGCGATTGGTCAAAGGCCACTACCCGAATGCTTGTCGAGCTATTGATTTTCACTATTCCAAATCGAGTGCTCATGGAATGCGCGAGTTCAATCTATATATGAGCCGCATTGAAATTTCGTCAGAGCGGGGATGGGGATACTGCGACCCCCCAGCAACTTAAAAACAAAAGAAAAAGAAAACATAAAAGACTTACACGGACGATTACACTCCTTTTTTGGAAAGAGTGTGGACGTCCGTTTACGTCTTTTATGTTTTTATTCTTTCGTTTTTAAGTATTCAGTATAACAACGCGCTCGAACTAACAGCCCCCAACTACGTAATTAAGTTTTGCGAAGGAGAGATTGAAAGAAAACGCTCGCTTTTGTCCTTGAAATTAGACCGCAACGAAAGAGTTTCTTGGTCAGTGAGGCTGCGTGCGAGCACACTTGGGTCCCACGAGCGTCAGTAAGCTCTTGAAAAGTGAAACACATCCCAAGCGAAAATGGTTCAATGTACACCTTTCCGCTTTGAATTTTGCTATAAATTCCGTCACTCGTTAAATTATCTACCTCACCAGTTTTGTGTATTGTCGAGTGCCTATGAGCTTTCTCCACAAATATTTAAACCTTCTCTTTGTAATTATAAAATTAGGATTCTTCGTATCTTTTTTTTAATATTTGCTTGGAAAACATAGCGCTCACGTCAAATTCCCTATCCTCCAGATGGGCAGGACAAAGCGCATTTCTCTTGTATTTTACACTCACACATTTTTCTTTTCGTTTATTTTGCTCTCAGTCTGTAAAGCCCCATTAGTAGCGTGCAGAAATTTAAATGTCAGCTTTCTGGTTCGCTACGTTCATTTTGCGTTGAATTATTTTATATATGATTGTGTGTATCCTTTCCGTGCCCAACGATTATCCTTTATTTTATTTACTGTCATTTACAAACCAAAACCGGCAGCGCAGAAGCTCCGGCATAATGGCAGGTACACCCCATACCTAAATCGAAAATAAGCAAAAGGATACTTGAGTATACAGTGCCAATGTGCCTACCCTCCTTTGACGAATTTTTATCTTGATTGAACCTCTTACCTTACGCACAGTACTTCATTGCCAAAATATAGTCCAAGCAGTACTGCTCAATTCACATATCTCTGACTACTTCATATCTACTCTCAAAGTGCCTTGAGCTTCACAAAAGCTTAATTTATTTTTTCTTTCCTAATTATATTTCCTTCGTGTTCCTTTAGATATTTCCTTCGCGTATTGCGTCATACCTGCATTTATTTGTAATTTTTATAAGGTCAAATAGAATTTCTCATATTTTCAGTGATTTCCTTTTCTAGTCGTTAAACATCATTAGTCCAGGCTTGTCACTACCAAACCTCAGGCCCAAGACCCCAGTTAGTTTCTGAAATGTACTTCGGATATTTTACACGAGTTCAATATACTATGACCCCTTTCGAAATCGCGCCCTCTGTTGGAAGCTGTGTAATCCCTGCAGAATAGCGGACACAAGCGCGAACTCTCTGCGGTTGATTGCACCTCGGCTGCACGAACCCGCGTGCAACGGGCGCAAACGTCGGAACTACCCACTGGCATCCCTGGGCGTCACTTGCACGATCTGCGATGTCGGTTTCCGAATTAAATGCTAGAGCAGCTAAAAAGTACCATTTCATGAGCTTTCCCGTTCGCACAATGGGCTCGCAATCTCGGGGTACAGGGTTCGATTCCCCTGGGTGGATTTCAGGGTTTTCTGACGTGTTCTCCATTTATCCACTTTCAACTCTTCCGCACATGCGCATTCGTTTCATGTCACAGAGCAGGCTTTTACCGCGATAGCACCAAGGAGCTCGTGTCGCGGAAAAGCCGGCGTCGGTGGACGTCGTGACATCAAAAACCAATTGGTCGATGGGGTCATGACGTCACAGCCACATGACCCCGCGCGGGAATTTCAAACAACCCACAATGCTTACGTGAAACGTGACGTCACACGTGAAATTAAAGTCATTAAGGAACATGACATGTAATGGGAATTAAAAGACTCCGCGTGTCTCAAATGGTTTTAAACTATAGAGTAATTCATTTACCTCAAAGAAAAACTGGAACAATTTTAGGAATGATTCGAACCCGCGTCCCTTCGGTTGCGATCCAGACGGGCTACTGACTAGTCCATCCATGTCCGCCGCACTAAAGTGTCTACAAAGATGTTCACGAGTAGCGACATTCTTTGAGGTCTGACTTCGTGACGGTGCAGATTTTAGGAAGCGAATGGAGGCGCACAGCGGAAAAGTGAGCTCAACGACGCCATTTTGTTCCAATGGAATGTGCTTCGTCATTCGTTTAGTTGTCCTTAGTTGTAAAAAAAAAAAAAAGCATCGAGGGACTTTACGCCGCGCTTTCTGCTCACTGGCAGAAAGAACATGAGAAGCGAATGAGAAGGCGATGCGAACGGGTCTCCATGACGCTATCCCGTTTTTCCTGGGGGGCTACCGAAAAAAAATCTGTCGCATTTAAAAAGGAGATTTCCAGTCAAGTGCTGACGCGGTGCTCGTCCCCGCACTAATTGGTCGGCAAACTGGTAGAGTAAATCCGAGATAGTCCCGTGGGCAGGATGGACAAAAATATCGAGATGAATTACATTATAATTTAAATTGGACGGTTTTACTATAATATTTTAAATCGAACCTTCAAAAAATAATTCCAAAATAATATTTTCCTTTTACCGTTTGTTTCTGACTCGGTGCTTTCTGTGTGGATTTGTTTCGGATTTAAATAAGAAATTCATCGCGCAAATAAATATTTATATCAGGCTGAAGACGAATACATTGCAAATCAGAACGTTGAGCTCCTTTCTACCTTCCACTTCGTCTGTCAATCCCCTAGCGTTCAATTACAAGTAAACAGGAACCCAAAGAAACAAAAACTAGAAACGTAATGCCCTATTGCAAGAAGACCAGAACACGAGCAGAAAGTAATAAAAAAAGTGTCACTATCTAAAAAATCAAGCTCTTTTGTTTACTATAGAGGAATTTACGCAAGAAAACGTTGTCAATAAAATAGTGCATTAAATGTTTAGCAATTGTTTCTTCGGCATTGTGTTCAGGGATCGAACATATTGATTGATCAATGAATCTCCCATGTTTAAAAATACATCTAGTGGTAAAGAATCACTATTCTATTGCTACAGTGTTTAAAATTAAGTTCATCTGATTTAAATCAGCCAAATATGTTTTATATAAAATAATCTGATTTAAATCAATCAAATATGCTTTAAATAAAATAATTATGATTTATATTAGTCAAATATGTTTTAAATCAAATTATTTTGTTATTTTTTTTTCTAAATTCATTTTTATCAAAAGGGGGGAAGAGGGAGGTAGAGGAAAGAGCTGCTGCTGTATCTTGACGAGGCCCCCACCTCTGCCTAGAGTTCATCCTTGGAACAAGACATCGTTAGAGCTAAAGTGTAAAATTCAATGAAATTATTACCTATATTGTACAACATACATACGAAGTATAATTTTTTTTAGGAATATAAAATTTTTGTAGTTCATCTTGGTTGTTGTACACCACATGAGTACGCCATATGACATTTTTGAATAGCATAAAGAATAATTTCATCGCTAAAGTCATTAGATTTTTGGGGAGTAAGATGCATTCACTATAGTAAAATATTTGAAGAACCCGCGTAAACTTCTTATTAAGAGAAGATGCGGCTCGGAGACGGTTTTAACACAGACTTTGTTATATGGCTGACACCTAATCATATCCGGTAAAGTACAGGCAACGAAAGTGGACCGGCCAACTGCCAGTCGACCGTTGACGCAGCGCTCGTCTCCTTACTGATTGGACACTAGCCGAGCCCGTTCTTCGAGTGTTTTTGTGTTACTCCAGGCGGGGGTAAAACATCACGCGTTCAGACATACACTCTCAAAATTATCGTTTTTACATCCTTTTTTTTTTTTCATATAATGCACCCCGAAATGTCAGTTCGACGTACAGCGCACTGGCGTCGAACAGACGGTCCCGACTTTTACGAGGGGCTCGATAACGGTGCGATATAACTTATTAAATAGCTAAAGTACGTATCAAAGACCACACAAAAGAAAACGCTAAGGTTTTGCAGTAGAACCAGAAAAACCCAAATTATTATTTATTTATTTTTTGGTAGTCAGTAGTACGTACGTACATTAGCTATTTTAGCCGCTCGTGAAAGTTAGTACCGTCGGTTCGATGTCAGCGTGCTGCGCATATGCTGTAAAATCGGATTGTCGTTCTTGTCCACCGCTGACCTTTCGTATCTCATGTTGTTGTCATGCTTCTCTGCTTTGTCACTTTATAGCATTGTTCATGGTTTTTCGGATATGGCAACCATCAGATAAACTTTTCTTTTCGTTGCGATAATTTCTAAGCTGGTCTATGTATTCCACTGCGCCATGAGTCACCAGTATAGAGATTAACTTGGTTAAAACAAAAGTTTTGGCCCATCTTCGGCAGAGACATCAGATGCCACATTGACTTCTCACTGTCCAAACATCTTCGCTATGCAACAAATTGGATTTTGATTGCAAATAAACGTTTTTTCTTCCGAGAAAAAGGACACAATAGATCACTTCCAGTGCTCCGCTTTAAAGCATAAATGGGATGCATGTGGCCATTCAAACGGCTGGGGTCACTCTGGTAATAAAAATAACGTATGTTAGCACAGTGGAGAGCAAAATCCCTCTGCAAGTGCTTTCTTTCAAAGAATAAAGGGGATGCCTTTGGCCACTCACACAACTGAGGCAACTCTGACAATAACAATAACGTGAGGCAGTACTGTGGGCAGTGAGCTCTTAGTGCCAGTGATCTGTTTCAAAGCATAAGCAGGACTTCTGTAGCCGTTCACACGGTTGAGGCAACTCTGAGAATAGCAGTAATGTGTGGAAGCACAGTGGACAGCTAACTCTTAGCGCCAGTGATCTGTTTCGAAGCATAACTGGAACGCCGAATAAAACAACGTGTGTTCGCACAGTGGAGTGCAAGATTTCAGTGCCAGTGCTCCGCATCGTAGCACAAATTCAATTTATTCAATATCTAAATGAGAGCTAAAAATAAGGAAATAAACTTGTTTCTCTTTACCGGCACCGTGTGACAGTATAACGGTTTCCAATTTAAAATTAAAATGAGGGCCGTAACTGGCCAAAATTTCATCTAGTCTTAAAGCCAATTAAAAAGAAAAACAGGGAGGCAGGTGAACCTTGGCATTGGAACGAACGAAGAAAAATCTTGCAGGCATTTATGATTTTTGTTTGGCTTAAGTTATTAATTGTTGTTCCGCTTGGTCTTGCCTCTTGTCTTTGGTTTTCTTGACGACGAGAAAGGTGTCTTGTTCTTGTTTAGAATATTCGTACTGAAATATATAAGAAATTGAATTGGAAACAATTTGAAAATCTCATTCTCTTTTAATATTTTAACTAATTATGTTTATCTGCGTATCTTTGAATTGTCATGTGTGTTTTTTGTTTATTTATCAATTGTCTTTCTTCTTATTTTAATCTTTTTTTTTTTTGGGGGGGGGGAAGCAGAGATAATTTTATTTCTTCGTAGTCTTTAATTTTTTAAATTGTTATTTTCTTTATATCAAGAGATTTTTTATAGCTATACATAACCTGGTATTTACATAATTACATATTTATATTTTCACCCGAAGGAGAAGGATCACATTTATTAAGCTTCTTGTTTTCGTATTTATTTCGTACTGTTGTCATGTGTTTCTATAAATCCTTTTATCTTTTTAGGGGGGACGGGGGGGGGGGGGGGGAGGGATTGGAAGGTATGAGGTTGTATCTTCAAACCGACACTAAATATTTAGTCGTTTATATCAGCATTACTTTTCTTTTCGTTGGTTAGTGGTTGTTGGTGATTGGTCTTGAGGTGCTGTAAAAAGAGATCAACCTCTTCTTTTTTTTTCACTGTCTGTTTTGTTGTCTATTCCTGAACACTGTTGATTTGAGAGTAGATGATTTTTCGTTCCAGTTTTGTTATTGATACTCTCATTATGTTTGGTGAGAAGCCCAGAGCCTGGAACTGGTCTTAGGTCCTCTTAACCTGTTGTTTAAGGTCTTCTCTATTAGTGGCTATTTGTCGTTGTTCGTTATGTATGTGTTGGCCGCGATAAAGTTGGTTGGTTGGTTGATTTGGTGTTTGTAGCGCAAAAGCTACTAAGGCCATAGAGCGCCAAAAACAAGACTATTGCTGGAAAAGGTTTAAAGAGAAGAAAGAGGCTTTAGTAGTCAGTGATTAGATGAAAGATGGTAATGGGGTACCAAAAGGTAAAAGAGCGATGGGCATGATCTGTAGGTTAAGAAAGCTACAATCGGTGTAGAAGGCCGATACTATCTAAAAATTTGAAAACATTAGTGTGTGTCACAAGAGAATCATCACTTAAGAGCAGAGCTGGGTGTAGTGGGAGTTGTTCTTGATACAGTTGCGAGAAATACAAAAGACGTTCTTCATGATAAGCAGGACATTCTACTAGAATATGTAGAATGCTTAAGGCATTGTCACACTGCTCACAAGTGGGGGCATCTTCCCCACGAAGGAGGTAGCCACCGCGATAAAGTGCCGAGTTTGCAAATTGGTCGGCTAGATCCTTTTCTAATATATTAGAATGGCTTTTGACGTGAAATAATGACGTTGTATCAAATGTATTGACCGATTGGATTCTATGTCTTATTTAGTTAATTAATGGAATTTCATTATTTAGATTTGCCAATGATTGTAGGACTAAGAGGCTGTCCGCGTATATGTTACGATGGTGTTTGCGATGTACCGGTAATTTAGGATAATGCAGGATATATTTATTTAACTGATAGATTACAAACGGTTGACAAGCGTCTTCTTCGGTCTGCGACCGCGCCCAGTCTGTTGTTTCGCGCAGGTGTCACGCTGTTCTCCGTGGCTCGCTCTCCCCCGCCGGCGTCTCCGGTTACATCAGCCCGCCGTTGCCTGGGCCAAAGGTCGTGTTCGCTATGCGTGACAAACACGCACACAATACACGGCAGTGTTTTTCATCTCTTGTTGCGAGAATATATTGAAGGGCTTTTAATATGGCAATAGCCTCTGCATCGAATATTGTATTGTGTTTTGGCAAGCGATATTTTCAGTTTTTTTTTTAATTCCTCCATTGTTTTTTTCAGAATATTGAATGCGACTCCCACCTGATCTTAGTACACTGAATCATCTGTATAGAGTGATATGACGTTAGCTATTTAAGATAAAGTAATTGAATTCATTCTTTGAAATTATATATTGAATCTCTTTGTTGGGTGAGTTTTCCAAAGATTTGAATATGATAGTTCTATGGGAGAAATACTAAGGCTATCGAATTGGGCGGGTTTTCTAAGTTGAAAGACATTAAACATATATGAGTCTACGTCAAGAGTAATGTTGATTGGCTTGATATTACATGGTATAGATAGATTTATATTAGAACTTGTGCGGAACGCTTTTGCTATAATGAGTAATTGTGGTCAATGTATAGATTGTAATTGCCTTAACATATGTGAATCACCTGATGGTCTCCACAACGCGGGTGATCCGTACACTATATAACTTTCTATGCTGCGTAAGTATATTTCCCTAATTGGCTTGATGTAACATCCTCATTTGTTGAGTACATTTTTGATAAAGTGGCCGTATGGATTTACACTTTCTGTTTAATATATTGAAGGTGTGGTAGGAAGTTTAAATGTGAGTCGTAAATGACTTCTAATAGTTTAAATTGTTTCACTATTTCTGGCTTATTATGGTGAAATCGTGAAATAAACTGGACACTTGTGGCCAAACACACGACTAAAGTAACTCTGAGAACAACAATAACGCGTGTTAGCACTGTGGGCAGCGAGCTCTCACCGCCAGTGCTCAGTTTCGAAGCATAAACGGGACAGCTGTTGCCATTCACACGACTGAGGCCACTCTGAGAATCATAGTAACGTGCGGCAGTACTGTAGGCAGTGAGCACTCACTGCCACTGATCTGTTTCGAAGCATAAACGGGACGCCTGTGGCCAAACACATGACTGAGGCCACTCTAGGAATAACAATGATGTGTGCGAGCACATCGGAGAGCGAAATCCCAGTGTCAGTTCTCTGTTTCAAGGCATAAACGGGACGTCCGTGTCCATTCACACTACCAAGGCCACTCTGAGAATCACAATAACGTGTGTCACCACTATTGGCAGCGAACTCACTTCCAGTGATCTGTTTCGAAGCACAAAATGGGACGTCTGTGGCCATTCACACGACTGAGGCCACCCTGGGAACAACAATAGCTCGTGTTAGCACAGTGGAGCGCAAAATCCCAGTGCCAGTGCTCTGTTTCGAAGCACAATAGGGACGGAGAAAGCTCCGTTGAAGTCGACGGCCATTTTGGCTCTTGGGTGGCACTTCGACGAGTTGGCTAAGACGTCGTGGTGGGTGAGGAGCAGGCTGTCCTCTGCGCCGATGTGCGGTCTGAAGGGGTGCGGCATAGATTTTCTGAATTTCAGAGGTGCCATTGTACTCGCTGAAATATATTGTAAAAACATCACCGATTGCTTGACATGAGGGAAAGTCTTCTACAATATTGATATAAGGCGGGTGAGAGGAGTGAGATCTGGGGAATGCCAATGCCGTTGCTCGTAACTGGGCCTAGCGTCAGTGCGACTCAAGTTTGATATTGTCAGCCTTGCAGGAACGCTGTGATAAAGTGAAGAGGTATTCTATAGAGCCATTAGTTTTGAGCCCCCCGGACTAGCGCAGTGTAGAAGATTAAATCTAATCTTTTCGGCGTAGATAAGAACCATAATGCACAGATTTCAGCCAGACTCGTTGCCGAGGACAGCGTTATGAAGTACTGAAAGGCCGTCTTGAGTGCTTGGGTGGCTTCTGAACCTGATTTATAATGAATAGAGGTGTTCCGCGGTTTTGTGAACCTCTGGTTCAATTCCGGTGAGTCTGTAAATGGAGAAATTCTTTTTTTCGTTGACGCTGTAGTGCCCCAGTCTGCTGGCCCAGAGGTTGAAAAGGTGCAGGTCACGATTTGGGGTCTCTTCTCGTATGCAGATCAAGTGGGTCGCTTCCTGGAAGCCCTGAGGATGCACTGCTGGAGCGTAATCGTAGGATCCGTCTAATGGGCTGCTGAGAAGTTATTCATGTGATGAATTATGCAGAGCCCTTTGAAGGCTGTGGTCGTAAGGCTTGCAACGAGATCAGATAGGTAGGTGGTCGCTTTCCACATTTGGTATGCACTCGCCATTCCCCTCGAAGGCTTGGGGGGCCCCACGTTAACCCTTAACTCTCAGACCCGAGCTCATTGTGCTCGTCATAATTTTGCACTGATATTGCCGGTAACGAATCCTTCTTGTACCGACCAGAACCATTTCTATTTGCCTGATGGGAACGAACCAGCTGCTCCTTACTCAATTCCAGGGCGTGAACTTCAACTGCAAAAGAAGATAAAATTCATGTTTCTTTCTTTTTCTTTTTTTTTTCTGTTTAGAGTACATTTTGTTTGGCAATGGGTATCTAAAAATGATGCCAGTGGCGATGGTGTTGAAGTGACGCGACTCGGAAACAGTCTTTTTCTGCGGTGGCACTCGTTTCATTGAACGACGTTTCTCCGACATTTCGTTTCATTGACACTGCGACGTTTCATCCACAGATCATTTCATCGACACTCGTTTCAGCAATATATCTTGCTACGTTTTGTCGTAAACATCTTTATTTATTTTATTTATTTTTTTATTTTTTAGGGGTGCGCTGGTCTTCCGGTGAGCGAGGCTAAGAATACGTGTACAAGTACTGCACCACTCGTACACGCCGCCGCGAAGCGGCATGTACGGGTTGGCCAGGTGGTGTCACATTTTTGTAATGAAGTTCCCCAGACTGTTGCCACAAAGTGGCGTGAACGGGGTGGGTCGAATAGTTCGACACTCCTCCACAGTGATACACGTGCGACGAAATGTTCCTACAGCGTGCAATTCGCGTGTCGATGAAACTCCGCAGCACCGCGCGGTAGTTTCGATGAAACGATACGTGTCTTTAAAACGAGTGTTGATAAAATGAGTGTCGATATAAAGTAGTTGATGAAACTTGTGCCGATGAAGCGAGTGTCGATAAAACGAGTGTCGATGAAATGACAGGAAACCATTTTCTGATGGTTCCACGGAAGCTCTGACAATGAGGACTGCGAAGTTGCCTCCAAGAAGAAATTCGATATATGTTTACTACACGAATCTGACTTTGACAAGGTAGACCCGAAAGACGATGGCGGACTCTGAAGAGCTCGGTCGCAGTTACGGCTTGGCGTAAAGCAGCAATAAACATACGCCAGAAAAGTAATTAGTCGGTTCGAGCCGTTGCTTGATTCGAACATTGTCGATTTTAGTGTTATAAAGAACCATTATGCCGCTTGCATTCGGACCTAGATCAGGACATCTGAGTATTTGGTATGTTTTTCAATTTTTATTTAAATAAATACTTCGCATTAAACGAAGTAACAATTCATGAATTGAAGGTAAGCTTCCCTTGCAATCAATTTTCATCGACATACTTTTCTGCTGCTAAAAATGATTAAACCTTTGTTGCAATCGAATAATGTAGACACAATTATTCTTTTAAAGTAAATTGGGAAATTTGGTACGTGTTTGCCAACAATACCTTAGGGGTTAATCGAAGGCTAAGTGCGGTGTCATATCTGTTTGTGAACTATACGCCGCGATATGAGTAGGGGTACACGCCTCACGTACCCGGGTTTTGAAGCATAAACATACGACTGACAGGTGCTCCGAGGGTAAGCAGAATGTTCGGAAGAATTTTAGAGAACAAAATCTCCTTCCCTCAAAATTTCTGAATTATCTTAGACAGAAGACATTAGCTTCTTAACATTCAAGACAACATCAAAGAGGTTTGTAACATACGCACCACTGGATTTATCGTTTGTATGCCACATGTATATAACAGCTCATGATTGCGAACGAGGATGCATCCGAGCGTGCAATCGCAATCATAGATTACCGTGCCGCTGACTGCGACGCGGAAACTTGACAAGGACGCCAGGTTTCACAGATGAATACGTACTGCTTCGAAGGCGTCATTTCAGTACACTAACTATTTATTAACGCCTACAAAGATATGGACAAATTCGGGTTAAGACACTAACATTGTGTTGATGGTTCACTCATGCCCATCCCACACAGCCAACTACACTTATAAAGAGGAGCTTGGTGATTATTTTTAACTTCGCTCCGTGGAAATCACCGCGAAGAAAAGCCGATGCCGGCAGGATGTTGAGACGCAACCTGAGGCAGATGACGAAGCACACGGGCCAACGTACGACGCTAAGCCTCGCGCTCACATGCACCTTTTCGATGGCAAAATTATCGCTGGATTCTCACGTTGTCGCGCAGAACCTATTGCGCATAAAAGTGGACGAGGTTACGACTTAGCGACGTACGGTCGGGGTAAGTGAAAAACCGCGTTAAAGAACAGAATAATTGCTGCAAGATACTCGAGTCGGAGAAAATCTGTCCGGCAGCCATGTTAAAAATATTCGTTTGCTAGAACAAGATTGGTTCGCGCAGGTCGTGACGTCACGGAAACGATGGGACGCGATTGGTGGCGGAGAAATGCAAGATTCCGTTTGTGGTGCATTTTCCGTTACCTTCTTGACTTGCAACCAACTATAGAATGTCGTGGAAGCAGAGGCACCAAGACCAAACCGAATGAAAAAAGGCAACAGGCTTTCCGCCCTTATGTCTATTCAAGTTTTCTTAATCTGGACATCTTGCAAGTACGCAAGTGATGCAGTTGCGTAATAACAAAAAATAAAAACTTGTGCGTGGACGTATTTTTTTCACTATCCCTTTTGGAAAGTGTCTTTAACCACTAAAACACGTATTTAAACGTAAAAAAAAAAAAAGAAGCTCGACCGCGAAAGAGGTAAACACTTGCATTTTTGATACCTTTTAACAGTGTAATGCTGCGATTTGTCGTATGGCACTCACGAAAGAAGTCTTTGTTTATTTGACTTTTTTGTTTGCTTTTGATTGTTGGCACTCAGGTCAATTTTAAAACGAGCTGTTGGAATAAATTTATTAATGTTATAAAGTGACTAATTGCCATGCCACAAGGCCAGGATTAAGGTACGAGCTAAGGGGGCTGCAGCACTAGGGCTCGGACATTCGGGTGGCCCCAGGCTGAAGATTGAGGGGAAAATTTTAAACTTAATAAATATTTCGTTCAGAATATTGATAAAAAAATTTGATACAGTTGTGAAACTCCTTAGATTACAGCGCTTTCTTCGTCTTTAAAATAGTAATTTACTTGAAGTTTTTCGAAGTTTTGCACCTTCTGAGTGATAACATTGCTTAACAACGTGATGTAACAAGGTAAAAATGTAAACAACTTGAGGTAGCTTAGGCTTCTCCTAATTTACAATGTTAACCACTCATATCATAATATTATGCCTTGTCATAATTATGATCAGTATCACGATGGCCTCAGAATTAACCTGAGCCCGGGGCCCCGAAATATCTTAATCTGATTGTTATAATGCTACGTAAAATAAAAAAATATGTTTCTTTTTCAGGGATTTGGTAGTGTAAGATGAAGTTGCGATCTTAAACAAAAACCCTCGAACCGAATGGGGCTCGGGTCAAATCTTTAATGATCCGGGTTGGGTTGGGTCTAGAAATTTAGGTTCGTTCACTGACTTAGTTTCTTGTGCTTATGTTGTCAATCTGTCGCCAGTTCTCTTGGAAAGACATAATTGCTAACCAGCATAATATGTTTGTAAACCCCCACATACCTGTTGTGTTGCTGTGTATGTGCATAAACATTTTTTTTTGTCGAGACATTAATTGCCACCAAAAAGACATTTGGTGAAATGTCTCACTATCTTCCAAAGACACATACTGCACCTTCTGTTTTAATATGGGAGTATACTAGGATCTGGGCGATTACAGGACAGTCATTTTTACTAGGTTTAAAAATGCCCCTTCGTTCTTCTTTAACCTAGGAGTCTACTGTATTTCCTTGATTTCTATTAACTAAAATGTCTTACTCTGATGGTGATTACCTTGAAGCTTACTTGCCACACGATTTAAAACATTATAACTAGCTAGTGTCAAACAGCTGTCTTCTCTACAATGATTATTACACTTAACGAAAATATACACTTAAGACAGTTATTGCCTAACCCTACACGTGTTAGTATGATATAAATTAAGAAATAATATCACTGGACTCTGCTGCTGTCCCCGTGCCAATGTCTATGTCCTCGTAGTCATAGTCGAGACCCTTGAGTCCCGAACGGTGTTTGTTTTCAACACGCTATCCTAGCTATTGCGTGTGCAATCAACTGGAGACATTGTATTTAATTATCGCGCTGGTGCTTTCGGACAGTCGACACTGTATATACCAAGGCTTCAAAAGAGTTTGTCATTTAGGAGGAAATATGCGACGATTTATGAAGAACTCTCTGGAAGCGTTATTATATCAAAGGGGTCAACCAAGACTGATCTGAACACCACCTCGTATTGAATATTTTGATGGCCTGAGCGAGAACGGTTATAGAACGACTGTGATCACTCTAAACAAAGACGGACTGCGTGAAGTACGACTCTAATATAATAATGTTTTACTTTAGTTAAGATATTGAAACATTGATGCTCAAATATAATATCGCAATTTCATCGCTTGCCATACAGTGTAAGGGAAAGCCCCAATAACTAGTCATTTTAATAGTGTCGAAGCTAACCATGGCATTCTGCTTTCCGCTTGAAACCATTGTTCACAACCGTTACCTAAATGGCATTGTCGCACTCGTGGAGTGGTGAGCACTGCCAGCCTGTTGATATTTAAATAGGTCCATCCTTCCCATACGTTTGCAACCTTACAAGGTTTGGGCATATAGACCTTAGAAATTCCCGCGTGCCTATTTTCCGGTAGAGAACGCCAAGAGAAAATCACCGTAATCTATAAAGGAAGTTCGGCGCATGACCCCCGTGAAAATATTTTGCTTAACAAAAGTCTGCACACAATATTAATTACGCTCATATTACAATGAGCCTGACACAGGAAAGTTATTTTTTATATAATAACACGATCTTATCCGCCCTTTAATTCATGGAGCTCCACCTAGACTGTATCGAATCAATCTTCTTAGTATATCGCAAAACCTGAAAGTCTGATATGTTTATCTTTTCCACGACTTCGTTCGAGCCAGGCTGGGGATCTATCGTTGAGAATCTCGCTTTACTTGGACTGCACATATTTTTTTGTGTTCCTTTGACAGCTCGCCCATGACGGGTGATGGAGCGGACAGCAATCATGCTTCTGACACACGTTCCTCTTCGGGGTAGAAGCGCTCCTTGCGAGGAATTCCGCAACACGGCTCATGGAACGGCACGCGGACACCAACCCTTCGTACTATTTCTGTTAATGACCCGATAAAGTGCAGATCCTTCCTAATGCACACAAGAGACACTCGTTAAGCAAAGGCATTTCTTTAAGCAGCCCCATCGGGAAAAATGCTAACTGTAAGGCGAAAGATTTGGCCTCCCCTACTCATCCTCCTCTTCCGATCGCGCGCAAGCGCGGGTTGTGGAACGAGGTCCTCGCTGGATGTGCCACGATCTCCACAATTCCTCGTAACGGCGATGAGCGAACTGAAGAGGCGATTCAGCAAAGAAGTGGTGGTCACGCTTTGTTCCACACTAAGTCCGACCGCATGCAGCTGTTAACGTTGCGATCTCACGGAGGAAATCAAGCACAGCCAACAGTTCGTCGTCATGGCCCTCGTCGTGTTTGGCGCGTATCCATCACCAGCTAAACCAATCACGCAGGGTGAACGTTGCGTGGTCCGGCGCTTGTCTTTTGTGCCCGAGTCGTTCAGCCGGTCATAGCGAACGCACAAAGACGACGAACGCCGTGACGATGCATATTTGGCGCTGCTCGGTTGGCGCCATCAGATCGTAGGGTTGGCTGTGGCCCAAATTAATGTGCAGCGGACTATATATAGTCACATAAAAAAAAAAAAAAACTGGCCAGTGGGATTCGAATTTGGTTCTCCAGCGGGGAAGCCGCGTGCGCTGCACACGCGGTCACGCTCTTTCTTTGTCAAACCGCTTTTAATAACCACCGCTTCACAAGACTCCCCCTTGGCACAGTCTAGTTGGTCATCAGGTTCAAGGTATTGGTGCCACGTGTTCGACTCCCCTTGGCGGACGTCGAGAATTTTGATATTTGTTCTCAATGTATCGCCTTATCACTCTCCCGCTCATGCAAATTCGTTTCGATGATTATAAATAGTGGGACGGACACGAAGGTGAGTCGGGTTCAAAGGGCCGAAGGAATACTTTGTCAAGTCACGCCAACACCCGCGGAAAGTCTCGTTAGGCCGGTCGAACTCCGGCGCAGCAACTACGGCGACTGTGAAACGCTTGGAGTTCGCAACATTGTAACCAGGACAAGTTGCGCCGTCCCTATTACCTTTGGGGAACGTCAAGTTAAAAAGAAACTCCGGTCAAAAACGAAACTAATATAAATGACTGCTATATCACTTTAGTGGCACGAAATCTGATCACAGCCGAAGTATTACGTCAAAATGAAGCCGCGTTCTTCAAGAAAACCGATTTTAAAGATGCGGCCGGCTGCTTTTTAGCGGGTGGCAAGCAGGTTAGCTTTTACTCAAGCAACGCTGGCCACGCGTTCCGCCGCACCACCGTGACGTCACGTCCCGCTGGTGCCAGTGGTGCTGCGGTTGATTCCGCACGTTGTAACGCGCACCCCAGCACCAACATGACGTCACGTCGCGGCCGGACAGCTGATGATCAGTGTCGTCATCGCTCTCTAGCAGATAGTTTCGGTTTCGCAGTAGACGCCCGCAACCAAACTTTGATCCGTGATATCTATAACACTACACGCAATATCGAAGAAAAAAATTATACCTTGTAATTCAAGGACACTGACGGAGCTGAAAACAGTCTTAATACAAAATTCTAAAATATTAACCGGAGTTGCCCATTAAAGAGCTTACCCCTACACACAAGAACCATGTGGCTCAAGTGTTCGTCGTCTGCTACAACTGAGCTTATTTTTATGTTTAGAACAATTAGTCTGCTTAAAAAAAAAATACAATTACGGAGACTATTCTTTAACAAAATGTAGGAAAACTGGAATAACAATATTGTTTTCAAAACGGCACTCCCTCCTTTTAAACAAGTTTTTTCGCTTGCAAAGTAGAGCTTCAAAATCGTGCCATATTTTGCAATTATTTTAAATCCCAACAAAGGTACAAACGAACCAACCTAACTAAGAATCAACCTAGCCCCTCAAGCATGCAGTAAAAGGAGAAACAATCAGAAGCTGCTGCCATGTTATTCCAGAAAACTTAGATATCTTAGAGGTAAATGTATAGATGTCATCATACTAACGAGAAGATAACGACGATATGACTGGCATTAGACTTCTACTGTATTTGTATTGAGTTCTTAGGCTTACCAGAAATGCGCCCTTAAGGCTGATTTACAAAACTGAACTTAGTTATGTCGCTTCCGATTTCTAGAAAAGTAACATCTTGAAAATAGACTAGAAAATACGTGTGCACTAATTTTTTTAATAAAGACATGAAAATCAAACAGATCGAGCCCTTGATTAATTTTAATAAAATTTGAGGATGAGTTAGTCGCATCCCAAGCATAAACCCACAGATTACGTAGAGGTCTTCTGGAATATCAAAACCCCACCTTTTTTTCTTAAATGCAAGTTACGTATTTAAAAATGGATATCACATTCTTCACCACGAAATCGGAGATGATTTGGTCATCAATTTGCTATAAGAACGAAAAGCGGTAATTGGATGCCGATACCACATGAGCCGTGAGCAAGAGCCAGAGAAGCCACGGCCGCAACGGCCGTGGACATTTTTAGAATACGCAGGCTTCACTCTTTCTGGTATGCTCTTTATTATCTCTAAATTCAAAATTGCAATATTGAAAAAGAAGAAAAAAACACCAAGGAAAGGAGTTACTAAACGAGCATTCAAATGTTCCCGCGCTCTCCAGTCGAGTCGCGTTACGCCTATAACTTGCACGCCCAGATGGCAGTCTAACAAACACGGCATTTTGTGCTCGTTGTTTTTTTTTTTCGCTTTGCTGGCATAAGCTTAGCCAGCATCTATTTCACACCATCAAACTCCCCGTTGAGAACACGCTGTACTGCATCCCCGTATTGCCCCATGTGACATCATCTGAAGTAACGCTTTCAGTGCTTCCAGTAGAGCCTCTCAGCCCCTCAAACTAAAGGCAAAACCGGAATACACTCGCGAAAAACAAATATTTGTAATGTGGGTTACTAGTTGTGGGGACCGTTTGGTCGCCCTTCCCCGATGGCCGGTATAACGGCCGTGGTTCGGGACGCTCGGCCTGGCTGCCGGGAGTTCCAACCTGTTCGTGAAGCGTAGGAGGGCCGCCTGGCTTGGGGGGCTCTCCTCCTCACTCTCTCCCGGGGGACCTTTTTCCGTCCCCCCGCTCATCCGGGAACCTAGTTGTTTTGGGTGAGGACGACGCCCGCGGGGGGAGGAGGTCGACGCGCGTGCCCGACTTCGGGAACGTGGGGGACTCCTCCCGCGGATGCGATAGAGATCGGACGTGTTGCGAAGGACTTCCTTAGCCCGCTCTGGACTTCGCTCTCGGGACAGTGTCGACAGGGTGAGCCTTTCATCTGACCTTGTCGGCGCGGGGGTTTTGGGACAGTGTGTCTTTTGGTGTTCCAATAAACACCGTTGAACCCAGTCCTATTGTGGTACGTGCTCCTCCATTTTAGAGAAGCGATCAGTTGTGCGGCTGACGTTCGGACCCGCCCGTAGCGGTGTTCTCGAGAGAAAGCTGCGGGGTGTGGGAGTAGGCTTGGCGTCTCCTGATTCGAGACCGCCGCTGAACCCTTCGGTTACCACCACCCGTGACCATCCCACATATTCTGGCGCCCAACGCGGGGCCACGACTTCCTTTATCGCGGTCGTGGCATTCGTTGAACGTTAGGCTTGCACTGTTGTTTGCCCTTTCACGCCATGTCGACGAGTCAGCCCAATTTCCGGTCGCTGATCACGTTGGCAGAAGTGGCTACGAGAGGGCTCACCTCTGATCCCCTCGTACCCATCGGTGACCCGGCTGCCTCTTATGCAAGCCGTGTGTTGTCGCCGAGCCAGCCAGGTGCACCTCTGATTGGAGGACGCGCCTCGGCTGATGGGCCCACGAGAGCTTCTCCTTTCCGAGACGGCTCTCTGTTGCGGCCAGAGCCCTACGCCGCTCCTATTAGAGCCAGCGTTGTGGGCTCCTTCGATGCCACTCCCCTCGGAGGCGGCGCAGATCACCGGCATTTGGGTGTAGCTACTGATCAAGCTAATGCCCTGCCCGGCAGCCACATGACGACTTCTCCTGTCCGAGACGGTTATCAGGTTCGGCGACCGCCCGGTCACTTCCCGATGGGAGGCAACCCGGCGGCTGGACCGAGCGCGCCTCTCTTTTGTGGTGGCGCTCGGAGTTCCGCGCAGTTCGGCGCCTCCCCTATTCGGGACGGCGCGCTGCCCGATGGCCATGAAGCGGTTCCTCTGCCGCGAGACAGTATCCCACCCTGGCCCGCGCAAAGCACGACCCCGATTGGAGTCAATGCTGCCGGCGACTTGATTGAGTTGCCCGCCGACAATGTCCATCCACCGGCTCCGTGCGACCCCGCTCCCTTCCGAGCTGGCGCGTCGCCCGTTAGCGGCCTGGAGGCTTCTCTGTTTGGAGACGGCCCCCGGGCTCCGCCGGTGTCCAGCGCCGCTCCCCTTGGGGCTGGTGCTGGGAGCTCTCATGATGTGCTGCTACAAGAAGCGGCGCGAGTCATTGAAAGCTTGACCGGTGCGATGCAGTCAGTACTGCAGGCACCCAGGGCACTGCGACCACCTGTGCGAGTCCCAATTCCCAAGTACAAGGGTTACGGAGACTCCATAAGCGCGAACGACTTTCTCGAGGACCTGCTCCATTACCAGCAGGCCGCGGGAATGGTCGATCAAGAGGTTCTTGGACGAGTCCTGCCTGTCGCACTGACTGACCAAGCTGCGCGATGGTTCCGCCTTTGCGGACAAAACGCGCTGACTCTCGATCAATTCCGGGCCCTGTTTCGCCAGGAATTTCTCCCCGCTGACTACGAAAGACGGATGAGACGAGAGTTGGAGCGGCGTACACAGCACCCAGACGAATCGTTGCTGGAGTACGTGAGGGCGATGCAGGAGCTGTTCCTCCTCGCTGACCCCTCGGCCCCTAATGCGGAACGGGTTGAGCGTGTCATTCGGCAGGCGCACCCGACTTTCTCCGCCTACCTTCGAGGCAGCCGTTTCCATTCACTGGATGACCTGGCACTCGAGGCTCGCCGCATTCAAGGTGACATTCTTGCGGCTCGAGCCTACCGGCCCCCACCCCCACCAACGGCATCTCTTGAGCCGCGGTGCGCGTGGAATGGTGACACTGTTGCTCCCCATTCCCGCCGGGCCGAGGCCTCCACGGCATATGCCGACGCCCGTGGTCGAGACGCACGAGAGATTTCTGATCGGGCGCTTGATCCCTACTCCTACGGGTTGCGAAAATCCGCTGCCAAATCGCAGTCGGGCCCGCACAGTCAGGACCGCGTTGTGGGTCCTAGACGCGAGGAGAGGCGACCTCGAAACGAGCCTTTCGCTCCGAACGAGAGGAGGAATTCCCCGAGACCTGCCGGACGGAACCCTTTGGCTCCCGAAATTCGATGCTATCGCTGTGACCGCATTGGTCACTTGGCTCGAAACTGCACGAATCCACAGGCATCGGGAAACGGGCGAAGCCGCCGCTAACGAGGCCGGCGGCTCGACGGAAGGCTGGAGCACCTGGTTCTGCTCTAGCGCCGTCGGCGTACCGGGCCGATGGTCTGTCCAGTGCGCCCGCCCCGTTCCTGGCCTTGACGATCGCTGGCCGAACGTTTAAGGCTCTCCTGGACTCCGGAGCCAGTGCTTCGTTGTTCGGTGAGGATGTGTTGGCGCACCTCCGGACCCATTCTGTCCGATTGAGAGAGTGCAACACGGCATTTCGGCTCGCAGCGGGGGGCACTGCTCTTTCGAGCGGCTCCGTGCGGCTGGTTGTACGCTGGGACAACCGGGTGAGGCGACACCGTTTTGTGCACCTCCCCGGCCTTTCTGTGCCGGTAATTTTGGGCCGAGACTTCTTGGCTCAGACTGGCATAGTCATTGATCTCGGCAACGCTGGCTATCGGGAAGGCGCTTTCGGCTCTGTCAAGCCGTTTGCCGAACCCCCCGCCGCCGCTCCGGCCTCTTTCCCGTTGAGCAGCCGGAACAACCGCGGCCACGCGGGAGACGCTGTTTCCCGGAAACCGGTTGTGGACCCTGCGGTCGCGCGCCCCCCTCTTTTGGGAGCGAGCGCCGCCGCGGCGTCCCGAGTCGCCACCCACCCGCTAATTGCTGGTTCTTGCGGTTTGGGGAGGCGCGACAAGGCTCGTCTTGCGTCGTTGTTGTACTCTTACGACTCGATGTTCACGGATCGTCCGGGCTGCGCCGATTCGGTGCGGCATCGGATTGACACGGGTGAGGCCCCTGCTTGGAAGTGCCATCCCCGTCCCGTCCTCGACCTGTTTTGACCTGGGGACCGCTGGGCAGTGACGACGACTTCGAGCCCCTTTGGGCTCGGGTAAGCCTGCTATTCCTTTTTTTTATTTATGAGAGCCGGTGGGTCTCCCTCTTACATCGGGGAGGCCCACCAAGCGTTTTAAGGAGGGGGGATGTGGGGACCGTTTGGTCGCCCTTCCCCGATGGCCGGTATAACGGCCGTGGTTCGGGACGCTCGGCCTGGCTGCCGGGAGTTCCAACCTGTTCGTGAAGCGTAGGAGGGCCGCCTGGCTTGGGGGGCTCTCCTCCTCACTCTCTCCCGGGGGGACCTTTTTCCGTCCCCCCGCTCATCCGGGAACCTAGTTGTTTTGGGTGAGGACGACGCCCGCGGGGGGAGGAGGTCGACGCGCGTGCCCGACTTCGGGAACGTGGGGGACTCCTCCCGCGGATGCGATAGAGATCGGACGTGTTGCGAAGGACTTCCTTAGCCCGCTCTGGACTTCGCTCTCGGGACAGTGTCGACAGGGTGAGCCTTTCATCTGACCTTGTCGGCGCGGGGGTTTTGGGACAGTGTGTCTTTTGGTGTTCCAATAAACACCGTTGAACCCAGTCCTATTGTGGTACGTGCTCCTCCTTTTTAGAGAAGCGATCAGTTGTGCGGCTGACGTTCGGACCCGCCCGTAGCGGTGTTCTCGAGAGAAAGCTGCGGGGTGTGGGAGTAGGCTTGGCGTCTCCTGATTCGAGACCGCCGCTGAACCCTTCGGTTACCACCACCCGTGACCATCCCACATAGTTTATGTGTGCATATTCATGTTTGAAGCAATGTTGTGGCGAATCAGTGACTATACTAGGTTACAAGTCAAGAAGGTAGCGGCAAATGCCCCTCAAAGGGAATCATATATCCCTCCGCCACCTCCGCATCCAATACCGTCCCATCGTTTCCGTGACGTTGCGGCCAACGCGCGAGGAGGGTCGTGCCTTTCTGTACATATTTGCTTTATCTCTCGACTTTGACTTAGCATTGTGGAAGCCACGAGAGGGAGATTAAGTCTTCCCCCTTCCGATGGAAACAAAGACGACTTTCGGGCATTAGCTTCCCCCTCCAATTGATACAAAGGCTGCTTTCAGGGGCTCGGTTCCTTCTCCGATGAATACAAAGGTCGCTTTCTTAAAAAGTGGGGGTCGGAGACAAGTTGGCACCACTCTGTGGCCATTATCTATCCAATGAAGCGGAACAAGGAGCGTTTCCAGTGAACTCTTCTTTCGATTGCGGAGGGATTTGAAACCGGCGCACCACGCTTGTGGGAGGAGCTTCTCCTGCCTTCTTAACTTGTAACCGACTATAGCAAAATTTCGCCAGAGTTGGGCTTCAACGTAAAGCACATTGTCTCATTGAAAGAAAAAAAATTATAAAGTTAACAAACCAAACTGTAACCCCCAGCACGTAGAAGTTGCGGTATGTTTTCATCCGTAAATTTTATGTTTTCTTTTTGCATCGCTTTTCCTCGCAGGAAATGCTTAGGAATACCCCGAAGAGCAACAAAGAAGTCCGTTGGCTGGGGTGGGACGCAAGTTGTTTTGGATTACGCCTGGTGAGCAAGCGCGCTTTCAAACCGGTCCTGTCGCCTCATTATGACCGACTTCCTTTGGAGCATCCGACGAATAAAGGCCGACCATCGAGACGACCTTCTGTGTCGACTGCACTCCATCAACATGAAGGGCTGTGCGCTGTTTTTTGCCGGAGTGGTGCTCTTGGGAGTCCTCGCCTTTCGGGCGGATGCCGGATGCCCCGCCAACAAGGGGATCTCCAGCGACTGTTCCTTCACGACTTGCTCCGAGCAAGAGTGCGCCGCCCAAGGCTTGGAGTGCTGTCCCAAACCCTGCGGGGGATCCTGGTGCGTCAAGGGTAAACCTTCTTCGCAATGTTTCTGTTTTCCTATTTGGCATTCGGGGAAAACTTTTTCTTTAACACCTTCCCTTCTTGGAACGCTCTTGTTTTTAATTTACGTATATGCACCGGGTGTTTGTAAAAAAAGATAAACGTGTTTTGTTGTTTTATGGACCGCTAAAATAAATTACTCATCGCAGAAAGCAGAAACTCTGTGAAAATGGGGCGCCAGTGGCGGTGATAAAATGCGAACTTCTTGAAAACATGAAGTTACCTGGATCAAAAGATAAAAGAGAAAGACAAAATTGCTTTATGAACCGATGTCCACCCAAGCCTGACTTGGTCAAAACATAAGATTAAATTTTGGACATCTGTGGTGCTTACTTCAGTGGAAAAAAAAATATATTGACAGCAAAAAAAAACAGCAATATTCTCTTTCTGGGCTGTCAAGTATTTTTACTGATACAAATTCCACATGCCTCCACATTGTAATTTCGTGTTTCGACGAATAGGCTTAGTTTGACGTCGGATCATAGACGAATATCACCGAGTCTCTTTAATCATTTGGTCTAGGCAACGTTATGTTCTGAAACTTTACCTTTAGCGTTGTATCACCAGCCATGTTCTCACGAAATTTCAGCTTTCTAGGATAGCTCGCTTATTTACGCGAGCAGAGAAACACGGTTCTCTTTTCTCCTAAACACCCGGAATATCTACGTGCATGTGTAGTCATCTTATTAAGCCCTACCGTTGCGTGTACGTTCAACGATATATGCAGTCGTCGTATATTTTGCGGAGTTTTCTATCTATATCGGTAACGTTCCTTCTGTGCGAGTTTTCCTTTTTCATATTTGTTTTTACGTTGTGTTCTCTGAAAACCTTCATTGCCACTTAGCGGATGGGGAGATATTCATGAGAGTAATCTATGCTAATCGCAGGGATCAAACAGGTTGCTTCTTTTTTTAGGTATTAATTTGTTTAAAGAAAAAACCTTTAAATTTTTCCCGCCCTTTGATGGACCGAAAATGCAAGGACGGATTTTATTTACCGGTCAAGAACACAGCTTTAATATTGCACCTTATTAATTACCTGTAAATATTCCGGAAGGGGTCAATATGAGAATAAACAGCCCTTTTGTGCACGTAAAACATAAGGGTCAAACGTTCGGTCTGTCAACCCGTTGATTAAATTTTGTAATTGGTGTATGTTAAAAAAAACTGTCCAGACGTGTTTTTTTTGTTTTTTTTTGAGGTTACGCGGGAGTACAACTTAAGTGCCTGAAGGTCGTCGTTTTCGGCTGGTGCGTTACCGTCTTTCCTGGACCATGCACCTCAAGTGATCCCAAAGTAACACCAAATTACGTCACCGCAGTGGCCGGCATGTCACGTTGTCGGATGTCGCTGTTCTGGCGGTCGTAGAAGTTCCGGAAAAATGTAACAGAAAACACGAGTGTCGCTATCGTCGCGGCGTCCCGACTCCGGGCAGGTGTAGCTTCCGTAGACTGCCAAGCTGGAAAGCGACCTGCAGCAGAACAGACGTTGGCCGCACAAGTCTCCACTCTAGTGGCGCCGCCAGAAAACTACAGTTAGGGCACATGACACTTCTACGAGCTCGTCAGGCAAAAATCGTAAGACAGCATTTCAAAACGCGGTAAACACACCAATCAGAGACGTGTTCCAGGCACCTGCAGAGTACTGCAGAGGAACCGACGATAGCCTTTTTTTCTTTATTCTTTCCGCAGGTGTCAGTGACGGTGAGCGTCGAGTACGGTCCCCGACGGCCTCGGCCTGCCCCGAAAAACCCCTCCCCCCACCCAGGGGCGGTTGCAAGGGCGGCCGTGCAAGCGTCACGTGCGACGACTTCCACTGCGGTGACCAACCCTGTTGCGTGGACAGCTGCGGAAAGCCCTACTGCCTCCCGGAGCTGATATTTTTGAAGTATGTTGTCAAAGGCTGGCTAACTTTGGTGTTTTCGTTTGTTTTGTTTCACTCAAAAAAGGTGTGCTGCCCTTGGACGTCTCGAAGGACGTTATTTCTCGTTAACATTGTTTAGGAAACATTTTCATCACTCAACATAAACTTCCTTCTTTAAACTTTTTTGTGTAAAAAACAACAAACAAAAACTGCACACTGTGCTGCAGAAATGCTCCATTTCTCATAAAAATTAAGTGTGCGTATGTTTTGAAAGGGTCAAGCTAGTCAGCCTGTCGGCGGCTGGCAGTTCCGCTGTAGATAAGAATTGTTTTCCACTACGGCACGATTGCGAGACAATTCTCATTTTATTACTTGTTATTACCGTATTTTCCGGGCTATAGTCCGCCCCCGGTGTATAGTCCGCAGGGGCCAATTTAGGTCGCAAAAAAGGGTTTTCGCTTAGACAGTCCGCACCCTAAGCATAATCCGCACCTGGTGCTTACTCGACAGGAAAATCTTCTCATACACGGCACACCTTAACAGATGTTTGCTTTCTTAGCTCACAAAGAAGCTTGTATTATGCATAAACCATCATTAACATACTCTTTCATTCAAAAATTCCGTTACGTCTTGTCACAATGAACGATCTTGAAAAACAATATTCTTGTATAGTCCGCACGTGTAGATTGTCCGCACAGTCAGAAATTTCAATCTTTAAGCACGTATAGTCCGCGTACTATAGCCCGGAAAATACGGTACTTTAAATATTTAAATGAACTGGTCGACAACATTCAAATTTGCACGCATCGTGGTTTGAAACCATTTAAACGCTTAAAACATTAAATAACTAAACATACTTTGTAGTGTGATATGTGTCATGAAATAATATCGTTGGCCTCTGATCTTCTCACGGCACCACTTTGTACACCTTCGTAGTTATGCAATAGGTAGGATCACTAGGCAGTGTGCCGAATCCCAACACTGGTTTTCAGCATGCAATAATTGGGCGTCTGAGTAATCACCTTGAAACTTGAAATATTTTTCTCCAATAGCGCACTGCTGCCATCGGCCAATCGGAACTCTTTAACCCATGTCTACAACAGAGTTCGTAGTTACCGGCGTAATATGCGACGATTTATAGGGAGGTATCTTGAAGCGTCTCCGTTTCAAGGGCACCACCCAAGACTAATCTAAACATCACGCGTATCATTAATATGTTCAAGGCCTGGGCTAGTACGGAGATTGAGCGGTCGTATTCAAACTACGATACACAATTTCTAAAGTAAGAGCGCTCTATTATTTTACGTATTTTAGTTCAGGCTAGTGATATGCGAATGGTGGTTCCAATAGAACCGAGCTGTATTATCAATAGTCCTAAAAGTTCAAGGGAAAGCCATAACAAGAGGTTTGCTTAACAGTTTTGAAGATCTCACTGCGCTTTCCAATTCAAACCACTGTTCGCACACCCCCTTTTTAAATTCATTGCGGCACTCGTGCATAGAGCGGTGAACACCGACAACCTGTTGAGCTTTCAATATTTATTCAGACCCATTTGTACCCCATCTCGAAACATCTAGGCCTATGAAGTCTAAACATTCCTGCGTGCCTATTTTCCGGTACAAAACAGAGAGCACCTCGATCTATGGTAAAAAGGTCGGCGAATGACGCGTCCGGAAAAATATGTCGCACTTTTGCACAAGACATTTCTCATGCTCACACAATGATCAGCGTGACACGCAAGTCCTAACTCTATATGTCACAAAGCTTTTATCAGTACTATTTTTGTCAGGAGCTCCATCCAGATTGTGGCAAATAACATTTTTTTTATATTACACAAAAATCGGTATGTGATAAACGTATAGTGAATATTGCTGCAGTTATGCTGTCCTAACTTTGGTTTTTGTTTCACAGGGATTGACGCTGGACCGGTGAAATCGAGAACCACGATCTTAGTGTTCCTGACATAGGTTCCTCAGGGGACCTGAAGCACAACTCATGACAAGACAGGCTGCAGCAAACCCTCGAAACAATATCTGACATAAGCCAATAAAACGTAAATTATTTTTAAAGCGCACCGCGCTTTTTTTTTTTTTTTTGTGGTATTATGTTTTTGGGCCCGTAGCTTTAGCTACGTTGCCCGAGAAATATGTCCACGAGTATAGTTACTTTAGGTACAAAGTCACGTTGTTTCTTTCGCCGCCTCTCTTCTGTAAATACCCGGAATAAAACCAAACGGACTCCTATCGATCTCAGCTTTTTGCCTCATTTTAAGAGGCAATACCCGCAGGATCAAGTCTTACTATGCGGGGACTTAACTCCAAGCACGTAGCCTGGAACTACCACTCATGCAGTGCTCGAGGAAACCGGATAATGAAAGACGCTTCCAAATATGACCTCCTACTTAACACACCCCAGATGCATACACGATTGGGCGAAACATGGCGCCAGGCAGATACAACACCTCATCTCACTTGGACAACCCTAAAACTGTGCACGTGGTCGGTGTTGGAGGACTGTTTGGGGAGCGACCACTTCCCAATCTGCATCCGGGTTTGACATGGCTCCAAAGCAACGCGACGCAATAATACCGGTACTTGAATCAGTCACATTACACATTGGGACAAATATCGCCTTGTACTCGATGAAGAACCTCCCAAGGCGAGCATCGAGCTTCTAACCCAGCAACTCCATGAGGCCAAGACGGCGGCTACGGAGCGACTGCGAGTATCACAAGATCACCCAGACCCTGATCGGCACCTCTTGGCGCTTTGGAACCGCAGGCTTCGCCTCCTGGCTGCATACCGCAAGAGGGGCAAACCATGGCGCACCAAGAGACGCCTCCACAAGCTTGAGAACAAAATCGGGTGTTACACGAGTGACTTGGTTTTGGAACAATGGATGCAGAATTGAGAGTATATCAGCGGACATACTCATCTCTCTAGGATGTGGGGCATTCTGCGTTCGCTTTTCGGCCAACGTAAGACGATGAACGGGGCAGCAACAGTTGCACTTAGGGAGAACATCCGCGCGGCAGAACTTGCCGAGAAAGCTGCCGACATCCTTTTTCCACAGACCTCGATAGCCACCAAACACACCTACACCAAAGATGACACTAAGGATAATGACGATACAATCGACAGCTCTTTCTGCATGGCAGAGCTCAACCACGCTCTCCAACACGCAAATGCGCGGAGCACGCCGGGCGCCGATCGCATATCCTACGCCCACCTCCGCAATTTGCCGGACTCTTACAAAAACGCCCTTCTTGACGAGATCAATCAGATCTGGAACGAGGGCAAACTACCCGAGGCATGGAAAGTTTCTATTGTGAAGCCAACCCCGAAGCCCGGAAAACCCCCACATTTTCTAACGAACCTCGGGCCTATTTCGTTAACTTCTTGCCTTTGCAAACTGATGGAGAACATGGTGAACGTTCGCTTGATCTGGCCGTTCGCTTGATCTGGCACATCGAAGACAAACAGCTCCTCTCTCCCACCCAATATGGCTTCCGTCCTGGTCTGTCAACTCAGGACGTCTTTCTTCACCTCAAAGAAACTGTCCTGGACAAATCTTCCCCACACCCCAGAATCGTGGTGGCAGTGGATATCCGAAAAGCCTTTGACGGCGTTCCTCATGACACGGTCCTAGCCAGAGCTCGTGATCTCGGACTGAAAGGAAAGATCTACAAATTTCTTGCTTCCTTCCTAGAGAACAGATCATCCCAAGTCCAAATCGGGCAAAGAAACCAGCAACACCCATCACAACGGGGTCGGGGTCCCCCAGGGATCCGTGATAACCCCCACGTTGTTTAAAATAGCAATGTCCCAACTACCGGCAAAGGCTGGCAAAGATTCCGAACATCGAACACGCCATATACGCAGACGATGTCTCAGTGTGGACCCACACGGGATGCTTAGGTAAGCCAGACGAAGCCCTCCAAGCGGCACTTGACACCATACATGCATACTCAATTAAAGTGGGTTCGGCTATGGCACCGGACAAAACTGAGTTCGTCGTGGTTCATGGGAGCAGACATACTAAAGCCAAGGATAAGGAAGCCGACAACGACAGCATCAGCTTATCAATCGGTGAGCAGCCCATCGCTCGGGATGAACATCCCGAACGATGGGCCAGCGCAGTCGGGTTAAACATCCCGACAGCTCGGGATGTTCATCGACAACAAAATGCACAGCAAACTCCTGGTATAACCGCACTGTCGCAACCACTAAACAGGTTCGACACGTCCAGCGCAGAATTTCAGACCGCACCAGGGAGGTAAAAGAACGGGAACTTCGCCAGTTTGTCTCCTCCTTTATTCACGCTAGAGTGATGTATGGTTTGCTATACCACCCCGTCACCCGGACGCAGATTCAAGCCCTAGAGCGTCTCAACAACGAGGCAAGGCGAATAACCACTGGGCTCTCTCGTTACACACCACTAGCAGCTCAGAAAAGCTGCAGTGGCATCAATGACCTCACAGAGCGTCTTGAGACACACCTTCACACACAAGAGGTCCGCCTTCGATCCACGCACGCGGGCAGACACTCAGTAGTCATGCTTGGACATGACATTACCAACCTTCCAGACCTGGCAGCCGTGGGAGCACATCATACTCACCGATTCTATACCGCTGCCACTGCATATGCCCCCCGAGCAAGCAGAACGAAGACGAACATTCGTCAAGAAACATATCAAGTGGACCCAAACCGCCTGCCTGGAAGAAGATATCCGCATCGCTTACACGGACGCCGCTTGTCCTCAAGATGTAACGGATTTTGCCACGGCTTGGGTTGAAACCACTACGTCAACTCAGGGGTGACTCTATCATGCCACAACCGAACCCGTACACAGCACGCAAGCAGAAATGCACCCTTATCATTGATTATGTTTGACTCGCAAACGATTCCTCCAACAACAGCAACACCCAGACCCATTTCCACCTCTTTAAAGGTTCTCAAGCTGAACATCGGGCTTGTGTGGATGTTAGGCACACCACCGTTGCTGTTCAGCAGCTCAGACTCTCCGTGCAACGCTTACGTGCTGTCGGGCACGATCTCACTATACACTGGGTACCCGGACACTCCGGAATACCCGGCAACGAAAAAGCTCACCGCCTCGCACGCGCGCTCTTACTATCCGTGCAGGCCAGAGAAAGATCCGAAGATACAGTCTGCCTTCCTCACGAAGAAGTAGAGTCCCGCGCACTACCACCCGACCCAGCGGAAGACACATTCAAGACGGAGGAAGAAGAAGTGTTTCGAAGACGGTTGCGTTTTTCAAGCTCGCTCCCTTGAATTAACATTTTTAATCTTATCAGTCGGTCTGAATAGTTGGAACTCCAGATAACTTTCGTAAGTTGACTGCTCCAGTCCACGGTGTGGTCTCCCGCACCGGGCTTTTTCCCGGTGCACGGTAATCGACCTGGCTATGTCTTCCGGGCCACCCTCTCAACACTCGAGTCATCACGTCTCCACAGATCAGTACAGTCTGTTTTCCTCCGTCTGTGGCAGCTCAATCGCTGGATCAGAAGACAAGGACTCGCCCATGAATACCGTTGAGGACATCACTCCAGGTCAGCAATGTGCCACAACCTCTTCGCGTCGAGTCATAGTACCAACCAGTGACATAGAGCTTTCTGACTTTGACGAACCAGACTGGAAAGATGTCAAGACAAGAAAAAAGCGAAAAAAGACTAGCCCTAATTCGAGCCTCAGTGCTGAGACAGTCTGCAGTGCTGCAGTAGTGCGTGAAGGGCTTGCTGTCGTATTCACGCCATTAGAGGAGGGCCACGTAATTACGTCACTTAGTAGCCTAAAACTGTCCCTTGCTCTAGAGAAGATGTTCCCTGAATGTATCTTGGAAATCAGGTTCAACAACCGCCTGAATCTCATTGCCGTTGACGTAAGGAACGGACAGACGACGCGAGGGCTGCTACGCTGCACGGTGCTCTGTGGGATCAAAGTAAGAGCGTATGAGCCTCTTCCCAGAAATTGCGCCACAGGTGTAATAAGGGACGTAGACACCACGCTGACGGACGAAGAAATCGCCAACAACCTAAGGTCCCCTGAAAACAGAGTTGCTCGTCTTCGACGACTAGGCCAAAGTGCAGCGGTCAAGATCTCCTTCTGTGGATCGACGTTGCCAAACTACATTTACCTCGGTCATGTCCGGCACGCAGTTTCACAATTCCAAGAGAATCCACTTCAATGCCGCAAGTGTTGCCGCTATGGACATCGAGAGGTAACTTGCAAGCGCAGCCCGGTGTGCAAACGCTGCAGCGGCACGCATGAGGACAGAGACTCCTGCTCTGCTCAAGAAAAGTGCATTAACTGCGGCGACGCACACTCGGCTACATCACCATCCTGTTCAAAATGGCGGCAGGAAAAAAAGGCAAAAAATTACTCCAGACAACACGGAGTCGATTTCCGCACTGCCAGAACTGCAGTTCATGAATCCGGATGGCCGGAGCTGCCCAGAAAAAGCGAAGGGCCTTCTTCAACTGCGCAGGACACTTTGGCTACCATAACTGAGAACCAGGTGCCAGAGAGGCCTGCATACGCTGCACTAACTAAGGTTCCAAAAAGTAACCAAACAGAGGCACCTCCGACTAAGCAAGGGCCTATTTCACCTGACCTAATCCTACTCGAAGATCCGACAACGTCAGGAAACACACCCGCCGATCCAAGAAAGCGAAGAACACCAAAGCGTAAGACTCCGTCCGTTTCAACAGACACAGCATCAAGCAAGGGGTGGATTCCGAAGCTTCAAACAGCAGCAAACAAAATCTGCAAGCTTTTGGAATCTATTGACGCAGAATGGGCAGCAGCATACTTACAATTCTTCAAATGGCCCTTCCCCTTATTAGATCATTGTAAATGGCAACTGCCGCGCCATATTCCTCTTCAGAACTTACTGTGTGGCAGTGGAATTGCCGTAGCCTCCGAAAAAAGCGCGGCAGCCTCATACAGTAGGGAGTTTTAGTAGATCGTATTCAAAGGCCCGCTACCGCTACGGGCGCGCGCTACAGAGCATGCATCGAAGTGGCAGCGCGAGCTCCCGCTACAGATAGCGTGGCATGAAAACACGATCTACTAAAACTCTCTATTATCTTCAATCCCACGCTTCCCCACCTGAGATCATCTTTCTACAAGAACCTCGCACCCTTCCTAATCTTCCTGGATATGTGACACATGTGGCACATAACGATCCCAAACAGGACCGCCTTGTGGCCACCCTAGTCAAACGCGTTCACACCGCGGTAGACTTCACTTTAGACAACCAGGCCGTTCCACATGTCTTACTTGAACTCCTTCCCGCCTCCCCACGCAAGCGTAACACCCAACCTCTCCGCCTACTCAATGTCTATTGCCGCCCCCAAGACCGCTACGCACGGTTTGATACGCTGTTTGAAGCCGCACGGTGCAAGGATTGCGCAACATTCATTGCAGGCGACTTCAATGCTCCTCATCCCACTTGGGGCTACCCTCGCGACACACCTAAGGGGCGCAAGCTACACACTTTGATCCAACAACACAATCTCACTCTACTTACTGATCCATCGACTCCTACACGTCTTGGCACCAGCGTTGCACGGGACACGTGTCCTGACCTCACCCTGTACCGTGGCACAAAACCCTGCACCTGGCACAACCTTGAGGAACAGCTCGGCAGTGACCATTCCATTCTTGCCACCCATATCAACAATAAAGACTTCGCGGGGGAGGCACGCAAAGTCCGCATCACGAACTGGCCTGCATTCCGCGCATCTTCCTTTTCTACCTCGCCCGACACACTCACTAATTGGGTGCAGACACTGCAAACCCGGCTAGACCGACACACGCGCACCCTTACCACCACTCCCGATGCGCCGGATATAGACTCCCACCTTCTTCACCTATGGAAGCGCGCCGCGGTCTAACCAAACGGTGGCGACGTCAACGACACAACCGGAAGCTCAAACTACGCATTGCACAACTCACTGTAGATGCTGCTACCTATGCTGCCAACCTCACTGGTCAAAACTGGAATACGCTCTGCGACAAGCTCAATGGTACGCTCGGTACTGCACGAACATGATCCCTACTCCGTCATCTAATACAACCAGGCCAAGCCAAATCGGACAGGGCCAAGGGCATTTACAAGCTTCTCCACGCCACTAACCTAACAGACTCCGAATGCCACACACAGCTACAACAGCGTTACCTTCCCCCTCCTGACACTCCACGCTACGCGGACTACACGGGTCCCCCCAACAATCTTCCTTATCTTAACGCGCCCATCACGGACATTGAGATTCGCGCTGCACTCACCGACATTCGCCGCAACACATCCCCTGGTCCTGACAAGATTCGCTACTCTCTTCTGTACAACCTCTCTGATTCCGACACCACTCAACTTACTACCTACTTGAATGAGGTGTGGGAGTCAGGTACCCTCCCCAAGGAATGAAAGGAAGCCACAATCGTTCTGATTCCTAAGCCTGGCAAACCCCTTTCCTTGGAGAACCTGCGCCCGATTTCCCTTACCTCATGTCTGGGCAAACTGCTCGAGAAGGTTCTACAGCTTCGCCTACACAAATTTTTCGCCGACACCTCCGCCCTTCCCCACACCCTCTATGGCTACCGTAGTGGTATTTCCACTCAGGACGTACTGCTCCGCCTCAAACACGAAGTTCTAGACTCTCCGAGCACTGCTCAATATCGCGCTGTCCTTGCCGCAGAATCTTAAAGGAGCCTTCGACAACCTGTCCCATGACCTGCTACTTGAACAGTTGGCAGCCACTGGCTGCGGAGCGAAGGTGAACAATTACATCCGCAATTTCCTCCGTGACAGGTCTGCCAACCTCGTTCTTGGTCACCTTCGCTCCCCCTCCGCTCCGGTGGCAAACCGTGGTACTCCGCAAGGCTCTGTACTCTCTCCCCTCCTGTTTAACCTTGCTATGCGAGGTCTCCCTCCCCTTCTGGATGAGATCTCGGATGTCCATCATGCACTTTATGCGGATGACATTACTGTCTGGGTAACGACAGGCTCCCTCAGACATATCGAAACTCAGTTACAGAAAGCTGCTACTACCATCGAGCAATATGCCCGGCGTGGGGGCCTCACATGTTCCCCCACTAAGTCGGAGTTACTAGTCGTGACAAAACACGCTCGCGGGACAAACCGATCTTCCCCTCACCATCACACTAGATGGCAAACCCGTCCCGCGTAAATCGGCCGTACGGGTGCTTGGCTTCACGTTGCAATCCAACGCGAAGGCAACACAAAGCCTTCACCAACTCACCACCCAGTGCAATCAAATCATGCACATGCTACGCCGCGTCTCTAACCGCCGAAATGGCCTTAACGAGGCAGATGCCTTACGCCTTGTCCAGGCCTTGATTCATACACGCCTACTCTACCACCTACCCTACCACAACCTCACCCAGACCGAACACAAACGTATGTTACCCTACTACGGAAGGCGCAGAAACTGGCGCTCGGTCTCCCCGTTCGCACAGTCACCGTTTGCTAGAGCGGCTTGGGGTGACCAACACCCTGGAGGAACTTATAGAAGCGCATGAGGCTGCCCAGTTGACGCGCTTGCGCTTGACGGCTCAAGGGCAGAGTCTCCTTGCCACCGTTGGTTTCCCACCCTGTCCTGCTTCCCTTACCGCTGCGGGTCTCTCCCCCACTGCTCGCGCCAAACTCACTGTGGCTCCTATTCCCCGCCATATGCATCCTACCCGTCACTCGGCCCGGCGTGACCATCGCTCGCGCTACCTCCGACGCGCGTATACTGAAGGCTGCGATACCGTTCGGGCCCTCTTTACGGACGCCAGTCCGCAGGATGCACGCGGGGGGATCACAGTCGTCGTGAACAGTGATCTCAGGCCGGTCCACGCTGCCGCGGAACGTGGTCTCACCGACGTGTCCCTCCTGGAGGAGCGTGCGGTTGCCAGGGCAATCCTTTCCACCTCCACTCTCTCCTCTTCCACGCCCACTCACATTCTGACTGACTCCCAGACGGCCTGTCGCCACTTCTTTTACAACACCCTACATCCCTTCACTGCGTCCCTACTCGACTCTTTCCTATCCTCCACCTCCCACACTTTCCGGTTAGTCTGGGTGCCTGGGTACGCAGCCATCCCCGGTAATGAGTGCGCACATGCGCTCACCCGAGAACTCTCAAACCGGGCACCAGGGGAAGACTGCCACCATCCAACCAGTGCCTTTTTCATACTCAACTCAGCTAGCTGAGTTACGCCTCGCTCGACAACATTATCCTCCTCCTCAGCCTTCCCTTACTCGTAGACAGGGCGTCCTATGGCGTCAACTCCAAACCAACACCTTCCCGACGCCCCTTTTCTACTCTTACGTGTACCCCTCCCTCGGTGCGCCTGAGTGCCCGCACTGCGGCGATCGTCCCACACTTCTCCATATGGTCTGGCAATGCCAAGCCATTCCCCCTGTCTCGCCTCTTCCCAACCCCTCTCCCACCTCCCGGGAGGACCGGCTGACCGATGACACGGCCACCGGTCAGCAATGGCTGGTGGACCGTGCCGAGTCGGTGGCCGCCACGTATGGGGCCCCGGACTAGGGGCTCCAACTGGGTGTACTAGAACCCATACCTGCAATAAAGTTTATTCATTCACATTCAAGACACGGCACTACCGCAGGGCCTTCCTCTTGGCTACCGCCAATCCCCTCCTTACACCCTTCCCTCTTTCTCAACTCTTCTCTCGTCGGCAGCTTGTCACGTCACTCACGCTCCGCCAAATTCAGACCGGGACCATCCTCACCCTTCGCCTGCTACAGCGGTTCCGTCAGCACAGCAGCAGCCACCGCGAAAAAGCAGTGGTGCTGCTACCACCAACCTTCCTGGTACACCCGCCGGCGATATGAAGGTGAACGCCGGACCGTCGACTGGTCCGTGCTATCAGCGCCATGACGCCGCTACCATGGCGGCTCGCTTTGTTATCGCGCGCTTCGCCGAGATTAAGCGCCTGCATCGAGCGCTGTTCTCAGCTCTGCTGCTACTCCCTGCTGAAAGCGTGGAAGTGGGTTTCGATTTCGGCCTCACTTTTTGTGGGCGCCGTGCCCACGTCATTGCCGGCAAATGATTTGCACATTGCACGTGAACTAGAACGGACGCTGTTCGGCATGGTTTATCAGTGACTCAACCGCTTTCTTTATTCATGAGTGAACGCTAATAACTGCGAACGCTAATAACTGTTCTTCTTTTTAAGAAGCGGAAAGCGTAAGTTACTTTTTGGTTGGTTCCGCAGCCTTCCGGTTCAGCACATATCACAGCAAGAAACTACAAAATCACATTGTCTACCAATAGCGTATGAAAGGCTCCTTCCCCAATATTCGCGCTTCCTGCGGGGAGTAGCAGCAGAGTTGAGAACAGCGCTCGATCCATGCGCTTAACCTCGGCGAAGCGCGCGTGAAGAAAGCGAGCTGGCACGGCAGCCGCGTCATGGCGCTGATAGCACGAGCCGGTCGACGGTCCGGCGTTCACCTTCATATCGCCGGCGGGTGTACATGTGCATTGTGCCATAAAAACGCTGATCTGGAGCACCTGCTCTGGGAATGCCCGGTATACTCGGAGCCCCGGACCCGCACCCCGGCTACCATCCAGCAGAGTTTCAGACCTACCTCGCTGCATGCCTGGGCCTGCCCGGACCCCTCCTTCACCAAAGTGAACACTATCGAGCTCTGGCGATCGCTGCTCGCGTACATCCAGGACCCTGCAGCTCCCCATGTCGGCACGCGGCTTCAAGGCACTCAGCTCTCCACCACTGAGCCCAGACAAAAGACCAAGCCTAAACCTACCGCATATCTATCCTCTGACGCCGTCGCACCAACCGGGCCAACAAATATAAGAATGGGGGCCCCCTGTCCACCTCTCCTGTACCCTAAACCCTTTTACTGCAGCATTTCCTAACGCAAAAAAGTGAAATAAACGTTCCTAGTCACCTACCTACCTGCTGTGTTGTGTCTATCTATATCCTGGAAACAACCACGCGAAGTTGTGTTAATTTCGACTAGTTGGTACAACTTTTTAAACAACTTTGAGTCAAGTGACCAATTGGTTTCGCTGCCTTGTCTTTACGCTGCTAAAAACCTACAATGGTGTTTTGAATAGTGCGGGGGAGCTCTCCTACTTGAGAAGTTCAGCCACGGTAGAACGCGGCATAGCAATCGCCTCTTTTACCTCATGGATGACCTGTGAAAATTATAAAGGCTTTTGCTTTACCTGCAGTGAGCACCGCAACTATTTTAAAATTCAATTATTTAGTGTGTTTTTTTAACTGACAAGTGCAAGACAAAGTTATAATATCGGTCACAAAGATAATGCACCATACAAATAAAATATGTATGCCTTTTGTAAGTTGATTTCTCTAGGCGCTTGTCCTCGACAACCCTCTGAAGAATATGGCAGCGCGTGACACGGCGTGTTTTTTTCTTTTTTGACACCCTTGCAAGCTTTTTCTCGCAGATGGACAGCAATGATTATTCAAATGTCTAATCACTCCAGTTCCGATATAAATAAAAATCAAATCAAATGAAATAGTTCATATTTTTCCATTCAACAAAAAATGGGAGAGGCCGAAGAATCTCAAATTATGGGGAACGTTTTCAATTTAATGACGGACGCCTCCTGCGGAGATATGTCTCAAGCGTGCATGCGCTGCGTTTTTGCACGTGGCGAGGAGGAAAGCAGGCGGAAAGGCGAAGATGTTTGCAGACGATCCACGCTTTCGGCACCTCCTCGCAGCTCGTATTGCATGCGGGGCCCATGGACCATGTGACCGCGAACGAGCAGTTCTGTAGTGTATGCCCTCTCTAGATATCCCCTATGCACAGTGGTGCCCTCTGGTTCAAACAAAGTTTAACACAATGCTGAATTATATGAAACTGAGGCAAGGAAACCCAAAGCATTCGGAAGTGAACGCGACAGGTAAAGAAAATTGAGAAACAATGTCTCATAAAAAAGTTGTCTTCCTCTCTTAAGTTTCTTTTTTTTTTTGTCTTTTTTACTGTTTAATACGTTTCAGCTTATATACCCCGAACTCAGGTTATTTAACATCGAGGTTAAAGGAAATGATGAATTTGCACCCAGAATCAATGCTTCAAAGAAAGCAAGGAACGATCATTGGTTTGTATTTTGCCCAATTTACACAGGCATACTGCCACAAGTGCACCACAAGTGTTCTGCGGCCACAACGCTGCTGAGCTACAAGTTTCTTTGTCGTGGTGTAATTTCAGGAATAGAAGCGAAGTATGTCTTTCTATTTCTCATCGTATTACACAACCAACTACCGTCTAATAATACGAATATAATTTTTCCCAAAGTAGCAGATCAAACCGTGATGTCCGCAGTGGAAGTTCCTGTAAAAAGATATTTCTAACTCTGTTCAAACAATCGGGCAGAAGTATACAGGCGAAACTAAATCGCATAAAACTCTTAACTTCCGATCTTACACACAAACGTGAAAATGGCCAAACACACCAGAGCCCCTTTTTCTTCATTTATTTTTTAATGCGAAAGCATTAACTGTCTCGTGGAGCTCAGCCGGCGTTGTCTGCCCACCGAAAACGGCACCTAAGTTCCCATTGGCTGCGACGCGTCAAGTGGCTCCATAGCAACACCGTGATCGTTGCTAAGGGGCCAGCCGAACTGCTAGCGGCGCAGCGGGACGGGGGGACGCGGGTATGCGCTGGCCTGACGATAGGCGTAACGTTAGGCTTAACGTTAGGCCTAACGTTACGCTTTGAGGTCTAACGCCGTGAACCGTTACCCGCAGCTAGAGTGATGATGATGATGAGAGGACACGTGATTTCAGCACGCTCTGCACCAAGCTTCTCACGCCCGGCGCCGCGCCGAGCTTCTCACTCTCGCCGCTGCCTCACCCAGTGGCGCAGTAGTCACCAGAAAGCCAGAGCTGTTTATTCAGAGAGATAGAGTGTCGCGTTCCTTTTCCTTGCTCATCCAACTCCTTATTGGCAGAGAAGCCGTCACGTGCGCAGAACTGGATCCAGTATTCATCATGGGAAAATGACCTTGCAGGTGCCGAATTTCGGGTCGAGCATGTTTCTCGCTTTGCGTTTGCAAAAAATACATCCTACACTAAAATCGAACGAACTTGAAGATTCCTTCACCATTGAACATTATGTGTAGCCACTGGGTACAGTATAATCGAGTTCTTTATAACGCGAGAGCTGTTTTAAAAAATGTTTCCAAAGTCTGGGAAGCAGACAACGCGGAGGATGATCGCGTTGCTTACGTCTGTAGCGCATTACAGAGTGATACACGACCGGAGCATCCGGGCATTTCGGATCAGACAACAACGAGTAGCTACGGCTTTAAAAGGGACGACGTTTTTCGTCGGCTACTGTGCTCTACCGATGGCAAAGAGAAAAATAGGAGACAAATGACGAGGCGACGGCGCACGCGCGGCGTGTCGCCGCACATATATTTTCTGTGCTCCGCTCACCTCCGCACGCCACCTCACAGCCACGCCATCCGCGCCTCCGAATCTCCTGAAGAGGGGACGGTCGCTACCCGCAGTGCAGACTTGGATCCAACATGGCCATCCGGGAGCACCATTGCAATACTCTGCTCCGCAAGGGGAGCATCTGCAGTTAGTCTACAGCGAGCCAGGGCCGTGTGCGCGGCGCACCGCCTGACTCCCTGTCAGCGCTGCGGCTGTTTCTGCTCCTCTCGGCGCCGAGAATGCTTTCGCATTCACAACTCATAAGTACTTAGGTCTCCTCGCAATTTTTTTCTTACGTAGCGTTTTCAGTGCCATCCAACGGTGCTCCTACCGACGCGTTTAAGTGCCGTCCAATCAGTGATCCTACGGCACGTTGAAGTGCGTGTCCCTAGAGATTAACAATGTTTTTACCATATTTATGCAGAACTCAGTAAATATGCTTTCTATTTACTTTTCATGTCAATTTTTTTACGCTGTGGCTTACTCGGCCACGAATATTTGATAAAACATTTTTACATATAAACTGATATCAGAAACCCAAAGGATCATATTTCTAGGTCGCTCTGATGCTACAATGGTTCGCACGCATCTCCGTCATATTTATTTATCTTATATTTCATTGTGCCCCTTGGTCGAACGTTTTACAAGGCTCAGCAAACGTATATGAGAATGAATGCTATTCGCCCAAATGACAAAAAAAAAGTATTGCAATTTTTTTTTTACTTTGACTTTTTAACTGGGTAGGTGCCGATAACGTTTCTAGCGTCGGCCACGCCGTTTTATACTCTCAAATAAAATCAATTTAAATCAGTTTATTTTTTGCCGTTTACAACTACAGACGAAGAAGCTGTGGGGAAGCAAAACTTCAGAATTGCAGCTTGATGAGACCACAGACATTTAATATTAGCAGCTAAGCAGCATCATGCTAAAATATTCACAGAAAAAAGACCATATAAAAGGCTTATGTGCTATACCCCAATCGAGGACAGGAAGGCTCAAGAACTGGACTTACAAAGGCTATGGACCAACTCAACCCTCGGACGACTTGCCACTGCGGTGACGCTGGTGTCGGCACTGCGCATGCGCAGATGTTTTGTCTTACGCGCATCTAATTTCTGCGCGCGCGCTATGCCCACACCCGTTGTGGGCAAACGTCGGCTTGTTTGTAAATGGCGTGTTGGTCGATACATTTAAAAGCTTTCCTTCGGTTGCTTCGAAAGGTAAAGGCCACCTAGTTCACAAATTAGAGAGTTTGAACAAACTCCCGATACGATACCGGTACGATACCAGAACTGTTCTGGGTGTGGGGTCTTCGCTGCTGCTCATGCGCGGCGCTACCGTAGGCATACCGGCGAACCGGAAATCTGCTACCGGAACATTCGGGGCTATGAATCCTACACGAGTGGGGCGAATGATGCTCCTATTTTAAATACGCGCTCTGCAAACACAATAATACTCCGTTCACCCTTAAAGGAGCCATGAAATGATTTTTTTTTATTTTTGCTAAATACTACTTAGAGTCACTCTCTAACGCTAATAACTGAACAAACATACCTTAGTTCTCCTGTCTAAAGAATGGCAGTCGCAAAAAAAAAAAAAAAAATCGAGAAATATGAGCATTGTTCATCCAATGCCAAGGCCTGTGCATGATGTCATCGTTAGTGGATCCCCTACCAGCACCAAGCGGAAAACACCCCGAAGCTTTACGAGGGTATGAGCTACGTCACAACTACGTCACAGCCATCAAAACGAAACTAGCAATATGAAGGATGGTTTGTCCTTCGTTTTGCGCTTTGTAGTGTATCGACCCCTACGCCGTTGACCCCTTAAGTGACTACGTCACAACATGGCGTCTGTGTCCAAACAAACCGTTGCTATGGACGTTGCTATGGACTAATGCATGAAGCTACATTTTTACTTACAAGTAAATATTTTTTGTAAGCAACCTAACTTCTGGATATCTAATTATGAAGATGTTCTTGTTGTCTCAGTGTCATAGTGCAACGATGAAAGCCATTTCTGAAGTATTGCACTCCGCTTTGCTTTGGTAGCAGACGCCACGATAGGTTTGCTGGCCTCTGTTGCAGCGGACGTCTTCATTGAATAGTATCGGTAAACGAGCGATAAAAACAAGTTCATCGCCTTGGCCGTAGAGGCCTTCGCCATGTGCGTTTTTTTATTTTATTAAATACTAAATTAAAAGGCTAGTTCCAACAGGAGAACATTTGAAGAGCACAATGAAAAAACATCACCAAAGGTAGATATATAAGCACAAACAAAATAACCGGATAGCGCATGGACACAGGCATACTTCTCAATGCTGCTTTACCATTGCAATGTAAGACTACAGCAAGTTTGAGCTGGATTTTACTCTGTTAGAGGCGGGGTTAAAGCCGCACGTCCGGAGGCCTCCTGGCTCGTGACGACGACCAATCCCCGAAGTGAAGAACCCAGGGGTCCAGTGGAGGTGGGAGATTTGGTAACGTAACGAACGGTTTAATTACATGGTTGCGATACAGTCGTCAAATCCGAGAGAACAACGGAGCAGCCTCACGCTCCGCCTTATATAGGGTCCGTTTCCTTCCTCACTCTCCGCCAGGGCAGCAGGTGCGACGTAGCAAACCGCCGCCAAGTGCGTTGCAGCAAAGACCGCCGCGTCGTAGCCAGAAGTGCGTCGTAGCCATGGTTCTCCGCAGTTAGGCCATGCCTCTCTCCCCTTCCGGAGCGCACGAACCCACACGCACACACACACACGTCCCGTTGACGTCACGGACGCGTTGAGACTCGTTTTGGGCAGGCTCCGACAGGTGGGCGACAGTCCCGGACAGATCGTGACTCGTTTCCGCAGCGTTGAAACTCGGAAGAAGGTCGCCGAAGGTTCCATTCTTAACAACTCTCACTACTACTTGCATGCAACTACTTTATCAATATTATAGTAATAATGTATAAATATAGCGCCATATCTTAAGACATTATGACCGAACAAAATAGAGGTTTTTAGGTGCTTTCGGTTGGTTTGGCCCTTTTCTTACATCAAGACAACTCTCCGCCAGTGCTACATGTACTCACCTTATGTTTTTTATCCACTTCTTTTGCGCTTTGGGGTCTTGCGGAAATCTGAAGAGAGTGCAAGAATCTTTCTTCACGGAATGGTTACAACCAGGTACCAAGCACCCTACCATAGCGTGAGTCCACAAACAAAATTAGGGATCTCAACCGATCGCCTAAAGTGCTTTTCTCACTGATGCAATGCGATCCTTTAGCAGACGATCATCTGGATCAACGCCCGGACTTTCGATAAACCATATTTTGCGTCGCACCCCACTAGGAATTCTTATAAGTGCCTGAACCTCATTATATTTCAAACAAATGCAATTTCATTGCGTAGTCTTTATTCACATGATTCAAACGACGGCGCCGGATTGGCCGGCCGGCGTGTGGCAGACGGCATACTTCTTGCATTCGTCGTGTGCTCCAGGCATCTTGCGGACCGGAAGTTGCAGTCGTAAATATTTCAAAAACAAGCGATTACCGGCACACTTCTGTGTAAACATATATGACATTCAAGATTTCTATACCTTTGATTTTTATAAGCTTAAATCCTACTCCTGATATTTGAACGGTCGGGCTTTTGTAGAGAAACCTAGCCACATGTATTTGTCCATAACGACGACTCTAGCAACGGTTTGTTTTGACCCATGCAGTCACACTTACAGAGTTAAGGCCGCTTAAGACAGTTGCGTTTGACAGCGTTTGACTGCGTTTGACTGCGTTGCGGCTGCGAGAAACCAGGACATCCCTGCTGCTCATATCGCGGGCCAAAATGATTCCTTGAATTGGATTCCACGCTTCATACGAAGCACAAATTTGCCGGTGACTCGCTTTCGGTTCTCGGCTCAACGCAGTCAAATGCACTCAAACGCAAGTGTCTGAACCGGCCTTTAATAGCCTACGCTACGCCATAGAGCGCGCGCGGGCACGTAAGGCACAATTCGGGGCCAGGGTTCCCCGTGCCACGCCGGCGGCATTCGAACACCGAGCCTCCTCAAGCCAGAGCGGACCTTCTCATGCTTGCCTTTAATAGCGAAAGCCTACGGCGCAACATCGCTTAAGCCTACGATGTGTTTGTCTCACTTGGTACATAACGTTGGCGACGAGGTAAACCGGTAAACGTGAAGCATCGGCGGCGGTAGCGCTCAACCATTCCAGGTATGGCTTCAAAACTACAGCTCGAAAAATTGACGCCCGTGGACCCGGTGTCCTGGCCACGCTATATCGAGCGTCTGGAGTACTTTTTATGGAAATCGACATACCTACGCCTGAGACGAAACGCGCCATTCTTTGTAGCGTGTCTGCGGCTCCACAACGTACTCCATCTTGCGTTCTCTGTGTCCGCCGAGCTCGCCGATTGAAACGCCATGCAAAAACATAACACGCAAGCTTCAAGAGCACTTTGCCCTTCCAAATTTGGTGATATTCAAGCAATTCTAGTTTTTTAAACGATATCAACGTCCAGGGGAAACTGTGGCGACCTTCATTGCAGAGCTCCGACGCTTCACCGAGCACTGCACGTTCGGCGCAATGATCAACGACATGCTCCGAGACCGCGTAGACTGCGGCCTCCACGAAATTGCGTTAAAGCGGCGTTTGCTTGTCAAGACTCTAACACTCAGTAAAGCACTGGACATGGCCAGAGCAGCCGAATAGGCCACGTCTCAAGTCACTGAAATTCGCGGTCTTTGCGTCATCACCGGTAGCTGCAGCAGACCCCCAAAATATACCGGGTTGAAAATGACGCCGCGTCGAGATTGACCCTTCGGACCACCAAACCGCAGTCGTCGAGCCTTCCGCTTACCGAAATCGGCGGCTCGACAAGCAACGCGGAAAATCGTTCAAGGACACCTCTATAAGGAACATGCTGGCGTTGCAATGTGGCGCATTACCCAAGAGCCTGCCGCTTTGTTTGGGCGGTGCGCCGCTTCTACTATAACAAAGGACACATCGTCGCGGCTGGCTGCCAATAGGCGAGAGCCGAACGCCGACGGTCGACTGTTCGTAGCAACAGACTGGAGGCCATGTCAGAAGATTACGAAGTTTTCGCCATCGAGAGCATCGAGCCGCCTGTGTTCTGTGATGTTTCGATCAACGAATGCAGCGTAAAAATGGAAGTTGATTCCGGATCACCTTCCCGGTCATTAACTCGCGTGTGATGCGTCAGCTTCACATATCAAAGAGCAGCCTCAAACCGTGCTCCTTACGTCTACGGTCCTATACGCAGCAGACGCTGGAAGTTCTCGGAAAGGTTTCAGTTGACGTGTCGCTCAAGGACAAAAACATGAAATTGGAACTTCTGATCGTCAAAGGATTTGGCGAAATTCTGCTTGTGCTCAACTGGTTCCAGTCCCTGGGAGTCCTTAATGTCGACGCGTCGTCGCAGTTGACAGAGGCAGCTACGGTTCACAAAGTGGTGGACGAGTTCCTCGAGCTTTTTCAGCCAGGACGCGGAAAACGCGAAGGGCCTCCCGGTTCGTGTGGATGACTCCCCCCCTTCCCCTCCCCTTATTGCTACACCCAAGTTTTTCAAGGCTCGTGATATGCCTCTGCCCCTGCTGCCCAAGGTACACGAAGCCATCGATAAATTGGTAGAAAGGTGAATTTTCGAACCGGTACGCCATTCTCCTTGCTCGACCCCAACTTGCCCAATCTAAAAAAGAATGGCAACATTCGCTTGTGCGGAGATTACAAGCGTACAGTAAACCGTGTCATCCGGTGAGAAACGTATACCCATTACCAAATGCCGATCAGCTGTTCTCGAGACTGACTCATTGTCAGAAGTTTTCACAGTTGGATCTGAAACCTGCGTACCACCAGAAAGTAGTGGATGCAGCAGACCTTCAAACAGTCAACACTCATTGGGGTCTCTTCAAAGTCACTCGTCTGCAGTTTGGTGTCGCTACAGCTGTAGCGAATTTCCAAGCTACATGGAAGAGCTTCTCGCGGAACTCGATAGCGTCTTAGTATTTCTCGACGGCATTGTGATCGGCGGTCGGAAAAATAAAGAACACGAGTCACGTCTTCAGGCCGCCCTGAAAATAATCAATGACGACGGGCTTCGCTTCAATAAGAGCAAGTGTAGCTCCAGAGTGTCTGAAGTGTCCTTCTTAGGATAAAAGATTGACAAAGGGCATTCACCCCACAGAATAGTAAGTGCAAGCTATTCAGACCGTCCCTGAACCACAAGATAAACAGCAGAGTCAGTTCTTCCTGGGACTTCTCAACTTCTACAACCGTTTATTGAAGGGCGCCGCTCACGTCTTTGAATATTTTCATCGGTTGTTGGACCAAGGCGTTCGTTGGAAATGGGGACAAAAATGAAGTTTGGGCCGTCAGTTCGACGTCAATGCGCTATACGCCGAACTGAAGTTTAGGGGTGTCTTATATGTGGCAAGGAATGTAATGGATACACACTTTGTTATTTTAGATTGAGCTTATTTAACACCGGAGAACCTGGACCATCGTCTTCAGGTACATCATATTACTGGGCGACGATGACAAGAACAGCTTTCGCGAGCGAAACACAATAGACACAACGCAATGAAGAACAGACAACAACAACAGACACTCAACTTCTAAAGTTCCCGAAGATCAAACAACCTACCTCAAAGACACATACCGCCAACTTCCATCAACTAGAAGATTGAGTGAGCAGAATAGAAAAACAATGTGAAGAAACAACGCGCAAATTAGTAGAGCAATTAAGCTGGTTCATTATTGCCTGTAATGTAAAATTCTGAAGGCCAAGGCTCACGCGAATTCCGCTGTGAAAGACACGGCGGCTAGAAAACACGATTTTAGATCCTTCAATGGAACTGCCGAGAGTACGCATCCAAGGCAGCAAAGCTGAAACTCCGCACTGAACACATGAAGCAAGAAAGGTCCACAGTAATCCAACTCCAAGAAACGAGGAGCGAAAACATTACGCTGTCTGGCTACAAGACCTATACGGAACCCACAATCCATAATGGAAAGAAACCAGAGGCCGCCCCAGAGACTGTGCAAACAACAGCGAAGACGACGACGAACAACCCAATGGTGTCGCGGCGCTTCCGATATGCGAAATGTCCCGCATTCCCAGCTGAATACGAAAAGTTTCTGCAACACAGTCAGAGAGGTCGCGGCACGAAGAATCAAACTCGAAGAGACCCATCAAATTATTGCCACAACCAACATCCGCCCCCTTAGAACTGAGATTGACGACACCGATTGATTAGCCCAGCTCGGCACTATGAGACGTCCCAGGGGAGCCTTCGTACTCGGAGGGGACTTCGATGCCCACCACACAGAATTGTGCAACATCGCAACAAAATCAAGGGGAATAAATCTAAAGAAAACAGCCAAAGCAAAGGGGCTCGTCCTACTGAACGAACCTGTAGCGGCCACGAGGACCGGCGGCCGGGCCTGTGGAAATTGACACGTTACAAAATCTTACCTGGACTTCCAAGGAACTGAGGTCTAGATGGACCGTCATGGCCGACACAAGGGGAAGTGATCACTTACCGATCAGGATCGAACTGGTGGCTGAAACGAGAAGAAAACTACACGCCCCACTGATCAAATGGGACAACTTCCGTTCTGTCTTCGAGGAGTTTCTGAACACCACGGACCTTGGTACGCGACTTCAAGCGGTCATGAAGCTAGTGACGACCACTTACTCATTCTAGAAGGACGACCCGAACTCCGACCTTCATCTGCTGAACTCGTGAGCCAGCAGGCTTCAAGCTGCAAGGCTATAAAAGTGTCAATATGAACATAGGACTCAAAATGAAGCTCATCATCACCACGGCCAAGGCTTGACGACACACCATCGAACTCAAAAGGAAAAGGAGAAGGAAACGTTGGGAATCTTTCAACGAAAAGACTGGGGCTAGACGGATGTGGTGCACCTTCAAAGGTATGACCCGGAAAAGGAAGGCTAAGTACATAAGTCTGAACCTCGCATTCAAAATGGAACTAACTGAAGAAGCACTGACCGTTCTCGCCGGCGAACAATTTTCCCCACAACCCAAATCCTCCATCCTAGACAGGGAGAAAAAGCGGTTAAACCGTGACTTGAATTCCAAATCATAACTCCCATGGACATGCCTTTTGTCATGGGAGAGCTCGTCGCGGCGCTAGAATCGGAGCGCAAAACTGAGATCCGACAAAATCACCACCACGGCGCTACGCAACCTCCCGGAGCAAGGCATGAAACACGTTTTGGATGTAATCAGCCGAGCGTGGGTGGACGGATGCGTACTAGAGGTATAGAAACATTCAACGGTAACACCATTTCCGAAACCGGGCACAGAAGTGGACTGGATTGAAAACCTGACACCTACCTCACCCATATCTAACCTCAGCAAAATTATAGAACGCATGGTCCTCGCTCGTATCACCTGGCAACTCTAGTACAACGAGCGAGTGTTCTCTCCTCCAAACGGGATTTATACCCGGACTATCTACTCAACGTATCCTCGCGCTAATACACAAGAATATTACAGTCAAGAGACTCGGCCTCAAGCCAAACGACATTGGTCACAATTGACATAAAAAAAGCTTTTGGACTTCGGAACGCTTGAAGCCTTAATAATGGTGCCATCAACAGGGACTTGTGTGGCCACTGCCTGAAAGCTCTAAATCCGATCGTTCCTGGAGGGTCGAACATATGAAACGGCGGTTGGCCCCACCAAGGGACCCCGGACACTAAACAAGATAGGAGTACTGCAGTGAGCGGTCATTCCTCCGGCACTCTTCAACATCGTAATGGAGGACCAGGCATTTACGCTCGAATAAATACCGCATCTCGGATTCACTATTTACGCCGATGATGTAACGTTTTGGACGAAAGACAAAGAAATTGCTTTTTGCCCAATCGTTACCCAGCGTTTCATCAATAACGTCGCTTTCATACTTTCTACCGAGAAGACCAACTACCTCTGTGTAACAAACAATAAATTAATGACCAGAAAAATTAGAAAAATACAACTCTCCATTGACGGCACAGCCATCCAGCGCCAGCCCACGGTCAAGATCCTCGATATCCTGCTGGACGAAAACGGCGAAGAAGTCAGTTGGTACCTACTTGCAAGGAAGTCATGAAAGAACACACTAAATATCAATATATACTAGCAAGTCATTGGGTGCGCAAAACAAAAACATAAAAAAAAACTTGTAAGAGCAATCGTAGTGTCTAGGGTGCACTACGGCATCAACTGCATGACTCTGAGTGACGCCAAGCGCGCAGGGATAGAGGATTCTAACCGCGACGCCATGCCAGCCATTAATGGACTACCTAAATCGACGAGGCTTAAAGAGCTATACTCCATCGCCGGGAAGCCATACGCCAGTGTAAGACACATTCTAGCAGAAGTAAAACGGTGAAAAGTCAGAAGTTCGACGAACTTCGAACTTTTAGGGTAAAAGTTCGACATTCGTCGAACTTCGAAAGACCGGCGGATGGTTTCATTTGAATTCAAGTAGTAAGGTACATTCGTAATTTTCTTTCTCGAACTTTTACACGTGGTGTCCCGTTCTTTACGAAAGACAATGCCGTTTTTTTCAATGTTCTGGCATGCTTAGTTTTAAAGAAATAAATTCCCGAAGGAGCGAGGAAGGACGACGGGTTTTTGACGATTATCGTTTGTGCCAGATTTGAAGCGCGATGTAGCCGAAGCTATTTATGGTAGAGATGTTAAACTTTTTAAGAATGATCTATGTATAGCCTAGATAAGTGTCGTCTTAAGATATGACTATTGTTATTCAAGGTGAGTTCGAAGAAATGTCCAAACATGTATCTACATGCAATTATGCCCTAAACTTGGTATTTATTTTCGTCTAAGTTGTTTGAGGTATCGCATTTAAATTAACACCACAGACAGTACATATCATTGCCATCTGCAGAATACAAAATAATGTATTTCTTGTTTTTTTCAATTTAAGGAATAAAGTAACTCATGGGAGAAGATTTCTAATATTGTTCAAGTTCAGCACGTCATTAAAAGAAAACATTTTTTTTTTCGCTTCACGTTCCTGGGACGTGTTTCTTTTAGCCTGTACACATTTTGGTAGGAGAAAGTTGTTTCGAAGTTCTGAACCTCTGAATAGGCAAGAATACAACACATCCGGCGAGTTCTTGATAGTTTTTTCTTTCTCCAGCTTTTTATCCCCGCATGTAATAGTTTTTTTTTTTTTTTTTTTTACCTTGGCACAGTTATTTAGGTTGTAAAGACATAGCTTTGAACTTCGGAACCACTAAGCATGTGACGAGTAGTGCCTTCTGACAACGAGTTTCTAACAATGACCATCTACGCGATATTTTATGCAGTGAAGAGCGACAGTAGCTATACATAGGCATAAATAATTTTAGATAAAAATAAGCTCGACCACGCCCTCTTTCCCCGTATTAGCGGCGAGAAGTTTTGGTGGCGCCCTTCTGTGGTTCCCCTTGTGACGTCATTACCTTGCAAACTACAAGTTCGATGGTGTTTTGTTATTATCATGGGGGAAGCTTGAAATCATTGCGCTCTCAAAGGAACACTGCCAACACCGTCAAAATTAAAGTTCTTTCATTCCTCTTATTTCCGCGGATGATAAATCCCCTTTCCGACGTCATAGTCAGCGTTCGGCCAATCGTGGAAGGCCGACACCACAGCGACGCTTTCGGTCGCGCACGGGGAAGGGGGGAAGGGGGGCTGAGCCCCCCCTCCCCTCTCCTCTTCCCTCCCCCGTTTTTCCTCTTCCGACGCCACTTGTATGGTAGAACGCTCCTCGACCTCGAGTTGTGTCGGCTTCTGTGCTTTTTGCGAGGCGATTCCTCCGTCCCAGAAAATAAACCTCCAGGACAATTACAAACTTAACTTACTATATGCCAGCGTCACTAGGATACCGCAGCGAAGATAGGAACGTGACTATAAGATGGATCTCGGGGCATCAAACATACCGGGGATCGACAGGTCGCACGCGTCCGCACGGGAGCATTTTCACGCATCCCTTCCCGGTTCAGGCCCGACAACCCCCGTCGGTAATGACGTACAACACTCACAAGTGGAAGGCGCGGACCCGTCAGATCTAAAAGCGGCCGAACGTGCGGCTCGCCTACAGAGACTGGCGGACCTCATCGCAACAGACGAGCGCCCATTTCCGTCCAGCATTACAGCCGTTGAGAGCGTGTGTGCATTTGGAGACTCCGCACAACTACAGTGATGACCCCAACGCGAAGGGAAAAATTCAAGTTTAATACGAATGACAGACTCTGCAGATCGTGCAAGGTCCCCGCAATGGCGATGCATATTTTCTGAGACTGTCCCTCTCCAGTTCACAATGAAAGACCGCAATCAATGTTCTGCCCAATAACAAAAAGTCGACGTCTTTTCGAGAGTTGTTCCTACCGGTAGGAACACCGCACCATCGAAAAACAATTATCCACTCCCTAGTCGGGTATATCAAGACGGAAGGCCTCGCACCTCTCATCTGAATCCATCTTTCATCACCCCACCCCGTCCCTTACAGTCATCCCAGCACTCTTACTTTATTATATCACTTAAGCGCGGATAGTTCTACTTTTTGTTTTCCTTAAAAACAGTTTTGACTGGCTGGTCGGCACTACTCTCCTGCACGGCTCGCCGAGGACACAACGTGATCCCGGAATACAACCTGTACAGAAAGCTTCTGTATTCTTGCGAGATCGCTTCCAGCAAGAGAAAGTAACTCTGCAAAAAAGATGGCTTCAGTGGACCCAGTAAATGTCGCCTGTCACAAACGTTTTTTTGCCGATAATATCCTTTTATTAAAAAATGTCGTATCCGCAAATGACTTCCTTGATTTCAAGAATTAGCTTACAGTACTCTGAAGTGTTAACCAGGAGTATATAGGACAATTTACAAAACGCGCTGTCACAAAAACGCTTTAACCTGCTGATGACGCATTTCAACAAGAAGAAAACGCTGCATTTTAGAAGTAAGTATTGCCTTTCAATTTCTAGATCTATGTTGTTTTCTTTTAATCGGGATTTTGCATCACCCGAAAATACGATGGGAGCGAAATCAACGACATCATGCAAGGTTTTCTATGTTGCTCTCTAAGTACAAAGCTCGAACCTCTCACAATGCATGTGCAAGGCTGGGGTCGCTCACCGGCTTCGAGCATTCCAGCTTGTTGCACCACACTGAAGCCGTAGTGGCGCAAGGACCAAGAGACGCATATTTTTCGAGCCAACGGTTTCGAGACAGTCGCTTTTAGTGGCGCCGAGCCAAAGCAGTGAGACGGTGTAGCTTGGAGATAGCTGTGAAAGAATACGATACGGGTCGCGGGAGGTAGCGACCTCCACCTGGCTAGGTTCATCTCATAAAAAAGAGAAGGTGTAGGCCCGGTGCCGGGTGCGACTTATCTACCCAAGTGTATTTCGTAGCGCCAGAGACTACGGCCCGTATAAGTGAGAGGGGGTCTTCGGGCGTGTCCTGTAAACTTGAATGTAAGGAAGTATCAAGGAGAGAGCGGAACATGTCCCAGTTCGTCACACGACACGGGCGGCAGAGGCGGTGGATGTGACCTGGGTGCAGATCTAAATGGAGGGGATAATGATCACTACCCCAACAGTCCGGTTCTGGATCCCAGCTGATGGGGACATGGCTAAGCAATCAAGACAGGTCAGGAGAAGAGGAAGAAGAATGCGGGTAGGCACCACGACATGTTGGCATGTCTAGATTGTTTAAGATTGTCAATTGAGCGTCCACAAAAGTGTCCATCACAAGTTGGCCTTGTGTGCAGGTAGAGGACTATAGTCCTCTACCTGCACACAAGGCCAACTCTCAAGAAAAAAGGGTGTAAAATGGTGTATCGTTACACCCTTTGTCCCATATAATGCACCCCAAAACTTCATTTCGACGTACAGAGCCCTATAGTCGAACAGACGGCCCCAAATTTTACGAGGGGCTTGAAAACAGTGCGATATAACTTTTTAAATAGCTAAAGTGCGTATCAAAGGCCACATAAAGAAAACACCGAGTTTTTACAGTAGGGCCACGAAAACCCCGATTATGTTTTTTGTAGTCAGTAAAACGTACATTAGCTATTTTAATAAGTTGTACCACACGACTATCAAGCCCCTCGTAAAATTTCCGGCCGTCTGTTCGACTGTAGGGTGCTGTACGTCGATTTGAAGTTTGGGTGTGTATTATATGGGACAAAGGGTGTAACGATGCACCCTTTTACGCCCTTTTTTTTTAGAGCGTAGTGGGGCATTAAAGTCACCGGCCACCAATATCGGGCAGTCAGGATATATTTGGCGCAGATGGCGCAGTCATCCTAGGCGGAGGAGAGCCTCTCTCCCATTGTAGGGTCGCACATAACAGGATACTAAAATAGGGTCCGTGTGAGGCAGGCGTGCAAGCATAGCAACCACTTCCTGCCACTGGGAACACCACGAAGCAAGCGGAATGGGTGTCTGAGGGTACTTAGTGTCCACGTACACTCTCCCTTGCCAGTGGTTGTTCAGAAAGCGGTGCAGCCACGATTCAGAGTAGATAGGGCGGTGTAAAACCTGAGAGGCGCGGGAGCGAGTTGGAACTATGTCTTGGAACTTTGCCACGAGCGAGCCAATGGGAGGTTATCCGTCAATTCGCTGCTACAGACTACAGGCTTCGCTCCATAAGACAGGGGAGTTTAGGTGCCGTTTGGCGCGGCTTCAAAAGCAGATAACGCCGGTTCGCTCCATGAGACAGTTAATTATTTTGTTTCCAAAAACTTACTTGGATCATTCTGATAAACCCGGGAAGCACAGAATGTGTCGTGCGTGCAATGCGTGCGTTATGATCCGCTGAGCTTGTTTACGGGTCGTTTGGGCTACTTTCGAAGGTTCTGCACACAACAGCGATGTTGTGCTCACCGGGATTATCAAAGTATTTGAGACAAGTTTAAACGTATTCAGGAGGGGAGTGTGTCACGAGTATGTTTTAATTTGGAAGGTTTTCATGGGTTTTGCTTCTTTGGTGGGGGCGTGTAGGCTTTGAATTCTGCGTGCTCTTACAAGGCGAGGACACCCTAATGGTGCATTTAATTGCGAGGGGAAAAGGCTTACCGCGTACTTTGCGCTGTCGACTGACTACTGTCTGAAGTTGTGACGTCATACGCCAGCTGAGCTATCCATTGCTAAGTTATGAGCAGACTCGGGAAGTAATCCTTTACAAGTAACGGATTATTTGTAATCCGTTATTTTTTCAAGTAATTTTGCAATTGCCACGTTACCCTTTTTTGGCACTAATTTGTTATGTAATTTTGTCACGAATATTGGTAATGGGTTATTCTAATTACCCGTTATTTGTTTAAAAAATACGAACATAATGCCGACTCTGGAGCAATATGAGCAGGCAATTCAGCAGCAGAAAGATAGCAAGTTCAACAACATAGAAAACACCGTGAAGAGGAAAATAACCGAAAAGAAAACACAATTTTTTGTACAACCGGTCACCAGAACCACTAGGAAAACGTGTAAGGCAAATACAAATATGCGAAAAAAAGAAATATCAAAAAGACAACGCCGAGTAGGCGTTGCTTTGTTGGCCTTTTAGCGGAGGTAGACGCTACTACTGAGCATGCGCTCCGCTACCTTTGTCTGCAGAATTCCAGGGATCATTTCCGATCGCCGCAAGCTAGCAGCGGGATGGCGGCGTGGTTGCAGCCAGAGCCGTATATGTAGAGAGTTTGGCCATTCGTTGGGAAGTATAGCAGGCAAATGAGGAGGCGCCATTGGCCGAAACCGGGCTGGGCGTGTTCCAGGGCGTCTTCACAAATTCGAATGTCACCAACCAGAAGCCGAAAATAATACCCTGGCGGTGGTCGCGAGAAACAAACCTGATAACTGCATCGGAGTGACTCTCGGTGACTGAAAATATGGTACACGTGATGTTTCAATCACGCTCATTCAAAATGATGGTGGAAGAGTGCGACTAGCGGAACGATCGACATAATCTGTACGCCAAGCGCCGAGGGCCGGGAATCTGCCGTCCGAGCGGTCACACTCTGTCCGAGCAAAACAGAGTTGAGCGGCGCATTCGTTTCTTACATCTTTCTGCATGATCATGATCAAAACATCACGTGAACCCTATTTTCAACCACGAGGAGTTACTACACTTTACTGTGACGCGCCTATTAAAACCATATACGAACATATACCTTTGATGAGATCTGTTTCTCGCTACCACCGCTAGGGGATTCTTTTCGGCTTCTGATTGGTCAAGAGAGCATGCCAAGCCCTCTTTCCGAGTCTGGCGCGCGCCCTGGCTCTGCCCGCGCCTCCCATTGACCAAACTCTCTATATACACGGCTCTGGTTGCAGCTTTCGTTGCCTTGTCAGCTTACAGGTGAACGGAGTGCGCCTACAATTTTTCTCTTAAAAAGAAATATTTTATTTTTTAAGGATTACCATATAGCGAGCGTATGAAAGATGGAAAGCAGTGATGCAGAACCTTTATGAAAACATTAAAATTGTTTGTACGGTTTTCATGATAAGTGTACGGGAAAGACAATATGAAGGTAATTTGTAACGTAACTATTAAAGTAATACGGTAAGTTACTTATCAGCGAAAGTAATTTGTAACGGCAATTCATTACATTTGAGGCTCGGTAATTTGCAATTGTAATCCATTACATTTTTCAAGTAATTACTGGCACAAGTCTGCGTATGAGCGACCCCGTGATATCGTGAGTCCGGGGGGAATCTACGCTTCGCTATTCGGGAGTCAGCTACGTGCGTCGACGGTGGCTTGCGCACTAAGTAGGATCAGCTTGTGATAAGGTATGAATTATTATGGCTAAGCATGCATGTATATGCTTCGAATGCTTATACATTGTTTGCTGTAGGCCACACATGTTTTGGGTTGCCTTTGCCTGCATGTAATCTTTTTTCGTCACGCTCACGTCACGTCACTTTTCGCATAAAATCCGGTCCATAAACAGAACCTGCACTAAAAATGCACGCTGCGTGTTCAATCGCAAGCGTCCAAAAGCAAAAAGGAAAGGCCGTTAATTGTCATTAATTTTGTAGCAAACAACTTAATTATTTCATACTATGTTGTGAAGGCATAACGTGAACGAACGAACATTACGACTTCTAGAAGGTGGTATTGACGGGCAAGAAATGTTCGAATCCTCCGCGAATCTGTCTGTGTTCTAATTGACGTCCGAACTTTTGAACTCAAAACGGTAGCGCTATCACACAGTATGATTAAGAAGCGGGAGCTTTTTCCACTTAACTGCCTAATGAGAAAAAAAAAAATGTTTTTCCGAGAGCGTGCGTATTTTCTGAGAGCGCAATAGTAAGAGCCCATAACCATTACTACTGTGAAAAAAATGAGCAATCCACAGCACAGTGAGAACGCTGCGACACGTCTCGCCGAAGTCGTTGGGCATCGGCGTTGCGTTCACGTAACCGTCCGCAGCGTGAACAAGAGCGTTCTGAACAAAATAGACATCTGCGTTCTCCGAACGCTTTTGTTATGCTCCAAATGCTTTTGTTGTTGTGGTTTTGATCCGGATCACGCGAAAACGCGTCTCCCCGCACAAGATTCTAGCGTTAACATCGCTACGATGGCATTTTATTATCAGATATTTCTTTATTTTCCAGAGAGCGCGTGCATCGGGCAACGCTACGGCGTAGCTCAACGAACCTTACAAAAACACTCAGTTGGGTAACTCACCCTTGAAACCAGGACCCCTCGCGTTCACCGAATGAATGAATGAAAATACTTTATTTGTAGCATCTCATAGTCCAGGCCATTTTGTGGTTTCATTTTGCCACTATTAAACACTAGTCGCCGTTCGAGTGGGATGAGTGTCCGTTTGGCCTTGCGTCACTGTTGCTGCCGTTGGCGCTAAGCCGAGGACGTGATCGACGTGATTTTGAAAACCAAACTAAATGTGATAACAGCGCAACCCTTCACCGACGAGACAAAACGTGAAAGTTGATTTATATAGCTCTTGCGAAATGGCACTGCGAGATGGCGCAACCGGCCCTTGCGCGTCTCGACCTGAACCAGTATGTGTAGCCGTGAGGTTCCCGGAGTGGCCGCTACGGAAGAAATGGCGGCGTTCAGATCGTCTTTAGTTCGGTACTCGAGTACGGATTGGAGCCAGTTCTTTAAAGCAGGCTCTATGGCAGTTTCTCAACTGAGTTGTTTTAGTAACGTTGGTAGCAACGTTACTAGAACAACTCAGTTGAGAAACTGAGTGTTCCCAACTGAGTGTTTTTAGGACCATTGTTCAGTGGTAAAGCCTCCGCTTTAGATGCAACGGACCCAGGTTCGATTCCCGTTGGCGCCGGGCGATCTTTTTCAAGGGTTTAGCAACGTCGACGACAGACGGACCCTTTTCATGGCAAACGCCACCAGGAGTTGTTCTAGTCTTTGACGTCCCAGAGAACTTCCGGTTCATAAAAAGTATGAACAAAGCCCACCCTAACACCGCTGTTTGAAATGTTGATGAAACGTTTAACCACCAATTCTCCAGGTGAACGCCAAAAGAACGCAGAACCCCCAGATATGATAAATATTTTCGAATACTCTTGTAAACCAACTTGCCTCCTCCAAGACGTTAAATTGACCAGCCGAGGGCCCTCGTTAAATCTCCAACTTTGATGTGCGTGTAGCGTTTATGCTTTCTAGCACTGGCGACATAGGCAAGCTCGACATACTTTCAAAGACGGAGCGACCGGAAGTTGCTTGGGACGCAGGAGGCAGTTCATGTTTGTAAACATGAAAAGGGTCTATAACATCAATAACGACAACTACAACAACATCAACAACGGACGTCATTTCCAGTGGTTGGAAGAGCTCATAACAGCCATCACTGAAAAACAAAAACGAAGTGACCCGACGATTTTGCAACACACAACACGTGGAAATTCCCGTATGTTTTCAGCCGCCCACTTCTTGCTATTTTTCGCATCGTTTGCCCTCGCAGGTAATGCTTTCGCATGCCTCCTCAATGGCAAAACACGGGAGGACGTCGATCTCGGCAAGAGAAGTCGATTGGCTGGGGATGACGCGGGTTCCTCCCGATTACGACGGGTGAGCCAACACGCCGTCTAACCGGTCGCACCGCCGCACTATCACCGACTTCCTCTTGAAGATCCGAGGAATAAAGGTCGACCATCGGGGCATCGTTCTGTGTCGACTGCACTCCGTCAACATGAAGGGCTCCGTGCTGCTATTCGTTGGATTGGCGCTTGTTGGTCTCCTCATTTCTCAGGTGGAGTCGCGGTGCCCCAGCAACAAGGGGACCTTCAGCATCTGTTCCTTCACGACTTGCTCAGCGGAGGAATGCGCGGCCAAAGGCCTGGAGTGCTGCCCGAAGTCATGTGGCGGATCTTCGTGTGTGAAGGGTCAGACTTCTTCGTCACGTTTCTTTTTTTTTTTTGTGGTTAGGATCATGCTTACAACAGAGGTACTGAAAGTAAGAGGCAAAGGGGTATTATAAACAACGGCGTGATCTCTAGTCAAGAGACTTCAAGTCTATTGACGCGGTCGCGTATTTTCTAGAAATGTTCACCAAGTTAAGGGCCTATCGCCACGGCCCGGTTCGATACAAACCCCAGATCAATACGCTCGATACAATGTCTCTCTCGAAGATGAAATAGAAACACACACAACGGAGTATATACAGTGATGTCTCGTTCATGTCGACACCTCCGTTCCCCCCAAAAAATCGCCCAAAATCTGAGTTGTGCACAATTACGACACAAAAACGCATTTATTTACCCAGTTTGTCCCCGCAAATGGTGTCCATATAGAGGGGTATTCATATTAACAGGGCTCATATTCACGAGAAATGGCTATAACGTATTCCAAGGGTGGTTATAAGACGCTATCAATGAAGACTGCTATGTAGTACCCACCATATATTATACCCACCATATATTATACCCTTGTCAGCGAGATAATAAAGCCTACTTACACGCCTGACATGGGTCCCGAGAGCCAAGGTCGGTCAAGCGTCGGAGGGGGCACCGACAACAGGTTCCAATCCTGTCGCTGCTGAGGGTAGAGTACGATTTCTGAAACGGGAGGTGCGAAACTTCCTCTGCCAGCGGTCGTTACGACCCCCAGAGGTTTTCGGATGAGGGGGTATACAGCGAGGTGCCGCAATATCGGTTGCCCGTCTTTGCATGAAGCCGTAACGACAGCCAGAAAGATTCCTTCCCGCGGCCGTTGCGATGTCCATCGGGGAAAGGGAAGCCAAAGGAATCTCCACACTTTTATTACTTCGGACGCGTTTGTTTTTACTTTTAGTATACGTATATCTAGGTGCATGTGTAGTTTTCTTTTAAGTTTTTTTTTGCCCTAAACGCTTGTGTGCATTTGTTTAGAATATTTCGTCTATATATACTTTTTTGTGTGTCCTGAGTTACGTGTATACAGGTGAAGTTACTTGGGCGCGGGTATTTTGCCCCCATTTGTTTCTGCCTTTGTGTAGTGCTCCAGTTTTCGTAGACATTTAGAGGCGCAAGAGCCGATTGTTAGAGTATTCTACGGCCGTCTACTAAGATCAAATAGGTTACCTTTTTTATGGGTATCGATTTATTTTATTTAAGTATCTAAATCTACTGTACTCTTTGATGGGCCGAGTATGTCATGGCGCTTTGTATTTGCCTACACCTTCGAAATCCCACCTTTAAGGCTTCAATTTCTTAAAAGTTTGAAAACCGTTCCTGAAGTGTTTGTCTAAGTATCAATCTCATTTTTGTGCACGCAAAATACAGCGCTCAGACGTTCGGTCTGCCAACCTCTTGACACAATTTTGTTTCCAGTGTTTGGAGCCAAAGGGGCTGTCCGCCTTCAGTTTTGCCTCCGACTCCAGATGAGAGTAAATCACAATAGTCTGGAACGCGTCTTCGACTGATCTATGCCCCGTCCTACCTCGCAAATACTTCCAAAGTGCAACTGAAGTGGCAACAAATGACGTCACAGGAGCCAAGGAATGTTGTCAGGTGTCGCGATCCTGGAGGTTGGTCGTAGAATGTTCCAGCAAATAGTTCGCGCAACACAACTGTCCCTACCGTCGCGGTGTTCCAACTCCTGGCTGCTTTGTGCGGGCAGAAACTGAGAGAGAGAAAGAAGAGGAGGCGAGAGCGCGCGGGGACGTCAGAACGCCGAGCTCCGACTGGAATGATTACTGGGTAAACTCTAAGCTAGCTGCCTTTGTTCCCACAGCACTCGTCGAACACGTTAGAACGCAGAAGGCAGGCGCCCGGCGTCTCGCATTCGCATTCGAACGTGTTCAACTGGAACAGCGAAGACTTATCATTCCAGCCAGAGCTTGACGTTCTGGCGGCTACGTGCACTCTCGTCTCCTCCTCTCCCTCGGTTTCTCCCCGCATAGCGTCCGACTGCCAAGCTGGAGAGTGGCCTGCAGAAAAACAGGCGTCTGACACTCCCGCCGCAGCTGGTACACGTGGCACAGCCAGGATCGGGGCATGCAATAGCATGACACTCCTATGACCTAATCAGGCGGAAGTCGAGGGACCGTACTTTAAGACGCGCTAAACACGCTAGTCAGAGACGTGTTCTAGGCACCGTCTAAAACTCAAGAACCGACGGTGTCTTTTTTTCCTTCGGCAGGTGTCGACCGTGAGCGTCGAGCACGGGGCCCTCGTCCTTGCCCCCGACCCCTTCCGCCTGTCGGCGGTTGCAGGGGCGGCCGTCCCCGCATCACTTGCTCCACCGTCTACTGCGCCGAGGGACCCTGTTGCATGGACGCTTGCGGAAAGCCCTACTGTCTCAACTTTCGCGGTTAAACCTGTTGAGGTACGTTGTCAAAGGGTGGTTAACTTTGCTCTCGTCGCTTGGTTTGCTTCACTCAAGTAACGTGTGCTACACTGTGGCGTCTCGAAAGGAGTTTTTCTATCTAACACAGTTTACAAACCATTGTCGAACTGAATAAAACTTTTTTTCTCTCAATTTTTTTAACAAAAAAAAAAAAAAAAAAAACTTAGCACTATGTTGGATTGGTTTCGTATCTGTCGTAAAGATGGTGTTGTGCGTACGTCTGTGGGACGCTATTGAGCCCCAACTGACCTAGGGTGTGTCCGTTTTTGATGAGAAATTGAGTCAGCAAAATACCTCTGCCGCTTTTCTTTTTTTTTTTAGCTTGAATTATGTTGAAGTTACACACGACCGCACGCCGGTACGATGCTCATCGTGATGGAAACGGGCTGGAGAGGGGATTGAATTTTGGATTCTTGTGTTCTGCACTGTTGCAATTAGGTCTGTTAATGTCATGTATCACACTCATTTTCTTTTCTTTTTTTTACAATGATTTCCCTTAAAATAATGTTTTCCCTTATACCGGAAGTTCCACTATTCAAGATGGTCGCCATCTTGAATGTTGGAACTTCCGGTATAAGGGAAAACATTATTTTGCCCATACCAGGCGTTAACGTTTTCATCACGACTATTAATCCGTCCTGTTGTGCCTTTTCTATATCTTTTACTCAATCAAGGTTTACTGTCTCGTTTTTTTTTCGTTTTTTTTTTTATCCCGGATGTGAGCTCTGTGGCTGAGGACGAGGGTAGATGGAAAAGGTCGATAACCATATTAAATTTTTTTATTGTACTTACGGTTACGCTAAGAACCGTGTATGAGCTATAGTCGGTTACAAGTTAAGAAGGTAGTAGAAGCTCCTCCCCATAAGCGTGATGCGCCCGCTTCAGACGCCTCCGCAGTCGAGAAAATAGTTCGCTGAAAACGCCCCTTCTGCTTCAATGGATAGATATTGACTACAGACAGACCTTGTAGCGGGTGGCAGCTTGCGCCACCTAGCCGAGGCAAATTACTCGCTCCAGAAGGTTGAAGTAAAAAGAAGGCTTCAGTGCAACAAAAATTGTAACTTTTATAAGTAATGCATATATGGTTGTTGGTTTTAGCTTGATAACCTTCCTACACAACTTAGGTACATTCTGTGCATTTCCTGCGTTTGTTAAAAAAACCATGCGTTTCGGGTTTTGAAACCCCCTGCGATTCGCGTTTTGAAAAATCCGAAGTCGTCTTTTCTTTTCCGTTATGAATCCCAACGTGGTGACAGCGGAATGCAATTCCTCCGATTCTGCTTCGTCAAGAGAGTCTGGTGCAGCCTCGCCGTCTACGCCAAGGCGCCTCTACAAGAAGCATAAGAGCGGCGATGTCCTCAACCGAGTTGCACGGCAGCTGATAATGAATGCGTACGTTCAGATGCGACACGAACCGCCCGCCAAGCCCGGCCAGCCCGGCCTCACTGTGGAGGAGTCCTGCATCAAAGTCAGCAAACTGCTTGGCGTTGGTGTACGCACCGTCCTCGAGATTAGGAAGCAGGCGAAAGAAACCGAGGGACAAGTTGTGACACCTTCTCGGAAGCGCCCAGCAAGTGAAAGCAAGAGGCGGCGCAAAGTCAGGTACGGCGACTTCACGTTGTGCGCGCTGAGATCGTGCGTCCACCGTTTCTTTCGACGGAACGAGGTCCCCACGGTCAAGAAGATAACGGCCGAATTCTGCACGAGCACTGAACTTCCCTCGTTGAAGGCTTGGACTGTGCGTCGCCTTCTCCACGACATCGGATTCGAGCATGACAAGAGGGAACGAAACTCGCGGCTGAACTAGAGGACATCGTCGCCTGGCAGCAGAAGTACCTGCATGAGATCGCACGTCACCGACAAGATGGTCGAAAGATCTTCTACTTGGACGAGACGTGGGTGACGTCAGGGCACACTGTCTCAAGGGTGTGGGTAGACACGACCGTGGCCTCGTCTCACGACGCCTTCATGCGTGGTCTCTCGACTGGCCTCAAGCAGCCATCGGGGAAGGGCCAGCGTCTTATTGTCACCCACATCGGCAGCGATGAAGGCTTCGTCGACGGCTGCCTGGACGTGTTCCGTGGACAAAAGACCGGCGATTACCACGAGGAAATGGATGGCGCCCGCTTCGAGAAGTGGTTCGACGGTGTCCTTGACAAACTGCCGACAGGAAGCGTTATCGTCATGGACAACGCTTCTTACCATTCACGGCGGTTGGAAGCAGTGCCGACGACGAGTTCCCGCAAGGACGACATCCGACAGTGGCTGACGTCTAAAAAAGTTTCATGGGACCCTAAGATGCTGAAGAAGCAGCTGCTCGACATTGTGGCCTTGGTGAAGCCACAGCACCTGAAGTATCGTGTGGACACTGCTGCCGAGACGGCTGGCTGCACTGTGGTCAGGCTCCCACCGTATCACTGCGAGTTCAACCCCATTGAACTGATATGGGCGCAGATCAAGAACGGCGTTGCTGCCCGAAACACGACGTTCAAGATTGTCGACGTGGGGACACTCCTCAACGAAGAAGTTGACAAGGTCACCACTGACAACTGGGTTAATGCTGTCAGGCACGTTATTGACATCGAAGCAACGTTCCGACGAGGCGGTGCCACAAGCGCCCCCATCCAGCCCATCGTCATCCAGCTGGATGGAGAGGACACCCCATCCGAGAGTGATCTGTCTGGTGTCGAGCCCTTTGACGAAGCTTAACGCCACCATCATGGAGAAAGCGTGGAACATATCGGAACACAAAACGGTCCTTTTAAGGACCACTCATATGCTTTAAAATCGGATCGTTGTTCTTGTCCACCACTGACCTCCCGTGTCTCATGTTGCCATGCTTCTCTGCTCGTTGCCATATAGCATTTCGATATGCAGCACCCAGACAACTTTTTATTTTTGTTGCGATAATGTCTAAGCTGGTCTATACATTGCACTGTCCCATGAATTACAAGTATAGATTTCAACTTTGCGAAAACAAAAGTTTGCAGCCCATCCACGGCAAAGACATCAGATGCCATATTGGCCCTTCCCGCTGTCCAAACATTTTTGCTACGCAACAAATAGAATTTTGATTGCAAATAAGCTCTTTTTTGTCTAAGAAAAACAACAACAGATCACTGCCAGTGCTGCTTTGAAGCATAAATGGGACATCTGTGGCCATTCACACGACTGAGGCCTCTGGGAATAACAAAACCGTGTGTTAGCACAGCGGAGAACGAAATCGCAGTACCAGTGTTCTTTTTTGAAGTCTAAAGGAAACGCCTGTGGTCATTCACATGACCGAGGCCCCTATGAAAACAACAGTAACGTGTGTCAGCACTGTGGACAGCTAACTCTTACTGCCAGTGATCTGTTTCGAAGCATAAACTGGATGTCAGTGGCCATTCACACGACCGAGGCCACTCTGATAATAACAGTAATGTGCGTTAGCACTGTGGGCAGCTAACTTCAACTGCCAATGATCTGTTTCGAAGCATAAACTGGACGTCGGTCGCCATTCACACGACCGAGGCCACTCTGAGAATAAGAATAACGTGTGTCAGCACTGCGGGCAGCTAACTCTAACTGCCAATGATCTGTTTCGAAGCATAAACTGGACGTCTGTCGCCATTCACATGACCGAGGCCACTCTGAGAATAAGAATAACGTGTGTCAGCACTGCGGGCAGCTAACTCTAACTGCCAATGATCTGTTTCGAAGCATAAACTGGACGTCTGTCGCCATTCACATGACCGAGGCCACTCTGAGATTAAGAATAACGTGCGTCAACACTGCGGACAGCTAACTCTAACTGCCAATGATCTGTTTCGAAGCATAAACTGGACGTCTGTCGCCATTCACATGACCGAGGCCACTCTGAGAATAAGAATAACGTGCGTCAACACTGCGGGCAGCTAACTCTAACTGCCAATGATCTGTTTCGAAGCATAAACTGGACGTCTGTCGCCATTCACACGACCGAGGCCACTCTGATAATAACAGTAATGTGCGTTAGCACTGTGGGCAGCTAACTCCAACTGCCAATGATCTGTTTCGAAGCATAAACTGGACGTCTGTCGCCATTCACATGACCGAGGCCACTCTGAGAATAAGAATAACGTGCGTCAACACTGCGGGCAGCTAACTCTAACTGCCAATGATCTGTTTCGAAGCATAAACTGGACGTCTGTCGCCATTCACATGACCGAGGCCACTCTGAGAATAAGAATAACGTGTGTCAGCACTGCGGGCAGCTAACTCTAACTGCCAATGATCTGTTTCGAAGCATAAACTGTACGTCTGTCGCCATTCACATGACCGAGGCCACTCTGAGATTAAGAATAACGTGCGTCAACACTGCGGACAGCTAACTCTAACTGCCAATGATCTGTTTCGAAGCATAAACTGGACGTCTGTCGCCATTCACATGACCGAGGCCACTCTGAGAATAAGAATAACGTGCGTCAGCACTGCGGGCAGCTAACTCTAACTGCCAATGATCTGTTTCGAAGCATAAACTGGACGTCTGTCGCCATTAACATGACCGAGGCCACTCTGAGAATAAGAATAACGTGCGTCAACACTGCGGACAGCTAACTCTAACTGCCAATGATCTGTTTCGAAGCATAAACTGGACGTCTGTCGCCATTCACATGTCCGAGGCCACTCTGAGAATAAGAATAACGTGCGTCAACACTGCGGGCAGCTAACTCTAACTGCCAATGATCTGTTTCGAAGCATAAACTGGACGTCTGTCGCCATTCACATGACCGAGGCCACTCTGAGAATAAGAATAACGTGCGTCAGCACTGCGGGCAGCTAACTCTAACTGCCAATGATCTGTTTCGAAGCATAAACTGGACGTCTGTTGCCATTCACATGACCGACAGGGACCCTTCTTTCCGATGGTTTCATGAAAGCTCTTGCAATGAGGACTGCGAAGTTGCCACTGAGAAGCTCAATATGTTTTTTACACGAGTCTGTCTTTGCCAAGGTAGACCAGAAAGATGATGGCAGACTCTGAAGAGCTCGTTCGCGGCTACGGCCTGGTATAATGCAGAGATAAACATACATCAGAAATGTAATTAGGCGGTTTGAGCTGTAGCTTGATTCAAACATTGTTGATTTTATTGTTATAAAGACAAATCATTCTGCCACTTGCATTCGGACCAAGATCAGGACATCTGAGTATTCGGTATGTTTTCAATTTTTGATTTAAACTAATATTTCAAATATAAGAAAGCCACAATTCATGAAGCGGGAAGCTGCCCTTGCAATCAATTTTTATTGACATACTTTTCATCTTTTACAAATTATTAAACCAATGCTGCGATCCAATATTGTGGACACATTTTCCTTCTAAAGTAAATTGGAAAAGTTGGTGCGTGTTTACTGGTAATACCCCAGGCCGCGACGCGACGCGAGTGGGGGTACACGCGTCACGCACCCGGGTTTCGAAGCATAAACATACAACTGACAGGGCCTCTGAGAGCAAGCAGAATGTTCGGAAGCATTTGAGAGAACCAAATCTGCTTCCCTCAAATTCTGATATTTTTCCCAAAAGAAGACATCAGCTTCTTAACGTCCAAAACAATATCAATTAAATGTTTGTAACATACGCATCACTGGCTTTATCATTTGTATGCCACATATATGTTACAGCTCATTATTGTAAACGAGGGTGCACCCGCGGGTACTATCGCAGTCATAGATTAGCGTGCATGCTGATTGCGACGCGGAAACTTGACAAGGACGCCACGTTTCACAGATGAATACATACTGCTTCGAAGGCGTCATTTCAGTAGACAGACTATTTATTAACGCCAGCAAAGATACGGTCGAAATCGGGTGAAGACACTTACTGTGTTCGCGGTTCACTTATTTCACTTATTCCCGCACAGTCCACTACACTTATAAAGAAGAGTTTGGTGACCGCTGAATTTTAACGTCGTTCCACGGAAACCACTGTGAAGAAAGGCCGCTGCCGTCACGATGTTGAGGCGGAACCTGAGGCAGAGAAGCAGACGCCGTTCGACGTATGTACGATGCTAGGCCTTACTCCTGCATCGAACTTTTCGATGGCAATGCTATCGCTGGATTTTCACGCAGTCGCGCAGAACCTATTGCGAATAAAAGTGGACGCGGTTACGACTTAGCGACGTATGGTCGGGTAAGTAAAAAACCGCGTTAAAAAATAGAATAATTGCTGGAAGATACTGGAGTCGTAGAAAATCTGCCCGGCAGCCATGTTGAAAATATTCATTTGCCAAAACAAGATTGGTTCGGGCAGGTCGTGACGTCACGGAAACAACGGGACGCGATTGGTGGCGGAGGAATACAAAATTCCCTTTGAGGGGCATTTGCCGCTACCTTCTTGACTTGTAACCGACTATAGAGCGCAGCACGAGCCCGGGTCTGCCCGAAAGCCTGATCCGGCCCGCGGTCCGGTCTCGGGCGGATAGGGCACTCTATTTAAAGGACCGCACGGGGCTCTGGCTTGTACCGAAACTATTTCCTGGGCAAAGGCCGCGCTTGGACGAAGGTATGTTGCACGGACTCGCACCTTGCAGAACGGCGAGAATATAATGTGAGCCTGACAGTATGGGTTCGAACAGAACTAAAATTACCTTGGTGCACCAGGAAAAAGAACACTGGCAATCAGCTCGAAAGGGACAACACAGTTTTTCTTTGATTCCTTCTGTTGCTTTGCAAACGGTGGAACAAATCAAAACTATGTCTATGCTTTTGAGGACGCACAGGGGTCTTGGTGGTTGTGAATTGCCATTGTAATGTATGTGGATCTTCAGGTTACTCTAATTCTTAAGTCCTTGCAATCTTGATCGATTTTTAACATTGTAGCCTTGCGAGGTTGGAAGTGAAAGGATATTTATAGCCGTGAATGTCTGAATGAACTCAAATTTCCTGTATTAACTTTTTAATTGCTTGAAATATGGTTCATGTTTCTATTAGAAATTTCAGGGCGGCCGTATTCCAAGACAGTTCAAACTTTTTTTTAGAATCGTTGTAACCAGCTCGTGTTCCGAGACATTTATCTCCGAATTTGCCACTCCATCCGGCTGACTACGGATTCAAATCTGCAAAGATCGGCGCGAAAGCTCTCCTACACTCTCAGAAAAGAAGGGTATATTCTTGCACCCCCTGTCCCATATACGACACTCCAAAACTAGAATTCGACGTACAGCGCGCTGACGTCGAACAGGTGGCCTCAACTTTTACGAGGTGCTTGAGAACGGTGAAATATACCTCATTAAATAGCTAAAGTACGTATCAAAGATTACAGAAAAAAAAAAACACTGAGATTTTGCAGTAATTCCCAAACAAATCCCGATAACCTTTTTGTTTTCAATAAGACGTACATTAGCTATTTTAATAAGTGGTACCACTCGGCTATCAAGCCACCTGTGAAAGTTGGGAACGTCGGTACGACGTCAGCGGGCTGTAAGTCGAACTGAAGTTTTGGGGTGTCGTATGTGGGACAAGGGGTGTAAGAATATACCCTTTTTTTCTGAGAGTGTAGGTGTGAGGCAGGTTGTTCCGTATAATATTTTGGTGACAACAAGGCTGAGCTGATAACCTCCCAGCAGAGGGGGAAGCGAATTGGCTTAGAAGGGTAAGGAGATGAATCATATTTTATATTTATAGGCGACGGGGCTGAAGCTACAGACCGTTATAAAGGGTACATCCGATAGCATCCATCTATCCACCCGAGAGCAAGGAAGGAACTGTTATCAGAACCATCTGGTTGTCATCAGAAGGTTATACTTTACTATCTGCGTCCCACTGGAGAGAACTTTTGCATCGAGCTTCGCGGTTTCGAATACAGGATTGAGTAGCAAGTTTTGCGACGAATACGGGCTGGTTACAAAAATTCTAAATACTGTAAACGACTTAATTTTCGCGGGCTCAAATTTTCGCGAATAGGGCCAAAGCTGAAAATTTGAAATTATTCGCGGGTTGTAATTTTCGCGAATCGAGTATATAGCTTCCGTAGCTTTCAGATATTGCCCGAGTTGTTTGCGGGACGTGTTTTTCGCGAATTGTATGCGATTTGTGAAATTCGCAAAAATTAGGCCCCCGCGAAAATTTAGCCGTTTACAGTATTGGAAACAATCATTAAATACGACCGTCTTAATGTTTTCAATACAAAACACAGCTCCAAACTAAATAATTAAAGTTAATTAATGCATTTTACTTAATCACGATATTGATGGTAACGATTATCCTTGTACTTGGTGTCCTCCAGGGAGCTTAATCTAGGTACACAGGCAGATTCCACCTACCTTCGTTATTTTGTTTTTCTTCTAATGAGTACAACCTAATTTGGAACAATATTACAAAAACTTAAAATATTGTTTCAGGAATCGGTAGCAAATTCTGCGGCCCTTATATTTACTTATCTTTTTGTGTTTCTTCCACAGGCGTTGGCGCTGGACAGGCAAAGCAGAAGACAGCGAGGTTTTTTCCTCTTACACAACTTCCTCATCAGAGTGGAACTGCTTTTGCCAGGAAATCTGGAGCACTTGTGTCACAAAGAGACATGCTGCAACGAACCCTTCGAACAATATCTGCTATTAACCAAATAAAATGCATATCATCTTAACGCGCATCACTTACGTCTACATGCGTTAGAATATATATATGGGCAGCCCTCGAAGGAAACTCTATATTGTAAAACAACCCCATGTAGCGTGGCTCGTCGGTACATCTTATTGAACAGCGTCGGGAGAAAGGATCAGTTGGTATCGTCGCCTTGTCTTTACGCTGTTAGAATCGAATCGTAGTGTTTCCTCTGTGGCCAAATACAATACTAGGTCCTCATATTATCATTCAAATGAATAATGCATCTCTACTTATATCAAGCATGCCTTGATATAACCTCCATCTTGACGTAAATATAGCTGATCGTGTTATTTTAGCAAATATCAAAAAACAATGCACAAGCCCCGTCCAACTCTCCAAGGACCATGGCAGTGCAGCATTTTACAGGTGTTTTGAGATGCCATGTTTTTTTTACCTTTCATCAGGGTGGAGAACAAAAATCAAACTCATGTAAATCACGATTTAATTATAGCGATTTAAATCGTGACTTCAAATCACATCGGTTTTATATTGCCGCCCGCAGGGCCGAGAAAGCAACGCTCGGTCACCGACATCTAGAAGATTCGCATTCATTCTGGCACCAGACGTAGCTTTCCACCTGCTTTGTTGTTCTCGAAAGTGCCAGTTCATCCACGCTCCAAGCGCGCGACACTCGAGCCTTCTTTGCCGAACTTTCGAGATAGTGACGCACGGTAGATAAGCAGCTACCCGCGACCTTGTCGAGTCAGTCTCGCTCGCTCTCTCTGCTTCGCCGCCGAATCGCCGAATCGCTTTTCTGCTGCCTCGACGCTCTTTCCTTACTTACTTTTTTTGGCACAAGTTCGCCTATTAAACTTTTATTTTTCAGTTCACTGCTCGTCTTCGTGTCACCTCCGTTCGTGACATTTCTGGTGGAGGTGCGGGGTATGAAACCCGTGCAGCGTACCCCTACAAGAACACGTTCAGCAAGCCCCATTTCCCGACGACCTTCCGTTGAAGACCCGGAGCACCGTGCCAGCCGCCGTCTACAAGGGCAAGCTCCTGAATTCGGACTACTCCCGGCGAGGACACGGCAAGCGATAACGACGATGGCTTCATCGACGCCGCAGACCGCAGCAGCACCCCCCGTCGTTTACCTGCCCGTCGCCCCTCGGACTCCGACGCCTTTCCACGGGGAGATCCACGAAGACGTCGAGGACTGGATCGAACACTACGAGCGCGTGGCACGCCATAATGGATGGACCGGCGAGCAGTACCTGCGGAACCTCTACTTTTCGTTGGAGGGTACTGCGAGGCACTGGTTCGAGAACCACGAGGCTGCGCTCACGTCGTGGGATGCCTGCGTCACCGAGCTGAAGCGGGCATTCATGAATCTGCATCGTAGGGAGGGAGCCGAAGACCTTCTTCGGACGAGGACGCAAGGCCCCAACGAAAGCGTCACCAGCTTCGTTCAAGACGTCCTGCGTCTGAGCGCGGCGTGCCGACCCACAAGCCGCCGACGACAAGAAGCTGCGTGTCCTCATGCGCGGGGTGAGAGACGACATCTTTGGGGGCCTCGTCCGCAACCCGCCGACCACCGTCGAAGCGTTTGTCACGGAGGCAACGAACATGGAGCGCGCCCTCGAAGCACGCGCTTCCTACTACCAACGACATCCCGGCGTCGTTGCCTCCACGCTGCCTCATGACGACATCGGCGCCCATACCCGGGACATTCGCGACATCATCCGAGACGTCGTCCGAGAGGAGCTACGAAAGCTGCTCCCCGCTGCTGAGCGCCCGGCGTCGCTGTCAGTCGCCGAGATTGTACGCGACGAGGTACAGCGGGCCTTGTAGCCTGAACCACCAGTCGACGTGCCAACCCCCGAGGAACCGACGCTGACCTACGCCGCCATAGCCAGACGACAGCCGCAAGCTCCCCGCCAAGCTACGGCGCCACCACGCCGAGAACCTCCAGCGCCGCACTACTCCCAACGTCGCGAAGAACGGCAGTACGTCCGCCCAGAGCGACCCTCGCTGAGAAAAACCGACGTGTGGCGAACGGCCGACCGACGCCCGCTTTGTTACCATTGCGGAGAAGCCGACCATGTCTATCGTCGATGTCCCTACCGACAACTTGGGCTGCGCGGATTCCACCCGAACGACCCGCGCCCACGGTACGGTGAGCGCCCACGAGACATCGATGAGTATCTTCGCCGTCCACCGTCTCCTGCACCCGCTGCACCGCGAGGAGCTCGCTCGCCTTCACCTCGACGGCCTGCATCACCTGCCCATCGGTCCCGCCGAGAGAGCCTGTCTCCAGTGTCCCGCCGGGAAAACTGAGTGCGGCAATACCGGGAGGTGGTATTGCCGATGACGAACGACGCCAATATCCTCCACAAAAGTCGGAGGGCTCCCACACTAGCGACGAGACGGATAGGAACGACGGTTCTGCGACGGTGTCGAATAACCTCGACGTTACCATCGACGGCCACGACGCGAAGGCACTCGTTGACACCGGAGCAGACTATTCCGTTTTAAGTGGGAAGCTCTCAGTCCAGCAGGTGTGCGAAAAAAGAAATACTCCGGCGACTCAACTACATGCGACTCCGTCGCGCAAGTGCTCGCTTAGAGTTTTTGTACTGCCTCCTCTTTCTCGTGTCGTTTCCTTCTCGCATCTCTATGACGTACTCGGCTTTCTTCGGAGATAAAGCTCTCTTGTGCGAATACACCATAAGGCGTGCATCGTACATGCTACGCATTTCATAACGTAACAACAGAGCAGACCTGCAGTGTCCACCTGCTCGCCTGTGTCTCCCTGGCCCTCCACCCCGCGTAGGCGTGCATCGTTCGTTGGTGAGGTGGTGCCCCTTCGCACACGATAGTGCCCCCAGGTACGGTTAGTCATAGTAAAGTTCTCTGGTACCTACTTTGGTAAATACCATAGGATTGAAGTAGAACTCTCAAAACATTTTGAAATGGAAGCGACAGGCGAAAAAGATAGACAATTTTTTAAGAAGGGGATGTCTGTCTATCTTATTTCTTTACATTCTACTTTTCAATGTTTTCCGTTAATTTACGCCAGCCGCGTGTTATTTAATACCAAGGTAAAAAATGTGTGCAAAAAATTGATGTTTCAAATGAAACTTGAAAATACATATTGTCACGAATAAAAACATAAACTTGATTAATCAAACTTAAAATGAGCGTTTAATACGGGGAACTTGGGCCGAACGAAAAAAAAAGAACGACCGTCTAGACCAGGGGTGGCCAAGCTGCGGCTCGCGAGCCGCATGCGGCTCTCCGCGTGTCAAAGTGCGGCTCGCGGCTCCCCCCCTACTACCTACCTACCTACCCCCCCCCCCCCCCCCCCCCGCCACTCTCCCGGTCACACGAGCACTTCCCCAAAACGAGAAATGGAACGGGTTTTAAATCGAAGACAGGTAGCGCTCCGGTACACTTTTGCTACTTCTACCTTACGTGCAGTTAGACTGCTTTTGACTCGGATAGATTGAACGTTGTTCGAATTTCGTTTATTGCTCTAGACAAAAGATTGCCCCCCCTCCCTCCCCCGCCTTGCGGCTCTTGGAAGTTTTGCGGTTTTGTTTTCGGCTCTCAGGCCCGGTCAGCCTCTTGTCTAGACCCCTGGTCTAGACAAGAGAAAAACGGGCGGCGATTTGGCGGCGTAACAGCAAGCGAAAGCGAGACTGACTGGACAAGGCGGCGCGTAGCTCCATATCTAGTGGGAGTCGGCATCACGAAATTCGGCCCAGGAGGTTCAAGGGTCGAGTGTTCGAGGTGAGAATGAACTGGCAGTTTTGAAAACATAAAAGTAGAACGAAATGATAAAAATTACGCCCCGAATAAAAAGAAACACGAATCTCCTAGAAGTCCGCGACCGAGCATTGCTTGCTCGGCCCCGCTCGCGTCAATCTGGTTTAAATAAAATGCAATTTACAGACGCATAGTGTCACTAGTGTTACGCAGGTATGCTTGCGTGCGACGCCGCTGCGCCAGAAGAGAAGCCAGAAGCTTCTTTGCGGTGGTGTATTTTCAGTTATATTTACTTTAGAGCGCAGCTCTTAGGCGCCCGTTTCCGGGTTGAGCAGCGCCGCCGTCGGCGTCGGCGTAACCGCGCGCTTTGCATTATGGGACGTTTCCCCGCTACCTTTTGCGAGGAAACTGACGTCACGTGGCCTCAACACCCATTCAGTTTCCCCGCTAAATTTAGCGGGAAAAATGACGTCACGAATTCGTGTCATCCATAAACAAATTGAACGGCTGGAGGAGGGAAGGAGGAGGAATAGAAGTTACGGAGAAGGAGGAGGGCATACCCTCCCCCCCCGTACCCTCCCCTCCTCTTCCTCAAGAGCTGCGCTCTAGTTTCGCATTACAGATTTGTAAACGTCTTTCATCTTTTAACAGTTTCTCATCTCAAAACTGGATATTTAGAATATCAGCTTTACGCAGCCAACTCCTACTGAATAGTACGCTGGAAAGTTATCCCAATGTCCCTACTAAGAAGCTTTTCTGATTAAAGACTAAGGATGATCTCTCTATAGTCATTTTCGACTCAAGAACCGTAGCAAAAAAAAGTGTGGCTGCTGCGGAGCATTACTAATTTTTCTTTTTATGGGGAGAGCTAAAATATATATAGGCACGTTTTGAATTAGATATATGTTATCTTCTCAAGACGTACAAGTTTCAAACGCCAAAAGCGTCGCTTCTTCCTTCAACAACCAAATCTTGCAAGGACGTCTTCGCGCTGCGTATAAACAATGCGCAAAACTTTTCTTTTTTTCTTTTTTGAGGTAGCAATGGGTTTAGTTGTGTTCAAGGAATTTTGTTGAAGTATACTGCAGCAAAATATATCGCATACAAGTGGTAAACCCCTCGCACACGCAGACACACAGAAGATTGCGGAACACACCGACCTTTAGGTTTTCTTTTTTTTAAGAATTGCCTATAACGTGCAGCACGAGGCGCTGCGTTCTTCCATGCGTTCAAGCGTTGTCCGAGGGCGTCCCTACCAAACATGGAGGTCCTTAGTGGAGACAAGCATACTTCTACCAAATGAGAGTATAAATAAGTACATACACTTTCTCTCTACTTCTTGGTTTAAACTAATTAATTGGGAATGTCCACCCTGGAAAGAGAAGGAGGCACCCGACATCAGACACCTTCTTTGGGGCTACGCTCACTTCAGAGAAGAGAGAAACAAATCAGCAACATCATTCGACCAAGGACTAGCCTCGAAGAGTGGATAAAGGCTAGAGAGTTAAGATTTGACGTCTCACCATGCCGCCTAGCCTTTAATATCCTTATTGTAGAAGACAGGCATCAACATATTTTTTAGCTATCGCATCTTCTAAAAGGACCATGCACAATAATCCGACAAAAGTAGTCTAAAAAAAAGAAAACCAAATCCATATATTTTTTTTAATTTTTTACACATCTATCGTTTAGCTTAGGCTGAAAATGTTTCATACAATCTTATAAGCAAGAATATCTCATCGAGAGAGCGTAGATTTGACCTCGCCAGTCCTGCGATAATCTCAGTCTAGTTATACGTGCAACGGAAGTGTTCCAGTACTACTTGACAGATGGCGCCAGTAAGTGACCACAAACGAGTACAGTGCGTTTCATCAATCACTCTCAATCGCAAACGTGTGAATTCACCAGTCTTAATGCAAAAGCATGTGGGATTCTTTGCTCTTAGAATTCCTCAATTTAAGCGCGCGGTCCCGATGTCTGGGTCATCCCTTCTCTCGCCACTTGCGTTTTCCTCCTCTCCTGGATTTCTGCAATTCACGGATACCCTTTTGCGACACCACGGTGTCACGAGACTTCTTGTCTTGTGATGCTGTCTTGCATGACGCCACAGCGTGACTTTATGGAGTCAGTCACGTGACGTCACATGGTCCTACGTCAGGGGCCTGACGTCACGAATTTCGGTTTAAGCACGAACACGCTTCCCGCTGTACCTAGGGGCAAGATTTCCCCGCCCGATTTATGTATCGAGCCGCGACGGACTGACGTGCACGATTTCACGGTTTGATGGCCTTAGGATACCTGTGCAAGGAACGTGTCAAATTTCTTTTCAATGCGATCATAAAACAGTCTGCATCGTTAGTGCCCCTCACGTGTATCGTAGACACACACTTCCACACGCGCGACATGAAAAGTAAAAAGCAAACGGCAAAAGGCAAAAAAAAAAAGAGAGAGAAACGGAGATGCGTGTAACCGCCGTTGATTTATAGGCGACCCGCACACGACGAGTGAAACGTTTATCCAACTTTGACATAGGTCACGATGCTATCGGATGCGTGAGTGGATATTGTGTCTCCTAGGGAGAGTTGTTCGAGCGCAGTAAATTTTCGAACCTCCCGCAATTGTTCCGGGGTTCCAAGTGACGTCGGGAACTTTGCACGCAAAGCAGTAACGCTATCGCACAGTTGGCTGAACAAGCGTGAGTGTCGTCTCAGTTAACTGTATAACGAAAAAAAAAAAAATCCCGATTTCTAGCCACGTGTCCTGCAAACGAAATGCGGCGAAAGGCAAGAAGGTGTCCAGAGAGCGCGTCTCCGACAGGCCTGTTCAGCGTCCTATCCCGCCCATACATCAAAGCGGTCCCCAAGTGGCAACAAATGACGTCACAAAAGCCGCAGTGCCATGCTGTCGGATGTCGCGATCCTGTTCGTTGAGCGTAGAAGTTCTATACTCCGTTCCACCATCAGTCCGAGCGCAGTGGACGCCACGAGCTATTCCATGCCGATCCAGCGTCAGGAGAAAATCGCGTGACCTGCCGGTTGGGCAGAGCGACACAGGGAACTCAAGGTCGCATGACACTCTCTCAACGCTGGATTGGCTGGGATGGCTCCTAGCGTCCGCTGCGCTCGGACTGAAGATGAAACGGAGTATAGCTATCGGAGCCAATCCAAGGCCGTGTCAGTATCACGTGACCTTGGAGAGGGGGCACCGTGACGCGCGGAAAGCGTATCACGGGCTACGCCCACAGAGCGGGATTGGCCAGAATACCTCGTAGTGTCCGCTGCGTCCGGACGTAAGATGAAACGAAGTATCGACAAAAGCGCAAGAAAACGCGCGTGTTGCTGTCGTTGCGGCGCCCGAACTCTCGGCTGCCGGAGCTTCCGCGGGCCGTCAAGCTGGAGGGTCACTTGCAGCACGACAGGCGTCTCTGACATCCCCGCCCCCCCTCCGCTGCTGTGACGCCGCCAGGATCGCGGCCGGCGACAACATGACACTTATGTGACGTCATTAGGCGGAAATCGAGGGATCACTTTTTGGATGCGGTAAACACACAAGGTGGAGACGCGTTCCAGGCAACATTGCTGCACACAGTTGCATTCCCTCGTTTGAATTTAGCGGACCTACGTACCGCTAAATTCTGCGGGAGGTGTTCATATGACGATGTGACGTCACATGACGCCATGACATAACGTGGCACTCGACGCTATTAAATTAGCTCAGTTGCAGAACTGCTCACGGACTCTGCCACCATGGGCAGTACCCCCCTTTCCACCCACAGCTCGCCTCCCGTCGTTCCACGCGCCGCACGGCTGCTATTGTAACCAAGTCATTCCATGTCAAACGTCCCATACATTGCGCTCGACCACCTCCGATTTTTAAAAAAAAGAAAAAAATGCATGGCCTTTTGCCGCAGTATCCGTAGCTATGGCCTGAAATATTTTGACGACAAAAAGTTTTTTGATGACGTGAGCGCGGTTTTAGCTTTCAAAAACAGCGTGAAACTAGGCATCACTCAATAATTGATGAAAGATTTGTTTTTTGTTTTTTATGAAACATCCCACAGTATTTTTTTCTTAAATTTCCACGACTTTCCACTTACAATGTGGTTGGGCTTGTGTAGTTTTGTTCAATTTAAACTTTAAAAAACAACAGAATTTTCTTGAAAATTTCAGCATTTTTGTTATTTTATTTAAAAAATATATATTTGCTCCCGGGACTTAATACAACTTTTTACCGGCTGCTACTGCGGGTATATAACCTATAAAAAATGTTTAAAACGGCACACCTAAATATCTTCCAGTACAAACAAACCAAATACTGAATTTGCAAAAGAGTGCATTTTGACGCATAAACAGCCATTTATTTCACCCCAAGGTGGTCCAAGTAAAAATACAAAATATGTTGTGTTTGGTAGAACAATCGATTGTCTCTCGAGTCTGAAAGTTTAATCAAAGTAATTTTTGTTTAAAGCGAGAAAACAATTTTTGAAGTTGAACTCTCGCACCACAGCCCGGCGTCGCTTCTTAACGCCTCTTCGCCGCACAGCACGCCACCTGCGACGATAGCTGACACGATTAGGTCCAAAGAAAGAAGGGAGTTTGCTGGCGCTTCCCCTTGTCCGTCTTCCCGGCTGCAAGGGAAGAAACAACGGGTATCGTGTTATAATCGGAGGTGCCGCCAGTGCGTAGCCATAGCAGGCCCGTTGTGCCCTTTGTACCCGAGGGCGGCGCGAAACGCGATGCCTAAACGACGGGCGGCATCAGGTGACGCGGACTTCTCCATTCAAAAGTACGAAAGAGTTAGACAAAAAGGACGGACAGGACAAAGATGTTTGTCCTGTCCGTCATCTTTGTCTAACTCTTTCGTATTTTTGAATTTATTACCAACGCGCTCAATCCAAGTTTACTTCTCCATGCCATGCCAAAGATCCCAAGGCCACCTCCGATTTCTAAAATAAAATTAATGGCTCTTTACCGTAATGTTTGGGGTGCTCCTGCAAAAAAAAAAAAATATTTCTGACGAAAAACAAATTTCATGGAGTGATGACGGTTTGAACTCGTAAAAAGGGAGTGAAACTAGGAGTCATTTAATAACTGATGAGAAATAAGATTTTTTTCCGAAACGCAGGAATATTTTTGCCTAAAATCATACGGTATTTGGATTGCTATGTTATAAGGATGGACCATGAAACTTAATATGCTCAAAGCGAATTTTGAGAAAAGAATATAAGAGCATTTTAGCACATTATAGTTTTGCTACAAACTATCTCCTTGCTGAAAGCGACTGTAAAAATTCTTATTGATAGTCCTGTAGGCATAGTGTACACAAAAAAGGTTTCAGGCCGTACAACTAAATATCTATCAGAAAAAAAAGAAGGAAAAAACCTAAATTTGTGCAAAATTGCGTTTGGCAGTTTTAGCAGCCGTCGATTCTGCCTTGAGGTGCCCAATGATAGGAAACATGGTGACTTTTACAGAAGAGTTTATAACCTTTCGGTTTTGAAAGTTTAATTAATTTTTTTTTTCCAAAGAAGAAAAAAAACATTTTGAACTTGAGCTTTCGCGCCGCAACCTAGCGTCGTTTCTTGCGCCTCTTCTCTGCACAGCACGCCACCGTCGAGCCCAGCGAAGCATGCGACGGTGTCACGGTGTACGCACGCAGGTAGACGGCAGGACCTCGAGTTGTCGGGTACATCTTGGTGGGAAGAGGCTTTTTTCTACTATTGTTGTTTGTGGCTTTTCCTATTTCGACCGATTAGCACGGCGGTGTCCTCCTGTGGTCTTCTACTGTCTCGATATCAGCAGACGCTTAGCGCTGCCGGGTCAGAGCATCAACTAGTAAGCTAGCTGTTTCTTGCGTACACGTCGCAATCACTTTCTCATGCCAACGTCAGGAAAGATGTAAACAGCAACACAAAAGCCCCGTGAACGGGCAGTCTCAAACGACGAGGCGATGTGATGTTAACGAATGCGCGCCGTCGGAGGCTCACTCCTCGTTTTTGTTTAAATCGGCTTTGAAACGGCAAATTCTTGCGTCGCTGAATAGTTTCGCTTTTCACCGCGGTATGCGTGACGGCCAGAGTTCGCGGCAATATGATCGCGTTTCCCTTTTAGGAGAATTCCACGTCAGCTGATGCCGCCCGTCGATTAGGCATCGCGTTTCGGAGTGTGAGGAGCCGCCCTCGGGTACAAAGGGCATAACGGGCCTGCATCCTATGGCTACACACTGGCGGCATCTCCGATTATTACGCGATACCCACCGTTTCTTTCCTGGCAGCCGGAAAGACGGGCAAGGGGAAGCGGCAGAAAACTCCCTTCTTTTTTTTTGGACCTAATCGTGTCAGCTATCGTTGCAGGTGGCGTGCTGTGCGGCGAAGAGGCGTTAAGAAGCGACGCCGGGTTGTGGTGCGATAGTTCAACTTCAAAAATTATTTTCTCACCTTAAACAAAAATTAGTTAGATTAAACTTTCAGAATCTAGAGACAATCGATTATTCTACCAAACCCACTATATTTTGTATTTTTACTTGGACCACCTCAGGGTGAAATAAACGGCTCTTTATGTGTCAAAACGCACTTTTTTACAACTTCAGAATTTCTTGTACTGAGATATTTAATTGAGTTGTTTAAACATTTTTTATAGATTATATACCTGCAGGGCAGCCGGTAAAATGTTCTATTAAGTCCCAGAAGCAAATATATAATTTTAATAAAACAATCAATATTAAAAATATAAAAATATTGTGTTTAAAAAGATATAAATTAACCAAAACTGCACAAGCCCAACCACAGAGTAAGTGGAAATTCGTGGAAATTCAAGAAAAAAATATTGTTGGATGTTTCATAAAAATTCAGATTTTTCATGAATTATTGAGTGATGCCAAGTTTCACGCTATTTTTAAAAGTTAAAACCTCGCTCACGTCATTAAAAATATTTGTTCGTCAAAAATATTTCAGGACATTGCTGTGGGCATTACGGAAAAAGGCCATGAATTTTTTTCTAGAAATCGAAGGTGGTCAAGCGCAACGTCTGGGACGTTCGACATGGAAGGACCCAACTACAGTGTATCCTACGGAATAAGTACGTTTCGAAGCAGGGCGTCTATACTTCGTCTCATCCTACGATGGACTAAAGGCCAAAGCCAGGGCCGCCAGGTCCAATCACGTTCCACGCTAAACTAGGAGATGCTTAACATCGATTAGGTGTGAACGAATCATGCTCCGAATCCAAAAGCGCTGTGTCATTTCTATAGTGTCCACACTACAAACAGCCTGTATGTCGTGGCTTTCTTTGCAATGTAAAATTTTCAAGTCACTCAGTGCTATTCGATTCGAACCACTGTCCACACACCCCCATCAGTGATCCTAGACGCGACCATCGACACATGAATCGAAGCGATATAACACACAATTTTTAAGTCGCTCGTGATTGGATCTGGCAGACCGTAGCTTTTGCCTTTAGTCCATCGTATGGTGAGACGAAGTATAGATTGCCTTTCAGCTTATTCCTTGGAACACCTAGTTTTGAAACGAAAATCTAGATGGTGCTTCAAATGACGGGAGGCTAAAATCCCTTGATGCTTCTTTTTATAAGTAACGGCAAAAAAACGCATGACTAAGCACATCCCATAGGAAGAAAATGGCGTCACTCAGTTCACTCTTCTGCTGTACGCCGCCATCCGCTGCCTAAAAGCTGCACCGTCACGGCGCTTCGAAGATTGTCGCTACTTGTAGGAAGCTCTTATCTAGGAATTTACGAGAGGCAGACTGAAGTGAAGCAACCCCCCCTCCGCGCGAGTTCCTCAACTGAGGTAATCTACTGACGTTGTTGACACTGCAATGTAACGTGGCACCATAACGTCACAACACATCAAATTCCCGCGAGTAATTATCTGATATATGTAGCCGACAAATCACCCGCTACATTTGGCGCAGAAGGTTTTCCGCTTTATTCAGCGAGAAACTTGTTACGTCATATAATGCCCTATCCGGGCCTTTAACGGTGAAATAAATTATATGAAATAAAGTAAAGGAAATTTGACATGGAAGTTACGTGAAACTAGACGTCACAAAATCACGACACAGTGAAACCCCGCTAAATTTAGCAAGTCACGGTCCACGTACAAGTAACACAAACGGGATCCGCTGCAAGATGTCGCACTAAGACGACAACCGCCGTAAAATAAAAATAAATGACGCGACGACTAACACAACGCACATGGAAGTTACGGTATTCAATTAAATTCAATTTATTTAAAATTCAAAATAATCACAGATCAAATCACACTGCACAAACGCATCTGGATCCCTCGCCTATGTTTAGTTTTCTCCGACCACTTCACGTTATTGCCAGATTTCGCACTTCCAGGAAATGTATACGTATGCACTCTCAAGGGCAACACTGGACGAGTACGTCGATCTCGGAAAAGAAAGCAGCCGATTGGCTGGGGATGACGCGAATTCCCCCTGATAACGACCGGTAAGCCAACACGCCGTCCAACCGGTCCTGGCACCATATTATCACCGACTTCCTTTGGAATATCCGAGTAATAAAACGTCGACCATCGGGACGTCGTACTCTGTCGACCGCTCTGCATCACCATGAAGGGCTGCGTGTTGTTCTTTGCCGTAGTGGCGCTCTTGGGGCTCCTCATCTCTCGGGTGGAAGCACGGTGCCCAAGCAACGAGGGGATCTTCAGCGACTGCTCTGTGTCCTCCTGCTCAGCGGATGAGTGCGCGGCGAAAGGCCTGGAGTGCTGCCCCAAGCCCTGCGGTGGGTCTTGGTGTGTCAAGGGTGAGACTCCTTCGCTGCCTTTCTGCTGCTGCTTTTGCTGCTGCTTCCGTGTGATTTCAGAGAAGATCGAACAGGGGGTTGCTGGTCGATCTTTTTATTTTGCTTCATAATTTTATATCTTATTTCCCAGTGTCCGAAATAAACAAAATCCGAATTATTTTCACCCAGAAAAAAAAAATGTCGGACGCAAAAAATTGTACATCATGTAGAGGTGGAAAGTCGCATTTGCTTGCGTAGCCTGGAGGGGACAACTTCGGTGATTAATAACTGAAGTTATACTTCTTACGTGAGTCTCATAATTTTTTAGTACAATCTATATGTACTTAGAAATACGAAAAAAATATTGTTATTGTTTAATATGTTTAAAAGAAAAACATAAAAAACATGAATTTCGGCTGCTTGACCATTTTTTCCCCATATTTGCATGCCTGTATCTTAGGAAATAATGTAGTCAGAAACGTAATATTTAATTCAATACGCTACTTATAAATAGAAGTAAATTCACTAAAATTCAAATTTATTTAAGCGCGGGTTGGGGAGATTTTGGCAGACAAACACGAGACAAGCAATAAAAATATTTTAAGGTCAATTAAAAAAAAAAAAAAAAAAAACGTTCTCGATTTTTTTTAAACTCTGGTCAGTCATTCTACTCGATTTGGGGGTTAATATCTATTAAGACATGTTGAATTATAATGATTGTGTAATAAATACAGCTCCTCTACCGTGCCCCCTCTCCGAAGCTCGGCACGCGGTGTCCCAGTGGTGCGACGCAGTGATTGCGACTTCTTATTTTGAAAGAAAGTTAATTTTTTTTATTCATTCGAGTATTGCAAGTAATAGTTTGTCATATTTTTGGCACGTTATAATAAATTGCACAATAAATAGAATAAATTACACATCATATACAACACACTTCTGCATTCATAGGTTTCAAAATGGACAGATCTTGACGCAGACATTTTCTGAAGGTGTGCACTTAGAGTTTCTTCCAAGGGGACCCGACAGTCCGTGCCACTTGCAAGTCACAGGTCGAAGCTTCTGATGTTTTGCATAGCCACACATGCCACGACTGAATAGCAGGAAAGGCGCGCACTCCCACCCACTCTTCATTTTTCCGTTTCACGGAATTCAACAACCTCATCTTTGTCCAAAAGTGTGAAATTCACTCCTTTTAGTTTTTGGGAAAGACTGTTCACCATGCAATTTGCAGACTGAATGGCCTTTCCTGGGACCTGTCTCAAGTTGTGAAGCGTTGCTTGGTGTTTGACGAGTCCTCCAACTCCGTCACACGCGTGTTTTCCATGCCCAGTGGCTGAGAATAACCATTGGGCTTTGGGAAAAACATTTGTTTTTTTTTTAATTCATGAAGTTGGCAGCGATTTTTGAAGTGTCTGGCGACACCGTCAATCACATAAGTCAAATGAGAGAACACAGAAAGGTTGTCATCGACCCACCCTCTCACTTTTTGTAGAGCCAGACAAACATGAGCGGAGTCATGGAGCAAGTCGACACTGATGACGGAGAAAACTGTATGTCGACTTTCTAGTCGTCACCACACACGTGAATATTGAGACCTGCTTTTTTTTCAGTCGTACGCTTAAATCTCATCAGGAAGGATAACAGTCCAGTTCTCAGCAAAGTCTAAGTGGAAGACAATGCTACCACGCTGCGCGCACTGCTTTTATTTGTAGATGGCTTTGCCTTGCGTCTGTCTGATATGGTTGTGAATGATCCACCTTGAGACCGACACACGAAGCTCTTCCAGAAAAGTAACCGGATCTAAAGTCTTTTTCACAAGCTCGCCTGACTCCCATGCTGCCAAAACTATTCCTTCATCCCCGGAAATGTTGAGTTTTTCGAGTGTGAGGGACTGGCCTTTGGGGACAATGATCACATTCGCCTAAAAGGCACTGGCGCGATGGCGGGTTGCAAAGGAATGCCGAGTTCAACTCCGCTGCGTCAAGTTGTGAGCCAGAAGCGTTCTGTAGAGAGGCGAAACAGAGGTTATAGTTTGCGCAGTACACACACACGCATGCTTCTTGCTGGGGATTGCATTTGACCGATCGGGGTCGCAGGGAGTAAAGTTTCGTCAGTCCGATGCCGGAGTCGGGATGGTCACTTTTATTATATACACGAAACGCTTCTCTGATTGACCGTGTCATAAAACATTTTGGCCTGAGCGTTTTCTGGCCATCGAGCACAACTAAAATGACGTCATTCTGATTGGAACTTTGTCTAGAACACTCTAACTCGTCTTTCATGTAGTACTCAACCGCTGTGGATATGTTTTCAGGGCTCACCTTACACCTTGTATAGGGATCGGGCACATACCACACGCCGTGGGCCTCCCTCAGCTTCCGGGATCTATTAATGATGTAGAACGATGCCTCTGTGATGATCTTCTGAACTTCATTTCTTGTCAAGGTGGATGGCAGGAGGGTCAGCAATTGACAGCGTTCCCGGTGAGAGGCTGTGGTGGCAAAGGCATGGCGAATGTTGTCCGCCCACTCGGTGCATGTGGAGCACTTTTTCTCCGAGGACCCCGATGCCACGTTTTCATCGTACGCAAGACGCATCCTGGAGCGCAAATTCTCAGTCACAACCTGCTTCAACTCCGTCTGTTTCCTCTTTACATAGGCAGGCCTGTTTCGACTTCTTACTTCACTTGGTGGTCTTAGTGGTGTCACAAACGTTGAACGTACGCTGCGGTTGAGGTCTTCACTGGCCTCCTCAGGAGGCATAAAGCTGTCAACGCCCAACTCTGAGCTTCGCAAAGTTATTTGCTTGGTGAAATGCGTAAAACAATTGTAGCACAGGTAGTCCAGCTTGCTCACTTCCATGGAGCTGCCAGACGCGAGAATTCGCTTTAAACAGTCCACACCGAGCTCTCTCACATTGCGAAACTTTCGCTGCATCGGAATCTTCTTTTTGTGCTTTGCAAGGTAATCTGCGCAAAACACTCGCTCAGAGCTGTGTTGTCGCCATAACGAGCTCATTGTGAATAAAAAGTCAGCACGAAGTAAAGGAACGAAATTGCAGGTTGAAACAGCGGCTGAGCTGGAGCGACGCAGGTTAGTGACAAGTTGAAAAAGGGAAGTTTTTTCATTCGAAGCACACAGTTGTGCACAGAAGTACACAAATGAATCCCTCAACGAAGCTCCTTCCAATCACCGCAAAGAAAGAAAGGGGGAAAGTCTCTAGGCAAAGGAAATAGACCGCGGCGAAACTATTCAGGGTCGAATGCAGATACCTATGTTTCCTGCTGAAAGGCGTCTTTGAGTCACACAGTCACTTGTATCGGTTCCCCAAAAGAAACGCCGCCTTTTCGCTATCTGCCCATGACACTACTTCCCACTAATCCCTTATATTTTGAGGGTTTGTCCACACCCAAACAGATCCTAATAACCGCCGTCCAACTTGACGGCAACGTTTATTGTTTCCCAATATTTTGGTAGGCCCCAGATGGAGGACGAAAAGGGCAGCACACACAACGATCTCCAACTCAGCGTCGAAAGATTGTTGTCCCTTCCAGTTTATTAGGAAGCCCCAACCACCAACCTTCAGACGCCCGATAGATAGCCACACCTCACCCCCCCCCCCCCTTTTCCTGGCTCTCTACATGCCAACACGCCCATCACTAAGCAAGCCCGCCAACCCCTTTCCCTCCCCCGTCCCCTAAACAGTTTTCCGACCGACACAGACAGCCTAAACTCCTTCCCCACCTCCGAACTTGCCCTTCCGAGAAAATACCGACGCCGGACATCTGGAAATAATTTACCCTCTCTGTGACAACAACAACACAATTTTGTATGCTTTAGTTTTCTTTTCTTTTTTTTTTTCTTCACTATACGCCCTTTTACACTTTACGGCACGAAAGGAAAACAAAAAAGAAAAAAAAAACGAAACGTTTAACCAAATTGACATCCAAGCAAACACATGTTGAGCCTCCTGCGTCCACAAAACCAAGCAACACCCCACATAATACCTGCCAAAGAATGGATGAATAGAACCCAAAGGATCACTTCAAACACATAAATGTCCAAAATATATTTATTTTTTTTTCACAAATAATTGCGTCGCAACAGAGGAACACCCCGAGCCGAGCTTCGGATAAGGGGCTCGGTAGAGAAGCTGTATCTATTCCACCATCAATATGATGCAACATGTTTTAATGTATATTAACCACCAAATAGAGTAGAATGACTGGGTAGAGTTTAAAAAAATAAAGACCGTTTTTTTTTTTTAAATCGCCCTTAAAATATTTTTATTTTGGTGCTTCTTTCGTGTCTGCTTGCCAAAATCTCCCCAACCCGCGCTTAAATAAATTTGAATTTTAGTCAATTTACTTCCATTTATAAGTAGCCTATTGAATTAAAATATGAAGTTTCTGACTAAAATAGTTCCTAAGATACAGGCCTGTAAAGTTGGGGAAAAAACGGTCAAGCAGCCGGAAATTGGTTTTAAAATATTTTTCTAGAAATAGCAAACAATAAAAATATTTTTTTCTCTTATCTTTAAGTGAATATAAATTGTACTAGAAATTATGAAACTCACGTAAGAAGTATAACTTCAGTTATTAATCACCAAAGTTGACCCCTCCGGCTACGCAAGCAAATGAGACTTTCCACCTCTACATGATGGACAATTTTTTGCGTCCGACATTTTTTTTTCTGGGTGAAAATAATTCTGATTTAGTTTATTTCGAACATTGGGAAATAACATATAAAATTATGAAGCAAATTAAAAAGGTCGACCAGCCACCCCCTGCTCGATCTTCTCTAAAATCACCCTTCCGAACGTTTCTTGGCAGTTACGGTTACTCAAACAGCGGTGTGGCAAAGGCGTGCCTGCTTTTTTGCATGCCCGGAATACTATGTACACTGTCACCTATGGTGCCTCGGACACTCATGCTCTTAATTTCCGTAAATGTGTATCTATCTGCAGTCACTCCGCTAAGTCCCTGCATATATAGGCTGATTCCAATATTTGCTGTCTTAAACAATTTTGTGTTGAGTTATATGCACACAATTGGCTTTCTTTATGTGGGGTTTATTTGAAAAACATAGCATTTATAGGACCAGCTCTCATACTTCGTGTTACATTAGCATGGACCAACGTTACTAAAACACTCAGTTGGAAAACTCACCCTTCAAACCCGGACCGCCCGTGTCCACCGAGACCAAAGTGGATACGAGAGCAGCACCGCCCTTTAGCGACAAATCAAAAAAAAAAAAAGTATATTTATGTAGCTACTGCAAAAAGGCACTGCGAAATGGCGCCACCGGGCCTTGCGTGACTTCACTGATCTGATGCGTGCAGTTCCCGGAGTGGCCACTGTAGGAGAAAACGCAGCGTTGTGATTGCCTTGAGTTTGGTTCTCCAGTACGGATCAGAGCCCCTTGTTCAAAGCAGGCTCTATCGCAGTTTCCCAACTGAGTTTTGTACCGTGAGCTACACTGGCCGAGGTTGAGCAGTTTCGCGTGGCTCCCAAAGAGCCGTGCTGCGCATGCGCGAGGAGCAGTGACGTCCCACGGCGCACAGCTGGCGCGCCGGAGCCGCCGCGCGCTCCGCCGCCGCCGCGCGCGCTTCACCGGTCTGCGTGTTCCAGAGGAGGGACGTCATAGCCGCGGCAGACGCACTGGTGCCGCCGCGTGCCCAGCTGTGCGCCTCCGTTCCGCAGTAGCCAAGTCTGACGCTGCACCGGAGCCGCTTGCTAGCGCCTCTCATTTTGTGCGCATAAGCTCACGCTACGTATATCCTGGCATAGCCGAGCTAAGCCACCGCAATCTTTTTTTTCTAGTAACGTTGGCATCGACTAATTTCGAAAGCTGTGCAAGCGCAAGCGGCTAGCCTTGACTGGATCCATAGCCTCCTCTATACTCACAAAGAGTGGCAGATCGCCATGAGACCCGGCAACCGAAAGTGCAAAGGTAGAGCGGCAGACATCAGATGAGAGGATGATGATGAAGATGATGATGATGATGAACTTTCAGCTCTTCCCTTTAAATTGGGCAGGTGTGAATAAAGGCGCCCAAGCTTTTAAGGGGGGGGGGGGGGGGGGGGGGGGGACTAGTTAGTTGCTGGTGTCACAGTGAATTGCGGTTAGTGATATCTGTGATGGATCTTTCTCCACCAATCTTCTAAGCGCCTCTTAAGGGCTGTTTATACTCCGAAGTCGAGCGCAGTGAACGCAGCGTAGCGCAGAACGCGCGCCTTTCATTGGCCGGCAACCAGGAACTCGATATCTGCAACCAATAAGTACCTGCGCGCGCTGAGCTACGCGGCGCCCGACGACGTTACGTTGGAGTATAAATGTACCTTGCAGCCTGGTTCAGACAGTAGCGTTTGACTTCGTTTGTCTGCGTTGCGACTGCGAGAAACCAGGACATTCCTGCTGCTTATATCGCGTGCCAAGATGATTCCTTGAATTGGATTCCACGCTTCATACGAAGCACAGATGTGCCGGTGATTCGCTTTCGGTTGTCGACGCAACGCAGTAAAACGCACTCAAACGCAAGTGTCTGAACCGGCCATTAGTCCGTTCAACAGCAATCCGCGAGGCCACGTTGACACTGGCGCGACCACTGGAGTTTTCTCCGGTGGATGGATGCGGGTTTTCTTGCGATGTCTAAAAGCCCTGTGCCGTCGCTAGAAGTAGCGCCGTCCCAGGGGGTGGAGCCAACTCTTCAGCGGGAGTTGGCAGTATGCCCTTGCACTCGAGTATGAGGTGCCCTATTGTTCCCTCATTCGCCTGACACACTCGGCATAGGGTTGACGTTACGTTATCGAACCTTTGCCTGCAGACAGGCGTTCGAAGAGCAACCGCACGTGCCTCGAACAGTAGACAGCTTCCGAATCTGTTATCAAATAGCTGCGTCTCTGCGGTGATTTGGTGTTTTTCGGAGGCGTACGTTGTCCTTGTTGACTTAGTTTGGGTAGCTTCACGCCACTGGACGGTCTCCTGCTCTCCTACCCTCTCTAGCACTTCGGATTTCCATTCTTTCCCCTTGGTCGCCTCCGACGGTGCTCTGAAAAAAAACGCACTTTTTCTCCAGTTGGTAAAGACGTCCCTGCCACCGGGTTCGTACGGAAGTCAGGTGGGTGTACACGAACAACCTCTTCGCCCAGCGGCAAAGTTTCCCATGATACCCAACCTTACTGGTTGCCTCCCGTGCCTCGAATGATGACCAGCCGAGGTCACCCTACACCGCCTCGTTAGCCACCGTCCCATGGCGGCCCAGTGCCTGGCGCCCCACCCACCAGGAGAGTCATGTAACGAGCAGCCCGCTGCGGCGAGACGCCGAAACACACTTCTCCCGAGCGATATAATGTCCGCTCGTGCTCCTCGCGTTCCTCACGCGTCCTCGCCGCTGCAGAAGCTGTGCGCTCACTACCAGCTTCCCCGAGAAATGCTCTGTGCCACCAGATCCTCGCGCTCCAAATCTGCGACCGGGCTCTCTATGGCTCCGCCGTCGAACTGCCAGGCTTTGTGAGTATAGAGGAGGCTATACTGGAGCACTAGCTGCACGCGCGGTCGTGCAGCCGCCGAAGCTTCATCCAAAGCAACTAGCTCGCGGTTTTAGCATGTGCGCCTAACAATAGTCCATGTTTAAGTGAGACGAAGTATAGTGCTTTTGTGTCCGCGCACATGATGGCACCGTAGTGTCCGCAGACGTAGCCTTACCTTGGTAAATCGTGCAGCGTGGAGCATGCAGCCCGAAGCGCACTGTCGCCGATTGCACGCGGTACTTACCTGCGTGTGCGTGCCGGATCGCTGGTTGAGTGTTTTAGCGCACCGCAGCTTGGACCGCGTGGACCTTAAGAGATCACGCTGCAGAGCCCAGCGATTACCTTCGACGCGTTCAGTCAGTGAACCTAAATATCGTGCCCGCTATTTTCGGTGCTGTGGAAGAAGTTACGAGACGGAAAAAACGTCAAAACCCAAGCGTTTAGGGCTCCAGGCCGGGCCGCCGGGTCACTCTGGACCAGAGGCGACGTGTGTGCGCACGCTTTGAGGAAGCCTCCGCGCTTCGCCGCGCCAGACCTCGCCGATCGCGAACGGACCAACCGGTCCCCGAGTCCGAAAGGCTCCTGCGCAGTCAGGAACGGCACCGAGGTAGGAGCTGCTCGTTCTGGGCTACCATGCAGTGCTCTACAGTGCTCGGAGCTCTCGGTGTCGTTCGTGCTTGCGCCGAAGCCTTTAGGACCCCTTCGGACGCACAAGTCGTACTTCGCAAGGCTTGGACGTGGGCCGCCTTCACCGAGCAGCTCCGCTATATTCCGCTTACTTATGATGGCAATAAAAGCTCGTGTTTGTTCTCGGGAAAAAATTGCGGGCGACCGTACGGGACCTGGGTCGAAGGATGAAATCGCCACCCTTGCCCGCTTCCATCTAAATGAGCATCGTACCGGCGTGAGGTCGTGTGTCACTACTGTGCGATGCACGTTCAAGACCTCAGGCCAGCAGTGGTACCGCGCATGATAAATTTCTCATCTATGCGAAAAGCAACTCGTCTGCTTCTTGAGCAGGAGTTGCAGTGACGTCAGAACGACGCAGAGCACTAATTGGCTTTGATTTGAAGGATAGTGGGTAGACCTCAATGCTAGATGACTTGATGTCGACACACTATTTTTTGTTTTGCTTTCTGACGATTCGCGTTCTGCACAAGCGTTGCAATGAGGTCAGCATTCTGACAACATCGTAACACCTGTTCAAATTGCAGACGAACTTGCGCTCCGCATGACAGAGGCACCGGACGCCTATTGTGGCTGACGACTAACTTGCAGTCTCAAGTAACTTACAACGCAATGACTCCGTGTGCGCCCGGCGGCAGCAGAACTAATTACACGCACTATGAAGGATCTAGCTTACGAGATTTCCTTGAACTTTTTCAATACTTGCCTTTTCTACGCTTTAATCTTTGTCCACTAGACTTTGCAAAAAGTTCTCAGCGTGCGCAGTAGCTCTCTTCCACGAAATATGAGACGCTGCGCATGCATCAACCTCCCAGTGCCTCAGCATCGTTTGCCTGGCTCATAAGCGCCGGAAAGGTCTCTATCACGAGAGCGGGGCACTGACAACAATTGCAGGCGCGGCAAAGTAAAAAGGGAGGATGAAGGGACGCGGCTGCAAAAGGAGAGAGCCGGGCCCATCACGAAGGGAAGCCAGTTGTCATTACACAGCGGCCAACAGGCACTTCAAGGCACAGTTTACGGACAGTCTCTTCGGTGTTGTGCGTAATCTGTAAGGGTGGTTTCGAGCGGACGTGAGCAAAGGCGATCTAAATGATACGTCTTTGGAAAATGTCGAAGAAACAGCGAGTTGTTTTTTCCCCCTCATGTATACTGTGCCGATCCTTTCTTGGCATATAGAACCAATGATCAATATTTAGGAGAGTCTACGCTCCTCTGCGGAGATCAAGTGGGTTTGCATCTTATGAATATCCATTTATTTTTAAAACACTATCGAAATCAATTGCGCCCTTTGATGTGCCGAATATGTCATGACGCATTTAGTTTCCCGGTAAGTTTAGGATCACAGCTTTAAAGTTGAACTCTTGTAATTGTCTGAAAAACATTCCACGGGTCCGCTATAAGGATCCATTTCCCCACTGTGCACTCGAAACTCGGGGCTCGAACTTTCGGTCAACATGTGTGTTCATTTTTCCTTCCTTCGCTTCGATCCGGAACATGCTGTCGCCCTCTCCTCCGCCTCCGACACAACATGGGATCTCACAAAATGTCGGTTTTCTTTCCTTGGGCAGGTGTCGGAGACCGTGGGCGTCGAGCGAGTGTCTCTCGTCCTTGCCCCCGACCGCTTCCACCCATCGGCGGTTGCAGGGGGGGCCGACCACGCATCTCGTGCGCCAACGTCCGCTGCCCTGGCGTCCCCTGTTGCGAGGATGGCTGCGGAAAGCCCTACTGCCTCACCTCCCGCGGATGAAGCTTTTCAAGTCTTTTGTCAAAGGTTAATTCACTTCTCCGTTTTGTTTGCTGCACTCAAGTGACGCGCTGCACCGTGGCGTCTCGAAAGGCGGCTCTCCCGTTTTGCCGTTTACAAAGCATTATCGTCCGTGAGTATAACCTACTAAGGTTCGTCACTAGTCTACTTGGTTCATCTTTGTTAAACATAAATTATAGCGCAAAAAAACGCAGGGACACAAAGAAAACTGGGCAAGCGTTTATAGTGCGTGTTCGGTTTACTTCGTGTCCCTCTCTTTTTTTTTCCTTTATTTTATATTTAACTGAATATATCGTTTGTCCTTTCGAACTTTTTGTTGTGACTTTCATAACAATTTTGCATCTATCATACAAGTTGGCTGTCTAATGGATGTCGTTTTAAGCAATAAACGTAGTGAATCTTGCGTTTTCCTTACTTTAGTGTTCCGTTCAGATGTTTTGGCGATGGACGAGCAAGAGAGAAGGCGATTTCAGTGACCTCGACACACGTTTCTTCTCGGGATGCGGCTGCTACAGCGATGGGCTGAGGAGCAGGTCTCGTTGCAAGATCTGCTGTAGCGGGAATTTTATACGATTTCGATATAGACCAAATAAAATGCAAATTCTTCCTTACACACCACGTGGTTTCCTTTTATAGTCATGGTGAAACTATATATTCTTACACACACAAAAAAAAAGTTTTAACGAAGCGGAAAAGAATGTGCCGAACGGCTGCAAAAATATATCTTACAAAATAAATAAAAATGTATTTAGTACAAAATACATGCGTGCCCCCCCCCCCCCCCCCAAAAAAAAAAGAAAAAAAAACATACGTAATAAGTTTTTATAATAAAAAAAGTAAACACTTACGCGGCCCGTAAGGTGCGACAGCTGAGGTGTGACGTCGGAGCCGCTAAGGTATCATTTCGGAGAAGATGGACTGAATGGACGGTGAAGTTCGAGCGCGCACCATACAGTCTGCGTACGCGTTTCATACTAACCGAGTAACGCAACGGACGAAAATTCCATAGCCTCTTTGAACCAAGGAGGGTAGAGTAGGGTAGAGAGCATTTTGTGAACCTGTCAAATAATTTTATTGGACACAAACTGAGAGTGCCTTGTGGTAATTGAAGAACAGGGAACGACAAAACTACATGTGTATGCATGAAACGTTCCCTGCTGTAGGCGTGGCTGCCTGGACGTGTTATTGGACACAACCTTGTGGTCATTGAAGAACATTTTCAAAATCGTGCCCTTAAGTTGCAAGCGTGCAGCTTCACCTAATTTCACGCCTGTGGTTTGGCCGGCTTAACACACATCTAGCTTTATTAAGTTTTTCGCCCGAGAACCTTTCTGGCATAGTTAGCAAAAACGCTTTGTTTTTATACTTTCCTTTATCAGCAGTGTCATGTTTTTGTTTCTGCGTGCCGTCATGGTGTCACGTGACGACGTCTTGTCACGTGACGTCTGAATGTCACGTGAAGTCTTGACATCACGTGAGACACGGTTTTACTTGACGTCATTAAAGGGATACTGAACCGTAGAATTTAGTGTCCATAATAAGTGGCGCACGTTCTTTCCACGAGCCAGCAGCCGCCGGTGTGCGCGAGCACATGCAACAAAAATGACGTCACAGACCTCCATTCGTGGTTAAGATGACAGTGAAATGTGTGGGCTTCGAACCAAAGGAGAATAAAGACAAGTTAGTGGTGTCTGGTGTAAAAGGTAAGCGATTAATTGGTCTAACAAGCACGTAGCTTTCACTTGTAGAGATGAAAAGCCTGTATTTATTCTCCTTTGGCCCGAAGCCCATGCATTTCACTGTCCTCTTAAAGGGGGACCACCAGAAATATTCTTCCGCCTGGCGGAAAGTCCTCCTCGCCCTCTTTCTTTCCCTTTCTCTCTTGTATTGTAGCACGGCGAGGCGAGGGGAAAGGTCCCCTTTTGCGCCGGCTTCTTCCGAGAGGATAAGCCGAGAAAATCCCCATTCTGAGCGACGGGCGATGGGTGTGGCAGCAGCGACCTCGTGACTTACAGGTATCTTCAGCTCCTATCGCGTAATATGCTTATTTTTCGGCGCTCGCCAAGCCTAGCCCCTCGGGTGTAGGTTTTACAGAGCTGCAAGGCTGCGCCCTCGCAGTCACCGAATTTGAGCTGTCGAAGTTCTTTGGTTTAGCCCGTGGCAAAGTAAACGCCTACTTTGGAGCTGCGATGCATCCCCGCACCCATTGAAGGAACGTTTCATAGATATTCTCGGTTGATCAAGGAGCTCAAAACACATGCGCGAGATGTGGTGACTTGAATATATAAGGATGACTTACATCTTCACAAAACATTCCATCTTCAAAAAAAGAAACGGCTTATCACGCTCAAACCTGCCTCAAATTGGGATCGATAGAAAAGAAAACGATGGCGTGGGCATCTTGTAGAAGGTCTCTGTTTTCTAGCAGCGAGCACAAATTACTGGAGAACTTTAGCAGACTATGTTTTCAGGCCACACTATATTTAGCGGGAGCTCGCGCTGCCACTTCGATGCATTCTCTGAAGCGCGCGCCTGAAGTGGCAGCGGGCCTTTGAAAACGATTTACTAAAATGCCCTGTTGTGTGCCTAACTCGCAGAACATGATGGCCAGCAAAATGTTTGAAATTCATATTTACACATTCACAACAACCACCTGAGGTGAGAGGGCCTCAAGGGTGGAAATCAATACTAGAAAGTTTTAATGGGTCGCTTTTAGCCACTTCGATAGCCGTACGGTCCGTACCCCACAACGAAATGTAAGCTAGACTCGCTGTTTACATTCTTTATGGAGGGCGGCTATGGAGCGGAAAATACAATATTAAACCCCTTTTTGGCGAGTCTAGCGTGTCGTGTTATGGTTCAACGTTGCTTGTATACTTTTTTGGTACCATAGCACGGGCCGCCACTTCGAAGTATTTGTGGTGTCTCAAAGAAACTAAAGCAAAAGCAGGCAATTTTTTTTAACGTGACACAGAATTGTATTTACCATTGTAAAAAAACTTTTAGGTACTCTACGCCCCGCAGTTAGCACGAACAAACTATCGCCGGTGTTTAGATAGATAAAACTGAAATAGAACTGAAAAAGCATACGAGTGTAACCGTAGCCATCTCCGACCAAGCCTGAACCTCACTTTTTTTAAAACCACGGAGATGACTGCTTTTGACGACTTGATAAAGCAAGCCAAAGCCGCTAATAAGTGTGACATCGTTGTCAGCTGTGATAATCAAGGCGCTGCGACAATTTGTTGAAACCTTTCATCTATTAAAACAAATTGTGTAAAAAATCCATTGCCATATTATGCTTGCGCTGATCTTGTAGCGGTATGCGTGCATTACGCGGCACTGTTAGCCCGAACGCTACATCGGCGCTTTTTACTATTTCTGCCCAGCAAGATGTATTGTCCAGCACTGAGCTCTACCACTTAGGTTGGATAGTTGCATTAACAGTTTTATAAACATCATTCCCTTCTAAAAAAACAAAATTAGAAAGACCGGCGACAGTTTGTCCGTGCTAACTGTGTGGCAGTATACCTAAAATGAGTTTGCAATGACAAATTACAAACGCGTTTCATGTTGAAAAAAATTGGCTACACTTGATTTTTTTTTTAATTTTTAATGCTTCAAAAATACTTTAAAGTGGCAGCACGTGCTCTAGCACCAATTTAAGCAACGTTGAACTATAACACGACACGCTTCGATAGCCGCACTCGACAAAGATTGCTCACAGAAAGGTTATAGCTTATATGGTAGGGTACGGTTATCCAAGACCTAAAAACGATCCACTAAAACTTTTTAGTATCGACACACACCGTTGCTGCCTTCTCACCACATGTGGTTGTTGGGATGCGTAAATATAAATGTCATCTAGATTCGTTCGCCATCATATAGTGTGAGTTGCGCACACAATAATTTGTGCTCGCTGCTAAAAAACAGAGACCTTGTACAAGATGCCCGCCCCTGGTACATCGTTTTCTTTTCCATCGATCCCGATTTGAGGCAGGTTTGAGCGTGATAAGCCGTTTTTTTTTTTTTTTAAGATGGAATGTCTTGTGAAGATGTAAGTCATCCTTATATATTCAAGTTACCACATCTCGCGCATGTGTTTTGAGCTCCCTGATCAACCGAGAATATCTATGAAACGTTCCTTCAATGGGTGCGGGGATGCATCGCAGCTCCAAAGTATGCGTTTACTTTGCCACGGGCTAAACCAAAGAACTTCGACAGCTCAAATTCGGTGACTGCGAGGGCGCAGCCTTGCAGCTCTGTAAAACCTACACCCGAGAGGCTAAGCTTGGCGAGCGCCGAAAAATAAGCATATTACGCGATAGGAGCTGAAGATACCTGTAAGTCACGAGGTCGCTGCTGCCGCACCCATCGCCCGTCGCTCAGAATGGGGATTTTCTCGGCTTATCCTCTTGGAAGAAGCCGGCGCAAAAGGGGACCTTTCCCCTCGCCTCGCCGTGCTACAATACAAGACAGAAAGTGAAAGAAAGAGGGTGAGGAGGACTTTCCGCCAGGCGGAAGAATATTTCTGGTGGTCCCCCTTTATTAAGCGCGAATGGAGGTCTTTGACGTCATTTTCGTTGCGTGTGCTCGCGCACACCGGCGGCTGCTGGCTCGTGGAAAGAACGTGCGCCATTTATTATGGACACTAAATTCTTCGGTTCAGTATCCCTTTAAGTCGCGTGGCGTCACTGTGCAACGTGGCTTGAGATGACAAGGAAAAAAGGGTACGGAGGAGGAGGAGGAAGGGAGGAGGAGAAGGAGGCGAGAAGAGGAGCAGAGAAGTGGGTGAGAAAAATGGGAGGAGGAGAGGAGGAGGAGCGGAGGAGGGCAGGAGGAGGAAGGTAGAGGGATGAAGATGGGGAGGAGGAGAGGAAGAGGGGAGCGAATGGAGGAGGAGGAGGGGCTAACTTCCCTTCCTTCCCATCCCCTCCTCCCCCTCAAGAGCTGCGCTCTAATTTCGCATTACAGAGATTTGTCAACGTCTTTCAATTTTTTATCCGGTTATCCGGTTAAGTTGTAAGAAACAGAAAGAATTAAACATTAAACCTTTCCACCACGTGAACGTGGACGAGTTCCCCTGTATGGAGGCAAGCTTTAGGTGAAATATTGACCTAAAGTGAACTGTATTGACAAAATTTGTAACTCCAAAAAAAGAGGAGAAGGTTATATGCGTCCCGCCCGCTTCAACGCCGTGCGAGTGTCCGTTCAGCGCAGAAGAGAATATTGTGAAAAATAAAAGGATCTTGCTATTTCCGCAGAATATCAACGAACATCTTAACCTCTTCGGTTGAAGTAATCATTTGCGAGTGCGCGTGTCCTTTGACTGTTGTGAACTACACATCAAGATTGATTGTTAAATCCCGAATTGTACATTCTGCCCTTTATCACATATTGTCACGAATGACAGACGAAGATGCAGAAGAAAACGGAAAGGACTAACGATTTAATGTTGGCGAACTTGTGCTGCAGAAACGAAAACAGAGAAGAACAGACGTCGAAAAGGTAGCAGCGAGCGTTGGCGGGGGCAGCAGCAAGCGACGGTTTTCGTCGGTGTTACGGCTAGCTATCGCGAGAGAGAATCAGGGAAACAAATTGGAAATACGGAGCTCTGCTTTTTATCTACTATGCTTTTAATCTCGCGTCTTTGTCTAGAATGTTCGGGAAAGAGCCAGGGCGGACTGACCAGGCAAGGTCATTTTGAATCCTTGTCATTTACGCTCGGGGCGCAAGCGCACCCTGGGATTCCACAAACGCAGGCAATGAGGAATCGGCGCGTGTGAGACCAAAACCTTTTCCAACCAAGACCCACGTTTTTTAGGGCGACATGTAAAAATAGCATCGGTACCATTTCCACCTGAGACATCGGCGATGCAGTAGAAAACACTTAACGACTTGTCTGTCAGGATCAACATTGCAAACACAATCTCTGTAACAACCAAGTATGCTTTGTTGCGCACGAACTCTTCGTGCGCAACAAAGATCCCCACCAAAGACGGTGGCATGACAGTACAAGCCCACAAATCGCAAGGTCCCAACAAGGTTAAAGGTATCACGCACATCCGCGGCAATGACGAAACAGACAGAAGCCTTCAGGCTGACATGACTTGGAGGACGCATAAAATTCGGGCGGTACGAATCATCTGCAGAAAAATTACCGAGGTCGGGATTACGTTACCACAAGACCAGCATTCGTCAAATTATATGGAGAAGCCTACAAGCTGGTCGAATACAGACCCCGGCACGCTTGTCTGCTCCTCTTGTCACGCCATCGGACACAAATGGGACGTATGGCCCGAACGACGTTCAGCGCTGGCATGGGCTGCGGCCTACGCACACAAGAACATGGGAGACTGCAGCGCGAAACCCCGCTGTGTCAACTGCAACGGTGAACACTCCGCCATCAGAAAAGAATGCCCTGAAAGAGCTCTGCCTCCTCGCACAAAAAGGGGGGAGCCACATCGCGCAAATTCAGAAAGAAATCGACCAACACCCAGCTCGACTAAGACGAAACATGCCCGAGTCTCCAGTCCCTCACAAAAAAAAAAAGAAATATTCTTACACCCTTGTAGGTACAAAATACACCTAAAATTTCAGTTGGACGAACAGCGCTCTGACATTCAACCGACGGCACCAAATTTCACGAGCGGCTTGACAGACAAGTTGTACAACTTATTAAAATAGCTAATGTACGTGTGACCATATTCAAGCCTCTTGTAAAAGTTTGGGTCGTCAGTTTGACGTCAGTGACCTGTACGTCGAACTGAAGTTTTGGGGTGTGTTATATCATGTAGGGCTCCGTGTTTTCGGATAAATCCGAAAAACTCCGAAAAACACCCGCCGGTAAAATTTTGGTCAATTCGGATTTATTCGATAAACAGTTTGATCAGCACAGAGCCAATGGTCCTGGGAAAATTCCACCATAATTATCTTTCAATTCTCGGACCGTTGTCAAAAGGGGTCTTGTCGCTTGTCTCTTCAAGGGTGATACCAGGCAACAGGTCGTTCGTTGTACATTCGGGTCACGACAAAAGCCACACTTTTGGTTTCCAGTTTGGGTCACGCGATTTGTGATTTACAGAAAGGAAAGGGCATGTTTTAGTAACAGTGAAAGTTATAGACCACGGGGATTGTATAAAATTGGGAAGAGGGGCAGTTCAAACTCTCTATTACCACCTTAACCACTCCACCTCGCGCGGCCGCGGACTAGATTGATGGAATAAGATGGGATGACTACGAGCCTTCTAGCGACTACCTCCGGGAGTTTATTGATTTTCAGGTATCGGCGTTTATCGAAGCGCCACTTGTGTGTGACTTTTGTCGTGGATAAATTAGTATTGCCAATGGCAATGGCTCCAACGCCAATTTAAACTGAAGATATTTCAATTGATACAAGCGCGTTTTATTTTTTATCTGGCATACGTTTACATTCGGTTATTATTTATTTTTAATAGGAAACACAGCGCAATTAAACTCCGAATTTCGGAAAATTGGGAATCAAAAAAATATAAACTCCGATAAACTCCGAATCTTCGGCAAAAAATAAACTCCGAAAAACACCCTCCGAATTTGACGGAAAATAAACTCCGAAAACACGGAACCCTACTTATATGTGACAAGGGGTGTAATGGCTACAATCGTTTTTTAGAGTGAGCTCACCCAACACCGGAGAACCTGGACCACCGTCGCCAGGGGCATCATCTTGCTGGGTGACGATGACAAGAACAGCTCTCGCGAGCGAAACGCAATCGACACAACGCAATGAAGAACAGACAATAACAACGGACACTCAACTTCTAAAGTTACCGAAGATCAGACAACTTACCTTAAAGACACACACCGCCAATATCCATCAACTAGAAGACTGAGTGCACTCAGTCTTCTAGTTGATGGATATTTCTATTTTACTCATGAGTAGAATAGAAAACCAACGTGAAGAAAGAACACGCAGAATGGAAGAGCAATTAAGCCAGCTCATTATTGCCTTTGATGTAAAATTCTAAATGCCAAGGCTCACGCAAATTCCGCAGAGAAAAACAGGGCGGTTACAAAACGGGATTTTAGATACTTCAATGAAATACCCGATAATACGCATCCAAGGCAGCCGAGCTGAAGCTCCGCGTTGAACACATGACGCAATAGATGCCGACAGTCATCCTACTACAAGAAACGATGAGCGAAACAGTACGCTATCTGGCTACAAGACCTATACGCAACACACACTCCGCTGGTGGGACGGAAAGAAAGGCCGCCCCAGTGACTGCGGTGACAACAGCGGCGACAACAAAAAACCACCCAATAGCGTCGCGGCGCTTCTCATATGCGAAAATGTCCCGCATTCCCAGCTGGATATGAAAAGTTTCTGCAACACAGCCAGAGAGGTCGCGGCAGTTAGAATCAAAGTCAGAGACCCATCTAATCATTTCCACTAGCCGCGCCGGACCAACGCACACGACTTTACGGTTTGATGACCTTAGAATAACTATGCAAGGAACGGGTTAAATTGTTTTTCAATGCGACGATAAAACAGTAATGCATCGGTAGTGCCCCTCACCTGCAATGCAGACGCACACTTCCACACGCACGTGATGAAATGTAAAGACCCCTGCGAAAAGTTGAGTTTGAAAGCGTTTGACTGCGTTGCGGCTACAAGAATCCAAAACATTCCAGCTTCTTGTGTCGCGTGCCAAGCTATTCCTTGAAGTGAATTCGACACTTCATACTAAGGGCAGATGTGTTGGTGACTCGCTTTTGTTTCTCGACGCAACGCAGTTAAACGCACTCAAACGCCCTAAACTCATCTGTGCGTAGGGGCCTTAAGAAATACGTACATGCGGTAAATAAGCCATCGTAAATGGCAAAGAAAAAAAGAGAAACGAAGATGCTTGTAACCGCCATTGACTTATATGCGAACCGCACACGACGAATGAATCGTGTATCCAACTTTGAAACAGGTCACGATGCCATCGGATGCGTGAACGGATATTGTGTCTTTTAGGGAGAGTTGTTCAAGGGCAGTAAATTTTCGAACCTCCCGCGAATGTTCCCGGGTTCCAAATAACGTCGGAAACTTTGCACACAAAGCGGTAACACTATCGCACAGTTGGCTGAACAAGCGTGGGTGTCGTCTCAATTAACTGTATAACGAAAAAAATTTCCGATTTCTAGCCATGTCCTGGAAATAACTGCGGCGAAAGCCGAGAAGGTGCCCAGACAACGCGTCTCCGACAGGCCTGTTCAGCGTCCGATCCTGACCTATACATCGAAAGGGGTCCCGAAGTGACAACAAATGACGTCACAAAAGCCGCAGTGAAATGCCGTTGGATGTCGTCCTTCCTGGCCGTTGGGCGTAGAAGTTCTAAAAGAAAGCGCGAGAGAACGCACTTTATGCTGTCGTCACGGCGTCCCAGCTCCCGGCTGCCGGAGCTTCCCCGGACCGTCAAGCTGGAGGGTGATTTGCAGGAGAACAGGCGTCTGTCACATTATAACTACCGCTGTTGTGACACCGCCAGGATCGCGGCCGGCGACAACATGACACTTCTTTGAGGTCACCGGGCGAAAATCGAAGATTTCCTGACGTGGCATGACGACATGTCATAAAGTGACACTTAACGTTAGTAGATAACCATATTTACAGAACTGCTCCTGGACTGTGCTTGCATGAGCAGTACCCCCCTCTCCCCCCACGGCTTGCCTCCCGTCGTTCCACACGCCGGACGGCTGCCATTGTAACTGCACTGTGTTCTATGGAATACGTATGTTTCAAAGCAGAAGCGTCTAGACGGCGTTTCACCTTACTCTATAGAACACATAGGTTTGAAACAAAAATCTAGATGGCGCTTCAAATGAGGAGAGGCTAAAATTTCTTGATGCTTCTTTTTATAAGTAACGACAACAAAACACATAACGATGCACATTCCGTAGGAAGAAAAAGTGCGTCATTCAGTTCACTCCTCTGCTGGCTTTCGCTTCCTAAAAGCTGTTCCGTTACGTAGTCGGAGCTTTAAAGATTGTCGCTACCTGTAGGAGGCTCTTAAATAGGAATTTACGAAAGGCGGACTGGAGTGAAGAACCCCCCCCCCCCCTTGCCCCCTCCCCCCTTTCCGTGGGAGCTTCTCAACTGAGGTAATCTAGTCACGTTGATCACACTGCAGCGTCAAGTGCCACCATGACGTCATAAGACACCAAATTTCCGGGAGAGGAAAAATTTTCCGCTATATTTAGCCGACAAATCACCCGCTAAATTTGGTGCACAAAGTTGTTCGCTATATTCAGCGAGAAAATTGTTATCTCATATAATGCCCCTATCCGGGCCTTTAAGGGTGAAATAAGTTAGATGAAATAAAGTAAAATAAATTTGACATGAAGTCACGTTAGACTAGAAGTCACAGAAACACGATACTGTGATTCCTCACTAAATTTAGCAAGCCCACGTAAAAGAAACCCACACGAGATATGCTGCGAGATGTCGCACTATACAAGGGGCGTTCATTAAGTTCGTATTATCGGCACAAAAAAAATTTAAAAAAAAAACGAAACAAAACAGGCATCAACATGAGCGTGCGTCCCTCTAGTTTACCGCACAGTATAAACATCGCATGCTATAGTAGCTCGGAACGCTGCTAGGGAGTCAGACAAGAATGGCACCCCCCGTCGGTGCCAAGCACATGCAGTGATTCGTTTTTTTGTTTTTCTTTCATTTGAAGGGAAGCAATGCCAAGGATATTCATTCCAATCTGGGAGCGTTGTTCGGGGACAACACCCCAGTTTATGACACTTTGGTTAAATGGCGCAGACGATTCCAGTGTGGCCAAATAGGAGGAAAGCATTTCAAAGACGGCGACCAAGTGATTGCTGAACACTCAAAACGAGTTCTATAACAATGGCCTCCGGCATGTGTTGCATCGCTGGAAAAAGTGGGTAACTTTTGGTGGCAAATATGTAGAGAAAGTCTCAACTCCTACTCGTGTTTGATTGCTGAATCTTTATTCCTTCGTGACAGTAATACGAACTTTATGAATGCCCCTCGTAACAACAACCGCCGTAAAAAGAAAAAAACAAATGACGCGACGAGTAGCAGAACGCACATGGAAATTACGGTATAGTTTTTCTCCGCCCACTTCACGTTGTTCTTGCCAGATTTCGCGCTTCCTGGAAATGTATACGTATGCACTCTCAAGGGCACCACGGGACGAGTACGTCGATCTCGGAAAAGGAAGCAGGCGATTGGCTAGGGGAGGACGCGAGTTCCTCCTGATAACGACCGGTAAGCCAACACGTCGTCCGACCGGTCCTGGCACCATATTATCACCGACTTCCTTTGGAATATCCGAGTAATAAAACGTCGACCATCGATCGGGACGTCGTACTCTGTCGACCGCTCTGCATCACCATGAAGGGCTACGTGTTGTTCTTTGCCGGGGTGGCGCTCTGGGGGCTCCTGATCTCTCGGGCGGAGGCACGGTGCCCCAGCAACGAGGGGATCTTCAGCGACTGTTCTGCGTCCACCTGCTCAGCGGATGAGTGCGCGGCCAAAGGCCTGGAGTGCTGCCCCAAACCCTGTGGCGGTACTTGGTGTGTCAAGGGTGAGACTCCTTCGCTGCCTTTCTGCTGTTGCTTTTGTTGCTGCTTCCGAACGTTTCTTGGCAGCTTACCGTTACTCAAACAGCGGAGTGGCAAAGACGTGCCTGCTTTTATGTACGCCCGGAATACTATGTCCCCTATCGCCTATGGTGCCTAGGACACTCATGCTCTTAATGTTCGTAAATGTACAGGGTGTCACAAAAGAAAATTTACACGGTCTTTTTTACCGCAAAAATAAACTAGGCATCGCCGAACGCCCATTCTCCGCCCAAAGGTAGCGCTAGAGGTCACAACCAGATGCCAAAGTTTCAGCCCGATCCGATATCTTAATCAAAAGTTATAAGTGATTTTCTGAAAATTTCAATGGGAAAATGGCGGCCGACGGAGTTTTCGAATACATGGGGCTCTATGGCACCAGAAACCGAAAATGGGCAAAAATTGGCTCCATTTTCCCATAGAAATGTTCAGAAAATCACTTATAACTTTTGATTAAGTTATCGGATCGGGCTGAAACTTTGGCATCTGGTTGTGACCTCTAGCTCTACCTTTGGACGGAGAATGAGCGTTCGGCGATTCCTAGTTTATTTTTGCGGTAAAAAAGACCGTGTAAATTTTCTTTTGTGACACCCTATATATATATTTGCAGTCACTCATCTCCGCTAAGTCCCTGCAAATATAGGTTGATTCCAATATTTGCAGCTTTAAAGAATTTTGTGGTGAGTTTATATGCGCACAGGTGACTTTCCATGTGTGCGGTTTATTTTAGAAAGCATAGCATTTATAGGAGCAGCTCTTATACACGAACTCCACTCTGTTACGTCACGCCGCGGTTGTCGCGCGTCGCGCGCACTTCCGGTCTGAAGCTGTGGGTGGAAGTCAGAGTGCGAGACATGCATTCATGTGTTCTTTTGGGAGAAACCAGACAAAAAAACATGCCTTCTCGTCAAAACGCCGCGGTGTGGGCTGTACGAAAAAAGTCTGGAACGGTTTGAAGATCAGTTTTCAGGTGTTTTTTTTTGCCTTCTCCGTTCGTCCAAGAACGTGGATAGTAGCCGTGTAAAGGGCAAACCAGACGCTGTCGAACTACAATTGCTTGTGCGGGAAACAGTTTGGGTTGAATTCACGGATAGTCGTCAGGTTTATTGGTTTTGTTCCAACATGAACGATGGAAAACCGCCAAGTTGTTTGAGCCACCCGTGGGTTCAGTGCGTCTTCTAATTCTGTATTGAACCATGGTTAAAAGCGCTAAAAAGACGTACACAAGATAGAAGACAAACACGGGCGCTACTCACAACTGTATTGGGAAAGGAAGATGGAAGTACATATATATATATCTGATACACTTATCGTCACCCAGGCTACGCATGCGCGAGATGCAAGAGCAAGAGCATAAACCCTTTCACATATATTTATCGAAAAAAACGAATCACAGCACTATACAATGCTATTGACGTGTCGCTGACGCACTGGGGTCCCCTCTTCTTGATAAGATATGCCTCTTGCAGTTCGCGGGCTCTTTGATTTCTGCTTCTACCGAGAATCTTGGTATCGCCGAAGCGTGGCTCGCATTTGCAGGCCCTACAGTGCGCGGGCAAATGTGCCCCGTCATTTGTCTTTAAGTTTTGTGCGTGCTCTCTTAAACGGTCATTCGTGCATCTTCCCGTTTGTCCAAGATTTTCCACACGTTAGGGGGATTTCATACACGGCCCCTGTGACGCATTCGATGTAAGTACGGCCTGGCGTGCTTCGTGCCACATCCTCGCTCGTTCCTGCTTTCTTTAGCAATTCAAGGGCAAAGGTGGCCGAGTTTCTTTGGCGCTGAAAACACGAGAGGTACTCCGTACCTGTTCGCAACCTTCTTTAGGTTGTGCGCCATTTTGTGTACATATGGTACAACCTCTGGCCTCATATTGGTCAGTGCCGACTGCGTCACTTTCCTGGTTGTGTGACCTTTTACTTTCTGTAGGGTGGCCTCTGCCACACTCGTCAAGACCGTTTGAGGGAAGCCCGCTGACAATAGTCTAGTCAATTGGTTGTGGAAGCTGGCCTGCATGCGGTGAGCACACGACTTCTTGATAGCTGACTCGAGGCAGAGCGTTGCAATTCCTCTCTTTACAAGCTTAGAATGCGCAGAGTCATATGGCAGGAGCGCTTTTTGGGATCGTGGGGAATACATCCAACATACGTTGGGAATACATCCAACATACTTTTATCAAAAAGAGGGGACCCCAGTGCGTCAGCGACACGTCAATAGCATTGTATAGTGCTGAGATTCGTTTTTTCGATAAATATATGTAAGCGGGTTTATGCTCTTGTATCTCGCGCATGTGTAGGCTGGGTGACGATAAGTGTATCAGATATATATATATGTACTTCCATCTTCCTTTCCCAATACAGTTGTGAGTAGCGCCCGTGTTTGTCTTCTATCTTGTGTACGTCTTTTTAGCGCTTTTAACCATGGTTCAATACAGTCAACACCAACTAGCCCAACAACAAGTTCTATTACAGTTCATGTCTTCTAATTCAAACGGCCGGCCTGATCGTTCGAACTGTCATCTGCTCTTCCAAAATTGTCTGCTTTTTGTCGTCTGCTCGTTCAAACAAAAGCGGCCCGTAGACCAAACGTTGACCCGGTGATTGCGGCAAGAAGTAATTGCAGGCCTCAAACGACTTTTAAGTAGGCTCGGTGTAAGCAGTAAATACAAGATGTTGATCATTGGTAACAGTGGCCATCACCGACTTGTCACGCCTGATTCACTTGGTCTGTTTCCGCTTCTCATTTTCAATATCGACATCGATTATCGCTGCTACCGTCTACACGTTTGTAGCGCGAGCGACGTCACGACCGAAAATAGCGAGAAGAATCTCATCATGGTTTTGGCGTCCATTCTGCGGACTTCACGCAAATGCATCGACGCACGTCAGATTATTTACGCAAAGTTTTGCGGCGTAACGAGCCTTGATAACACACTGGCATTGTGGCGCCATCTATGCGGTGACCCTGGAACTGCATTTCACAAGAGCGAAGGTTTTGCGGGATTTCCGAGGTCAAATGTGCGTAATACCCATAGAAAGGCTCGTTTATAACATTGACAAAGGTTTTTCGAGCCAAGAAAGAAAGAATAATGCGCGAGAGAAATAAAACAAATATGCCGGACCACCGAGTTTACACTGCTACCCAATAGATGGCGCCAGTGTGTCCTCTGGTTTAAGAAGTTTTAAGCAACCCAGGTTTAAGAGGTCGCAAGAGTGTGAACGGGCCTTTAAGGCATTGCTATGAGGACGTAGAATCGACAATTCGAACGCAAAATAGAGTACGGAGACTCACATTGGCGCCTACAACGAGACATTCCAATTGTTTGTTGACGCGGGACGCGGTGCTTCTTGCCCACACTCCATTGTGCATGCATTTGAACTGTCGTCTGCTTTTTCAAACTTGTCTGCTTTTTGTCATCTGCTCGTTCAAACGACAGCGGCCCGTAGACCGAACGTTGACCCGGTAATTGATATAAAAAGTAAATGCAGGCCTCAAAAGACTTTTAAGTTTGAAGGAAGAAATTAGGGTAAGTAGGCTCGTTAAGGTGAGTAGGCTCGGTATAAACAGTACATACAAGGAGATGTTGATCATTGTTACCAGTGGCCGTCACCAACTTGTAATGCCCGATTCTGCTTGCGAGTTTTAGCATCGCCGTGGACCATCTCAACTACGGTCCACCCTTTTGCAGCCCGAGCGACGTCGCGACTGAAAATAGAAAGCAGAATCTCATCGTGCGAGTCAGGCTTCCGCGCCCATTCTGCGGCATTCACGCGGATTGAATCGCCGCATGCCACATTATTCAGGCGAAGTTTTGCGGTGTAACGAGCCTCTTTAATTTTGCTGAAGCCGCTGAAGTAGTTAGACTTTGTTAGGAAGACATAGAATCAACAATTCCAACGCGAAAAAGAACACGGGGACTCACACCACCGGCACCGACAACATCGCCTTTCAGTGGTTTGTTTATGGGCGACGACAAGGAGGTTATAAGCACTAGGAGAGGGCACGTTGCAATATGTGTGAAGCCTAGTCATAAAACGTTTAAGCGATGTTGTGGCCAACGTGACCGAAGATCTCTCTGGCAATCGGTGCGCGTGACATGTCACGTGCGAGATGGATGGTTGATTGTAGACGGATTTCTTGCAGGCTGGCGCGGGCTCCGTCCGGTAGGTTTTATCAGATCGAAGGCTAGGCGTGAAGCAGCAAACAAGCAAGCGGTTGAGATTATAATGCAATTAATTGCAAAGGTGCAAGCGTGGTTAGAGGCGAATCTCGAGCATGCGACACGTCGTTGCTGGTACACGGGAAGATCAGGGCAGTCGCCGCAACGGAGAAAACGAAAGCTTGGCGTCGCCGGGACGCTAATTTCCTCCGAGATTTGGGATGGGCGCTTTCAGCGTGGTCGGCTGCCGCAATCGGATTGGCTTTTCTTCAACGGGGGTTACCTTTAACCGGTAAGCCCTTGGCGTATTACAAAAACATAGTTTTACAATAACAGGAATCGATGAAGAGTTCTCTGATTTCCAACGGTCGCCAAACTGCGGAAACGATGGATTTCGGCCGTTGGTCGCGGCGGTGGCTGGACCCCATCGAAGTGGAGCGCGGTCTGCTCCGTGCACTTCCAATAGTCAATATAACATCTCCCAACCTCGAGTCAAGCTGAGCTGGTTCAATTTCTCACGACAGCAATAAAACGTCCCAGCCATCATATTTACAGGCGGGCGCGAAAATCATCGCTGTGAAAGTGCCTCCAACCTGTCGGGTCGACATGGTTACGCAATCATGTTTGTATATAATTTGTTCTTGCTTTGGCTACTGTAGTAATTAGTGGCCAGGAGATAAAAAGGAACTCCCCGCTGATGCATGCAGATGCAAGGTACATTACCCAAAACACACGAACAGGCAATCGTTAATGCGCTGACGTTCGACGTTGAATACTATCGTTTTCAGAATAGTAACGGTCCGTAGAAAACAGAATGCATTTACTTTATGGTTGAGGGTACATAACGAAGCGCATGCAGCAGGCGTAGAATCGGTAGGCTGGAGCGGGCCACAGTTTCTAGCTGCGATGAGTGATAGATGAAACGCACCAGCACCAGGCTCCCTGCTACCGGCAACCATCAACCACGCGACAGTCACGTGCTGTGGTCACGTTGGCCCGATAATTGAGGAGGGTAAGGAGGAAAATGAGAAAGAGGCGAGGCGTCAAGGGAGCATGGCTTGTGGAGGCTACGCGGCTGACCGTGACGTCATGCCCTCTCCTACCCTTCTAACCTCCTTGGGCGACGATGAGCTTCTTGCCTACACTCCATCGCGCATGAGCGGCGCCGGTGGCGTCCGATAGGGGCGCTCCGGTCTGTTTGTAAACATGAGTTGGTCTATACTGCATCTCTCCTTAGCATGGGCCAACGTTACCAAAACACTCAGTGGATAAACTCACCCTTCAAACCCGGACCGCTCGCGTTCACCGATACCAAACTGGACACAATATACTTGGGAGAAGAGCGTGTTCGTTCAAGTGATGGATGAAGAAAGAATAAACAATTAACACTGGGACAACACAACCACATTCCCACAGCGAGCAAGCAGCCCTTTAGGATACAATAACAGTACCGCCCTTTAGCGAAGAGTCAAAACAAAACAAAAAGTCTATGTAGCTACTTCAAAATGGCACTGCGAAGTAGCGCCACCGGCCCTTGCGCCACTTAACCTGAAACAATAGCCGTGCAGTTCCCGGAGTCGCCTCTGCGGGAGAAATGGCGGCGTCGCGTTACCCGCTTATTTGGAGCGCTATCATACAAACGCGCGCTTTTGCTTGAGTGGTGACATCTCAGCCATTTTTCTGCCCAATCGTTTTTTATGCATTTTGAAGCGCGCGCAATCCGGTATCACTCAGCTCGAGCGCGTAGCTTTGGCTAATGCATAGACGCCATTTTACCGCGCAAGTCACGCACCGAGTGCGCGAGAGAGTTACGCGCTGGCACATGGAAGGACAACAATAGATGTCTTCACCCTGAGACAGACAGACATGTAGGCACCCTACGATTAATAATGCCCTTGTATCCTGGCAAACGTGGCGCCATTCATTGTTGCGGAAATGCTCGAGACACGTGCCGCGCGCCACTTCTAGGAGAACATGGCGGCTAAAATCTGGCTCTGTGCTGCGCTGTGCCGCCATGATCTTCCCAAGGGCTGCACGTTGCACGTGCCTCGTGCATTGACGAACCTTGCGCTACTTTTGAAACATAAAGGGGCTTTACTGATTAAAGCCCCTTCATGTTTCAAAACTAACGCAAGGTGCGTCGATGCACAAGACACGTGCAACGTGCAGCCCTTGAGAAGATCATGGCGGCACAGCGCAGCACTGAGCTAGATATCAGACGCCATGTTCCTCCCACAAGTGGCACCCGCCATGTGCCTCGAGCATTTCTACAACACCGAATGGCGCCACTTTTCCCAGGTTAGAGAGACTTTACCCCCGATCCCCTTTAGATCGGTTACAATCGGTTCTCGAGTACAGAACGGAGCCACTTTCTCAAAGCAGGCTCTATGGCAGTTTCCCAACTGATTTCTTCCAGTAACGTTGGCACGGGCTAACTGCGAAGGTAGTGTAAACGCTAGTGGCTAGCCATGACTGCCTTGACTGGAGCACTTGCTGCACGCGCTGTCGTGTTGCCACCGAGGCTTCATCCATAGCCACTAGCTCGCGCTTTAGGCATGCGCGGCTAGCAATAGTTCATGCTAAGGTGAGACTATGGTGCCTGGATCGCGTCTCCGACTGGTGTGTTTAGCGTCCTATTCCGCCCATACATCAAAAGTGGTCCCGAAGTGGCAACAAATGACGTCACAGAAGCCGGAGTGTCATGCTGTTGACTGTCGCGATCCTGGCGGTTGGCCGTAGAAATGCCAGCGAAAAGCACGAGCGAACGCGAGTGTCGCTGTCGTCTCGGCGTCCCAGGCGTCTCAACTTCCGGCTGCTGTAGCTTCCGTGGACTGTCACAGTGGAGAGTGACCTGCAGTAGAACAGGCGTCTGCCATATATACCACAACTGTTAGGACGCCGCCAGGATCGCGACCGGCGACAGCATGACACTTCTATGACGTCATCAGGCGGAAATCGAGGGACCACTTTTTTGGCCGCGGTAAACACACCAGTCGGAGACGCGTTCCAGGCACCATAGTGAGACGAAGTATAGCGCTTTTGTGTCTGCGCACATGGTGGCACCCTAGTGTCCGCAGATGCAGAGCCGTTTATTGAGAATACACGGCTCTGCGCAGATGTAGCCTGACCTCACTAAATCGTGCAGTGTGGAGCATGCAGCGCGAAGAGCATTGCCGCCGATTTAACGCGGAGGGTGCAAGTGGCCGCCATTCTTGAAGCGGGGACTTTGCTGCGCGTGCGTGCCGGATCGCTGGCCGATTGTGTTAGCGCACCGCAGCTCGGAGTGCGTGGAGCTTAAAAGGGTAATGAAACGATTTTCCTACTTCTTCCTCCTTAGCTTTAATCCTCAACTCAAATGCGAATTGTGAAATCACGTCGTCGTGACATTCTGCGGCACCGGTGCGATAACTCCTAGCTCCCACCATGCTTTGTATGCACACCATAGAACTTGACATTCGCCAGTGACGATAAGTTCCGTCAGGGCACTCATTGACCACGAACGCGAATCCAAATATTCGTCGACGGATTGATTGTTGACGAGCGCATACGTCCGAGTGACGCAGTTCTCTTGTCCAATGCGTGAGCTGGGCTCGGCTGACGTCAGGTTGGCACCGCTGACGCGCAGCGGGGTCCGCGGATGTATCATAGTGAAAAGGCAGAGAGCTTTAGAAGGAAAGAAGGTACAAAATAGTCCGATATATTTTCAAATGTTCATACCGAAAGTCAGGCTTTTGACTTTCTACCTTTTTTTCTTTTGGCCCACTGAACGATGTGCTATTGGTAAAATTCCAATATAAATTGATTTATTCCAGCCAAAAATAAAAAAAAAAGGGTTTGGTGTATGTTTATGCAGCCTAGAACTTGGTCTGCCTCAACGGGCGACGAGTCTCCCAGCTGAAGATGAGCAATTTAGCCAGTGCAGTACAACCGCTAGCCTGGGGTCTTTAAAGGGATACTGAACCAAAGAATTAAGTGTCCTTAATTCTTTGGACACAGCGGCTGCTGGTGTGCACACCGGCGGCGCACACCAGCAGCCGCCGGTGTGCGCGAGCACACGCAACAAAAATGACGTCAAAGACCTCCATTTGCGGTTAAGATGACAGTGAAATGTATAGGCTTCGGGCCAAAGGAGAATAAAGACAAGTTTTTCATCTACACAGTGGTGTCTGGTGTAAAAGGTAAGCGATTAATTGGTCTAACAAGCACGCAGCTTTCACTTGTAGAGATGAAAAGCCTGTATTTATTCTCCTTCGGCCCGAAGCCCATGCATTTCACTGTCCTCTTAAGCGCGAATGGAGGTCTTTGACGTCATTTTCGTTGTGTGTGCTCGCGCACACCGACAGCTGCTGGCTCGTGGAAAGAACGCGCGCCACTTATTATGGACACTAAATTCTTTGGTTCAGTATCCCTTTAACGTGCATCACGCAGTAGTGATACACGACCGCACGCCGGTACGATGCTCATCCAGATCGAAACGGGCAGGGGTGGGGATTGAACCCAGGATCCCTGAGTTCTGCAGCGCGAGCTTTCGCTCCACGTGCTCCGAGCTGGTGTGCGCTAGCCCACTCGGCCACCGATCCCCCCTAAGCCCAAAATTTGTTTCATGGGCCCTTTAAAGATCACGCTGCAGAGCCCAGGGATTCTAGGTTAAAGGGTGAAATCGCCACCTCTGCCCGTTTTGATTTGAATGAGCATCGTACCGGCGTGAGGTCATGTGTCACTACTGCGCGATGCACGTTCAAGACCCCAGGCTACCAGTGGTGCCGCACCGGCTAAATTTCTCATCTATGCGGAGGGCACGTCGTCCGCTTCTTGCGCAGGAGTTGCAGTGACGTCAGAATGATGCTGAGCTCTTATTGGCTTTGATTGAAAGGGTAGTGGGTAGACCTCAATGCTAGATGCCTTGACGTCTGCCCGCTACTTTTTTTTTTTTCAATCGGCCGATAAGAGCTTGGCGTTCTGGCATCATCGCCACCCCTGTACAGGAAGCAGACTAACTTGCGCTGCGCATAGCGGAGGCACCGGACGCCTATTGGGGCTGACAACTAACTGCATTCAGTCTCAGCTAACACACAACGCAATGGCTTTGTGTGCGCTCGACAGCAGCAGAACTAATTACACGCACTATAAAAGCTTTCGCTTGCGAGATTTCCATGAACTCTTCTAATCCTCGCCTTCTGCATGCTGCCATCTTTGTCTACTGGACTTTGAAATACGTTCTGAGCCTGGGTAGTAGATCTGTTCCATGAAATAGGAGACGCCGCGCACGTGTTTTGGTGTTTCTTCTCTACCCCAGCCTCAGGTTGATTCAACAATGTCAGCATTCTTCGCCTGGCTGATAAGCGCTGGAAAGGTCTATATCGCCAAAGCGATGCACTGGCAACAACCGCAGGCGCGGCAAAGTGAAGAGGGATGAGGAAGGGACGCGACTGCAAAACGAGAGCGCCGAGCCCACCGCGACGGGAAGCAAGTTGCCATTAAGCAGCGGCCGACCCACAGTTCGAGGCACAGTTTACGGAAAATCCGTTCAGTGTAGTGCGTAATGTGTAATAGACCCTTCCTGAAAGTCAGTCTACCCACCCTGTGCAGAGTCAAACCCGACGCTCTAATGGCGGCACTACACAGCTTCAACGCACCAGAAAATGCGAACGTCTTCGAAAGCATAGAGCAGAAAGGGGAAGAGGTGTTGGTCCTTTTACGTCACCCTCGACTCACGAAATCGAGGGTGGTTGATTTAGCCGAACATGATCTCTTATCACCGCCATTAGAGCGGCAATATTGGGGCTATTGGGACTGCCACAAGGTGACTCTGACTTTTGAAAAGGGTCTATTGTGGTTTCGAGTGGACGTGAGCAAAGGCGATCTAAATGCTATGCCTTTGCAAACTGCCAAAGAAACAGCTAGTTTGTTTCCTCATATATTTGTTTTTACCTTGTGTACTGAGTCAATCTTCGTTGGTCTTTAGCACCAAGATAAATATTTAAGAGAGCATCTGCATTCCTTTGCGGAGATCAAATGGGTTTGCTTATTTTTATGGATACCTATATATTTTTAAAACAGTATCCAAATTGAGCGCGCCCTTTGATGTGCCGAATATGTCACGAAGCGTTTTGTCTCCCGGTAATTCCAAGATCAGAGCTTTAAGGTTGAACTCTAGTAATTATCTCAAAAACGTTCCTCGCGTCCGCTATAAGTATCAAGTTCCCTTTGCGCACTCGAAAAATGGGGCTCAAAACGTTCGGTCAAACTATTGATTCATTTTTTCTACCTTCGCTTCGATCGGAACATTCTGTCGCCCTCTCCTCCGCCTCCGACGCAACATGGTATTTCACAAAATGTCGGTGTTCTTTTCTTCGGCAGGTGTCGAAGACCGTGAGCGTCGAGCGAGTGTCTCTCGTCCTTGCCCCCGACCGCTTCCACCCATCGGCGGTTGCAGGGGCGGCCGTCCACGTATCACGTGCGCCAACGTCCGCTGCCCTGGCCCCTGTTGCGAGGACGGCTGCGGAAAGCCCTACTGCCTCAGATCCCACGGTTGAAACTTTTCAAGTCTCCTGTCAAAGGTTGGTTCACATCGCCGTTAAGTTTGCTTCACTCAAGCGACGCGCAGCACTGTGGCGTCTCGAAAGGCGGGTCTACCGTTATGACGTTTACAAAGCATTCTCAACCCTGAATATAACCCACTAAGGTTCGTTGCTGGGCTACTTGGTTCATCTTAGTGAAACATATAAAATACCGCAACAAAAGACATGGACTCGAAGAAAACAGGGCGAGCGCTTATAGTGCGTGTCCGGTTTACGTCGTCTCCTTGTCTTTTTTTCCCCCTCTATGTTATATGTTTAACTGAATATAACGTTTGTCTTTCGAAGTTTTTGTTATGACTTTTATAGCAGATTTTACATCTGTCACAAACGTTGACTGTCTAATGGATGTCGTTTTAAGCAATAAACGTGGAGAATCTTGCGTTCTTCTAACTTTTGTGTTCCGTTCATAGGCTTTGGCGATGGACGAGCGAGAGAAAACGACGATTTCAGTGACCTCGACACGTTTCGTCTTGGGATGCAGCTGCTACAGCGAGGAGTTCAGGAGCAGGTCTCATGGCAAGATATGCTGTAGCCGGCCTTTTAGACACTTTTTTATATCGACCCAATAAAATGAAAATTTTTCCTTACACACCACGCGCTCTATTCCTATAGTGAATGTAAAACTATAAACGCTTACACACACAAAAACAAAATTAACGAAAGGGACGGGACTGTACAAACAACGTGCAAATATATATTGCAAAAAATAAATAAAAATGTATTTAGTACAAAATACAGCTTGCCCGTAGGAAACGTACATAATAAGTTTTTCTAACGAAATAAATTCGTAAACGCTTACGCTACCCGTAAAGTGAAACACAGCGACTGCTGAGGTGTGACGTCGGAGACATTAAGGTGTCATTTCAGAGCAGATGGAACGAATGAACGGTAAAGGTGCGAGCGCGCACCATAGAGCCTGCATACGCGTATCGTACGAACCGAGTAATACAGAATACTACCGTGCTAGCCGCCGAACACTTCCACCTCCCAATCCCGAACTCACCCGGGCCGAGGCGATGGACTGGAGGCAAATCCAAACTCTTTCTTTTCCTAATCTCTTTCATAAACACCGTTGTTTTCCAACCCGCTACCCGGGCACCTGCCCGGGATGCGGGAATCCCCGCCCCACTGTTTACCACACCGTCTGGGAATGCCCTAGCCCTCCGGGCAAGGGCGTCACTCCCGCTCCTTCCCCTACCCCAACCTCCTGGGAGGCGGCTCTGTCCAGCCAAGAGCTCGTGGACCAGCCGCAGCTGGTTCAGCGTGCCCGCCGGATTGGAGAAGCCAACGGAGCCCTGGACTAAGGGCTCCGACCGGGACTCGTCGTTCTCCTAACCTTTTGAATAATAAAGTTATACCCCCAGTTATACCACCACCGGACGAAAATTCCATAGCGTTTTTGAACCAATGAGGGTATATTAAGTAGAGAGCTTTTCGTAAGCTTGTTAAACACTTTTATTGGACACAAACCGGGAGTGCCTAGTGGTAATTGAAGAACACTTCGAAAATCGCGCGTTCAAGTTTCAAATCAAGGGAACGACGAAACTGCATGTGTATGCATGAACCGTTCCCTGCTGTAGGTGTGGCTGCCTGGACGTGTTGTGCAATTTTATTGGACACGACCTTGTGGTGATTGAAGAACACTTTCAAAATCGCGCGCTTAACTTTAAAGCTTGTAACTTCACCTAATATCACGGCTGTGGTTTGGTCGGCTTAACACCCATCTAGCTTCATTGGTTTTATCATCCGAGAACCTTTCTTACATAATTAGGGAAAACGCTTTGCTTTTATAATTTCCTTTATCAGCAGTCTCATGTTTATGTTTCTGCGTGCCGTCATGGTGTCACGTCATGGTGTCACGTATTGTCGCGTGACATGTGAATGTCACTTGACGTCACAGTGGCACGTGACATCACGTGACTCACGGTGTCACCTGACGTCATTAAGTCGCGTGGCGTCCCTATGCGATGTGGCAATTGACATGACAATGTCAGGTCATGGTGCCAGCTGACGTCAGGTAAGAGGTCACGTGATGCGCTACGCGGCGTGACGTCAGGGTCGTGTGTGTCGAGAGGCGTGACGTCAATGTGGACATACACGATAATTTAAACCTGAGACTGTGGTTTGAAAAACGGAAACTCGTGAAGTAGGAAGAAAAAGGGACAGAAATTGCATTAGCCAAGCGTCACTGCAACTTGGATCTGAGTCAAAAACGTTTCTTCAACTCTAAGGACTTATGGTGAATTCGGTTGGTCGTCTCTCTCCTCTGACCTCGATTCAGCAGAGCGCCCCCTCCTCGCCGCCAGAGCTACTCGGGATCCTCTTCAGCCGATCACAACTGCTGGGTTAAGAGCACTCTGACATTCTCAGACCAGTCACGGAACTAAAATTTCTTGACATTGGCAATGCATTCAAAACAACACGATTTTACAGCGTACGGTGGACGATTGAGCAAAATGTACGCTCGCAACGTGATGAAATAACGGTTGTGACGTAAACTGTTTTTCGCATCGGCATGTAAAAAAGAAAGAAAAGAAAACAGCAGTATGCGAATTGATTTTTGCAGAACAGAACGAAAGCCAATGCTTAGAAAGAGTTGTCAACTCATCGCGTTTTCGACAGTGAACGCGCTGCGGTAGCGGTCATGCGGGGATACGGCCCATTCGTCATAGCAGAGCATTCGTCATAGGATGATTCGTCACGGCCTACACGCCGGTCATGCGTACGACAGAGCAGGCGAATACAAAATGGTTATTAAACCGCATTTTTCTCACGGCGAAATATCGTGCAAGCATCGCCATGTGACACAAATCACAGTGCATTATATTCGGCTCTCCCTTTATTTTACAACAGAAACCTTTGAACGCACTTTTACCAAACCTGAAAATTTCTTGAAGCGACCACAAAACCCGGTAAAACAGCGGCGAGCTCTGTGAGCTGTTTCTTCGTCGGTTAGGCTTAGCGGATTCACCGCCGTGAGATGAACGATCTCGGGAAAGCACTGAGAATGATTCACACGTCGACTTTTCCTGTTACGGTCGCGAACGAATGTCGTCCCGTCCGTTGTAATCCTCGCACCGTCGAATGCACAAGCACTTTGTAGAACCACATATCAATCGCCGTCATGCCGCACCCCGCACACCACCACAGACCACTGCCGGCCATCGTCAACAAAACCACGTGATCCTCGTCAAAGTACCACGTGATGCCTGCGCCGCTCCGCACTCCGACGGCTACAGACGGAGTGCCAGGGAGCGCTCTGAGGGGGAGAGGCGCCCTCGAAATAAACCAGCCGATCAGGCCACAGCACCCTCTTCCCACCACCCGATCTCGCGCGCTCTGGAAAGAGCGCTCGACAGCGCGCAGAAAGAACCACGCGAGTTCGCCATTAAGGCCCGTTCACACTCTTGCGACCGAGTACGACTGAGAGAGACGAGATCTCTTAAAACTTCTTAAATTTTTTTTAGAACGAGGGAACACACTGGCATTGTGGCGCCATCTATGCAGTGACCCTTTAACTGCATTTCGCAAGAGCGAAGGTTTTGCGGGATTTCCGAGGTCAAATGTGCGTAATAGCCATAAAAAGGCTCGTTTATAACATTGACAAAAGTTTTTCGAGCTAAGAAAGAAAGGATAATGCGCGAGAGAAATAAAAAGATATGCCGGACCGCCGAGTTTACACTGCTACCCAGTAGATGGCACCAGTGTGTCCTCAGGTTTAAGAAGTTTTAAGGAACCCAGGTTTAAAGGCCCGTTCACACTCTTGCGACCGAGTAAGACCGAGAGGGACCAGACCGGTTTTTAAGCCTCTTGCGACCTCTTGGGACTGGATGCGCTGCAGCGGAGCTGGTCCTAGGAGGTCGCAAGAGGCTTAAAAACCGGTCTGGTCTCTCTCGGTTGTACTCGGTTGCAAGAGTGTGAACGGACCTTAAGAGGTCGAAAGAGTGTGAACGGGCCTTTAGTGTGGGGTGAACTTAAAGGCCCGTTCACACGCTTGCGACCGAGTTCAACCGAGAGAGACCAGACCGTTTTTTAAGCCTCTTGCGATCTCTTAAGACCAGCTCCGCAGTACCAGCTCCGCTGCAGCGGAGCTGGTCCTAAGAGATCGCAAGAGGCTCAAAAACCGGTCTGGTCTCTCTCGGTCGAACTCGGTCGCAAGAGTGTGAACGGGCCTTAAGAGGGGAGGTGGTTGCTTCTTAGAGGTGTTTGCTTTGTTGGGTTCGGGATCATGGAGGGCATTGTTGGCGATGGCGACTGTGTGTGATTAATGGTTTAGTAAAGTATTTGGTTTAGTTTAGAGGAAGGGGGGGGGGGGGGTTGGTTAGAAACGATCACTGTGTGTTTCGCTGTGCGTGTGTCGTGGCTCGTCAATTTTATCTCCAGCAGAGGCGAACCGCTACGCGGAATGACACGACGACCTTGTATTTCTGTTTGTGTTGGACCCGGTGTACTGGGTGAAGATGGAAACGATAGGGCACGCTTCTCTTTTGTATTTTTTATGTTTTTTTATGTATAGTTTGCGGTTCGGGGTATTGTGATTCTGGTGTCTTGTTTGTAGTTCGGTGATCAACCGTTGTGGTGGTGGCGACGTTCGAGGGAGGTTTATATAAGGCGAAGAGGCAATGAAGTTTTTAGCTGAGTTTGAGGCGTTGTCTGTCCCCTTTTCTTCCTACTTTAAGAGTTTCCATTTTTTCAAACCACAGTCTCAGGTTTAATCATCATGTATAACTTACACCGGCTCGCCTGCACTTTAACCGCTTTTTTCATTGGTGAATGTGGAGTCTGTTAGAGGAATGCCGAAAATGGCCCGCGTCGATATGGAGCGCAGTCGACGGCGCGAAACCCGCCGAGTGTCCTACTAACTGCTATCGCAGTAAAATACCTACGCATTGACGAACATTCAATTTTCGCCTAAGTGTAGCGCTAGCGATCCGGACCAGATACACAAGCTCAAGGTCTGACTGTTATCCCAAATTATCCCATTGGCAACTAATCAGTGATTTTCTGAAATTTACCCCTTTCGGAAGTCGCGTTTCGATTATTAGAAGGTCGGAAGCACTGCACAATGGCGGAACAACTGAGATTGTGAACCGTGCAAGTCACTCCATTGGATAGCGAACGTCGGGGCGTAGTCAGCGCTAGGAGCCGACGAGCCAATGCGACAGCGTTGAAAGTGCAACGTCACTTCGTTCATCACATATTTTGGGGTGTAGGAAAAAATGTCCCCGGAAAAAATGTCCCCGGACAAAATGTCCCCGGAAAAAAGGCCCCAGGTGGAAAGCAGGAAAAATAGTCCCCAAAAGATTCTCTATCTCTAAGTTTCCCTGATTCTCATGGCCTTCGAACGGTCCGGTCATATGTCCTTGGGAAGAAAAGGCACCGTGTGGCAAGTAGGAAAAAACGGCCCCAACAAATAAGGAAATATACGATTCCGCGAGGTACACGTCGCGACACTGTTAGCGCGAACACGACATCGGCGCGTTTTCACATTTTACTTAAAAAGAGTATTAGTGGGAGCGAAATTTTACCGTCTACATTTTAACCCCCAATACGAACTTTCAGTACCTATAATAAATTCGATGACACTTAACCTTTTCTTTCTATGAGAAAAAGATTAAAAGAAACTGGCAATCGCTTGTTTGTGTTAACAGTGTCGCGCTTTTTACCTATTTGGAAATGGTACACAAGTACCTCTCAAATTTCCCCAAACACAATAATTTGGTTTTGGCTAGAAGTGTTATAAATATTTATTTCACAATAAAAACAAACAAACACAGTTGAGATGCAATATTACAAATCAGGATGAAATGACACACTCTAGATCCATACACAAAAGTCAAACGCGGATCGTACTCCCAGCGGCACGGGATCCGGACATTTCGGTGTAGGACGTGTTGTTGTAGGGCGTTCCGGTGCGGTCTTTTCGGTGCACGGACGTTTCGGTGCACGAACTTTTCGGTGCACGGACGTTTCGGTGCACGGACTTTTCGGTGCACGGACTTTTCGGTGCGCGGACATTTCGGTGCACGAACTTTTCGGCGTGGGACTTTACGGTGTGCAGACATTTTGGTGCACGGACTTTTCGGTGCACGAACAGTTCGGTGAACGGGAAATCAAAATCACGAGTTTTTTTTAGTTTTGTCTAAACGTAATAAGCACTATTCTAGCTAAAAATTTATTTTTTCGCACTTTATAAATTTGTAGACTTGGTCATCCATTTACGATCACTTACGTATCTAAAGAAGCGCGAAAAATACAAGGACGAAGAAGTAAACAGACAAGAGCGCGCTCGCAACTGGCTTTTATTTGTGAAAACAATCATATACTGTAAACGACTAAATTTTCGCGAGGACCTAATTTTCGCGAATTTCGCAAATCGCCTACAAACGCGAAAAATTCGTCCCGCGAACAATTCGGGCAATATGTGAACGCTATGGAAACTACACTCGATTCGCAAAAATTAGAACCCGCGAATAATTTCAAAATTTCAGCTTTGGCCCGATTTGCGAAAATTTGAGTCCGCGAAAATTAAGTCATTTACAGTATACAGATTCAAACTAAAATTTCGTAAAAAGAAGTATTGCCTCTATGTGTCTAGAGGCGGCCCTTAAAAAATTCTGCAGGAATAGTGCGCAAGAAAGTTTTGATAAACAGGCTGCGAGGGTTAGGAGAGCGGGCTTCCCTCAGGGCACTCTGATCGATGTGGCAGAGAGCCTGGTAAAAAAAAGATTAAAAGATTACAGAGGCAGCCCCGTGACAGGAATATGACGAGACTGGTATTAATCCCGTATATGCATGCAGTTGCGCATAATCTTAAGAAAGCTGCCTCGCGCTACGATGTGCCTGTGGTCTTCACTGGACCCAATAAGCTGGGGCGGCTGTGCCGTAGGATCAACAATACCATTGTATCGAAAGATCCCTGTGAAACCAGGCACCGCACAAAATACACAGACTGTACTACGGGTGTTGTCTACGAAATTCCTACGTCATGCGGCTCATCTTATATCGGCCAGACGGGAAGGTGTTTAAATGATCGTGCACGGGAACACGCCGTGGCGACGAAAGTCACTCCATCGGGATATCTTGCCACTCACTGTAGTAGTTGCCCATGTGCCCCGTCATTTGGCGACACCTGGGGCCGCTTGCTCGAACGAGTTGAGACACAACTTGAGACAGTCTCAGCCGAGACCGAACTTGAGCCACTTGCTCGAAACGAAACTTAGTCTGGACTTGAGACTGAAACCGAGTCTCTGACTCAACTTGTGTCTCAAGCCGTGAGACAGCCCCGTAGCAAATTAGCTGGCGGCCGATTTAAGACCCAAACTGAGACCGAAACGGAGACCCAAACTGAGACAGTCTCAGCGGTTAGCCACTTGCTCGAAACGAAGGTTGGGGCTTGTGGTACCGATGACCGCCAGCACAGCTTCAGTCAGCAGTGTGAGTCGGTAGTCGTTGCTCCCTGCGCCTGTGGAAGACAAGGTTCTCTTTATATTTTGTTTGGGCATTAAATTTTGTATGATTGCAGCAAGCACATTCATTGTTTGATTTGATTGTATTAATAGGTTGATATCTTAATTGCTTCTATAATTTAGCCAAGAAAATGAGAAAGTGAAAAAAATTTCTTTAGCACACAGAATGTGTGCTTCATTTTTATGTGCAGTAAAAACATGTATAGTAAACTCACCGGTCGTGGAGTCTGCCTTCTTGGAGAGGGTCAGTTCAGCGCGGCTGCGAGATTGTAGGTTTTGCCACTGCTTTTTTAATCTGCGGCACAGTGCGCTGCCTCGATGGATGCCGCGAATTCATCACGGATGCGATCTCCTGCCATGCTTTCTTTTCAGCAGCTTTTGTAATATTGCTGTTAAGTTTGTTCTTAAATATACGTTTGCGTTTCTCGATTTCGTAAACCAATTGAAACTTATCATCTTCGGACCAATTTGCATTCTTTACCTTGGGAGGCATCCGTGATGGACCGGCGATATCCATGTCTGTGTGCAGCAAACGCAGACGGTCGTCTGCTAACTTAATGATCAAAACGTAATTATCAACTTTTATTGCAAATGCTTCCGAGAAAATACGTCCAGCGCAATTTTTTTTCTTTAAAAATTGGGCATCTAAGGACACGCAGGCATTTCTGTAGACAACTTTATTCGGCGTACGCACTGGACGTCGACAACGGTAGTGACAGACGATGGCGATACGAAGCAATATGACAGCGTTGGTGCGCACTAAACACTACCCAAAACCGCGGATCGCTGACTTCTTTTTCCCTTCCTTTTTTTTGCACGAAACCACGGTATGTCGAGACATGTGCCGCAGCTTTGCGACTGTCGTCGTTTCTCTTTGCCCAAACCGATCGCAGCGTAGCAGAAGCAGACGATCTCTCGCTTGCAGCCTCGCGTCGCCGACCGGACAGGAGGTCACTTCCACGTCCGGAATCTTCGGCCATGTTCCAAAATTTACTCGGTCTCACTCTAGGGTAGAGGTTTTGTACCTTTGCGTTCGAAAACCTGCCCGCGTCCAGCATTACTCGGTTTTTGTTGTCACGTGACATGATCCGCCAGGGTAACTTGGATCCATTCGAGTAGATTTGGAACGCACCCTTTGTTTTCTCCGGTATTTCTTCAGTATTCCCTAGATTCCCTCTCTAGGTACTGCTCACTCCGTTCTTGGCGGTCTTGGTGCCTGACTCAAGTCCGGACTTGGCTAAGACCGCGCCGGAGACCGTGCTGGATCCGTCTTGGTCTCAGTCACGGTCTCAGCCGAGACCGCCAGGCGCCTGAGTCAAGACTTGAGTCAAGACTTAAGTCAAGACTTTCTAGCAAGCGGCCCCAGGTTTCTGGCTAGATACCCGGATAGGGTTTCTAGAGAACTGCACGAGGCCTTCGAAATCCAGGCAAAGGGCAAAAAATGCATAAGTGACACGTCCCTTTTCTTATCGGGGAATTAGTATTCCTTTTTGTTACGGGGGTTAAACAGAACTTAGGAGAGAGTATGTGTTAGTAGGAATCTATATATATATATGATTGTTTTCAGAAATAAAAACCAGTTGCGAGTGCGCTCTTGTCTGTTTACTTCTTCGTCCTTGTATTTTTTTTTTTTGCGCTTCTTTAGGTGATCATGAACCAACTGGCCAGAATTGCTACCTTAATGCACTTACTCATATACGACCTAAGTGACTTTCTTATGCGCAGCACCATCCTGCGGGAGGACTCGATAAGTTGGACGTTATGTTTAATCTGACGGTGTCTCTTTTCCAACGTACGCACTAGACGCATCACATCGTGTTTGCGCGTTGGGTCAATACAGGCGTTCGCGGCGCCTTCTGTAAAGGTGTGGACTTTATTATTGGTGATCTGTGTAGGAATGGCCTTAACAGCAAGAAGCTTGAGATGGTTGAAAATTACCCTAGACATGTGATGCGACTAGTGCGTACGTTGGAAAAGAGACACCAACAAACGAACACGTCCAACGTCTCCAATCCTCACGCAGGATGATACTGCACCCAACAAAGTCACTTAGGTGGTATATCAGTAAGTGGCAGTAAATGGATGGCCAAGTCTGAAAAAGTATGAAGAGCGAAAGAATACATTTCTAGCTAGAAAAGTGCTTACTACGTTTGGACAAAAAAAAAAAAAAAAAACTCGTGATTTTAATTTTTCGTGCACCGAAATATTCGTGCACCCAAATGTCCGCACACCGAAAAGCCCCACACCGAAAAGTCCGTGCACCGAAATGTACGTGCACCGAAATGTCCGTGCACCGAAAAGACCGCACCGAAATGCCCTACACCGAAACGTCCTACACTGAAAAGTCCTAGACCCCAACGGCACACATGAAATCTTGAATTCCGATTGCCGAGCGGCGTACCTTTTGCAGAAATCGCAAAAACGGCGTTGAATTTCCAAAAAAAAAAAAGGAAAATTAGGAAAGCGGAAAAAAATGTCCCTTTGGGGACATCTTTTCCTACTTTCCACCTGCGGCGTTTTGTTTTCCGGGGACGTATTTTCCGGGGTCTTTTTTTCCGGGGACATTTTTTCGGGAAACGATTTTTCCGGGGACGATTTTTTCGGGGACATTTCTTCCGGAACCCCATTTTTTGTGGGTGTGTCCTTGCCTTTTTATCTAACCGAACGCATACAGTGCGCCGTGACGTTGCGGGCTTAGTCCGCCATTGTGCAGGGTTTACCACAGCTGGCAGCCGAGTGCAGTCTTTCGAAAGGGGTTTATTGGAAAATGGCGCATGTTCCCGGTATATCTGACGTCATTAATCTTCACCTGTTCATTTGGATCAGCATTTGGATCAGATAAAGCCAAGCTAAACTTAGACGGCTCGGTCAACTTGCTATACCCCTTTTACCCCTAAACTGTGCGGGTCGCTACAACGCCTACACACACACACATACACAATAATACTGTCGCCCAATCGGCCTCCGCCTGGTTCGTTCTCCCAAGAAGTCACACGTTAGGGAAGACATGTGGATAAACATTTTACTGTCATTACTCCTTGATCCTTACTCCGGTGGATGACCCGGCGATTGTCGCGGGTCCCTGGTGTCTGACCGAGTTTTCGGAGCTGGCTTGGTCTTGTGCTCGGCCGGGTCGTCGGAGCTTGCTCGGTTGCGGCCGTTCTTAAAGGGGTCATGAAACGATTTTCCTACTTCTTCCTCCTTAGCTTTAATCCTCAACTCAAATGCGAATTGTGAAATCACGTGGTCGTGACATTCCTTCGGCACCGGTGCGATGACTCCTAGCTTCCCCCGTGCGTTTTATGCACACCATAGAACTTGTCATTCCCCAGTGACAATAAGTTCCATCAGGGCACTCATTGGCCACGAACGCGAATCCAAATATTCGTCGACGGATTGATTGTTGACGAGCGCATACGTCCGAGTGACGCAGTTCTCGTGTCCAATGCGTGAGCTGGGCTCTGCTGACGTCAGTTTGGCGCCAGTGACGCGCTTTTGGAACTGCGGATGTATCATAGTGAAAAGGCGGAGAGCTTTCGAAGGCAAGAAGGAACAAAATAGTCCGCTATATTTTCAAATGTTCGTACCGAAAAGCTGGCGTTTGACTTTCTAGCCTCTTTCTTTTGGCCAACTAAACGATATGCGATTAGTAAAGTCCCAATTTAAAATCATTCATCCCAACCCAAAATTCGTTTCATGGGCCCTTTAAGGGAGCTGTGCAACGATATTCCATTCGAATGTTTTTCACTTTACACGAGCTTGCTGGCACTAGTGGGACTCAAGGATACTCGCATGCAATGCCACTGGCCAAGAAACTCCTTTGTTGCGGTGTAATTCCAAGGACAAAAGCCATCATTTTCATTCAATCTCTCCTTTGCAAAATTCGATGACGGAACGTGGGGATCGCAGTACACCTATATGACGATATTTGAATGCGGTTCATAGATTGGACCCGAACATTGCGTGGGCACTCGATTTGGGCTCGTGATAATTGATAGCTCGAGAAGCATTCCGGTAGTGGCCCGTGTCCAATCGCTGCAACGACGACAATAGCCGAGCCATAACAATGTCTGGAACTCAGCGCGTGTCCTTTGCTTTTCCAACCCCAGCGCGTGGCTATGATCAACATTGGCGGCATATAATCGGCTCCAGATCACGTGGCCGCTTGTTCTGGCTGCGAGTTGAGGGCGTGAATGCTGCTCGTTTTTCTTTAATTTTTTTCTGAGACTTCTATTGCGTGGGGTGAAAAACGAACGCGTGTTTCATAGGTCATTAACGTCAGGGATCCGTTCTAAGCGGTATTTGCGCAAAGTAAAAAAATTGTTGCATAGCCCCTTTAATCGCTCCTCGTCCACGGTGTTCTCGTCTCGCACTTCACGCGCGCCAGTCTCGAGCACCGTTCGGCCGCCCATCGCGTGTTCCTCGCGCCGTCTTCCTCCTCGGCTTCCCAGAATTGATGGTGAATTCCGCTGCTAGATCCGGAGCGCTTTCCGAAATCCGCGAGGGTGGCAAAATTCCGCTCCGTGGGACCTGCTCCAAATTGACGAGCGGAGAGAACTTCCGGTTTATAAAAACAATGAACAAAGGCCACCTTAACACCGTTGCTTGAAATGTAGATGAAACGTTTAACAACCAATTCTCGAAGTGAACGCCAAAATAACGAAAGAGTTCGAGATCTGCTAACATATTTCGAGTATTCTTGTAAACCAACTTGCATCCTACAAGATGTAATATTACACAGCCGAGGGCCCTCGTTAAGTCTTTAACTTCGTTGTCCGTATAGCATTTAAGCTTTCTAGAACTGGTGACATAAGCAAACTCAACATGCTTGCAAAGACGGTGCGAGCGGAAGTCGCTTGGGACGCAAACGGAAGTTCATGTTTGGAAACAGCAAAAGGGTATATACGAAATGATTGACGAAAGAAAACTAAATTCACTGTACCAAATCTTTTTTGAGTATGAAAAACTTTGTACCATGCAGTTGCGTGTCAGCTTAGGGAACCGCAATTTTCCCAAGAAACGTCGCTCCACACTTCGTACTCTGTCATTGCCGCGGCAGCTTATGCAACCGCAATCTTTGCAGCAGAACGCTTGCGGGGAGCGCTACGGGCTTATCCTCAGCGTCATCTGTGTTTTGTGGTTTTCCTATAGAAACAATCAGCAGTATTCACCAGTCGTGATTAACTAGCGCCGTTTTAAAGTTAGTATCGCGACTAAGTAGTCGCGAACTAAGAGAAAAAATCAACGACTAAGGATCGACCAGTTCTGAGGTATTCATGAACGCGAAGCGGGCGGGTGACTATCTAGCCAGAACTAAGAAACGGAAGTGACATAAAAAGTTAGGTCACACGCACGCATACTTAAACAACGCTGCGTAAATGGGTATTTTATCCTATAAAAATTAACATTTAAATGTTTATCAGGAAGAAAACGTTGCAATGAGAGACTAATTGCCCGAGACAGAGTTTTACGAAGAAAAACTAAAAGAAACGCAAGGAAGAAATTCGGAAGCCGCATTGCCAGCGACATAAACAAATATGGAAGCGCCCGTAAATGCGTTTTTTCTCGCCGTCTAGCGCCCTGCTGAGATCGCTTTAGCGGTATCTTTGGCCGTGAAACATGGCTATTTACGCAATATTTGCACCTCCAATTCTTTCTACACATGTCCCCCAGCTTCGTTAGCGCTGGCGGTCAGCGGCGATACGAGTCGGCCATAGCGCTGAGCCGCCAGTCACCCACTAAACTAGCCCTGCCCCATGACTAAGATTTGTTAGTCGACTTCTTAGTCGCACAGGGCGGCCCTAAACACGAACGGTGGGGTGTAGCACGATATCCCCGCGTGCAGAATCCCTGTCGCAAAAGCCCCGCGTCATTAGCCCCACGTTTCGAAAACCCCGCGTTCAATTCCCCCGTCCCGTAGTCCCCCCGTGCCAAAAGCCCCGTCCCCACTGGCCCCGTCCAACTCTTCTTGCGCTTCAACCCCCATTTTTACGTGCCTTAACTTAAACTGTTCAGGGTCTACAACAGGTATTTTAAGTTAAAGAAACAGCAAAATTATGCTAACTACAACCGCTGAAATCTTATAATGACGTACTGTGGCCAATTGCATAAACCTGCATAACCATCAGCGATGAACTCCGCTGTCATAGAGGACGCAGAATTACAGACTCCCGGCAGTGACACGAAACGAGCCCACAACAGAGTACTTCAAGACGCACACTGACCTGACCGACCTGGGATACACCATTAACATCAGAGACCGAGAATCCGATCGCCACGTGCAAACGAATTTAAGAGAACATTGATACCTTTTTGTACATTTGTAGATTAGTTTATTAGTGCTCTTTTTGCTTCCCTTTTTATGTAATTTTAGAACGACGTAAGAATTTAACTGGTGTTTGGTGATGTATACATAATAAGCATGGCGCCATGAACTGCGGGTTAAGAGTTTTGACAGAACCCACTTCGTCGGAGCTGCGGGTCCGCGCGTGCTTCACAGTCGACGAAAGCTTTAGTCCAACGCTTATTCGCGAAATATGTGACTTTAAATAAATATTGTGCCATTTACTCATATTTTTTGTTTGTTCTAACTTCCAGCGTCACACGACGTGAATGTGTATAGCGAACGCCTGAAGGACGTGAAGCTTTATCCAGTTATTCCTTACTTGAGTCCCGGGAACGGCACGATTATGTTAGGCAAGCTGAAGTGCACCGTTACTCTCTCTTTTAGTTAAGAGTAGAATGCACCGCCATCGCGCTGAACACCCGGCCACTTGACACGGGGATTCGCATCATGGGTTACTGAAACTGGGGGCTTTTGAAAGGCGGGGCAAAAAGGCCGGGCTGTTGGCCGCGCTGCATTTGACATGGGGCTTTTGACATCAGGTGCTTTCGTGCACCACCCGAACGGTGAATACCAAGCGCTTACTTAGCGGTGACTATCGCTTGCCACGTGATCCTTTTAGTCGATGACGTCGCTAGTCAGTGGCTAAACAGGCGCTCTTCGCGCCTGATGAATACGGGTGAATGTGTCGAAACGACATGGGCATTGATAAGCCGCGCACGAACGGTGATAAGGCGCGCGAGATGGTTTTCTGTTGACGGACACGAAAACACCCGACCTACCAGTCATATACAGCTTCGCTGAAAAAAAAAATCAATATTTTCAACTTTTCTACCCATCTGTCGATCACCATGGGCTTAAAATGTTTCTTGCAGTCGTATAAGCAAGCGTATCTCATAAACAAAAAAGGTGGATTTCACCTCGCAAGTCATTCGTAAACCTCACTTAACTCTACGTATAGCGGAAGTGTTCTAGGGCTACTTGATAGATAGCGCTAGTAAGCGGCCACAAACGAGTACAGTACGCGTCATCAATCACTCTCGAGTGCAAAGAGTTGTAGACACCAGTCCTAATGCAAAAGCATATAGGATATTTTGCTTTTGGAAGTCCTCAATTTGAGCCCGCGGTCCAGACGCCCGTCAAGGTATACCCCCCTCGCCACTTGCGTTATCCTTCCCTCAAGGATTTCCACAAATCAAGGATACCTTCATACGACACCACGGTGTCGCGAGACGTCCCGTCTTGTGACACAGTGTCGCATGACGCCACAGTGGGACTTTATGGAGTCAGTCACGGGACGTCACATGGTGCGACATCAGGGGCCTGATGTCATTAATTCCGGTTTAGCATGAATACACTTCCCTCTATACCTAGAAGTGAAATTTTCTCGTCAAATTTAAGTATCGAGCCGCAGCATACCGACGCACACAATTTCACGGTTTGGTGGCTTTTAAATAGCTGTGCAATACACTTGATGAATTTCTTCTCACTGCGACCATAAAGTAGTGTGCATCGGCATGCCCCCACCTGCCTCTCAGGCACACATTTCCACTACGCGCGTCATGAAAAGTAAAAAAAAAAAAAAACATGCGCTAAACTTTTAATCGCAAACGCAAAAAAAGAAAAAAAAAAGGCGAAGATGGTTGTCACCGTTATTGATTTATATGCGAACCACACACGACGAACGAACCGTTCATCCACCTTGAAATAGGTCATGATGTCATCGGATGCGTGAACGCACATTGTGTCTTCTAGAGAGAATTGCTCTAGGAAATTAAATGTTCGAACCCCCCGCAAGTTATTCCGGGTTCCAACTGACGTCCGGAAGTTTGCACTCAAAGCGGTAACGCTGTCGCAAAGATGGCTGAAAAAACGGGAGTGTTGTTTCAGTTAACTGTATAACGAAAAACATTCCAGATTTCTAGCCGCGTGTCCTTCGAACGAGGTTCGGCGAAAGCCAAGAAGGTGCCCAGAGAGCGCGTTCTAGAAGTTCTAGAAGAAAACGCGAGAGACGCGCTTTATGCTGTCGTTGCGGCGTCCCACTCTCGGCGGCCGGAGCTTCGGCGCACCGTCAAGCTGGAGGGTGACTTGCAGCAGAACAGGCGTCTGCCACATCCACCACCGCTGCTAGGAAACCGCCAGGATCACGGCCGACGACAACCTGACACTTGTATGAAGTCATCGGGCGGAAATAGAGGGATCACTTTTTTGGACCCGGTAAACACACAAGGCGGAAACGCGTTCCCGGCGACACTGCCGCACACAGTTACATTCCCAAGTTTGAACTCAGCGGACCTACGTCCCGCTAAACTCAGCGGACGGCGCTCATATGGCATTGTGACGTCACATGACGCCCTGACATAACGTGACACTTAACGTTATTAGATAAGCTCAGTTGCAGAACTGCACATGGACTCTGCTTGGATGAGCAGTTCGACGCGCCGGACGGCTGCTATTGTAACTGAAGTGTGTTCTATGGAATAAGTATGGTTCGAAGCACAGCGTCTAGATGCCGTTTCACCTTACTATGTGGAACACCTAGTTTTGAAAAGAAAATCTAGATGGCGCTTCAGATAAGGACTGAAGTGAAGGAACCCCTTCCGCGGGAGTTCCTCAACTGAGGTCTTCTAGTCACGTGGCACCATCACGTCACGAGACACGAAATTCCCGCGAAAGGTATAATTATCCCCTAAATGTATCCGAGAAATTGCCTGCTAAATTCGGCGCAAAATGTTTCAGGGAGAAAATTGTTACATCAGGTAATGCCCCTATCCGGGCCTCTAAGGGTGAAATAAACTATGAAGTAGAGATAGGAAATTTGACATGAATTCACGTGACATTAAACGTCACAAAACTTCTACACTGTGATTCCCCGCTAAACTTAGCAAGTCACGGCCCACGTACAACAAACACACACGGGATCCATTGCAAGATGTCGCACTAAAAAAACAACCGCCGCAAAAAAAGAAAACAAAATGACGAGAGGGGTAACATAACACACGTGGTAGTTACGGTGTGTTTTTCTCCGCTCAATTCAAATTATTCTTGCAGATTTCGCACTTCCAGGAAATGCATACGTATGCACTCTGAAGGGCAACGCTGGACTAATACGTCGATCTCGGAAAAGGAAGAAGCCGATTGGCTGGGGATGACGCGAGTTCCTCCCGATTACGACCGGTAAGCCAACACGCCGTCTAACCGGTCGCGCTGCCGCACTATCAACAAACGTTTTTCAAAACATCCGAGCAATAAAGGCCTACCATCGGGACGTCGTACTCTGTCGACCTCTCTGCATCACCATGAAGGGCTCCGTGTTGTTCTTTGCCGGAGTGGCGGTCTTGGGGCTCCTCATCTCTCGGGCGGAGGCACGGTGCCCCAGCAACGAGGGCATCTTCAGCGATTGTTCTGCGTCTACCTGCACAGCGGATGAATGCGCCGCCAAAGGCCTGGAGTGCTGCCCCAAGCCCTGTGGTGGGACTTGGTGTGTCAGGGGTAAGACTCCTTCGCTGCCTTACTGCTGTTGCTTTTGTTGCTGTTTACGAACGTTTCTTTGCAGCTTACTGTTACTCAAAGAGCGGAGTGGCTAAGGCGTGCTTGCTTTTTCCTTCTGTATGCGAGGAATACTATGTCCTCTATCATCTATGCTGCTTGGGACACTCTTGTTTTTCATTGACGTAAATGAAATTCCATTTGCAGTCACTCTTTTTCGCTAAATCCCCGCGTATATAGCCTGATTTTGACATTTTCAGCCTTAGAATTTTTTGCATGAGTTATATGCACACAGGTTACTTTCCTTGGGTGCGGTTTTTATTTTGAAATGCATAGCAATTATAGGACGAGTTCTTGGCGCTTCTGTGTCAGCGCACATGGGGGCACCTATGAAGACACTAAATGAGAAGCGCTTAGAGTATCGGCACTCCGTTCCCCGACATTTTTGTGGGCGCCGCCATTTTGGGGCATGTGCAAAGCCGACGCAACTGCCGATCGTCATGATTCAAAAGTGCGCCTTCCTCAGCATTAGATCTGGTGTTAGGAAGCTCACGGAAAATTGCTTTTCTTTGTCGCGGACTGGTTAAAGATTTTTGGAGGGCGGAAAAGCTTTTCCTGTGATTTCAGATAAAGCTGCTGGTAACTGGAAACCATGATTTTAAGCCATAATATGGCCAAGTGTCGTCACTTTGAAGCGTGGCTTATGCGGAGCATGCAGCGCGAAGCGAACTGTCGCCGATTGCACGCGGAGAGTGCAATCGGCCGCTATTCCTGGAGCGGGGACTTTCCTGCGTGTGCGTGATGGATCTTTGACTGAGTGTGTTAGCGCACCGCAGCTCGGAGTATGTGGCTATAAACGATCACGCTGCAGAGCCCAGGGATCCTTGGTTCAAGGGTGAAATCGCCAACCCTGCGCGTTTCCATCTGAATTAGCATTGTACCGGCGTGAGGTCGTGTGTCCCTACTGTGCGATGCACGTTCAAGACCCCAGGTTAGCAGTGGTACCGTAACGGCGGAATTTCTCATTCAGCTGAGGCACCGGACGCCTATTGGTGCTGACGACACCCTTCACGCAGTCTCAACTAACCCACAACGCAATAACTCAGTGTGCGCTCGGCGGCAGCAGAACGAATTATACACGCACTATGAACAGTACTTCTTCCTTGCTAGATTTCCATGGACTTTCCCAATATTCGGCTTCTGCACGCTGCCATCTTTCTCTACTGGACTTTGAAAAAAACGTTCTGCGCGTGCGCAGTAGTTCTGTTCCACGACATATCAGACGCCGCGGATGCGGCAACTACAAAGTGACAGCATTCCTCGCCTGACTGATAAGCGCTGGAAAGGTCTATATCGCCAAAGCGATGCACTGTCAACAACTGCAGGCGCGGCAAAGTGAAGAGGGATGAGGAAGGGACGCGACTGCAAAAGGGGAGCGCCGAGCCCACCGCGACGGGAAGCAAGTTGCCTTTAAGCAGCGGCCAACCCGCAGTTCGAGGCACAGTTTACAAAAAATCCGTTCAGTGTGGTGCGTAATGTGTAATTGTGGTTTCGAGTGGACGTGAGCAAAGGCGATCGAAATGCTACGCCTTCGGAAAATGCCAAAGAAACAGCTAGATGGTTCCCTCATATCTGTTTTTACCTTGTGTACTGTGTCAATCTTGGTTGGCATTTCGCACCAAGATCAATATTTAAGAGAGCATCTACGTGATCCCCTCCGGAGATCAAACGGATTTGCTTCTTTTCATGTATATCTATTTTTTTTTAAACACTATCCAAATCAATTGCGCCCTTTGATTTGCCGAATACGTCACGACGCTTCTAGGTTCCCGGTAAGTCCAAAATCACAGCTTTAAGGTTGAACTCGTACTTCTCTCAAAAGCGTTCCTCGGGTCCGATATAAGTATCAATGTCCCTTTTGTGCACTCAATACACGGGGCTCAAACGTTCAGTCAGCCTCTTGATTCAATCATCCTTCCTTCGCTTCGATCGCCCTCTTTTCCGCCTCTGACGCCATATGGGATCTCAAGAAAGGACGGTATTCTTTCCTTCGACAGGTGTCGGCGACCGTGAGCGTCGATCGAGGTACCGTCCTTGCCCCCGACCGCTTCCACCCATCGGCGGTTGCAGGGGTGGCCGTCCAGGCATCACGTGCGCCAACGTCCTCTGCGCTGGCGTCCCCTGTTGCGAGGACGGCTGCGGAAAGCCCTACTGCCTCACCACCCGCGGATGAAACTTCAGGTCTGCTGTCAAAGGTTGGTTCACTTCGCCGTTGGGTTCGCTTCACTCGAGCAACGCGCAGCGCGTAAGGCGGCTCTCCCGTTATGCCGTTTACAAAGCATTATCGTCCCTCAATATAACATAGTAAGGATCGTAGCTGAGGTAGTTGGTTCATTCTAGTTAAACATATATAATACCATGAAAAACAAAAAAGACAGGGACACGAAGTAAACAGGGCAAGAACTAATAGTGCGTGTCCGGTTTACTTCGACTCCTTGTCTTTTTTCCCACTATTTTTTATGTTTAACTGAATATAACGTTTGTCTACGTGTTGTAGTTTTTGTTATGACTTTTATAGCAGATTTTACATCTCTCATAAACGTTGGCTGACTAATGTATAAGTCTTTTTAAGCGATAAACGTATGGAATCTTGCGTTCTCTTTACTTTTGTGTTCCTTTCACAGGTTTTGACGATGGACGGGCGCCGTGAGAAAGAAAATTTCAGTGCACCCCACACACGTTTCTTCCCGGGGTGCGGCTGCTATTGCAATGGGTTCAAGACCAGGTCCCGTGGCAAGATATGCAGTGGCGGGCCCTTTAGTAAATTTTTTATATGAACCCAATAAAATTCACATTCTTTCTTAAACACCACGCACTTTCTTTCTATTGTCATTGGGAAACTAAGTACGCTTACACACACAAAAAAAGTGTTTTAAATTTTTTCCTGTTTATCGAAGTAAACAGGAATGTGCAAACCGCCTGCAATAATATATCGTACAAAATGAATAAAAATGCATTTAGTACAAATTAAAAATTGTCCGAAAGAAACATACGTAATAAGTTTTCCTGACAAAAAAAAAAATGGGTAAACACTTTCGCTACCCGTAAAGTGAATCACTGCGACGGCTGAAATGCGCCAACCCACTAACTGACGGGACTGTTGCTTCCATCACACTTCATCGGAAGTACGGAGTGAAGTGGAGTCAACAGCGCTGAACTGAACTCGCGCAGCGCGCTACCGCTGCTTATATTCACACTTGAAGGAGAGGAGACTAGAGGAGGAGAGTTGCGCATGCGCGCGCGGTGTGAGTAGAAGCGAACGCACGCGAAGTGCACGCAGCTGGTAGAGAGAGAGAGAGCGGAGAGAGTAACGCGCAGCTGTTGGAGAGAGGGAAGGAGGAGAGTTGCGCATGCGTAGTGTGAGTGCGGACTACGACGCCGCGGGACATAGACCCGAGCAAGAGATGCTCCGCATCTAAAACTTGGCAACTTCCACAGCAGTCCCTGAATGAAGGGCTTTCGTTTCGGCGTACCGCGTGAGATAATCTGTGGCGACGATGATCCAGCGGTTCCCCGATGTCGACGGCGGAAAAGGGCCAAGTAGATCCATTCCGATCTGCTGGAAGGGTGCAGTCGGAGGAGAAATTGGCTGCAGGAGTCCGGCCGGCCTCGTCGGAGGTTTCTAGCGTCGCTGGCACTCGTGGCATGATCGTGTGTATAGGTGGACGGTCTTGGGGAGCTTGGGCCAGTAATACTTTTCACGAATACGGGCTAGTGTCCGGCTGTAACCAAGGTGTCCAGACGTCGGGTCGTCGTGGCAGGCTTGGAAGATCTCCTCTCGAAGGTCAGTCGGGATTACCAGCAGCCACGACAAGTTGTTGTCCCTAAAGTTCTCTTTGTAGAGTACACCTTGTCGCGTGGCGAAGGACGTGGCAAGGTACTCCCGCGCCCTTCCAGGTGCTCTATTAGTGCGCGCAGCTCAGGATCGTCTTGTTGACGTCGTGTCATGTCGTCGGTGTTCACCGCGCCTAGGAAGCACTCGTCTTCATCGTCGTCGCTGCTGCCGCAAGTTTTTTCGACGGGCGCTCGAGACAGGCGGCCGGCGTCACTGTGCTTGCGGCCTGACTTGTAAACTACAGTCATCGAGCGTGCGTCTCCATCCATCTCCATGGAGACGCACGCTCTCCGTCTCCATCGAGCGAGGCGTCTTGACGGGTCCTTGAGGTTGGCAAGCCAGCAGAGCGAATGGTGGTCCGTGACTACGCGGAACGGGCTCCCGTACAAGTACGGACGAAACTTTGTGATTGCCCAGACGACCGCAAGGCACTCTTTCTCAGTCGTGAAGTAATTTTTCTCCGCTTTGGATAGTGTCCGACTTGCGTAGGCAATGACCCGCTCGGTGCCTTCTTGTAGTTGAACCAGTACCGCACCAAGTCCTGCGTTACTTGCGTCCGTGTGAATCTCGGTTTCCGCATCCTGATCAAAATGTCCAAGAACAGGAGGAGTCTGGAGTCGTCGCTTCAGCTTGTCGAATGCCTGCTGCTGCTCTTCGGCCCATTCGAACTTCTCGGCGTCCTTCGTGAGGTTTGTGAGCGGTGTCGAAATCCTTGCGAAATCCCGAACGAAGCTCCGATAGTACGCACATAGCCCCAGGAATCTTTGTACGGCCTTCTTGTCTGTCGGCGCTGGAAATGCCGCGACGGCACGAGTCTTCTCTGGGTCTGGGCGAACGCCATCATTGCTAACCACGTGTCCTAGGAACTTCAGTTCGTCATAGGCGAACCGACACTTCGATGGCTTAAGGCTGAGCCCGGCGGTCTGTATGGCCTGGAGAACAGCTCGGAGTCGTCGCAAGTGCTCGTCGAAGTCGCTTGAAAAAACTACGACGTCGTCAAGGTAGACGAGACAGCTCTGCCATTTCAGCCCATCCAGTACGGTGTCCATGACACGCTGGAAAGTTGCTGGCGCCGTGCAGTCCAAAAGGCGTCACCTTGAACTCGTACAGTCCGTCTGGCGTGACAAAAGCTGTCTTTTCTCGGTCCCGTTCGTCGACTTCGATCTGCCAGTAGCCGCTCTTCAGGTCCATCGATGAAAAATATCGAGAGTGGCGTAGCCGGTCTAGCGTGTCGTCTATGCGGGGGAGTGGGTAGACGTCTTTCTTTGTCACCGCGTTCAGCTGTCAGTAGTCCACGCAAAACCTGAATCGGTATGGCGATCGATGCACAGGGAGCGCGTCGTCCTCGGTAACAATGCGATGCTTCGCAACGGTGGTTTGGCGAACCTTTGACGACGTCGCAAAGCAGTCGCTGTATTCGGCGAGGAGGTCACTCAGCTGCTGTCGTTTTAGGCCCGGAAGCTTAGGGTCAATGTCAAGCTGTGCTGGCGACGTGAAGTCTTGCTGATGCGGCGATGATTCTTCAGCAATCGCGGCGACTTCGGCGGAGTTTCGGAGTTCCTCGACATGGCCCACAGCTGCACCTTTAGTGAGGTGTTGCGTTTCTTGTCGGAAATTCGTGACGAGGACCACAGTGCGCCCATCACGAAGTTCAGCTACTCCTCTTGCGACGCCTATTCCTCTTCCCAGGAGCAATTGAAGGTTACCTTCCAGAAGAACTTCGCCGCGGGTCGCTGCATCGGTCACGACGGGTATGACAACACTTGATCGCGGCGGCAGATTCACGTGGTCGGCAGCGACTCGGACGGCGGCTGACGCAGTTTGGAGCTTCTGAAGGCGAAACAGGTTTCCGCAGCGTCAATCTGTTTTCTCCAAGGTCGATGACGGCGCCGTATTCACAGAGAAAGTCCATGCCGAGAATGACGTCTCTGGAACAGTCTTGTAGAATGACGAAATTCGCAGGACACGTCTCGCCGTGGATTTCGACGCGAGCGGTGCACCTTCCGACAGGCGTGATGAGGTGTCCTCCGGCGGTTCGTATCTGCGGTCCACGTCGTGGCCGTCGATAACAACGTTTAGGTTGTTGGACACCGTTGCAGGGGCGTCGGTGCGATGCAGGGCGTCGGGAGAGTGGGAGCGCTCCGGCGTTCTTGGAGGCTGTTTGCTTCCGTCGTTTTCGGCAACGTCGCCTCCAGGCGTTGCCGCACTTAGTTTTCCCGGCGACGCAGGGGAGACAGGCTCTCTCGGCGGGGTCGTGGCGCTGGGGACGCTGAACGTCGTGGCGATGGGGAGCGGGCTTCACGGCGGAGAGACGACACTGGGGAGGGCGAGCGTCGGAGGTACTCCTCGATGTCGCGAGGGCGTTCGTCGTACCTTGGGCAAGGGTCGTTCGGGTAGAATCCGCGCAGCCCCAGTTGTCTGTAGGGACATTGACGGTAAATGCGGCCGGCTTCACTGGAGTGATAGCACAACAGGCGTCGATCGGCCGTCCTCCACACGTCGGTCTTTCGTGGCGCTGCTTGTTCTGGGTGGGCGTGCGCCCGATCTTCCTGGCGTCGGGAAAACTGCGGCGCTGGAGGTTCACGTCGGGGTGGCGCCCTATACGGGTGAGCAGGGGGCGGCGGTCGTCGGGTAGCTGCGCCGTAGGTCAGCGTCGGTTCTTCGGGTGCGGCCACGGTGACAGGGGCATCTCGTAGGAACGCTCGCTGTACCTCGTCTCGGACGACCTCGGTAATGGAGATTGAGGCCGGGCGTTCAGCAGTCGGCAGAAGTTTCTTGAGCTCCTCCCGGACGATGTCACGGATGATGTCGCGAAGGCCGGGGATGCTAGGGCTGATGTCGTAGCCCGATTCAGAAGCAGCAGCGACGCTCGAGTGCCGATGGTAGTGGCTGGCTCTTGCGAGGAGGGCACGTTCTATGTTCGTGGCCTCCGTGACGAAGTCTTCGACGGTACATGGGGGGTTGCGAACAAGACCGCCGAAGATGTCACTCCTCACTCCTCTCATCAGGACGCGCAGCTTCTTCTCCTCGGTGGACTGAGGGTCGGCGCGGCTGCTCAGGCGGAGGACGTCTTCAACGAAGCTGGTGACCGTTTCGTTGGGCCCTTGAGTTCGTACTTGCAGAAGGTCTTCCGCTCGCTGTCGTCGTGTCTGGTTCGTGAATGTCTCCTTCAGGCCGGCGATACAGGTGTCCCACGACGTAAGCGACGCTTCGTGATTCTCGGACCACTGCCTCGCGGTACCCTCCAAGGAGAAGTAGAGGTTTTGGAGGCGCTGCTCAGTGGTCCATCCATTATGGCGTGCTACACGTTCGTAGTGCAGAAGCCAGTCCTCCACGTCTTCGTGGGTCTCGCCATGGAAGGTCGTCGGGGTTCTCTGGGCAACGGGCAGGTACACGACGGCGGAGGCGGTCGCGGTCTGCGATTGCTGGTCGTCCATCGTCGGCCTCGTTGGCTGCTTGGTCCTGGGTGGCAGAAGTCTGTATTCCGGGTGTAGACCTTGGGTACGGCGACTTGATCGGGTTTCGATCTGGTCTTCGTTGGGTCCTCGGGAGCTTGGGTTCGGACTTGTGCCACGGGAACTCGGAGGGCTGCGCTGCACGGACATGCGCTACCCCGCACCTCCACCAAAATGTCACGAATGACAAGGTGGAACAACGAATAACGGAGGAAAATAAAATGTTTAATAAGGCGAACTTGTGCCCAAAAAATGAAAATGGAACAGAAGATAACAGCAGAGCGTCACGGGCGTTGAAGACGGCGTAGAGCAGAGTCGAACGCTGGGGCGAGACTGACTCCACTCCCCTTGCGGAATCCCTTATGTACCCTCGTGGGTTTCTGGATCGTTCGGCGTAGACCTTTCGGTGCGTAGAACATTCCGAACTCGACCAGACGAGAATGTTCTCGAACTTACGAGAAGGCCAAGTTGAAAGAATAAACAAAAGGGCAGTCCGCTAACTGGAATCGAACCTCCACCTTCCGCGTGACAGACAAGCACGGAAACCACTCGGCCACGCACGCGCTCGGTCGCCAACCCGCTTCTCTAGTCATTTCTCGTTTACCGTGGGCTGAAAATGTTTTATGTAATCGTATAAGCAAGCGCATCTCATAAACTGTGCGTAGATTTCACCTCGCAAATCCTGCGTAAACCTCAATCTGGTTATACGTATACCAGAAGTGTACCCGGGGTACTTGATAGATGGCGCCAGTAAGCGGCCACAAACGAGTACAGTACGTGTCCTCAATCACTCTCGAGAGCGAATGTGGGAAGGCACCAGTTTTAATGCAAAAGCATGTGGCATCCTTGGCAAGTCCTCAATTTCAGCGCGCGGTCCAGACGCTCGTCAAGGCATACCTTCTCTCGCCACTTCCGTTTTCCTCCTCTCCTGGATTTCTACAAATCGCGGATACCCTTAAGGCCCGTTCACACATTTGCGTTCGGAGCGACCACTATATGCTTACGAACGAATGCAACCGCTGCGACTTCAACGACAACTGTGCGCGACGTGTACACACACATGCAACCGCACGGAACCACACGAATCAACAGCCAATGAGAAACGAACTTCAGCTCTTGCTCCTAACCAATAGTAAGCAACCCAGCTACGCTGACTAACATGGCGGACGGTTTCCTGCCCGACGCGAGGTCCACAGTCCTCACCGGAGCAGCCGGAGGTTTTGGCTACGGCGTACAGTCACGAAGATCTGCTGTTTGCTGTGCGCCTACAATAGCTGTGTAAAGGCTGGTTCAAACATCTGAAACGAACCCGTTATCCACGACTGCGTCCGTTGGGACCGGAACGACCGCTCTGCGCCGCGCGTACACTCCTGCAACAAGCGCAGTGCGTCGGCAGCACGGCGACCGCCTCTCCGCCGCCGTCAGCTGTTTCAACGGTGCCTCTAAAAAGAAGGGGACGCGCTGCCACTCACTTACGTAACAGAAAATAGACAGACCGTCTTCTATGACCACAAGCTTTATTTTTTTATTTTTCAGGATACGCTTGCAGGGTAGTACATTAAAAAAAGAAAAAAAGATGCAGTACGCCGGCTTGCACGATCACGACTTTAATACACGACTTTGCCAACAGTACAAATCTCGCCACATGCCTTTTCTACGATTATAAAAGACGATGTAATCTTAGCCGCGATATAGCAACGTAGAAATATAATTTAGTGACCAGATAGACGTCGCGAGCGAGACGTTGCGACCGTTCAGGATTGCTAACACTAATCACCTTTCTCGGGTGATGAAAACGCGTGAAAATTCTCATCCTTTATACGGTACGCACCAGTAATACCTTGAACTTGAGCACACGCATGGAATGCGCCAAAAAACAAATCCGGGCGATGTTCGAGGACACAAATGCATAGAAAGCACCACTGTAGTCGAAGTAAACAAAAGCGACGGCACGGGCGTTTCTGCTGTCTTGAGAGTGCCGCCACGACATCGCCGCACGAGTAGGTGGATCTTCCCTTCTAGTACGTGCTGGGTTATCATAGCGACACACGACGAAAATTCACAGTCAAGGGTAGCGCTTTTACGCGAAACGATGAGCTTTCACCACGCCATCCACGTCGACATTCACCACCGACGCCATGTTTGCAGGAGCAGGCCGGCCGGCCGGCCCGCGACCGGCATGCAACGCGCGCGAGCAGTTCTCCTCGACCTGTGATTGGTCTGTCGTTGCGGTTGTTTCCAACGCAGCGGGAAAGTTGGGCTCGCTCCAACTCCTTGCGTCGTGAACAACACGTGCGAGCGTCCCTCTGTCGCTATGGCAACTGACGGTTGGAGACCCTTGCAACGGTCGTTTCGGTTGTTCCAGTCGTTCCGGTCACTGCGGACGCATGTGTGTGAACGGGCCTTTACGCGACACCATGGTGTCGCGAGACATCTCGTCTTGTGACCCAGTGTTGCATGACGCCACAGTGTGACTTTATGGAGTCAGTCACGTGACGTCACATGGTCTGACGTCAGGGGCCTGACGTCATTAATTCCGGTTTAGCACGAATACGCTTCCCTCTATACCTAGAGGCGAAATTTCCTCGTCAAATTTAAGTATCAAGCCGCAACATACCGACGCACACAATTTCACGGTTTGATGGCCTTTAAAAAGCTGTACAAGAAACTTGATGAATTTCTTGTCACGCGATCACAAAATAGTGTGCATCGGTACTGCCCCTCACGTGCATCGGAGACACACATACACACACGCGCGTCAAGAAAAATAAGGAAGACATGCGCTAAATTTAAAATCGCAAACGGCAAAGAAAAGACGAAGAAGTTTGTAATTTCCATTAATTTATATGCGAACCACACACGACGAACGAACTGGTTATCCAACTTTGAAATAGGTCATCATGTCATCGAATGCGTGAACCGACATTGTGTCTCCTATATGGAGAATTGTTCGAGGGCAGTAAATGTTCGAATCCCCCGCAAGTGTTCCCGGGTTCCAACTGACGTCCGGAACTCTGTACTCAAAGCTGTAACGCTATCGCACAGTTGGTTGAAGAAGCGGGAGTGTTGTCTATGTAAACTCTTTAACGGAAAACATTCCAAATGTCTAGCCATGTACTTCAAACGAACTACAGCGAAAACGTAGACGGCGCCCAGAGAGCGCGTCTCCAACAGACCTGTTAGGCGTCCTATCCCGACCATGCATCGAAAGGGGTCCCGAAGGGGCAACAAGGGACGTCACAAAAGCCGCAGTGTCAAGCCGTCGGATGTCGCATTCCTGGCCGTTGTGCGTAGAAGTTCTAGAAGAAAGCGCGAGAGACGCGCTTTATACTGTCGTTGCGGTGTCCCAACTCTCGGCGGCCGGAGCTTCGGCGTACCGTCAAGCTGGAGGGTGACTTGCAGCAGAACAGGCTTCTGCCACACCCACCATCGCTGCTGTGACACCGCCAGAATTGCTGCCGTTGAGAGCGTGACAGTTCTATGACGTCATCGGGCGGAAATGGAGGGATCACTTTTTTGGACGCGGGAAACATACAAGGAGGAGACGCGTTCCCGGCAACGCTGCTCCACACAGTTACATTCTCAAGTTTGAACTAAGCGGACCTACGTCCCGCTAAACTCAGCGGACGGCGCTCATATGACATTGTGACGTGACATGACACCTTGACATAACGTGACACTTAACGTTATTAGATAAGCTCAGTTGCAGAACTGCTCATGGACTCTGCTTGGATGAGCAGTTCGACTCGCCGGACGGCTGCTATTGTAACTGCAGTGTGCTCTATGGAATAAGTATGGTTCGAAGCACAGCGTCTAGATGCCGTTTCACCTTACTATGTGGAACACATAGTTTTGAAACGAAAAACTACAGGGTGAAACAAGGAGACGGCAGGCTCTTTAAATCGACCGGAAAATTCGGTTTCTTAACTTATCGCGCTACGACTTTGTGCAGCGTTGCCCACAGATGGTGCATTTGTTTTGTAAAATTTGCAAAGAGCGAACTTACCTGAGGAAAAAGTAAAAAAAGAAAAAGGCTTAGCTCCTATGGAAACGCAGCGACGCCACCGGTCTTCAAAGAGCACGGCGCCGTTTCGCACGGGACACAAGAGATGGCGCAGCGAACGCCAACGAACGAGCAAACGGCGCCGAGAGCCAGCGTCTTTAGCAGACAATCTTTTCGACTCAAAAGCGGCGCGCGTTCCGCAGGCGGCGACAGTCGCAGAAACAAAAACAGGCGCGGTAACAACCAGCAACTGCAGTTCCTTGTCTGCTAAATACGCCGGCTCTCGGCGTCGTCTGCTCGTTCGTTGGCGGCAGTTGGCGTCGCGACCGCTTGCGCCATCTCTTGCCTCCCGTGCGAAACGGCGCCGTGTTGTTTGAAGACCGGTGGCGTCGCTGCGTTTCCATAGGAGCTAAGCCTTTTTCTTTCTTTACTTTTTCCTCAGGTAAGGTCGTCCTTTGCAAATTTTACAAAAAAAAAGCACCATCTGTGGGCAACGCTGCACAAAGTCGTAGCGCGATAGGTTAAGAAACCGAATTTTCCGGTCGATTTAAAGAACCTGCCGTCTCCTTGTTTCACCATGTAGATTGCGCTTTAGACGAGGAGGGGCAGACTGAAGTGAAGGAAACCCCTTTCCGCGGGAGTTTCTCAACTGAGGTAATCTTAGCCACGTTGGTGACACTGAGACGTAGCGTGGCACCATGACATCATGAGACACTAAATTCTTGCGAGAGATATAATTATCAGCCAAATTTAGCCGTGAAATGTCCCGGTAAATTCAGCGCAAAATATTTCCCGTTATATTCTCCGAGAAAATTGTTACGTGATGTAATGTCCCTATCTGGGCCTTTTAGGATGAAATAAATGATGATATAAAGTAAAGGAAATTTGAGATGAAGTCACGTGACACTAAACGTCACAAAATCACGGCACTGTGATTCCCCACTAAACTTAGCAAGTCACGGCCCACGTACAACAAACACACACGGGATCCACTCCAAGATGTCGCACTATAAAAACAACAGCCGTAAAAAGAAGAGAAAAAAAAAATGACGCGAGGAGTAACATAACAAACATGGAAGTTACGGTGTGTTTATCTCCGCCCACTTCATATTATTCTTAGCAGATTTCCCACTTCCAGGAAATGCATACGTACGCATTCTCAAGACAACACTGGACGAGTACGTCTATCTTGGAAAAGGAATAAGCCGATTGGCTGAGGATGGCGCGAGTTCCTCCCGGTTACGACCGGTAAGCCAACACGCCGTCTAACCGGTCGCGCTGCCGCACTATCGACAAACGTTTTTTCAAAACAAACGAGCAATAAAGGCCTATCATCGGACGCGGCACTCTGTTGATCGCTCTGCATCACCATGAAGGTCTGCGTGTTTTTCTTTGCCGGAGTGGCGCTCTTGGGGCTCCTCATCTCTCGGGCGGAGGCACGGTGCCCCAGCAACGATGGGATCTTCAGCGATTGTTCTGCGTCCACCTGCTCAGCGGATGAGTGCGCGGCCAGAGGCCTGAAGTGCTGCCCCAAGTCCTGCGGTGGGACTTGGTGTGTCAAGGGTGAGGCTTCTTCGCTGCCTTTCTGCTTTTACTTTTGCTGCTGTTTCCGAACTTTTCTTGGTAGTTATGGTTAGTCAAAGAGCGGAATGGCAAAGTCGTGCCTGCTTTTTCTGTATACGGAGTATACTATGTCCTCTATATCGCCTATATGGTGCTTCGGACACTCTTGTTTTAATTGAGGTAAATGTATTTCTCTCTGCAGTCACTCTTTTACACTAAATTCCCGCGTATATAGCCTGATATCAACATTTTCAGCCTTAAAAATATTTTGCGGTGAGTTAGATGCACACAGGTGAGTTTTCTTGTGTGCGGTTTTTATTTTGAAACGCAGAGCATTTATAGGCTGAGCTCCTGGTGCTTTTGTGTCCGTGCACATGGTGGCACTCTAGTGTCCACGGATGTAGCCTGACCTCGGTAAATCGTACAGCGCGGAGCATTGCAGCGCAAAGTGCACTCGATTGCACGCGGAGGGTGCAATCGGCCGCTATTCTAGGGCGGGAGCAGCTTTCCTGTGTGTGGATGACGGATCGCTGGTCGAGTGTCATAGCGCACCGCAGCTCGGCGTGTGTGAAGCTGAACGATCACGCTGCAGAGCCCAGGGATCCTTGGTTCAAGGGTGAAATCGCCAACCCTGCCCGTTTCCATCTGAATTAGCATCGTACCGGCGTGAGGTCGTGTGTCACTACTGCGCGATGCGCATTGAAGACCCCAGGTTAGTAGTGGTGCCGCAGCGGCTAAATTTCTCATCTACAGCGGAGGCACCGGACGCCTAGTGGGACTAACGACTAACGTCACGCAGTCTCAACTAACACACAACGCAATGACTCCGTGTGCACTCGGTGGCAGCAGAACTAGTTACACGCACTATGAAGGTTCTTGCTTGCGTGATTCCTATGGAATTTTACAATAATCGCCTTCTGCACGCTGCCATCTTTGTCTACTGGACTTTGGAAGAAACGGTCTGAGCGTGCGCAGTACCTCTGTTCCACGATATATGAGACGCCGCGCATCCGTCAACAACCCAGTGACTCAACATTCTTCGCCAGGATGATATGCCGCTGGAAATGTCTATATCACCAAAGCGGAGCACTGGCAACCACTGCAGACAGGGCAAAGTGAAGAGGGAGGAGGAAAGGAGCGTCTGCAAAAGGAGAACGCCGTGCGCACCTGCGATGAGAAGCCAGTTGCCATTACTGTGGTGGCTCCATAGCATTACGCAGCAGCCAACAGGCCGTTCAAGGCACAGACAATCCGTTTGGAGTGGTGTGTAATATGTAATTGTGGTTTCGAGCGGACGAGAGCAAATGCGATCTAAATGCTACGCCATTGGAAAATGACAAAGAAACTGCTAGTTTGTTCCCTCAAATCCGTTTTTACCTGGAATTTAGCACCAAGACCAATATTTAAGAGAATATTTACTCCTCTGCAGAGATCAGACGGGTTTGCTTCTTTGTATGGATATATAGTTATTTTTCAAACAACATCTATATAAATCGCTCCCATTGATGTGCCGAATATGTCATGACGATTTTTGTCTCCCGGTAAGTCCAAGATGACAGCTTTCAGGTTGAACTCCACTAATTGTCTCAAAAGAGTTCCTCGGGTCCGCTCTATCAATCTCCCCTTTGTGCACTCAAACAACGGGGCTCAAACGTTCGGTCAACCTCTTGATTCAATCATCCTTCCTTCGCTTCGATCGGGAGAGGCTGTCGCCCTCTTTTCAGCCTCCGACGCCATATGGAATCTCAAGAAATGACGGTGTTCCTTTCTTCCACAGGTGTAGGCGACCGTGAGCGTCGATCGAGGTACGGTTCTTGCCCCCGACCCCTTCCACCCATTGGTGGTTGCAAGGGCGGCCATCCAGGCATCTCGTGCGCCAACGTCCGGTGCTCTGGCCCCTGTTGCGAGGACGGCTGCGGAAAGCCCTACTGCCTCAGAACCCGCGGATGAAGCTTTTCAAGTCTCCTGTGAAAGGTCGGTTCACCTCGCCGTTTGGTTTGCTTTAGTCAAGCGACACGATGCACTGTTGCGTCTCGAAAGGCGGCTCTCCCGTTATGCCGTTTACAAAGCATTATCAATCCTGTATAAAACCTAGTAAGGTTCGTTGCTAGGCTACTTGGTTCATCTTAGTGAAACATATAAAATACCACAACAAAAGACATGGACATGAAGAAAACGAGGCAAGCGCTTATAGTGCGTGTCCGGTTTACTTCGTGTCCCTGTCTTTTTTCCCCCATTTTATATGTTTAACTGAATATAACGTTTGTCCTTGGAAGTTCTTGTTATGACTTTTATAGCAGACTTTACATCTCTCGTAAAAGTAGTCTGATTGATGTGTAAGTCTTTTTAAGCGATAAACGAAGCGAATCTTGCGTTCTCCTAACTTCCGTGTTCCTTTCACAGGTTTTGGCGTTGGACGCGCGAGAGACAAGGACGATTTCAGTGCCCCCGACACACGTTTCTCCTCGAGGTGCAGCTGCTACAGCGATGGGCTCAGGAGCAAGTCCAGTGGCAAGATATGCTTAGCGGGCCCTTTATACTAGTTTTTTTTTATATAGACCCAATAAAATTCAAATTCTTCCTTACATACAACGCACTTTCTTCCTATAGTCACGGTGAAACTATGGACACTTACACAACACACACAAAAAAATGTTTTAACGAAGGGGACAGGAATGTGCAAACCGCCTGCAAAATGTATCGTACAAAACAAATAAAAGTGTATTTAGTACAAAATATAGCGCGCCCGAAAAAACATTTACGTGATAAGATTTTCTAAAAGAAAAAAAGGTAAGCACTTACGGTACCCGTAAAGTGAACCACAGCGACAGCTGAGGTGTAACGTCGGAGCCGCTACGCTGTCATTTCGGGTGCGAAATGGACTGAAGGAACAGTAAAAGTTCGGGCGCATACAATAAAGACTGCATACGTGTTTAATACGAACCGAGTTACACACCGGAAGAAAATTCCATAGTGGTTTTGAACCAATGAGGGTGTATTAAGTAGAGAGAATTTCGTGAACCTCTAAAACAATTTTATTCGACCCAAACTAGGACTGCCTTGTGGTAATTCAAGCGCACTTCGAAAATCGCGTCGCCGAGTTTTGAATCCGGGGAACGGCGAAACTGCATGTGTATGCATGGACCGTTCCCTGTTGTAGGTGTGGCTGCCTTTACGTGTTGTGCAATTTTAGTGGACACACTCCGCCTTGTGGTCATTGAAGATCTCTTCCGAAACCGCGTACTCAAGTTTCAAGCGTGTAGCTTCACCTAATCTCACGCCCGTCATTTTGCCGGCTTAACGCCCACCTAGCTTCATTGGTTTTATCACCCGAAAACCTTTCTGGCATAATTTGCAAAAACGCTTTGTTTTTATGGTTTTCATTATCAGCAGTCTCTCGTTTATGTCTCTGCGTGCCGTCGTAGTGTCGCGTGACGAAGTAGTCGTCGCGTGACATCTGAATGTGACGCGACGTCACGACACCACGTGACTCACGCTGTCACCTGACGTCATTAAGTCGCGTGGCGTCACTGTGCAACGTGACTTCCCATGACAATGTCACGTCATGGCGCCAAATGACGCCAGGTTACAGGTTACGTGATGCGCGCCGCGACGTTACGTCAGGGCCGTGTCGAGCGGCGTGACGTCAATGAGGAAGCTTTTGGTGCGGTGTCGAAAATGTCCCGCGTCGATATAGAGCGCAGTCGACGGCGCGAAACCCGCGAAGTGTCCTACTAACTGCTATCGCGGTAAAGAAGCCTACACATTGCCAAACGTTTTATTTTCGCCTGACAGTAGCGCTAGTGGTCGGTACCAGATGCACAAGTTCCAGTTTTGACCATTATTCCAAGTTATCCTATTGGAAACTAATCAGCAATTTTCTGAAATTTGCAATAGACCCCTTTTGAAAGTTACGCGTCGATTATTATATTTCGTTTCCACTTATCTGCGAGTGAAGCCAAAGCTAGAAGCGCGAGATCAGCGCTTTTTGCATTTCTCCCAGCTCGCGCGCTCGAGCAAAGACTTAACGCGCGGAGCTTTCGTGCTCGCGCTTCCAGTTTTGCCTTCGCTTGCACATAAGGTGAAACGGAAGCATTGCACAATGGCGAAACAACGGACATTGTTTAACGTGCAAGGATAGTGAACGTCACAGCACGGTCAACGCTAGAAGCCGACGAGTCAATGAATTTATAATTCGATTAAATTCAAAGGAGCAAGCGAGCTGGCCTGTTCACACATGCAGCGGAGCGCTTACAAGCATAGCGCTAACCTCGCGCTAAGCGCGTGCTGACCGGAGCGTTCACCAGCTTTGTATCGCACCACCAAACCTGTTGCTCGTGGCAGGCGATACGTATCTGACGGCACGTGAGGAGCGCTACATCAGCGCTTCGATCCATGTGAGAACCGGCCTTTATGACGAAAATAATCCCTGGAGAAGGGAATTATTGAAAGGGGTCTATTGGAAAATTGCGCCTGTTCCCTGTATATCTGACGCTATTCATCTCCACGTGTTCGAGGGTTTTGACAGTCGTCATTATCTTAACGAAAATTTCAGAATAAGGCTTGTAGCTTTTGAACAGATAAAGCCAAACTAAACTTGGACGGCTGAGCTGACTTACTATATATAGACCTTTCCAATGTTTACAAAATCACAGTCCAGCGTGCGATCTTCACAGTCCAGCACGTGCGTGTTCGTCGCTTCGGAAAGCGAGCAAAGAACGCGCCATACGCACGAACACTCAAAATGGCACCGGCCACACGCTCTTTTTTAGAATGGTCTATAGACCTTTCCAAAAACGAGCTTGTGGCCGGTGCCATTTTGAGCGTTCGTGCGTATGGCGCGTGCTTTGCTCGCTTTCCGAAGCGACGAACACGCACGTGCTGGGCTGTGAAGATCGCACGCTGGACTGTGATTTTGTAAACATTGGAAAGGTCTATACTCTGGTTACCCTCAAGTTGAGTTTATAAGCTCCGCCTTCACCGCGAGCTTTAAGCCCTTGTTAACACAAGTGTGAACGCGCAGGTACGCGCAACGAAAGCACTGCGTAAGCCAGCGAGCTCGCGCTGAAGGCGGAGCTTCTGGTCTCGGTGAAGTGACTATCGAACAGCATCTCAGCTGAGAGTGGGTGAAAGAAAGCACTGCAAAGGCTGGGGCGCGCGAGCGTCTTGAGACGCGATTTAAATCCCGCTCAGCTCGTGCGCTGGCTTTGGCAGGGCTTTTTTTTTTTACCCAGTCACAGCTGAGACGCTGTCTCTAGCAAGCCGGCCCTGGTCCGGACCGCTAACGCTATACGTTTGGCTGGAGATTCAGCGTTTGGCAATACGTAAATTATTTTATAAATAACAGACACGCTATAAATATGTTTTTTGGAAACACTTCGAGAAAAGATACTTATATAAAAACGATAATCCGATTAAAAAAATGTATTTAAAGCCATAATAAGAATAAAGTGAGAAGTATTTGCTCATCTTAAACATACAGCAATCAACGTGTTACCGCCGTTGCTGATTTCACTGCGGATGCACGATTAAATTCGAGCTCCGAGCAACTCTTGCAGGTAGAATCAAGTGAAAACACATACAAGGTGACATCGGACGCGGGGTTTTCAATGTTAATGTGTCCAAAACCTTATCTCCCGAGTGACATCTAGAAGGGGGCACTGCCACGAGAAAACCCGTCGCACTCGCCTGGATAACAAAGTTGTTTGTCAACGCCGAGCGCGAGCCGAGAGCAATGTTGCCCCAAATACTTTTTTACCCTCACTCTTCACACACCTACTGATAGCAAGAGCCGACGATATAACAGCTGCCATATAGACCTTTGCAAAAATTGCCTTCTGCGCGCTGCTATCTTTGTCTGCTGGGCTGTGGAACGCCTTCTGAACATGCGCAGTTGGTCTGCTGTGTGGTATATCGGGTGCTGCGCATGCGTCCACACCTCAGTGACTCGGCATTTTCCGCCCGGGCGCTTCGTTCGAGACTGCCACTGGAAAGGTCTATAGAAGCGAGCCCGCACCGGTTATGCGCGCAGTGAGCAACAAACTTTTGTGAAACACTGCGACACTGCGCCTCATTGTCTCATGACCCGCGCATGTGCGCGATAAGAGAGGGGAAGGGCATTTATAAAATTCGCTCACCTGTGCATGCGTATTAATTACGAGGTGACGACCGGAAGTTTTAAAAGAGGTGAATATAAAGGGGTGAATAAGAAACAATTGTATCGCATTCAATATATTTTAGGTTAACAATATCAGATCTCCGGTGGCTATGCGGAGAGCTAAGTTCGTCTGCTTCTTTTTCCGGGGTTATGGACATGAAAGCAAGCTGCCTCGAGGTCTAACCACTATGCTTCAATCGGAACCAATCAGAGCTCGGCGTTCTGACGTCCCCACAACCCCTGCAAAGCAAGCAGACGATCTTGCGCTCCGCATGTGCAAAGAATCGGTTGTAGCAGACGAGGGATGTGACGGTGGAAAGCAGGCGAACGAGCGAAGGGCAAACGAGCAATTGCGCTACACCCTCTCTCTCCTTGTGCAGCGCGTGGACGGAGCAGCGTACAGGACTTCGCGCTCGGCGTCTTGGGATTTTTTCGGCAAAATGTCTATTGTGTCCAAGCAAGGGTGTAGAAGCACTAGGGCAAACTAAGGGGCAAAATCCGTACAGTTGTTTGCCCCCCCCCCCCCCCCCCCCACACACACACACACAACACAAAAAATAAAAATTGCTAGACACAACAATGTCAGCTTTTTTTTTTTTATAGAACATTCAAGTGCCTTTTCTTCAAATATCCTTTTAGAACGTATTAATTGCAATAAATATACCATTTCAAATGTGACATATTCTGCTTTTAATGCGATTGTATTTCCTTCGACAGCACCCCCGGTAAAATTGTAATCTGTTAGACAAAGCGGGAGAGGGGTAAGCGAATCAATTGAGAAGAAAGAACATAACCCCGAATCCTCCTAAAGGCAATCAAGCCAAGCACCCCAGGATTGTGAGCCCAATGCTCAACAATCGCGCCAGTATAGGGAGGCTTGTGAATCGGTAGTATTTAAATGGGACACCATTTCGTTCGCCAACCGACGCCGCAGTAAATAGAAGTGGCACCAGAGTATATTTTTATTTTTATTTATTTATTTCATACTGCAGGTCACAAGTGGTCCAAGCAGGACCTTGTTTCCTACCTTTATTCCCGCTGCTTGAGGGCTTGTGCAGCCCAGAGCCGTTGTGCAGCCGAGGCGCAATCGATTCGAACCCAAAGGGCTCGCGCTTCTGTCCGCCATTTCGCAGGTATTACACTACTTCCAACAAAGGGCTCATTTTAGAATCGGCTCAGAATGTAGTAGTCGTGTCAAATATCCAAATTAGGCTACATTGAAGAAGCTAGCTGGGATATATAAACAGGAAGGGGACCGTCTTGGGCCTGAGTTTTAGTAGTGGGAAATCCGGAGTACGGGTGTTTAACGACGAAAATAGGAAACCCCTGAGATTTCGAGACACTGTTATAGACTATGTAGAAATGCACTAATATCCGGAATTTGTCGTTCAATTAGTGAAGGAAATATCTAGGGGAGCACGAAGAAAATATAAGTAGGCCAGGGAAAATAAATTCAGCTATTATGAAACATGAGGTACTGCGAAATTAAATGAATATGAAGTGGACAGGTGTATATAGAAAGGAGTGAAGGTGCCTGGACTAACCTTTTGGCAATGGGTCAGAGGTTCAATCAGGATAGAATATTTGACAAAGGAGCGTCGGCAGAGACACTAAATCAGGGAGTACAGAGAGGCATGGGCTTGTTGTCCTTTGGGAACAGATAGGCACTAGTAGATTAAAACTTAAACGAAAGTTAACTAAAATAGAAAACACGCTGTGGGCACAAAATCATACGAGAAATTATGCATGATATTAATTTGAACGCAAAATGAACGAACAATACCGAAAGCAATCATTTTAATACCTAGACACCAGTGATGGCATTGTATGAAATAGTTTAGGAGGAAAGGAGAAAAACGAAACAGAACGCAAAGTATTAGAGAGATGAACCTTTATCAATTTGTACAAGTCGGAAAAAGAGGACATAAATTGGTAACACCTGTTGATAATCCACAGAGAAGCGAATTACGGTTCGAGGCAAGAACGCGAGTGTTGAGGACAGAGATATATAAGGCAAACTTTTAAGAGATAGATGTATAGTATGTGTCGTATGCCATTGTGAAAGGAAACACTAGAATGGTGGTTCTCAAACTGTGGTCCACGGACCCCCAGGGGTCCTCAATGGACCTTTTCCGAGAAGCGTTCTGCGCACGTGCGAGCACTCGATGCCAAGCGGCGGAAGTCGGTACTAGAAATCGAGGAAATTCGGAAGGAGGCTGTGGATCAGCGAGTAGAACACGTAATTGCAACATATATATAATTGTGTTACACAAAAAAAGAAAGTGGACGGAAAGAAAAACATGACGTTTGGGTGGACGCCACAGATCCCCCTCTTTAGAGTCGCGTTGGGCACGCGCCGCTGCTCGGAGAGCGAAGAAACTGGTAGCGTGGCTCCCATTATCGTATGGTAGCGCAGGTAGGTCACTTCCTCGATTTTTAGTTCGTGCAGCCACCGCCTGGTGCCGTCGGTATGTGAAAAAGGTCCATAGCGTTCAGAGGGAATCGTACCAAATAAAATAACAAATAAAAAAAGTTTTTTTTTTATGTTATTGCAAAAGATCTTTGATACAGAATCCATTGGGGGTCCCCGAGCGGGCTCTGTTTATTTATGCTCTTAAAAATTGGGAACCGCTGCGTTAAAGCATGCGATTTAGAAGTAAACGAAGCATCGTTTTGCGCTCCCCCCCCCCCTCAATTCCCCCGCCCGCCCCCTCCCCCCCCCCTCCCCCGCCCCCCTGGAGATTTTGCGGAAGCACTGCGTTTTGCTGGCGAGGAATCGAAGAATTGAGAAACAAAGGATGACAATCACGCAAGGAAGATCTTATCATTGGTAAAGAAAGCTAAAAAAAAAACGTGATGACAATAAAAAAATATGGTGGGAATATATAATTTAATGAGAACCAAAATTTATAGTGCAATTTAGAGTGGAGGAGTGTAAATCTTTCTAGGCTAGGTGGCGCAAGCTACTGCCCGATACAAAGGACATAGCCAGTACCATCCATCTATTCATTCATCCTATCATTGCAGACATACTCTTTCTGGAGGTACAGTGCATCTACAGTGTAGTGTTGGGACCGGAACTGCTCGCGTGAGACGTGTGGTGTAGATAGCGATAGCTATCGCCACCGGCGCGTCGTCAGTACAGCGGCAGTTGAGTCAGTATGGTGGTGGTTGTGCGCATGCGCCAGGCGCACGCGCAGGTGCTGCGGCACTTGCAGGCAGCAGCGACTTTCTGCTGCTCTGTCGACTGCAGCGCCGCGATTGTTGTTCACACGGGCAGCCTCACCAGCTCCCATTTCCGAGCCGCGCCGGTCCAAACACTACGCCGTATTTCATTACACTGTACTGGAAGTTCCCTGGTTGTTTTCAGAATACCTCTGAAGGAAAACGAGCAAACTGAAGAGGACATCGCTGGGCAGACTCGGCGGCCCACTGAGGCAGCGTAATCGTCGGTCAATGAGTCGCCGAAAAAAAGAAAGCAGTCTTGGGCTACGCAGATGGGCTCGTTCCTGCACAGCCAGGGTCTAAGTGACAGAATGCGGTTCGTCTCAATATTCATTGCAAAAAATTACCTTCGTAAATAAAAACATAAAAAAAGAACTTCGAAATGCGGCAGTTTGGGGCGATGTATGGCAGGACGCAGCCCCGGTTTTTGACGTGACGCCTCACCTGAAGGGGTGCATGTACTGAAACTTGAGTTCAAATATTTATTTAGTTCAATTTATACTGTTAATAACAATTAAATGTGTTCTATTCCTCATTTGTGTTTCATTTCATTAATTCAGTGACATAAAAAGAAATATGTTACTTTTGATAGATGCTTTTCATTACACAATACTGGGTAGGTAGACGCTAAAACTTGGGGCCGTGTTGTATATACAATCTACATGTGTTTTTACAGTATCTTTGTGTTAAATAAAGTAAAAATGTACTTAGACAAAAATATTGAATGAAACGTTTTTAAACAAAAATTACATCAGAAATCCATATGATTATATATCATATGGTCATTTGGTCCTGAAGCGCATGAGTGAAGCTGGTCTCACAATTAACCCGTCAAAAGTGCAACTTGCATCACCCAAAGTGGAGCTTCTTGGCTTCGTGGTTGACCAAGGATCACTTCAGCCGCAAGAAGAGAAGCTCAGAGCAATTATAGAATTTCCCCAGCCACGAGACAAAAAAAGTTTACAACGGTACCTTGGCATGGTGGGATTCTACCGCGAGTTTATTGCCAACTGCGCTGGTTTGGCCCGGCCCCTTCACCAGCTCTTACGCCGGGAGGTTCCATGGACCTGGACTTCCACTCAGGAACAAGCGTTTAAAGCGTTAGCAAGGGCTATTGCTGATACTGCATCTCTGAGACTTCCTAATCTCAATGCTCCATTCGTCCTCCAAACGGATGCCAGTGATTACGGTATAGGTGCAGTACTACTCCAGGAACATAACGCGGCGTTGCGGCCCGTTGCATTCGCGAGTCATACTCTCACCGCGGCCGAATGTAACTATACGGTAACCGAAAAAGAATGTCTAGCTATAATATTCGCTTTGAGAAAGTTTAACATGTACCTAGATGGATCGACCTTTACCATCCAGACGGACCATCAAGCATTAACATGGCTGAAAAACCTTAAACACCCCGCTGGACGCCTCGCTCGCTGGGCTCTAGCTTTACAGAATTATGATTTTTCGATTGAATACAAACCAGGAAAGTTCAATGTCGCAGCAGATGCTCTGTCACGAGCACCCCTACCCCCCCGAAAGGCGGATGACACAGCGGAACTCGTTGCTGTTGCCGACACTGAAGTCTCCTGGGGTGTTTCTGTGAGCCGGGACGAGCTACGAGAAGCCCAGCAAAAAGACGACATGTGCCAAAAGGTATCTCGGTGCTTAACTCAGCCCAATCAAACCGATGGAAACGGGACGGATGGGTCGGTAGACGCATATGTGCACAGCGAGGATGGACTCCTCCTTCGCTACATACCGCAGGCAGACGAAGCCGACCCCACAACGTCCCCTTTTCGTGTGGTTGTACCCCGTACATTAAGACAAACTTTCCTCCGGTATTTTCATGACAGTGTGCTAGCGGGCCACAGCGACGGCCAGAAAACCTACCAGAAACTGTGTCGCGTTGCCACTTGGCCGAGGATGCGCCAGGATGTTCTCCGCTACACACGCAGTTGCCTACGTTGCCAACAAGCCAAACCCAGGGGCGGTAAACCCCCTGGTCTGATGCAGTCAGTGGAAAGTCGTTTTCCCTGGGAGATTGTTTCATGTGACACAATGGGTCCCTTTCCACGCAGCCCCAAAGGAAACAGGTATGTCCTGGTAGTCACCGACCACTTCTCAAAGTGGGTGGAGCTTCATCCTCTCCGCCAACTGAGTTCCAGGATGATTTGGGACAAATTAAGGGACACCTTTACCCGCTTCGGGTTTTGTTCGCAATTAATTTCCGACAACGCATCCTACTTCACAAGTAAGGTTTTTGAGGACTGTTGCACAACACTGGGCATCCAGTACAAGTGCACCACTCCTTACCACCCTCAAGCCAACATAGCTGAGAGGGTCAACCGGAACCTCAAAGCAATGCTAGTGGTATACACCGAGAGACACAAAGACTGGGACAATTACATCCCGGAAATGGCTTTCGCCACTCGAACTACGGAGAACCGTACGACAGGGTTCACACCTTCCCAAATAAACTTCGGACGCGAGCTGCGATTTCCCCTCGAGAACAGCTTTTCTGACGACAATAGGGGACCAAACACCTCGTACGCGAGATTCGCTGAACAACTTCGTGATAAAATCACCGACGCTGTGCGAGTGGCTCGACAAAATATTGAGTTAGCGCAGCTCGATCGGAGGAACCAATATGACCAAGGCAGGAGACCCCTAGAATTTTCAATAGGAGACTGCGTTCTCCGGCGCGTGCACCCGCTTAGTAATGCAGCAAAGGGGTTCGCGGCATCACTAGCTCCTCGTTGGGAAGGACCCTTGGAAGTTGTTTCGCGGGTATCACGTTTGGTGTATAGGTTACGACATGTCGAGGACGGGTCGTTAACTCGACCCGTTAACATTTGTGATCTGAAGCCATTTGTCTCTAGACCTGTCTCCCTTTAGGGATGTCCTAAGGAACACAGTTCCCTGTCGATTTTTGCCACATGAAAGATCCTTGCTCATGGTTATTTTCTATCAAGGCATGCCACCTCGACGCAGCAACACCCATTCATTCAGGCGATCTCGGAGCCGCTCCCGATCCCCCCTACGCCCCCAATTCAACCCACGGGGCCACTCTCGCCGCGCCAGGCGACATAACCGCCGTCAGCAACCGCCACGCACTGCCGAGGCTGCCACCTGGTGCGTGATGGAGGCCGGGCGAATGGTCACATTCGCGTCCCGGATGGCCTGGGAACACCAACCTCAAGTGCGACAAGGAACTGCCCAGAGGACGTTCCACATCCCTTCCGGCGACGGACACTGACGGAGCGCTGTGCTGCAGATCTGCCCGCCGCCTACGACGATGAAGAATACGCCGACATTTGGGAACTTTGCCGCGTCCCACTCATTTCATGCGAACAACATCATCAAGGAGCACTTCACCACGACCGAGAAGACCGCCAGCGGGCGCTGGTGCGGGCTGGATCACGGGCCCTCACACCTGCCGACATCGAGGCCGCCCTCCTTATTGTTGGCCGTGCCTGCCCCGAACGCCTGCGCCCAACACTAACCTTACCACCAGAACTGGCGAACGTCAGACTTAGCGACGACGAGATGTAATCACCACATCGGACTCTGTACCCTCTTAAGCAAAAATAATACTCAAACCGTTCCGCTACGTCCACATAGAAGCCATAATCAAATTCCGGCGCGACAATAGACCATTCTGAAGACGAGGGGCGGACACCGCCCATCACCAAGGCCTCACCGACCACCCCCCACCGGCGAGTCATGACCAAGAAAGTACGTCTGTCCTGGCCACCCTGGCATCACTTGCAAAGGCACCATAAACTCTGCATTACTATACACTCTCTCGAAGCTCATCGATGTGCATCTCCTTCCGTCATCTGCTCGACGACGAAGAAGTAGCAAGTCTCTCCGGATCTTCCTAACGGAACGTTGAGGCGGTGGCTCCGAAGACGAGCTTAGACGTGACTTCACAGGGCTCTGCTTGTCCGCTCCTCCTGAAGGCTCATTTTCCAAGGGCGCTGCAAAAGAGCCGCAGCAGTTGGGTCGACCAGTTCGACTGTTACTTTGTGCCGAAAGCAATGACGGCCTCGTGGAACCAGTGATGGTTCCGTCAGGATGCTTCGATGGTTCTCTAGCAGTTCTCTGATGGTCTGACAACTACGCAAGGCAACGTCATCTCTGTATCAAGACACTCTTTCTCGACGCTCATTGACTTCTATTCCCTTCCGTCATCTGCTCGACGACCAAGAAGCAGCAAGTCTCTCCGGATTGTCCAAAAGCGGCGTTGAGGGGGTGGCCCCGAAGACAAGCTTAGAAGTGGCTTCACAGGGCGTCTGCTCTGGGAGGGGACCAACGAACACCACCCGATTAAGAAACTCCCCCCCCCCCCCCCCCTGAGAGGGGGAATGATGTGGGGATTTAAAAAGGAAGAGAATAAAGATGGATTGTGAGGGGGTGAAGCTAGCGCGCGCTCAGGACGAGCGCGGGTTAGAACGGTTGTGGACACCAGCGAAACGGTTGTCTGTTCTTGAGTCTCCACAATCTGAATAGAGTCACATCGCTTACAAAAATAATTCTTGATCTCCACTGAACATACAGGTTCGATATCGTGCACCTAGGACAAATTCTTTTCTCGGGTTCGGAAGCAGCACCCTTACAATAGTAAACGCCCTTCGCACAGGCTGCAAAAGCGTGTTAAATTTTGTATTTCTTTGCCACTGGACTCTATGAACAGGTATGTAACTTATTCAGCGTGTAGCACAAGCAAAAAACGTTGGGGCTCCAATCCACGCTGTGAAGGTGGTTGGTCAGCGAAGCTGTGGTATCACCTTGCAACTATTGCCTACTCCACTATACGAAATGCCGCCGCCGGTCGCAGCACGCCGCCACTGGTCGTATTGCCGTTTCTTTTCACTTTGCCGTTCCTAGTGTTCACGCTGCTCCTCGGGAGTCCTTACTATGCGTGGCCTCTTCATCGCGGTGCTGCCTGCAGCAACAGGGAAATCAGTTGCTATGCCCCATTTCATCTTACGTTTAAGCGCAGCGGAGGTTGCCATCGGAGCCAATGGGAAGCCATGTGAGTGTCACGTGACCTTAGAGAGGTGGCACAGCGACGCTCGGAAAGCGTATCACGGGCCACGTCCGCAGAACGGGATTGGCTAAGACAGCTCGTAGCATCCGCTGCGTCCGTACGTAAGGTGAAACGGGGCATAGCGGGTTCTTCTTTTATATATGAAAGGCTACTGACGTCACTCCCCACGTCGCAAGCTGCCGTCGCCGCGGCAGCTTGGGCAGCAGTGATCTTCATCGGGAACGTATGCGGTGAGCGCTACGTGCTTCGTATTGTTTTCAGGAGCTCCTTATTATTCATTGTATGGTTTTGATGCTTGTTTTGTGCTTATTCTTTATTGAAACGAATGTTGTGTTGTATGTTGTTTGCCTGGTGTTTGTACTTTTCGCTTCAATCTTCTGAAGTCTTTTTTTCCGTGAAAACTCTGACACGAAAACACACGCGGGGAGAACGAACGTGCTTCGCATTGTTCGTAGGCGCCGTTATCATCCATTATGCGGTTTGCACTTCACACGAGGGCTTCGAATGACGTCAACCCCTTTCGAAGCAGCTGCAAACCTAATCTTTACCGGAAGGCGTGGGAGGGTGTTCCTATTATTCGCACGCGCCTTATCATTCATCGCGTGGTTTTGATCCTTGTTTTGTGGTTTTCTTTATTTTTTAACTTTATTGAAACGAATACTGAGCTGTATGCTGTATGCCTGATTTCAAAGTAGATATGCTGTTTTGCCTTCAATTGTTCGCCGGGAGTTTTTTGCTTACAACGCCAACGACACAAAAATTTCCTTGGCTGGTAGAGGTATACAGCTTCGTTGTAAAAAAGAGCATGAACGAGCAATAATTGTGCTGTTCGCTGCACCATACACGCTGAAATAGAACCCCTGCTATCAAAACAAAAACAAAATGACTGCGTTTAAGTGCAAACCTTTGCCACCAGACTTTATAACGAGGAAGACAACTGTAACTTATTCAACTCGTAGCACAAGTAAAAAAAGAAGCATGAACGAGCAATAGTTGTGACTTTGGATTCACCATATACACGCTAAAATAGTACCCGTTTATTCATGAACGTAACCGTAAAAGCTGATGCATTGGTTGTGCCTCTCATCTGAGTCCAAAGGCACAGAATAGAAATAGTAACGCACGTGGTGCATTCGGTTTCAAGCGTCTAAATGCAAGGTGAAATTGCCGGTTACTGCCGCCTCTAACTAAACAGCACGCGGCGACTTAGTCTTTTATCCAACATTGGATTAGGTAACGATGTTCACTCTTGAGCAAACGGACATAGTTTGTTTCAAGAAGTGTTGTTTGAGGGCAATAAATGGCAAACCCTCCTTGGGTGTGTCCTCAAATGCCATGACTCAAACCATTCCCACAAAAAAAAAAAAAAAAAAAAAACGAGTGATCGCATATTTCGCAGAAGATATGTAAGTGCTGTCTCACTTACTTGTTTCACGGAAATAGAAATAGAAAAAATAAAGAAAGACTACACGAAAACGTCGCAGACAGCACGTGGAAGTTGCGGTATTATATATATATATATATATATATATATATATATATATATATATATATATATATATATATATATATATATATATATATATATATATATTTCTTTTTTTATATATATTCACAATTAATGTTGTTTTTCCAGAGTTTGTTCACACGAGAAATGCATGCGCAAATTCTGCAGGGCCAAACAGGATAAGTACGTCGATCTCTGAAAAAGAAGGCGCCGATTGGCTGGGGGTGACGCCAGTTCTTCCCGATTGCGACCGGTATGCTAACACGCCGTCTAACCGGTCGCCCTGCCGCCTTATTATTGACTTTTCTTGGAAACATCCGAGTGATAAAGCTCGACCATCGGGACGTCGTCTCGTTGTAGACCGCTCTGCGTCAGCATGAAGGGCTGCGTGTTGTTCTTTGCCGTAATGGCGCTCTCGGGGCTCCTCTTCTTCTCTCGGGCGGAAGCGCGCTGCCCCAGCAACGAGGGAGTCTTCAGCGACTGTTCCGCCTCCACCTGCTCAGCGGACGAGTGCGCGGCCAGAGGCCTGGAGTGCTGCCCCAAGCCCTGCGGTGGATCTTGGTGTGTCAAGGGTATGGGTTCCTCACCGTGTTTACGCTGAGGGCTTGTTACCACGCGGGGGAAAACAAAATGCCTGGTCTTTTTTACTTTGTTTTGCAAAAGGTCTTACCGCAGCCAGAACTTCGATCAGATGGTGCCGATCAAGCAGCGCCAGAAGTGCGTCGTCACGGCGTCATCGGCTATACCAATCCCGCGCAATTAAAGCGCGGGATCACGCCGTATTCACTCTGGTTTAGCCCGGGAAAGCAAACGCGCAAAGACGACAAGCGCCGCGATGATACACTTTTAATTCTGGTGGATTGTATCCATTGGATCGTAGTTTTGGCTTTCGTTGGATTTTTTTCTAAGCGGGGAATAGCACCTTTAATACTTAAGACGCTTCTCCGCTTCTCTTGTTCGCTTGTGGTTTTTTTTTTGTCTTTTTTTATTCCCCATATGATTGTTGTTGTTGTTGTTTTTTTATAAAATTAGTTTCCTCCGATGGTGTTATTTCAATAGAAATAATCCATAGAGGGTTTTTGCAGATTGCTTCGAAGTGCCAAAAACAAAAACACACACAAAAGAAAAACACTTTGGAGGCGTGCTTTATTGCTCGCTCCTTAAAGTTGCACCGGCGTCCAGTATCAATATCAAAAAAGAAAAAGGGGGCTATACTCGATGCCAGGATTAAAACGGCAAAAATGTCCTTCAGTTGTAGCGCTTTCTGCTTGACCTTCTCACCATCGTTGACTTATCGTCGTCTCGTAAGTCTCAAACGCGCACGCGAAGTTAAATTACTACAAATGACGCCTTTCTGCTTGTTCTGGCTTCATTGAGGAGCAGTGATCTATATTGGGCGATTCCAAAGCGAATTTCGTGCATATTGTAGCTTATCTTATTTTCATTAATTTCTCTCTAAGACGCTTCTTTCCTCTCCTTCGGAGTCCTTCCTGACGCGCGCAGTGTTTTACCCTGAGAATCCTCGAACCGCGTTCTCCTCCAGGTGGCGCCAATAACTTCTAAAATGGCGGATTCAAACAGACTGTACGCCTTCTATTCTTTACAAGGCCCCTGACGCCACTTGCGACTGTGACGAACCAACTGACGATATAATTCCGTTCGACAGGGGTGCGTGGTCGTGAGCGTCGGGCACCGCAGGACCGTGTTCCTCCGGAGTGCCCCCGGCTCCATCCAATCAGAGGCGCTTGCAAGGGAGGCCGTCCCCGCATCCCGTGCTCCAACGTCGACTGCTCTAACGGCCCCTGTTGCCCGGACGAGTGCGGAAGGCCCTACTGCCTGAACCTGCGCGGTTGAACCTCTGCTGACTAAAGTTTAAGCGTGGGTGGAGTCTTCTTTCAAAGGTACTTTGTGTGCTCTATTAGGGGCGTCTAGGAAGGCGTAGTTCTTGTCTGAGTCTTGTGTCAATAATACGGACCCTGTTAATACGTATATCCCGCTTTAAAGCCAAGATTTTGTAGCACAAACTCGGTAAATTCATGCATTATATTGTCTCGTTATTATGGACGACTCAGATAATCGACGATGTTTTGGGGAAACAGGGGTATTCATAGTAACGAGGCATCACCGTAACACTGTTCAGGAAGCGCGTTGCCAATAAATATAACTTTGGACATTCGAAGTTTGTTCAGTTTGAAAAAGAAAAATGGTACATAATTATAAGAAATGTATAACAAACGCCTCATCTGTCATAACGTTCACACTCAATGGTTGGGGGGCATAGTACACGGCCATGTTAAATTCGCTTCCCACGTTCGCACGGTTACACTAAGAACCTCGTATGAGCTAGAGAAGAGCACGAACGCACATTTTACCGGAGCCCGGGTCGATGTCTAATCTCTAGAAAGACGTCTTTTGCGGCGAGGGCCGGGTTTGAACTATATATAGAGGAATCGCGCGGACGCCTATTTTGTAACACGTTGGGAATAAAATGCGAGCCGGCTAGCCGTCTAGGTTTTAAGGAATACAAAAAAGTATGGGAACACGGGGAAAACGAGCGCAATCCGCTTGAGTCTTCTGGATGCCTTTGCCGTGCTCAGTGAATTTCGGTTTACTTTATTTTCGTTCAATGTTGTTATGATTATAAAACTGGAACCCTGCAAGGCTATCGGTATTTATTTCTTTATTTTTATTTTATTTTGTGTGTTCAAATTTTGTGACCTTGTCTTCTTAAATGTTCAGTTAGGCTTTTTGTAGTTTTGAATTGTTTGGATAGATACGATTTTTGAAATTACTTTTTTCAAATCAGCTGTGAAGTTCAGATAAGTTGAACTTACGTGTCACTAGTCTTCCCATGAAGAATCAGCGGCAATTTAGTACCATGTTTCATAAAGAAAAGCGGTCACAAAGTAACACACAAAAAAAAAAAATTGTTTTCGCTTTTTGTGTAAAACTTGTCAAAGTATTCGGCGCTGGAGAGTCGTTATTTTGAACAATTTTTGTTCACGTTCCGAACATTGAAGAGCACAGCGAAAGACCCGGAACACGCATCTCGCTACACTGTCGACTCCATCAGAACGATCATGTGCGTCTGCTATAGTCACCGTCACTATGGTAACGAAGCGTCTGCTGAATAGATTCTCACCAGAAAGCAGAGTTCAAAGCCAGAAAAAGTTGACGCCATTTTTCGAATTCCGTCTGCTAAGGCAAGGACTTTACGCGGATTGCTGATTTTCTTCACCGCCTACTATTTGACGAGCCTTACATTGAAGGCATGTTTTTAGATCTGAATTTGAAATAAGATTTTTTTTTTTCGGTTACATGGGGCTAAACTACCAATGTTGTATCGCATTTAAAAGGGTATATAGTGACGGGTCGAGCTTCGTTTTATTTTTAAAAAGCTTGTCTGGCTAGAGTCACGGCTGGGCCGAATCTCTACGAAGCCTTTCCGGGTTTGGCCGGGCATAAAAGTTTTAGACAGCGCAGAGGCCTACTATGGGCTGCTTGAGTAGTCAATATGTGGTCATTTTTTAAATATATACTTTACAGTCTCTATTATGCGTTTGTCCTCTCACATAAATAATCGCTTTGCTATTTGAGTACATTGCCATATTTATTCTTCAAAAACAGTCCCTTCATAAACTTTTGCGATATTCCAAACACCAATACTGCAGCTTTCCCTAATTGTTGAGCAAACTAAATGTCTATGACTTTGCAATCTACTTGTTTAATGCTTCGAGTGTGTCTCCTCGCCATTCCCTTCACCTATAAGTCCACTCTATTTAGTGTTATAACCGACAGACGTGAAACTATAGAACCATCTTGTATTGGAACAGCCTAAATAATATTACTAGTCAGCTTATTTTTGTATATATTTTTACAGTGCAAACACCTTATGGCTAACCCTATTGCGCAGTATGACGTATGAAAAAAAAATTGCCCCTGATACTACCTCTGCGCGTCTGTATACCTTCGTAGTTTTCTATTGCATAATAAAATCAGTAAACATTGTGCTGAGTCACTAAATTGTTCTTGGCTTTCGGCTTGGAATACTACACGTGTGTACAATCAACTTAAAACTTGAAACAGCTTTTTTGCTAATATTACACTGTTGCCTTATTTCATTCAGCAGTGTACAATAATCGGTGACCACGACATAGTTTTTAGTTGATGGCAGAATAAGTGAAAAATCCTGAAGAACTTTCTAGAAGCGTCATCGTTCCAAGTGTATCAGACAAGACTGATCTCAGCACCACCTCAAGTAGAGTGAGTTTACAACGGGAGCAGACACAGGAACCAAGAAACCATGGTCACACTAAACAATTGGCAGTTCATGAAGTACGAACCCAGTATAAACATATCTTACTTTAAATTTACTGAGACACTAGTTCAGAGGGTGGTGAACAGTCTGCCTCGTTGCTCTTGAAATAGTCTAACCGTGCGCATTTATACTTTATCTTAAAATGCTTGGGTTTGCAGCCTCAAAATAATCGTGTACGTGTTTGCCCATAAAAACCAATAAACACCAATAGGAATTTCGACGAATGATGTGGCCGGAAAAAAACCGGCCACGCGAAGTGTGCTCCGATTGACAGCGGTAGCCGCTGCGTTGTGAAAAGGCACGTTGAAGGAGATTCGCCTTCGGCTAGTGCGCTGTACATTATTTGCAAATGGATATTTCCTTTCAGTAAAATTGATGTAGGAGACGTGTGTGAGGAAATGTGTGCTTTGGTGGAGCGATTGTGCGAGATGTCGCATGTGTTAAAAAATGACACAAAGACCTGTTGTTGTTGTTGTTTTTCTTTTTTGCTGAAATATTTGTTTTAGAAGGGGAACGCCCGTGATTGCGCCTGCGGTCGAAGAAGCGAAAGTCCTGTAGAGGCGCAGAAATCGCGCGAGAACAGAGCCTGGGCGGCGGCAGTGAGGAGGCGAGGGAGCGTGTTCGCACATCGCGACCACGTGGATATTTCGCAAGGGCGGCTGCCGGAGGAAAAGGGAAGGGGGGGGGGGGGGAGGCGTCGTCGGAACAAACACAGCGGTGGCCTACAGGGGAAAAGGGTTGGGGGAGCGAGAGAGAACCTTGCCGTGTGTGAGGAACGACGGGGAGAGGGAGAGCATTAAAGTGGGTTCGTACAGGAGCATTTTTTGCCGGGAAGAAGCACTAGCAGCTACCGCTGGAAAAGTAAATATATCCTAAAAAGCAAGTCTGCAGACGACATTTTTCATGCACACGTCGCAATCAGTGTGGTACCGCAGACCTTATCTTTACATTCAAACATGTTTATAAATCTTACCATTCGTCAAGCTTTTTTCGTCGATTACAGTCACAGAATATTTTAACATTCCACTACAAGCTTGGGATCGTTTCTTTTTTTTTTTTTTTAGAGAGGTAGCTTTTAGTGCCTTTTTCTTTCGCTTTTTTCACCGCGGACGCGGAAACGGGCAGCCCTGTTCTTTAAAAAAAATGTTTTAACCCCTCCCCCCCCCCCTCAAAAAACAACAACAACAACAACAACACGTCTTTGTGCTTTTCTTTAATGAAAGCAACACCTCGCACAGTCGTTTCACCAAAACCCACATCTGACACACGTCTTCTACATCAATTCCACTGAAAGCAAAGAACCCATTGCAAACATTGTACAGCACACTGGCTGAAGGCAAAATGTTTTCAATGTGCCACAAAGCAGCAGCTACCGCTGTCACTTGCAGCACACCTTGTGTGGTCGTTTGCAATTTTTATTAATTGTAGGACTCCTTTCAAGCGACAAGTCCAGTGAACATTGCCGTACTTATGTACTGCTTATTTTTATGTGTGTTTTTAGGTGTTGCCACTGAACGGACGAAGGAGAGGACCATGACTTTCGTGCTTCTGACAAATGTTTCTTCTCGGTGTGTAACTACTCAGCTATAAGATCCCCTGAGCATCGTTCAAGGAAATACATACTGTAACGCACCCCTCATGCAATATCTGCTACTGACCCAATAAAATCTCTTTTCTTCCTAACGCGCACAGCGTTTTTTTTTTTTTTTTTTTTATGGGTGTTAGAGCATAAATATTTGTACGAAGGAGATACTTTATACTCGGAGGAAAGTTTCTTTAGGAATTCAGAAGTCGACAGCGCGATCACGGAGGCGCCCGTAACTTTGACCATGATTCCAAATAAATTGGATCACAAGCGTAGCCGTCATGAAGGCAAGGTTATATCACTTCGCTTACCACCTCTTTTTTGTGTCGTGCATGGTTGTTTATTTGACAAAAGAGCCCCATGAATATACATTACATCGGTTATAGTCCCTGACCACTTAAGACAACACTAAAATGAAAAGAAAAATCAAAATGACTTACTTGTAACACGTAACTTTTTTTTCTCCACGAAATATTTTTTCTTGCAATATTTACGGCATTAGACGTGATTTAGGTGGAGGTATTCTGCTCTAGGCCCCGCCTAGGAACGCCATAGCTACGCTCCATTTCTCAGCTCTCACTGGTTGGAGAGGTTATTGAGGTGTAGTATGTTCCTTGTAAACATTTTTTTCTTTTTTCCGCGGTAATCTTTCATTCGACTTTTCTTTTTTTTAATATTTCATTTTATACCCACGCTTGTGTATCAAACCTGGGCAAGTTCTAACGGATCAAATATTCCCGCAAATTCCTCTTCGTTATGGTATCTTGACTGTTCCCTCAGTTGGGCTCGATGGTTGGCGGCACACCGCAGGTGCCGAATTTATTTTACCATTCATACGGGTGCTAAAGCAAAATCTTTTCTCGGTCGACCCCCGAAAAGGGGGCGGACCGAAGAAGCGACAAGAACAAACTTAACCACGCCAGCTATTAGCTTTCTCAAAATCCCAGTAATGCACTCGGAAAATGAGAACCGTCCACCTGCGAACGTTTCCCAGTTTTTAGTTGTGAAAACCCTAAAGACTGCGATTGGATAATGCTTTAAAGCAAAGAAACTTCCATCTGGTGACCTTCTTTGGCAAGTCGCCACCGCAGAGCAGAGCACAGCACTTCTTGAGCTCAACCAAGTAAGAGACTACCAAGTATCCTTTACTTGACACCGCTTATTGAACAGCACATAAGGCGTATTCTCCGAAGATGATCTCCTTGGAATTACAACCGACGAGATCCTTAAAGCATTTAAAAATCATGGGGTCGCTGCTGTACGATGTATCACGCTCGTGGCGACGGTGAGGAACGGGACACAAAACACATTGTTTTAACCTTCAACTCGACAACGCTTCCCTCTACAGTCAAGGCTGGGTACCTGAACTGCAAGGTCCGTCCCTACATCCCCAGCCCAAGGCACTGCCTCCGCTGCCAACGCTTTGGGCACGGGTCACTCACCTGCAGGGGAAAAACCACCAGTGCTAAACGTGCAAGCACCGACCGCCTTACCGACAAATGCGGTAGCGACACTATCTCTTGTGTGAACTGTCGGGGAGCTCATCCATCATACTCCCGTTCCTGCCCCCTCTGGATGCAGGAGAAGGAAATCCTTTCTCTGAAGTATCCGGAAGCTATAAAGTGATACTTTTTTTCTGTCCAGGAGTTTGTTCGCCAATGTCGCGCGGAGGGTACTTTCGCGGTCAGCGGTGTCAACTGCAACACAGACGTCAACAGACGACCTGTGCCTCCCTTCGTAATCCTCTGCCACCTCATCCAGAATGGCGCAAGACGCTCCGCCCTTAGAGCTACAGATGAATCCTGGTTTCTTGGGATCCATCCAAGCGCAGGACTGTGCAACTTCGGCACATTCTAAAATGCATCCGCCTCAAGGTGGGGGATTACGCTGCTGCACCTTTGGCTGCCCTCAGGATCTTAGTCAGCCGTCGGAAGCACAGGCCCCAAAGGGCCAGCCTGTGGGGTCAACAGCTGAACTAATGGACGAGAGTAGACCAAAGTTAAATGAGAACAGACCCCACTTGAATTCAGAGTCTTTATATTCGGCCTCAGGATGTAACACCAGCACGCAAAAGGATACTTCCAAAAGAAAAAATGCACCGCACATAAAGATTCATTTTAAGCTGTAGGCATGAGCTTTTGATCTTATATAATGCATGATGACCGAAGTATTCCTTCAAAGAATCTGTTGTGGATTACATCGTACCTATGACGATTTGTACTCTCTGTTAGACATTCATCACCCAATAGCCTTTTTGTCCCTAAGAGACACATTTGAACGGTAGTCCTTCCAACATCCTAATTCATTTTCAGAATGGAAAGTTGGGCGAGTTGGTAAGAATCCATGTTGAAAAACAGCGCGAAAATCACACGGACAAGGAAACAGCGCCTCGTCCTGTGTGTTTCCTTGTCCGTGTGATTTTCGCGCTGTTTTTCATTTTCAGGTTTTTCGTGTGGATCGTCCTTATCCGACACCTCTAGTAGTGTAGCTATTGTTGTCCAGCGGTCTACTCTATGTGTTGAGGTTTATTTAAATACAGCATTAGAGGCTGTGCCAGTTCGTGCCCTGTCTGACCGATAGATAACCGTTTGTTCTCTCTACGTTTACCCAAGCTACCCTCTAACTCGCGAAAAGCTTGAATCTCTTCATCACCGAGTTTCCCAACCAGCCCTAATCCTTGGTGATTTCAATGCCCATAACTCTATGTGGGGTAGGGGAAATTGTCACATACGTGGCTCAATGATAGAACGGTTTCCCTCCTTCACAGCTTTATGCTTGCTGAACAAGATGGAGCCAACCTATTATAGCGTCTCAACTCGAACCTTTACATCCATCGATCTCTCCCCTAGCGACCCAACATTATTTAATATATTTCCTTTTTTTTTTTCCTGGGCTCTCGATTCCACCCTATTGGAAAAAAGTACAAGAAACATACCTGCTGCTTGTACAGTACTGGTATGACGCCACCATAATTTCTTGTTATTATGTATGCACAAGTTTGGGTTGGCGTTCTGCATAACTGGGGATACCGGCACCGCTATGGCTCCGCGTCTGTCTATACTGGCAGCCAGTTTGCTTGCCGATATGATTCGGTGCGGCTGGTATGATTTTGCGTCTGATGACGTAGGCGACCGCTTCTTTCCACCGCAACGCTTATACCTCAAGACCACCGGTATCACCAAATCATACATGCAGAAAGGCGACCGCCATCTTCCAACGAAACGTCCATCCTTTACCACCGGTATCGTTACATATACCATACATGTCGAAACGGAACATAGACCGACGTTGAGCTCACACGAATTCCTCGGTCAACTCTTCACGGCGACGTGTTGGGGCGACTGTCTCGAATAATGTGTACCATAAGTATTCGACAGCCGCACCAGCCGTACCGCATAGCAAAGCCAACGTGCACGGCAACAAACCGATCGTGACACCAAGCCGAGGATACCGCGTCACCGGTCGACAGCGGCAAACGGCCCGTTGCTCGTACCGTGACTCGTACACGGCCAACTCGGCGCCTTTTCGTGGCTCCTCTCGTCGCAACCAGCTACAACCCCACGATTCCGCAACCGAAACCGGCGTCGGCTAAAAGCGAAACGTAAAGCGGCCGCCCAGTGATTTCCGCTTCCGCTGCTCGGCTTCCCCGCTTCCCATCGTCGCGGAGAAGATGGCGGAGGCGTTGCTGCGTGGGGGACGTCAGCTCGTTGTACGTTGTACGGAACAGATGTTTGGCGGTCCGTTTCTACTGCGACTCTGGTTCTCAACTCGACGGCGCCTCTCATAGTTCACCCAGGTGTGGTCAGCCTGGGTCAGCGCAGCGCGGGCGGCTTTCCTCGTCCGATCCCCGGACCGTCGACGACTTCGAAGTTCGTCCGGTAGGCCTAGAATCCGAAGGTGTCTGTCTCTCCGTGAAGCGGTAAGCGAATCTCGTCCCCTTTCTGTTCTACTTTTAAATTAAGTTAGGTGCGCTTCAGTGTAAGCATGTGTGCCAAGTGTTCGTGACAATTTTGAGCTAGAATAACTGTGCTTCATCACGGTTTGTCATTTACCGAAAATGTAAATCGAGCCGATGAACGAGGAGCCATGCTTGAAAACGATGTACGATGTTAACTTCTCAGCACGCATGCTGCGAGCCTGAGACGTGTTGGTTTATAGGACAGATTGAGGGCCCATCGTTTTGTCTAAAGCCCCAATATGTGCCGTGATCTAGAAAAATTGTGTTGCTCGTGTGTAATTACACGAACGCGTGTAGTAATAATACCGTATTTACTCGAGTAATAGCCGCACTGTTTATGAAAAAAACCTGAGGGTTCGCTTTTCCGCGGAGCACGCAGATTGCCAATCACCGCGACCGACATCATGATTTCAGCTGTTTACAGGACAGAGATAACGTCTTCGCTCCAAGATACCATTTGTGAAGATCGCATTTGCATGAAGAATCATGTTCTCGATCTGGTTATTCGCTATGATATTTATGCGCAACGCAATGGTTGGCTGTATATGTGTTCTGTGGGCAAGTAGACGCAAGGGCCTTGTTCATAAATAGTGCGGCTATTACTCGAGTAAATACGGTAATTGCACGAACGCGTGCCGGTACCGGTCACGACCTACGCCGGTACGAAACTCATCCAGGTCGAAACGGGCAGCGGGTGGGGGTAACTTTATTTTTTATCTCGAGTTCCGTCGGACGTAACTTTTCACATTGGGTTATGTCGGACGTAACTTGAAACCTTGGGGTAAAGATACGTCGGACGTAACTTTAAGTTTTATTTGGAGTTTCGTGGGACGTACCGTATTTACTCGAAAATAGGTAGACCACGAAAATAGGTCGACCCGTATTTATTGAACCCACCGAAAATAATAAAAAAATAATTCAAATATAGGTCGACCTTTTTTTTATTTTTAGAACAGGGGAAAGGTTGGGCAAAAGAAAGAAATAAACAAACCTTTATTTACAGCTCTCGCAGCTAAATCACGGGGCGATGCCAACAACTTAATCACCGTCAGAACTTCTGGACATGTCATCGTCGTCCGAAGCTTCGTCAGCTTGATAGACATCCTCGCAAATTCGTAACAATACCTCACTCACACCGTTGTAAAATGACCACAAGAAGAAACGAAAGGAGGTGGAGACGGGCGAAGCGACGAAAGACAAAATACAAAGACGCAAGCAACGCCGCCAGTCGTGCCGCCTTAAGCAACAAACAAAAGTAACCTCCTTTTTTCCTTTTTTTTGTGTGCGCGTTTGCGAGGATGGAGGGCAAAGTGCATGGCGCATCGCGTTCCTCTCCCTCCCCTTCCCCGTTGCCCAGCGAGGGGAACGCTACAGGCGCGATGGCGAAACCAGACGCCCGAGGGAACGTGCGCTAGCGGCAGCCGCGCGGCTACCGCGGACTAGAGTCACTAAATAAGCTACGCTTTCAGAGTACCGCATTCCTTTTCTTTGGCATTTTGCCGACAATACAGTCGCTCTATTCAACAATATTCTGGTTCGCTGCGGCATCATTGGAGAGCGGCGGTCACGTGAGTCGCTATCATCATCATCGCGTTTTTTCAATGCACCATCTTGGGTCCAGCGATCCTCTGCCTGCTGCTGTTTGCTGTTTACTGCGCGCGCACGCTGAAGTCCGTCGCTCAGCACGCGCGTTTCCCGTGTTTCGTCAGGATACAAACATCACGACTTTGATTTGCTGCCACAGCTGCGGCCGCGGCAGCTGGCGCTGGCGCAGGCGGCGGCTACAGCTCGGCTTGGCTCAGCTACAGTCACTCCTCCATCTGTGCGCGGACCCAAGATGGCGGCGCCTGACGCGCTTCAGACGCGTAGTTTGGGAGTTTCGGTACTCTGAAAGCGTAGCTTTATTTAGTGACTCTACCGCGGACGGGCCGTCGGCTGCTGCTGTTTGGGTTGTTTCCGTGCACCAAAAGCTTTTTGAAACGAGAAGCGGCGCGGCTCTACGGCAACGCCGGCTCGGTGACTCGATAGCTCCATGCTCCCGGTAGGGTCGCGAAATTTGGTCGCGAATGTAGGTCGAAATTCTTTGGTCACGATTTCCGAAAAAAAAAAAAGGTCGACTTATATTCAAATAAATACGGTAACTTTAATTTTTATTTTGGGTTATGTTGGACGTAACTCGAATGCTTGACGTAAAGTTATGTTGGCGTAACTTTAATTTTTATTTCGGGTTCCGTCGGACGTAACGTTAGACACTGCGTTACACTTATGCAAAACGGGGGCTGCTGGTTCGTCATATAAACCAACCATTTCTGTGTTTAATTAAAACACATCACTGACCTAAAAAATCCTGCTATCCTAGAGTTTATGCTATAGGAATGTATCACTTCAAATAAATTTGTTAATTTCTACTTTGTGGGAGCGAGTCTGCCACCACGGCCAGAGGCCGCTGCCGACCGCCCAAACTGGACAACATCTGAGGCGCGCAACAGCACACGTAGGACAGTGATGCAGAAGCCTATAAAAGACGGCACACGCCCACAGAGGGGGGATACAGACCGTGGTCACGGAGGCGTGCAGTTCGAACGCTCCGGCAATGTTTTACGTTGATACTAACAACCCATTCCCGTTATTCTAGTAATAAATGTAGTTTCTCGCTATGGAAACCCCGGCTTCGTGTTGTTCCTCCCGGATGGGCATGCAGCAAGGCAACCCTACCACAACTTTTAGCCCCTGCCCCGCCAGGTACAACATCTGGCCTAAAGCAGTGTTTCGGATCTCCTTCAGAGACCTGAGGCGGGTCGTCATTCAATCCAGGAGTCTTGTTGCTGGTGCTTCTTACTGGATGGTGCTACTGAGGGACAAGTTATCATGCTTGAGGAAGGCAAGTATGGCAAGTATAGCCGCCGTAAGTACACATATTGTTTTTACCTTTGCTCGAATCCACTTTTAAGAAATGCACAGTTCGCATGTGTGCATCTCTCAATGCTTCTATAGTCGGCGTTTTGTTATTCCGGAATGCTCCCAACTCTGTCAGCTCTAGTTTCTCTAGACCATGCAAATGAGATGCAACACTAAACCACATGCTCTCGCAAAAGTGCTGAGCTGAAGCACTGTAGAAGCTACTCTAGCCTTTACAATGCAACACAAAATAGTTGACGCCAAGTATATCTAGTTTTGAGACTGCGTTTTACCAAAAGCTCTGCCGAAACAATTCTGCCACCTTATAGGGAGTGCAAAAGAACCTCGCGTGCCTAACCTGGAGAAGGGCGTTTTTTTTTTTTTGCATAGGCTAATTTTTTTAAACCAATACCTTCAGCCTTCTTGAAATGTTAACATCATGTGACACACGGAAGCACTGTAAACCCTTTAATGTTGGCGAGCCCTTAATTTTCGCGGCCTTTAATTTTGCCAAATTTAGTGGCCGCGATTATGTCCTCTGTGACCAATTTGAGAAGAAATAGGGGCTACAAAGAGAAGGGGTTTGCTGTACATCGGAGAAAAGAGGAGGTCACTTTTGTTCGTAGGCAAGAGTAAAACCAACAACAACAATAATGGTGTCGTCCCTTTGTGAGCCTATCTGTGTCTATTGAATGATATGAATTTTATCTTGGTTCGTTAAACGTTGTAGCCTGTACGTTGTGGGATGTCGTCTTCAACACAAACAGTGGTTTTCCTCTGAAGCAGGCAGCATGGACGCGTGCCGCAGCACAACAGAGTTCATTTGCAGGTTGTACCGCAGTTTAAATGAGGATTCGCACAATATGGGGGAATCACGATTCAGTGGTCTACCTCGGGCGTGGGCAGGATTTGCTCATTCTAAAACATTTTCGCTAGAAATCGGGGATTTGCGACGAATGTACCCGCATGGTTGAAAGGGCCAGGCAAGCCTTGCGAGCGCTTTGTTTTCTAGCCTCTCAGTCCTGAACCCACTCGCGCACCAATGTGTAGATGTTCCGATAGGCAGGAGCACTTTTTTTGGAAAATGGTGGATGGCAATACGCATAGACTGTTGTTATCCTTATCAGAATTCTGTGCTATGGTCAAAGGTAAACTGCATATTTGCAATACATTTACTCACTTAAAAATATGTCATACTAAAAATATTTAGTATAGCCGATGACAAAAACAGAATGGCTGGGCGTCCTCCAGCACGCGCTTCTACTTTTCACCCCGCTTTGAACGGACGTGCTCACTCGAGGCTCATGAGACGCTGAAATATCATCGAAGGTAGCAGGGGACCTGGTGGAACAACAACTAAGACTTCTCCCTGCCTTTCTCATTCTGTCAGTGAGCGTGTACTCCCATACTCTAACTCGGCTTAACCTGGACAGAGCTGAGGAGAATAGGCTTGGCGAGTGCCCTTAGTGCATATGCATTTGTACAGCTGAGGCACTTTCTAAATCAAGTACCTTGTGTACCTTATCTTCAAAAACACATCATTTTGGGGGTGCAAAAAGAATTGTAACCCATAATTTTGTTCGTATTCTCCTATTACGCATCGACTTCTTCGACTAAATGAGGAGTCGACCCAGCCTGTTTAAAAATATAATGCCTGCCAGGCAATTGTTTTGCATTTAGTTAATATATCAGTTTGGACAAATACTCAGCTCGAACAAGCGCTAGGCACAAGCTGGTCGTGTGGTTACAGGCAGCAAACATGCCGGTTGGAACGTCCTACCTCGCAATGTAGGTGAAGGCTAGGCCAGGGCCCCACTTACAAACGTCTATACTTTGTATCTCTTTAAGGTGGACCACTTTTGACACTACAAGCCATTGCAGCAAAAACAGCGTAACACATGATTATAAGCTCGACGTACCATGGAGTCCAACTACAAGGTCACATGGCTTGCTTTCTGCACTGAATTTGCAAGGATGGCTTGAAGCTTCTGCTGTGGTTAACTTTAAGCTGAGATAGTTTGGGATAAGGCTTCCGGTTTTTAATGTTGCCCGGCACGGTTAACAATTCGGTGATATAGTGCTGCATTGAAAAGTCAATGCATTCATGACTGTATCACATAATGAGTGCATGCTATCTATTAAACTCTCCGTTCTGCAGAGAAATGAAATGCACTTTGCTTCCAATTGCAGCTGCTTCTGGAACTTCATCGTATGAAGCACCTTATGACTGCAAGCTCTGACCGATCTTGTTCTGTGATCTGCGCAGGTCCATTGCAGGGAGTCACTCCGAGAGCCTCACCAGACCTTCCTGCCCGTGGTCGTTCTAAATTTTGTTTTGTAGGTATGCATCCTTTTTGTCTTTCCCTTAATGCTACTCGGGCGTTTTCTTTTCATTGTCGCCGATTTGCCTCAACATCGGTTAAGCACACGAATAGACGCAGTAAAATTGTATCCCACATATTTGTGTCAAGATAACTTTTCTTTGCTAAAGTGACAGATTTTTTTTATGAAAGTTGGTCTTCCTTGTTTTTATTTACAAACTTATTTGAGTCTCCACGGGCAACACTAAAACGTTATGCCAGTGTCAAGGACAAGTTCACTGCTCAAACTTGTTCTCAACTGATTGCAAGAAATTTGGTTGTGAAAAATGGATGCCGTGAAACCTCCTTTCAGCACTTGCTCTGCAGCACGAAAAAAAAAAGATACATAGGACATATCCTGTTTTTCTAGACTGCTTGCTCATTCTGCAGGTCTACCTGCCATAGATGTGCTACTGGAGAGCAGGCAAATTCAATTGTTGATTTTGCCATTGCTTTTTTTAGCAGTTGTCTTAATAGTTCTTGTAAATTCAGAGATTTTCCTAACATGCAAGCCGGGAAGAATATTTAGTTTGAGTGCCCTTTAGTCAGTATAATAGATACTGTGTGCTGCTGTTAGTGCTAAGTCGAGATCGGCGCTTTTTTGACATTTTGCTCAGAGTAGTACCCATTTTTATCGGTTAGCCTCTTGGTGCGCCAACTAAAATCTTTCTATCCAGACGCCTGCCCTTTGCTGGTACACTCTACCTTCATTCTCAGTTAGTGTATGAACTGGTATCCCCAGTCGACACTCGTTGAACATGAGGGTAGAAAAATCTTTCCATTCCAGCAGAGCTATATATGGGGTGAGTTTGGCCAGTCTATGATCTCACCGCCGTAACGTCCCCCTCCCGAGTGAGCCAATCAGCCCGCGGCGCAGAGCGAGAGGCGTGAGCGCACGCGCGTGAAATCTTGACTGTTGCCAGCTGAGGGGGGAGGGCAGCCATTTTCATTCATTCACCTGGCGGAATGCACGGGATCGGCATACAAATTTTGGTCCTCTACTTTTATTTGTCAGGCTCTCGCAACAAAATTATATAATGTTATTCCTCGGTGGCTTTAAAAGCTAACGAATTGGTTCTTTCACGTTCGAACGCAAACTTTGAGTCAGGCGAAGAGAAATAAGCCCGTAGCAGACAACGCATAGCCTCAACAGTGCTCCGCGCCGACAGCGTTGCGTCAAAATGGCGGTCGTCTCTTTGCTGCCTTCTTTCTCTCTCGCTCCTTCGGCGCTCTCCTCCCTTTCCGCCTCTCCAGCGCCTTTGTCACCACACCCACTGCCAAACTCTCCCAGTATACGGCTGTGCATTGATGTAGTAGTATTTTTTGTAGTCTTTACAATTGAATGTGAATATTCGACAGAAATTTTTCAGGTTGGGGTGAAAGAGGGTTAAACGAATGCGTTTAATCATTTGCCTTAATTAGGTACCCATCATTTCAAGGCCTGCATGGCCTTGTCCTCGGGGGAGACTATGGCTGTGGTAGTAAAGGAGCAGTTTTTTTTGTAAGTACAAGTACAAAGTATAGAAATAAAAGGATCTATGTGCTGATCACGAAAGAATATGCCATTCATTGTAATGTATCTCTGCCAAATACTTGATTGTGATTTGTTTATATTTTCAGCTACCTGGGTGCCTCAAGGTCTGGAGATCCTAGTGGCCACAAGCTTGGACTCAATCTTCTTTTGTCGTCTGGCCAGGACCCGGGGGGGAGGTAATCCCAGCAACAAGAGCATCGCAGTATCTCCCTGCCTTTGACATGATTAGCGTCACGACAGGGTAGTCCTCGTGCCACCAGGTGTTAGGTATGCCACTCGAAATAAGCATCTTTTTACCTGTTCCTTGAGTGAAACAGCAAAAGCACTACTAAGCCTAAAATGCAAAAGACATATTCAAATCTTGGGTTGGATGGAGTTGCAATTACAAAAAAGGAGTCTGCAGACATGATTAACATGTGAACCTAAAGCCCGCTGATGTAAGTTCAACGGTGTCACAAAAATAACTTCCCGCAAATGGCTTCGTTCGGGCTATACCCAAACAATTTTTTTAAATAATCACTGTGTTACGTCGGTATCATCAATCTTATGTACCTATCGTGCCCAGCAGTTGGGAGATGTGAAATATAAAAAAAAACAGGAACTTGCACATTGTCAGCATTGCAAAGATTTATATAGTGAACAGAGCATAGCACGTTCAACTTAAGAAAACAATTCAGTGCAGGTCTGTATTGATGGTTCACATATGTGTAATTGCTATTCATAATGAAGTGAAAACTGCTAAAGTTGTGGCCCACTACAGGCTTTCTTTTAGTGTTGAGCCATTAAATAATGTAGGTCGCAAATTAAATTTTTATGTGGTGCAGTGAGCACAATCATCCAAAATGACTAGCTCTACCTGGGGGAACTTTATATGTTTACTATGGCATGATGGTTTCGCAAAACAAACTATTTTATTGAACTCTTGCACTAAGCTTGTCTCAAGAAACTTTTTATATTCTTTACGATGCTGAGATAAGATTCTGGAAATAGTTTTTCTAGAACTACGGTAGATATTTCCAGTTCATCAGCTTTCTTGCAAAGCATTCGAGAGAGCCAAGACCTGTAATGTACGGAGGGAACTCACCGAATGACGCGGCTGACAGTTTGAAACAGTCGGCACTGTAACAGTAACAATGGCATGTCACCTGCTTATGTAACGCTCATTGTCGCAGATCAAACTGCTTTTTCCGTCTTCACTCATTTTCGGTAGAATCATTCACGGAACTCCCTCTCGAGACTGTAGCGCTTGGTTCTCCGAAGTAATTTGCATGAATATAGATGCAACAGGTTTCTTTGAGTGTACGTCTAACACATATTCTTCATATTGAATGTGCTAACTGTATTTATTACCATATCCATAATTGTATCCACATTCTACCTAATATTTTTATTTTGACATTTGAGTTTTCTACAGTACTTTTCTACACATCTGTGCTTGTTGAGCCGTACTCAGACTTGTACACGTTACTGAAAAAAAGTAACCGATCACAATTACAATTACTACAGTCAAAAAAGTAACCAATTACCGTTACTGATTACTGCCTCCCAGAAGTAATTGAACAATTACTGCAAAGTAATTGATTACTTTTCACGTTACTTTCACGTTACTTTTTATTGCGATGACAGAAATACACAAATACACAGTAAAATATTGCGTAGACAATTTTGTTTCTTTAGTTCCCTTTTTTGTTTTCACAACTTAATAAGTTTTAGCAGGAGCTGCCTCTCAAAGTTTTCGGGTGTCATCTTTCCGCGTTTTCTTGTGAAGACGTCCGCCGCGACGCTGAAAACCCTCTCGACGGACGCACTTGACGGAAGCGCGGTGTTATAGCGCACGAACACCTTGCGAACCAGTTCATGCTTATGCAGGGACTCGATGCCCGTCTCCAAGTCTGCCAGCGGTCTGCTTCGATGCAATTTACGCTAGGAGAAGGTACTCCGGGTGAAGCCAGCGCAAAACTAAAAAAATCGTCCGTGGGAGATTTTTTGGGAGCACTCAAGGAAACGGTGGTCACTGTGCTACCGTAGCACTGTCGGTTCAGCTCGTTCTGCAGAAGTGTTTGAAGCTCCTGACGCCGACCTTCGCTTGACACCCACATCGTCTTGAATCGAGGAATCGTGACGGATGCAATTAAAAGCTCGCGGTCCTCGAAAAGGTGGTCGAACCTGTGGCATAATTAAAAACAAAAGTGCACCTTAATCATACATGAAATTAAACAAAACGTGGCAACAAAGTATACTACTAAGCGGATACGAGTCAGATTTTAGACTGATATAGATATTGAACGTTTGTAAGTATGATAGCAAACAAAGAAAAAGTGATAGGCTGCGCGAACCTTGACGAAAACTGCGGAACCTCTTACCTCTTGTGGATTCCGGTCAAAAGCGCATTGACGAGGGGTGTACAGAATGCCAGTCCCGACATTTGCAGGTGTTCCAGGCGGCGCTGAAGCACGCTGATGGTGGGAAGCAGATAACCGATGTACATATTTTCGTCTTTTTGGACGATGTCGATAGCACACGCCAGGGGCTTCATGACAGTTAATATATAAAGATACAAAAGACATGGAACTAACAAATATATACCGAGGTTAGTCGGCCGGAATATTCATATTAAAGACGACATTTGGTCTTACCTCACAGTACTCTTTGATGAACTGGAGGTCCTGTGGACGCTGGAAAGGAAGTGTTTGTAGAGCCCTACAAAGACCGTCTAAGTCTTTTCCCGCAGAGTCAATGGCCAGGATGCATTCGAAAGCGTCGAAGAAGGAATTCCAACGAGTGGCGACCGGTCTTAACAGTGTCCGGCCACAGTACCTCAAGATGGTTTCGTTAGCGACGGAAGATTGGCCCTGCTTGCTCCATAGGGCTCGACATGACCGCAGGACGGACTTGAGGGGCCCCGCAAAAAGGTCATATTTCTCCGCTTCAGAGGCGTCAGCAGTCGCCACAAGGTTCAACGTGTGGGCAGAACACCGGTGGTGAGGGGGGAGGCGGGCTTCGCCATCAGTCACGTCGCTGAGGAGGGCTGTCACATCCAAGACCTCTGAGAGGTCTTTTTCCACATCGGTTATTGCGTCTTGTGGTTCGCTAAACAGTCTGCACAAAATCAACAGGACAGGACTTATGTCTTTTCACTAGACATCAGTTAAAGAAATGGAGTAATTAGCAATTCATACTTGAATGCCTTGACAAAGTTCGAGCCATTGTCCGTTACGACCTTGGTTACTTTTCCCTGCAAGTCGTAGTCTTGGAATGTCTCCAGCAGAGGGCTGGCCAGCTTGTCATAGGTTTTTCGACCTGGCATGCGCCGGCAAATTAGCACTGCGGACTTCCGAGTTAACGCTGTAGGTTCGAGCCAAGACACAGTGGCTCCCATGTAGCTTCTGCGGTAGGAAAACGCAATATTAGTACATATTCTTACAAACGGTTAAAATAACTTACCGCCGAAACGTTGTCCAGCAGTCGGCCGTGACCACCACGTAAGGAACGCTTGCCAGGGATTCCTTTAGCCGGAGCTTCATTTCCACGTAGCTTGCATCCAGCCTTGTCATCAGCATTCTCCTCGTCATAGGTGTGCAGTTCGGTGCCACATATTGAAGCAGGTTCACAAAACGTTCAGCCTCTACAACCGAAAACGGCTGCAAAGAGTCGACAACGAAGTTGAGAACGAGCCTGTCGAGCTTGACCTGGGACGTCGTTTCGCTTGCAAACGATATCTTCGGTTGTTTGCGTTCAGGGGTTGGGGCTTCACAAGTCTTCCGCTTCCGCAGCAGACTCTCAAACTCTGACAAACTGCCAGGGTGTTGTCGCTGAAAATAATACCGAATAATGGCAAGGTTTAGTATGATAAACATGATTTCATTTGCATTTGATGCCTTCCTTTGATAACATGAAATCATCGCAGATAACACATGCCAAAGCCCCCCCTCCCCCCGCCCCCCCCCCCTCCAGCAGCAGTATTATTACGATAAACGATGCGATATCTAAGAGTTGACATCTCCTTCCCCAATAATATGTAGCACCTACAAAATGCAGTGGCCAGCACACAGTTGGGGTTATCTACTAAAGCTGCCCTGTATACCTTAATTAGGAGAGATGTAAGGACAAGCAAAGAATATGACGCTAAACGTATTGAAAATTATTCGTCAAAATTGTTATCAGCACAAAAATGCACCTTACCTTGATGTGCGTCCGCCGGTTGGAGTTGGTGGCCCTTGAGCAGGAAAGCATCTTTTGCTGTGGTCGACAGAGCAAACACTCGAAACACACGTTCACTTTATCTTTAGAGTCCTTAACTTTAAACATAGGGGCAAGCTGAGGCCAAGGGGAGTCTATACCTCGATCCTCCATAATGGTATGCGTTCCAAAAATATTAACAAACTGCCGAAATCAAGAGAAGCGCTCCCGTTTTATAGCACCGCGAAGACCATGCGTCATCCCCGTCCTGGAGTTGATGTCGTGGATTTGTTGAAAATCGAAAATGGGATCTTGTTGGCCTTTGTTGACCGGATCACACAATGAATAATACAAGAAGGATGGCTATAAAGAACACCGCCTCGCTAAAACAGTGCAGTACTGCCAAGGCTACAACTCGCTGAAGCCATTTAGAAGCGAGAAACGTGTCTCATGAGTCATTTCATTGATAGTCGCGGTAGGAGACCACCTCGTTGATGTCACAACATTGTACCCTAGTTTGTTTCCGGTATGAGGACCTTTCTAAAAGCCTTTGAAAACAAGAGGTTAGGGCGCAAACGTAAATTTAGTTTTGTATAAAGGAGGTCACTGCTTCTCAGTTCTATTGTAAAAATTGCTTTGTCCGTGCTTGTGGCACGGATTTCCCCACTTCTCTCTCTCTCTCTCTCTTTGTTGTCCGTCTGTTTTTTTTAAATATTATTTTATTCTTAGACCCGGACCTTGTCGTGTGGCTGACGCGTCGACCTAAGGAACAAAGCCCACTAAAAAGTCAATAGCGAGTTCCCGTCGACTTTATCAGCAATCTGCAACGAGATCCGGAACTCCCCAGCCAAGGCTGGTGGCGCGCTTGTAGAAGAGCGTGGCATAAAATAAAAATGAGTTGCCGACTAATCCTAGTTTTATTTTTTTTTTAGATGTTAAAAATAATGTCAATCATTTTTGCTACATGGCTGAGTGACTATGCTGATTTTTGTGAGAAAAAAAAAATTGTGGGATGAAAAATGTAATTGGTAATTGTGTAATTGATTTTGTAATTGATTACAGAAAAAAGTAATTGAATTACTCCGAGCGTTACAGCTTGACAAATGTAATTGAAGCGTTACAAAATTACACTTAACTGTAATTGATTACAAGTAATCAATTACTTGTAACGCGTTACGTACAAGTCTGGGCCCCGTACTGAAGCGCATACATTTTGTCTTTCACTATTACATCAATATATAGAAGTGTTGATGCCGAGTGAGAATTCTTTCTTTCTTTCTTTCTTCCTTTCTTTCTTTATTCTTTCTTTCCGGATGAACCGGGAGGTGGGCAGAGACTAAAGGCGTGATGCCTGACGAGGTCTCTGTCCCCTTTACAGTTCTAACACAGCAGTGCAGGGTAAATAAATTTTTGAACACGAAACTTTGAGAAAAGAACCTATGAACTTCTATACAACTCAGAAACAATAAAAAACAGGATCAATCAATTATCCCACGATAGTTTTTTTTTTTTTTTTCAGCAAAGAAGGATAAAAACAAATTGGTCAGAAACATGTTCTAACAATTCAAAAGCGAAATATGGACATGATTTAATAAGTACACAGTACACACATATCAGAACACAATGTCACTGCCCACCAGAAGTGTCTTTAGTCTTTTTTTGAATTGGAGTATATTGCAGTTAAAATCTATTAGATCTTCCGTACTATTCAAGATTTTGGCGACTTGGAAGCATGTCGTTTGTTTTCCGTAATTGGTACGTATTTTTGGAGGTCGTCTGATTCTATGTCTACGTGTGTGATACGTTGTGTTTTCTGGCGGAATTGCGAAGAGTTTCTTTGTGTGTATTATCTGTAACAATTTAAAATAATAAATTTGATTCACTTTAAGTAGGCCATATTTGTTTAATAGCGGTTCAGTTGGGAGATCTTGAGGCTTACCTTTATAATTTTCAAATAGTCGTAGAATTTTTTTTTGTAAGATGATTAACCTATTATAATTGGTTGCCGATGTCGTGCCCCAGACTAAAATGCAATAACACAGTTTGGAGTAAAATAAAGCGTAATATATATATTTTTTTTTTTAGCCACAGAGGTATGCGATTTCTTATTTTATAAATACATCCGATGGCTCGGGATAGCTCAGAGCTCAGCTTATTTATGTGCGTGTTCCAACTTAACTTCCGATTGAACCACACACCAAGAAATTTTTGTTCTGTAACCTCCTCTATAATTTCATTTTCGAAATATATTGTCACCTTAGTGTTGTCGCACCTATTAACGGGAGTGAAAATTATATATTTTGTTTTTTTTTATGTTTAGTTGTAATTTATTATTTTGAAGCCACACTGATAGATTGTCTATATAATTATTTGTCATAGATTCTAAGGCCGCTTTAGAGGTTGAAGCAAAAAACGCGTTAGTGTCGTCTGCGTACATGACAAGCTCAGGGGATCCCAAAATATTTGTGATATCATTCACATAAAGAAGAAATAAGAGCGGGTCCAAAATAGACCCTTGCGGAACACCGTACTTTATTTTGAGTGAATTAGAATAATTGTTGTTAATATAAACATACTGCATGCGATTTTGGAGGTAGTCTTTTATTAAAGTCAAAGCAACCCCACGTATGCCGTACCTTTGAAGCTTAATTAGTAATATGTCATGTTGGATCGTATCGAAGGCCTTTCTAAAATCTAGGAATAAGCCTAAGGTGTATAATCTATTTTCAATATTGCTTATAATTTTATCCTTTACTTCTACAAGTGCCTGCTCTGCTGATTTAGATTTTTGAAAGCCATATTGACATTTGTTTAATACATTGTGCCTGGAAAAAAAATTGTCTAATCTAGAATTTATAACCCCTTCAAATATTTTTGCAAAAATTGGCAAAACCGAGATTGGTCTATAGTTCTGTAGAAGGTGTTCCCCGCCACCCTTATAGATTGGAGTAACTCTTGCAATTTTTAGTTCGTTAGGAAATATTCCAGTTTCTAGAGTACGATTGATTACATGTGACAAGATATAAGATATTTGTTGGGAGACATATTTGACAGGCCTTGGCTTGAAGTTGTCTACGCCAGCTGCGGCATTATTTTTAATTGTATTTATAAGCCCTTCTACTTCATATGGCGTAGTTGGTAATAGCATTATCGTGTTTGATAAGGAAGTCATTGCGTCTGTGACACAGCATTGCGAAGTATTCTCGTGTTCTGGTGGTGAACCAACGTCAAAAAAATGCATATTCATTAGATTCGCCATTTCCTGTCCACTCACGTTCCTGCCGTCAATAGCGACACTTTGCGTTCCCTGCACACGTTTTTTCCTATCGGTAATTTCGTTTACAGTTTCCCACATCTTTCTTGGGTCATTGTATACCCTTGAAAATATATTTTGATAATATTCGGATTTGGCCTTTTTAAGGTCGGAGCTCAATTTATTTCTTGTTTTTTTTTTAAAATTCGATGAGAAGATTTTGGTGCCTATATTTAATAAAATTATGGTACATCCTATCTTTTATCTTAATACGCCTGTATAAGTCATTTGTAATCCAAGGTTTTCGTACTTTGTTTTGACGATTATTTACTTGAATTAGCGGAAAAGCAACGTCATAACAAAGCTTAAATTTGTTTGAAAAAAGTGCATACGCAAGGTTGGGGTCACGTTCCAAAAGGACGTTCTCCCAGTTTGTTTGCTCGAGCAGGACAAAAAAAGTTTCCAGTGATTCTTCATTTATGCGTCGGTAACAGTAAGTATCGCGTTTCGGTGTATTTTTGCCACGATTGAAAGATGTCAGACAGAAAACTGGCATGTGGTCGCTTATATCTTGTGTAAATATGACAGATGTGGCTTCCCTAGCGTATAGATTAGTTATACATATATCTATTGAACTAGAAGTTTCTAAAGTCACTCGGGTGGGCAGTGACACAGCGTTAGTACATCCCCAAGCAGATAAGAGAATATTCATCTCTATTACGTAACTATTACATTTTAGTAGGCCGATGTTTGTATCACCCATAATTAAAAATGGTTTGGAGGTCGATCCAAGAAAAGATAGTAAGTCTTCCAAAAAATTTAAAAAAATCTTCCTTATTACCAGTGGGGGGTCTATAAATAACAGCAATAATAACAGTTTTGGCATCTAAAACAAGGCACTCAACATCAGCTGTGATCACAGAGAAATTTTCAACAACATACCAAAAAATATTTTGTTTTAAATAGATGGCAACACCCCCTCCTCTTTTATTTTCTCTGCCTAAACTGGCACATTTATAATCATTAAAGTAAGGTGGTTCGGCATTTTCGGGAATCCAGGTCTCAGAAAAAAGTAGTGCGTCAAAGCGCATGCTCAAAGATTCAAAAACAATTTCCAGGTCGTCACGTTTGTTATTGATACTCCTGGTGTTCACGTGGATTGCAGAAAAACTACTTTCAAAGTTACGGAAAGTGAGATTAAATTATGAGTCGTCAAAATATCTACATTCTATCGGATATGTTTCATCCATTAAAAATATAAATTGTAGTTGAAATAAGATCTACGGAATAACCGAGATTACCCTGTCATTTTTTCTACATCGTCGAGGTCAGCAATTCTGATAATAGGTGAGGATTCATTTTTTCGTGCGTATACCCTTCCTCCCGATGACCAAACGAATTTCCATCCTACGACACGTTTTCGAGCGATCGCTGCTCCCAGATTTTGTTTGCTTTGTCGAGTCAGGTGCTCATTCACATACACGGGGGATGCCGCACCAGCAGCACCGAGATCTGAAGTCGTCATGCGCTTCTTTTTACATTTTTGCAACAGAGAGTTTCTCTTGCTTCGTTGTACAAAACGTACGATGATGTTTTTTTCTGTGGGTTTTTGTGTAGGCACCCTGTGACAGATGTCAATGTCCGCGTCGGTTACAGGCTCGCCTAGAATCTCTGCAATCTGTTTTACAATCATGACGGGATCGCCTACTTCTGGCGCTCCTTTGATTTCAAGGTTATTTGCCCTTTGGTATTGTTCTATTTCTTCCAATCTGCTAGTTAGTTTGCGGTTCTCAGTTTCTAAATTTTTGTTGTTTTTTGTCAGTGTTTGTACTTCCCTCCGTAGTTCCTTAATGTCGTCAGCGACTTTTTTCAGGTCATCGCAGGAATTTCTGCAGTAGTTTACGCTTTCCTTTAGTCCCCTTAGTTCGGTTCTTATTTCTCGTCGTAAGTCTTCAAGAGCTTTGGTGAAATCTTTTGCATCTTTAGTCATCTTGAGATGCGGAAACACAAACCGAAACGGTTGAAACAGTCACACACTTCACAAAATTTGCTGTGTTCGGCAGCAGTGCAATCAGAAAAAAAAGGTTTTGTAGAAAACTTTGTAACAGACTTTCATCGAATTCTCACCTGCAAACGGAGGTAGATGTTGTTAGACGTGTGTTAGTCCTGCACCGCTGCCGAACTGATGGGAAATCGGCCGGCTCTGTATGTTTTAAGGCTTGTTGGTGTCGTTCGTGGCGCTGCGGTCTCCGATCTTGATGGCAACACGTGGCGGTGAAATGCGGAGTCAGCAGGAGATGACTTGAAACTGGCGCAGCACTTGGTTTCGATGGCCCAGAAATTCTGCAAACGGACGTAGTTGTTGTTAGACGTGTGTTAGTCCTGCACCGCTGCCGAACTGATGGGAAATCGGCCGGCTCTGTATGTTTTAAGGCTTGTTGGTGTCGTTCGTGGCGCTGCGGTCTCCGATCTTCATGGCAACACGTGGCGGTGAAATGCGGAGTCAGCAGGAGATGACTTGAAACTGGAGCAGCACTTGGTTTCGATGGCCCAGAAATTCTGCAAACGGAGGTAGTTGTTGTTAGACGTGTGTTAGTCCTGCACCGCTGCCGAACTGATCAAAAGCTGCCGAATCTGTCGTGTGAGTTAAGAACACAGAAAGAGCTCTATAGACAAAAGTTTGTTAAAGAGGGCTGTATGGGTATCAGAATAGCACATGCCATGCTAAAAAAAATGCAAACTCTTTTAGGTATGCAAGGATGACGGTGCTGCGCCATTTCTGATATGTCACAAAAAATCAGTGACATATACACCAACTCATGTTTACAAACAAACCGGAGCGCCCCTAGCGGACGCCACCGGCGCCGCGCATGCGCGATGGGGGTGTGCGCAAGAAGCTCGCCGTCGCCCATAAACAAACCATTGAAATACGATGTTGTCGGCGTCGGTGTGAGTCCCCCTGCCCTTTTTCGCGTTCGAATTGTTGGTTCGTATTCCTGGCGATGTCTGACTATCTTGAGCGGCGTCAGCGAAATTACCGAGGCTCGTTACACCGCAAAACTTCGCGTGAATAATGTGACATATGGCGATTCATTCCGCATGGACGCCGCAGATTGTACGCTAAAGCCTGATTCGCATGATGAGATTTCGCTCGGAATTTTCAGTCGCGACGCCGCTCGGGCTGCAAAAGCATGAACCGTAGCTGAGATGGTCGACGACGATACTGAAAATCGCAAGCAGAATCGGACCAACTGAATTAGGCATAGCAAGTCGGTGTTGGCCACTGGTAACAATGACCAACATCTCCTTGTATCTACTGTTTACATCGAGCCTGCTTACCAACCTTCAAATTTAAGTCTTTTGAGGCCTGCACTCACTTCTTATCGCAAGTACCGGGCCAACATTTGGTCTACGGGCCGGCGTCGTCTAAGAGAGCAGATGACAAGCAGAAACGTTTGAAAGAGCAGACGACAATTTGAACAATCAGGCGGCCGTTTGAACTTGAAGACGCACTGAACGTAGTCCGCAGGTGGTCCGCACGACTTGACAGTTTTCTGGCGTTCATGTTGAAACAAAACAAATAAATCTGATGACCACAAGTATCCGTGAATTCAACCCAAAGTGCTTCCCGCCCAAGCGATCGTTGTCCGACGGCGTCTGCTTTTCCCTTTTCACGGCACATATCCAGATTCTCGGACGAACCGAGCACGTGAAAACTGACCTTCAAACCTTTCTCGACACTTTTGGTACGGCCCCAGTCGCGGCGTTTTGACAAGAAGGCCGGTTTTTGTCTGGTTCCTTTCAAAACAACGCAGAAATACACGTCTGGCATGGGGACTTCTGCCCACAGCCCCAGACCGGAAGTGCGATCGACGCGCCACCACCGCGCCGTGACGTCACAGAGATGAGTTCGTGTATAGTGCTCCTCATAGATATTTAAACTGTCAAATTCAAAGCCTAAGTTTTATTCAAGAACGTTCCTCACTACAAATGTATTTAGAGATCTGAGCCACCGACCCATGCAAGACTTTGTGGCAAACATTCATTTTCATGTGCATTACGGTTTACAAGGCCTAGTCTGCACTGATTTATTGCATTCATGCTGAAACTGGGAGGGGTTCTTTGGGTATGAATAAAGAGATAAACATTTCTTGAAATCAAAATATTTGAGAACGGACAAAAGGAATGATATTAAAGCGGTATCTTAGATTCTCTTTTCTTTGTCTTATCTCTAATTATCACTTTATTTCATGCGAGGCATTCAGTTTTTTAGGGCGCAGGTCTTAGGTGCCCGTTTCACGGCGTCGCCATCGGCATAACTGCCCCGCTAAACTTGGCAGGAAATTGAATTAATGTAGAGATCATTTGACATTAATTTTTCAGCTAAATCTATTGGAGAAACTGTATTTGTTTCTGGCTAACGTGACACAAAGTCATGTGACGTCATTTTTCCCGCTACATTTAGTGGGAAAACTGAATTGGTGTTGAGGTCACGTGACATCAATTTCCCTGCTAAATTTAGTGAGATAATTTTCCTGCTAAATTTAGGGAAATTTCCCGCTAAATGGGAGGAAGCAGACGAAGAGGAGGGGAGGGGAAGGAGTGGCATACCCTCCCATCCTCCTCCTCAAGATCTTCGCTCTAATTTTGCATTACAAAGAATTGTAAACTTCTTTTATTTTTAATCTCATGTTTATTCAATTTTTATATCGCAGGTGCATCCGCAGCATAAATCTGGGTTGTGCTGATCCTCTACGCACAAGCTAGGAACTCCTGAGTGGCAAGAGTGGGAGTTTGGCCTGACAGCTCGAGGGACACCTTTGTTCAGTATTGAATTTATAATTATCATCTTTTGAGCAAAGTTCAGCTTTGCTGCATGCAATTCTTCTAGAAATAAATACTTGCTACTGAATTTACCACGTCACTACATTTCGCCACTGCTGTTACTGGTCCTCGAGAACCTCGGACAAGAGCTTATTTGTGTGCAAACATCATGCTTGTTTCAAACTAATGCTGATGTAGAGACTCGCTGACATCCAGCATTCCAATGCAACGCTGGATGTCTGCGAGTCTTTCCCGAAGGATGCAAGCGGGGAAGAAACCATACAGTCGTATCGTATTAGGGAACATGCTATAGGGTGTCCTTTGTATTGTAATTGTAATTGTAATGATGAGTCGGCTTATGAAAGGGAAGTGCAAGACTTCTTTCAGAAAACTAGATGGAGGTTGATTCTAGTGTAGTTTTATCCCGTGAATCTGAATATCACGTTCGTTTTCTCCAAGGATATAACAAAACGTGAGAAAACACAAAAACAACCGACCAGTAGTTGCGTCGTAAGGGGATTTTTCAGCTGCCAAGCATGTGTCGCTTAAGGGCCGCGCGTCCAATTAAAAGCTTTCTAGGTGTACTCTCCAGTACTGGCATCAGTCGTGAAGTCTTTTTTCCCCCTATTTAAAAATAGCGTGTGCATGCATAGCTTTGATTGGCGCGGAAGATGCGCGAGCAGAGATTTCGAAAGCTCCTTTTGTGATGTCACTCTCCGGGAAAAAGTGCCTCCTGTGATACTTTAAAAATTATTCTATGCAGCCTCGATTCACCAAATTACCAAATAATTTTGATATTTGAGATTCTGGAGGTCAAATGAAGAAGATTTAAATGTGTTTCCTCAAATACAAAACCACTCTAGCTTCCCTTTAAGTATAATATGTTCGTTAAATGTTTAATTAGTGAAAATAGACCCATAATTTCAATTAGAAAGTTGCTAAGCATCATCGAAAAACACTAAATCAACCCTTTTCATGAATATATAAGACGGGAGCAGCATTTTACGGCATTCTAAAAAAAAGGCTTAATTTGGACGCGTTTCCAGATTTCGGCTTTTTATCAGAGCGCATCTTTGCACCTGCGATACTGCTGACCAGTGGCTGCAATGCGAATCCACCTCCTCGCCTTCCTCGTAGAATGGAGGGAAGCAGGGCGCACGTGTGTTACACGACTAAACCCCTGGGGAACAGGACCGTGGGTGCAGAGATGCGCTCCGATAAGAAACCGAAACCTAGAAACGGATCCAAATAGAGCGTTTTTAAAGAAGGCGTAAAATGCTCCCCCTGCGTTATATCCTTCGAAAAAGAGTTGATTTAGTAGTTTTCGATGACTCTCAGCAAGTTTCTAATTGAAACCATGTGTTCATTTTCAGTAATTAAAAAGTTAATTAACCAATTGTATTTAATTATCCGACTGATTGTTACGATTAGGCCCCTACACTACGTACCCCTGTTCGTATAACTAACCTGCCCAAACCACAGAAGTGTAGCTTTCACGACCTTTTTAAACAAATATGTAAAGCTTAAAAAAATCGCCCTGTATAACAGTGAATAGGCGATACCAGCATGGTTCCACCATGGCGGTATCGCATTTTGGCTGGTATAGGATGTCCCATATTACGATATGCTTGTATGGTTCCGTGCGCCTCCATGGTTCCGTGCGCCTGTATGGTTCCGACATATTCCACTCCGCTGGTATACGATGTCCCATAATACGACACGCTTGTATGGTTCCGTCCCGTTTCGCATTAATCCACTATGTTGGAGCCGCCTTTTCAATGGTATAGGATGTCCCATATTACGGTTACGCTTGTATGAGGCTTTTTCCAACATCTTTCTGTTATCAAGATTTTCCAACAGGGCAGTCACTACGGGAGTGATCATTCTTCAATCATTTTAAACCGAGTAAATCCACCTGTAACTTTGCAAAAACGAACTCTCTGGATGAAGTACGAGGATGCATACTGGTCTATTTACAGCCGGGCGACGCAACTCACTTGCCCATCATTCAACAAACTGTCTGCTGACGAAGTCAGAAATCTGCTCAGCAGTCACATCATTCATGCCGCAATGTTATCTACCCCATGACGTCACCTCATCTACCCCGCCGTCCTAATCCATGGTGAAATTCCAACAGTGAAGAATAAAAATAGAGAAACGGAACAGAGCGTGGGGCATTTTTAGGCGTTATCCAACAGTGAGCAACCTAATCAGCTTCAAGATGACGAGGCTCGCATAAGGCACATCCTCCGCCTCGCAAAGCGCAAGAGGTTTAAAGGATATGCGTCTTCTATTGACAGTACTGCTACCAGCAAAGTACTATAGGATAAAATTCATAAAGACAATGGGTACTACCACGCATTTTCAATGCCGTTTTTTTCTGAAAAAGAACTAAGCTTTGAGAGCCTTGAATGGCAGCCAGATCTTCTCGGGGAACGCTTTCAGGTCGTATCTAGTTCCCAGCACCCTTCAGCGGCTTTTTTGAAACACAAGGCTCAACCAGAACGCCAATCTGTCCGGACCTCCGGAGGCACCCGGGAAGCTTACAAGTCCTTACTCTGAATGAGCTGAAACGGGTGTTACACGAAGTAAAGCCTACGGTCTCTCAACCCGACGGAATTCACTATTATATCTTTACCTACCTTCATCCATCTGCGCTGTATTCAGTTTGGTATCTGTTCAATCGCATTTGGCAGGAAAGTACATACCCGTCGTCATGGAGAGTGGCAACCCTCATTCCTTTGCTAAAGTCAGGAAACGATGGATCATATTCAGCTGCCGCTTTATTTGGCTCGCCAGTTGTCTCAGTAAAACTTTAGAAAGGCCGATCCCCAACTTTCTTGGACACCAACGCCTCGACGCACTAACTAAATTGAGATTTTAAAGTGAACACCAAACATCACAATGTTCCCCTTGAATGGTATCAATGACAGTCATACAAAACTAATAAGCATTAATTAAACATTAGGACACATATATTTTTTATTCCACGGCTCTATGAATTTTCTTGCATTGAGTTCTATGCGTTACATTCACAAAATTGTCAAGTTCTGCTTTTCTCGACAAAATATCTTAATGTAGCCGAGGACTGTAATTGCCTATGTATCATAAAACGTAAATCAACAAGAATTTTGATATTTTCTTTAAAACATTTAATTCCACGAAATGTCCCAGAAGGCGGGTAATGTGTCAATACGATACATGTATTTGTTAAAAAAAGAAAACATAATCAATAAATATCCATGTGGTTTCCTGCGGTCTCGATTTACATTAGATCAAGACCGCCGGTTCGTAATAAGTTGGGGAGGGGGGGCATCTCGCGGTTCACTGCATGCATTGTGAGTGTGAACCCTTTCCAAAACTAATAAATTTTTTTTTTTTTTTTTTTGGGGGGGGGGGTGTAACAAGACGGAAAGAGAGATAGTTGAGGCATTTTTTTATCAGAGCATCAGGTGAGAACTTCGTCAGCACACCATCTATTGCTCTTAGTGAGAGAGAAGTTTCTCTTTTGGACGGTTTCGTCTAGACGTGTCTGACTCAAAGGATCTGGACATATGTTGTAGAATTGTGTCATTTGTAGTCCTTAATTTCAAGTGGAGTCATGAGTGGCAACTTTCTTCGCGCATGTGCGCTGGTTTGACTGACTGGGACAAAATATCAGTTGCAGAAACGCCTGTCTGTGTCGTGTGTGTTTTCTTTTTCGTCCTTGTCTTGTTTTGCGCTTTTAACATTTAAATAATATATTAGAACACCTGATTCGTTTGGAGACTAATATCCGTGAAGCCTTTGTAAATAGGCAGTGCGGTTCGGTTTGGAAAAAGCGTACGAACCTGCATGGCGGCATGGCATCCTTCAGGATTTGTATAGTTTTGGAATTCGAGTCAGGATGTTAGCGTTCATTCAGAGCTATCTGGAGACGGATACTTTTCGTGTCTAACTCAGCCTACTCTCAAGGATTGTGCCAGGAAAACGGAGTCCCTCGGGGAGGCGTCATGAGTGTCCCCCTTTTTATAGTAAAAATAAACTCAATATCCTGGGTCATCTCATTGTCTGTTCAGTATTCCCTTTATGTTTATGACCTCCATCTATCGGTCTCATTTTGAAACCTTGCTCTGTGTGAACGCGGGATTCAACAGTAAAAAAATTACTAACGTGGGCGGATCAAAATGGGTTCAAATTTTCTCCCCGAAAAACTGTGTATTGCTTCTCTCGCCTACAGGGACCATTAGCGGATCCCTCAGTCACTATGCACTCCACCCAAATTCCAACAAAACCAGAACATAAGTTCTTAATAAAATTTAAAAGCACTAACGAAGACGAGGACAAAAAAGGAAGGCGAAGAGGACGAGCGCGTAAGCGCTCCTCTTGTTCGTTTTCTTTTTTTGTCCTCGTCTTTGTTAGCGCTTTTAAATTTTATAAGTCATGAACCAACTCGCCCGCTTCGCCACTTTAGATAAATTCCTAGGGCTTATTTTTGACCGTCAACTGTTTTTTTTTTTTTCTTTCTGAAATAAAGTCTGGGAAAGGAAAATGACCAAAAGCACTAAACATAGTTAAAGTGATTTTTCGCCCATCTTGGGGCTCTGACCGGCTTTGCCTTGGTGATTCGCTCGCTTTTGGATTATGGCAGTATTGTGTATGAATCGGCGAGGCCTTCAACTCTAGAAATGCTTGATCCTGTCCATCACCAAAGGCTGCGGTTATCAACTGGTGCCCTTCGCTCATCGCCTATCGTTATCCTTTTGTGCAGAATGAAATGAATGGTTGCTATAGAGACGAAGGTCTGTGTTAGGATTCATGTATTCACTCAGGATTCGTTCGGTGCCCCTGCACCCTACCCAAGACGCAGTAGCAGTAAGAAGGTACAAACGCACCCTTGGAAACAAGCCCACTGTTATATGTCCGTTTAGTATTCCAAACACATGCGCATCAGATTCTATTGGACTGAGTGGTACAATGCCCGCAAGCTTTATCCAACAAACAGTGCCCAATGGGATTACAACCTCATTTCCTGTGACGTCTCACTAACCAAATACAATGTGAAAGACGTTCCTCCAGAGTGCATGAGACAGGAATTTTTAGAATTTCATAGTAGATATTCTGGGCACAGCTAATACTACACGAAAGGCACGAAAACAGATGCATTTGTTGGGTGTGGCACTCTGGTTGCTGTACCCAACGAAGTGCATGTCCAGCCACAATTTTAACGGCAGAACTATGTTATCTACGTCTTGCCAGTGACCCTATTGTGAAAACAAACCACGTGCATCTCTGTTGTCTACACTGACTCGCTTAGTTCGCTACAAGCGCTCACATCACTAAAAGCATCTAAAAACCCTCTAATCAGAGAGCTGCAGAACAAAATTAGTCTTGCTTCCAGAAACAACATTGAAATAGTTTTGTGACTGGGTCCTTAACCACGTTGGTATACCCGGAAATGAAAAAAATTAAAGACGTTTACAATTCTCTGTAATGCCGAAATAGAGCGCAGCTCTTGAGGAGGAGGAGGGGAGGGTATGTTCCTGCTCCCCCTCCATACCCTACCCTCACCCTCTCCTGCTCCCCTTCCGTTTAGTGAGAAATGTTCGCTAAATTTCGTGGTAAATTTAGCGGAAAATTTAGTCAGTCGCTAAATTTACCGCTTACTTTAGCGGGAAATTTACCAACATTTTCCAGCTAAATTTAGCGGGAAATTTAGCGAAACGTTTCTCGCTATATTTAGCGGGGAAACTAAATTGGTGTTGAGGTCACGTGACGTCAATGTTCCCGCTAAATTTAGCGAGGAAATACTTCCGCTAAATTTAGCGGAAAAGATTTTCTGCTAAATTTCACGTGACGTCACATTGATTCACGGACGTAACACGTGACGTCACGCGTGAAGTCACGAGGGTAAGATTTTCACGCTAAATGTGCCGGGAAATGTTTCCGCTAAATATAGCGGGAAAATGTTCCCACTAAATTTAGCGGAAAATCTTCCCGGGTTGAGTTACGTCACGTGTGACGTCACGAGGGTAAAATTTTGCAGCTAAATTTGACAAAAAAGTTTTCCGCTAGATTTAGCGGAAAATGTAGCTCGTGAGGGTTACGAGGGTTACCCTTACGAGGGTTACGAGTATTACCCTCGTGACCCTCGTGAGGGTAACCCTCGTGACGTCACACGTGACCCCACGGGTGACGTCATTATTTGAAACGTCCCATAATACAACGCGCGATTACGCCGACGGCGACGGCGAAGCCGCTCAACATTGAAACGGGCACCTAAGAGCTGCGCTCTAAAAGCAGACTTCGCAGCTAGTTCTGCTGGTGAGAGTAGTGGACTCTCATAATATTCCATGAAATGATTACCATGGACTCCTAAAAACGTTGTGTCACTCTAAACTGGCAGCAAGAGTGGGATGAAAATATAAATATTAAGGTTTATACAGTAAAGCTATTGCTCAGTGAGTGAGACAGTGCACGGCACCATGAAGTTTTTAGAGCGCAGCTCTTAGGCGCCCGTTTCCGGGTTTCGCGGCCTCGGCGTAACCGCCCCGCTAAACTCAGCAGGAAATGGAATTGGTGTTGAGGTCATGTGACGTCAATATTCCTGCTAAATTTAGTGGGTAATATGACACCACATTACTTTGTGTCACGTCACCCGTGAAGAAATTCAGTTTCTCCGCTAGATTTAGCGGGAAAATGGATGTCACGTGACCTCCACACCAATTCAGTTTCCCCGCTAAACTTAGTGGAGAAAATGACGTCCCCTGACTTGGCGTCACGGCCTATGAACAAATTCAGTTTCTCCGCTAGATTTAGCGGGAAAATTGATGTCACGTGACCTTAACACAAATTTAGTTTCCCCGCTAAATTTAGCGAGGAAAATGACGTCACATGACTTGGTGTCACGTCACCTATGAACAAATTGTTTCTCCGCTAGATTTAGAGGGTAAATTGACGTCATTTGCGGAGGAGGAGCAGGAAGAGGAAGAAAGGGAGAGGAGGAGGGGAGAGGAGGATGAGGATGGAACGAGCAACACCTCCTAGAAGAGAAGGCCGTAGCGCTCTTCTCGTGACGTCGCGAAGGAAGGCCATCGGGGGCGTGCGTCGAAGCGAAGGCAACGCGCGTGGATCGACCGTCGTAACGCGCTTTTAGTCACATACGCGTGTCTTATTAGCTAAAATGAAAGCTGCACATAGCAAGGGGTCTCGAAAATATTTTATTACACGGGCAAAATATTACACCGCTAAATAATCGGTATGAAATGGTACGAGGTAGGCGTATAAGAAAAAACATTGAGTCACGCAATTATTGCTGTAGGAATGCATATTTTACACAGAAATACTTCGACAAAATGGCGAGACATGCAGTGATTGGACACAGCAAAAGAGATCACAGTTAAAAATCAGGTAGACGTAGTCAACGCGGACACGGGTAGACAAATGTCACTTACAATCATGTAAGCCAGTGGTTCTCAAATGGGGGTCCGCGGACCTTTAGGGATCCGCGAAGGCATTCTAGGGTCCGCGAAGCCCTGCCTCATTAGTCAAGCACGGCAATAAAAGTTGTATTTTTTTCAAATCGAAAAGGAATTTTCGCATTTTCGGGCTAGTTTTCTCGTGTGCATGTCAATAAGAGAAGTCTACGTCCCCCTAGCCCTTAGTTAAATCCATTTATTATGTCATTATTATATTTAACTTATACATTCCCCCTCCCCTCACCAGCGAAAGGGGTCCTCCATCATCTCCGCTGATCCACAAGGGGTCCGCGAAATATCGATGGTTGAGAACCACTGATGTAAGCGATGTTATCGCGTGCAGTCACTGAATTCTTGCCCGGCCACATGGCAAAAGTAATGTAATTTTGATCGAATGACATTACGGGGTCGACAAATCAGCGTGCGACGCTCGTATAATCACTCAATACCGCGAGCTGATTAAGTTTCATATCATTTAATGAAAATATATTAACTTTTCCGTCTGACCGGGTACTGAACTTACTATTTACAGTCAACTAATTTACTTCTGCCTATGGGCTCGAGCTGCCTTAGAACAAAATATCTCATTTTGTATACAATAATACTATTACCTTAATACAGTTAAGATTCTAGTATAAAAGCGGTAAAGGCAATAAAATAACAGTATAAATCAACACATAAGCACAAACAATGCACTTTGTATAATCACACAAACTTGTTATTCACCTTCCAGTGAAAACTAGAATATTAGCACGCATATTTACAAATGTCGACGCAACCGCACACGGATAACGACGAACAAGATGCCATTCTATCACAAAAACAAAAAGCAAAAAAAAAACCCGACTGCAGCACTTTGCTCACGTCCCACATGACCAAGAAAGCCCGTAAATAAGTTGTTTCTCACCTGTCGATCGTATCCATACGTCCCACAATATCCGTGACGTTTGAACATTTGAACACGAACTTTAAGTATCTCTCTGTCGAAAGACAGGTCTATCAATAATCTACCAGTGTCATATTTGGCTAGTTGCCACTCATGTCACTCAAACCGTAGCAGGACTTGTTCCGCAAATCCACGTAAATGCCGTAGTATCAAACGAACACAAAAAAAAACTACCCGAGACTGCAATGACGACCAAGAAACGACGGGAAGGATCAAAAGAACCACACACACACACACACACGAGAGCAGCGGCAGCAGTGTGGGAAGCTTAATGTCGTCGACCTATCTCTTGCTCGCGTGCGCTCCCTGCGGCGATGACTGGATTTTTTTCGGTTCCCTTCCCTTCTGAAAGTCTCAGCGTTCCTTTTTAGACAGTCAACAGCTCACACACAACGTAAATTTACCAGAATCGGAGCCCGTACGAGGGAAGAAAACATCCCAGCGGACCGGTTCATTCGAAAAGTGTGGGGATCTGCGGGATTGCATGTAGTCCCGCGGTTACGGGGATAATCATAAATAGAAAATTGGTACTTTCAACCTTGGTAGCGCGTTGTATATTATGTTTATAATATATATATATAATAAATGGTACAATACTGAGCTTTTAAAACATATATTAATGTCGGATAAACGCTCACGAACAACCCGCGCCGCTCGACAAGAAACGTTTTTTTCACGTCGATGCCCAGAAATTTTTTTCACGTAGTTGGGCTATGGACTTCCTTCTCCGACCTTGTGACGTAACGACTCGGAGCGCTACAGCCTTCTCTTCTAGGAGGTGCTGAAACGAGGAGGAGGAGGGGAGAGGAGAAAGAGGAAGGGAAGACGAGGAGGGGAGAGGAAAGGAGGAGGAAAGAAGGGGAGGACGAGGAGCAGAGGAGGAGGAAGAAATGAGGAGGAGTAGGAAAGAGGAGGATGATAGAACGAGGAGGAGGAGGGGGAGGAAGAGAAAGGAGGGGAGGAGGGGGGGAGTGCAATGGAGGAGGAGAGGCGTACTTCCCCTCCATGCCCTCCCCTCCTCCTCCTCAAGAGCTGCGCTCTAATTTCGAGTTACAGAGTTTTGTAAACGTCTTTAATTTTTTATGGGGTTTGCCTTGTGCCGACTGAGGATAGGTCATACGCACCTCACTCACAGCCATCTTTTGCACAGGGAAGAAGTTCCTGAGTGCAGACAGGTACAAGTTACTCAAAAAAAGTAATTAGGTTAAGTTACTGAGTATTGACGTCAAAAGTAATTTGAGTAGAGTAGAAATTACTCAAATAGAAAGTAATTGAGAAAATTACTAATTACCGTAAAAAAGTAGCGAATTAATTTTGAAGTTACTATTGAAGTTACTTTTACATGTTTTTATGGCAAAAAGAAAGTACAGAGGTTTTGATTCGTTAGCAAAATTGTGCTAGCCAAATATGAATCGGCTTGTTTTTTTTTTTTCTCAAAGACATGCTCTAATAGCTGGTTGTGCCTCTGCGTGCCTAATTGTTTTGTACTTTCTTGTTTGTTTGGTCAATGATGTACTGCGAATTTGTCATTTCTACATTGAGGTTTAGCACTGTCTGAACTTGATTTTTTAGACAGTGTTTGCTTGTTTACAGTGTCGCGTAAAGTACATCTAAAAAGTACTTGAAGTTAAGTACAAAGTAAATGAGAGGTTACGTACTTCAAGTAAAGTAGTAAGCACACCGGGTGCAATGAACTTGAAGTAACGTACTATAAATACATTATATTTAAAGGCAAAGTACACGCACTTTTAACACAATCTTTCATGATGCCCTTTCATTCCCTATACAGTTTGTTTAACTGGTATGCTTTGCTTCAGGGGTAATCGGAGGTGCATCAGGTTTTTACGGAAATGGCAGCAAATATTGTATCAGGTCAAGTCGCCGCAGAGTAGTTGTTTTACTCTCGTTGACGAGCTATTTGACACAATCAACTTATAAGGCACTTATTTCCATCGGCCTTACAGCCGCCATTACATTACTCAGAAAAATGACCATATGACGTCTCGAAAGAGCGCGTTTTCACACGACGATACCGCCATTTTTTTGTTTTCAAATTCGGGGAATGTACGTACTTTGAATTCGGGAGTTTTACTTTCCTCGGAAAATACAAGTACAGGTTCAGAGAATTTACTTCAAGTAAGGTATACTTTTTTTCTAAGCAGTAGTCCTTTAAGTACCATGTACATAGAGTACTTCCCAACACTGCTTGTTTATTATTTTTTACATAAACACGTTAGGGGAATTATTACAGGTTTCTCAAACGGTCCTTGAATCTTTGAAGATCTGCAGATTTTGAGTTTTGGGAGGAAAGGCAACGCAAAAAGATAATCTTTGCGTTGCCCTTAGCACGCGATTCTTCGAGTACAGCACAAACTACGGGAGCACCAAATGAGTTTCAGAGCAGGTGCTGCATTTTGTTGCCTCCTTTGAGTGAGGATGTAGTGTGTGCACCACCTGTAGTGGGCGAGAGTTTCTACGTCGGGGAGAAGCGGGAACCAGCCCTTTCTTCAAATGGGTCAAGTCTCCTTGAGCTTCGGGACACAGAGAAACGCAAGTCTTCGGCGCTAATCCCGCAGTTACTCGGCCTCTCTTGCGTCGTGTCTGTTCGCTCCCCGCGCCTCGTAGCAGTGTTGTTGCAGTAGGGTGGCTTGTGAAAATTTGGGGGGGGGGGGGGGGGGGGGGTTCGGACTCTCCAAACCATTCCCCCCCCCCTTCCTATGCCACATGCTTCCCCCTCTTTGCAAATATCAGCTGATCTTGAAACATCTTATCTCCTATGTGCAAGAATTTTTATTGATAAACAAACCTACCACTAAAATTCGAAAGTAATTTATAATTTGAGTAGAAGTTACTAGGAAAAAGTAATTAAAGTAAACTATTAAGTACCGAAATAAAAATGTAATTGAAAGTTACTAAACTACTCAGAAAAGTGTTTAAACTACAGTAACTTGAGTAGAGTAGTTGAACTACGTACAAGTCTGCCTCAGTGTGAGCATTGCAATGAACAATTGCCTGTTCAACACATAATGCTAGAATGCTCAGCGTATGCCTCTGCATGACGTAAATATTTTCTCAGATATATCACGAGCATACACCATTACACCGTACGTTCCTACTCGCTGACGTGGTACTCATCCCGTGCAGCTGTGCTTTTAGCTCTTGATGAGACACTGGTCTTTTACACCGATTATGATCTATATTTAAACTTTATGTCTGCTAATTATTTACAAATCATGCACATAGTTTTAATCAATCGAAAGGTACTAGAGCACTTTCCTCTATGAAACTTTTTCTGTAATAGTCTGTCTCAGGCGCTTCGTGGCTTCAGATGCATTTGCGCCATAAAACCTCATCCAATCCATCGCCTGTTTTTGTGAGTGCGAGTCGTTTCGCGTTCACCGAGGTGCTTAGTAAAAGATATCGTCAACCAACGTAGTGTGCAGCAAACAACTTTCGCAAGTATAAGCCATCGGAAGTGCTGTGCGGGTGCTGACTTTCGCAGCGAGACTGGCGTAAGCCTATAGCGTTCCACATAAACTAGTTTGCTTGATCCGGCTTGATTTGTTCGTTTGCGCGGTTTGATGCTGAAGAAATGTGTCGATTCCTGTGAAAGTGGCCCCCCTACTATGAGAATCGTGCAGATGCCGCGATTCCGACCATGGTTTCAGTACTCGGAGGTAACCTAGAAAGGTGTAAGAATTTGCCAGCCAATCGGCTTGAAGAAATCGGGTGTTCAATTCGCGTGAGGTTTGCCCAGGTATGTTTTCGTAATTTTGCTTCGGAATTGGCCCTTCAATCTCAAATTCTAGCAGTGCACCTGCCTTGCTAAAGCGAATATTTTAGGTCACGTTTTAATTCTTCGTCGTGATGCTCGCCCACCTTGCTCGCAGACGCTATGCAAGGGAACAACAAGAAAAGAGAAACTGAAAGAACTATAATTATTTTGTTGATTTCTTTTTAGTTATTTCGGTCGTATTTTACCGCACATGGACAGACGCTGACAAGTGTACGCTTGTGTTAGACCGGGGCTCGGGCATGATAGAACTCTAATTCGCCGTTTCATTGTCGCGTCTTGCAATCGTCGCAGACGAATTTAGACGGGCGGCAGAAGAGCAGACACAGGCGACGGCGGACGCGGACGCGCGGCTTTCAAGGCCGCCTCATAGGGGCGTCCTATGGGCGGCGGCAGAGTGGTAGAGTTTGTTCTAATAGGAGGCGACGCCGCAGGCTGCCGCGCGTCTGCCCGCACGACTACCAGACGGTGCCAGACGGCGGACTAGACGCAACCGGACGCCGCGACAGAAATACATTAGGCTTGCGAACGTGCTCAGCCTGGTAGCCAAGCCAGTAGTAACGGGCGGGAGCACCGTTCTGTGGGCGAGGCCTAAGAGGGGTTCTGAACTCCACCTAAATTCTGCCTGGCGTTGTAAATATTTCGCAATTTAAATATTATCGAGAAAAAAACTAAGAAAGAAATACGTGTCCCATTTAGGTCCTTTAAAAATTGTTTCTTTTAATTTGGCGTATCTTTAAGAAACGCAGGGTAGGCCGGGTTCCGGACGTTCAGGGCGGAATTCGCACGTCGTTCCGCACCAACGTGACAGCCATACGCAGTGGTCCGATCCTGAATCTATAGTGCGCAGTTTCAAATTAAAGTAAAAAGCAACCTCTCTGAAATTGACTTCAGGTAATGGATTTCAATGCGGAGCGCAAGTTCGTCTGCTTCGTGTACAGGGGTTGCGATGTTCCAAGCTAAATAGCTTGGAACATTTCTCAGTGAAGTAGGCAAATTTATTGGTCATTTACGGCGTTTTATTTTAATTTTCTTTTTCAAACGTTTGGCATTAAACACTGTGCTAAAATGGCTTCATACATGTATTTATGTGAACTGTCCAATACTCTCAGCGCGAATAGAGCATCGGTGCTTTCCTGCAGGAGGGTTTACATGCCAAAGCAACGAGGGCACCTCGAAGATTAGGAGAGCCGTCAAGAACTACGCACTAACACTAGATCAGCAACTATTAGTGCATGTAGACGATCAAAATAAAGTAGAAGCCAAGTAATTATTTCGATTGGAAATAAATATCGTTCAGTTATTTTTTTTTGTCCAAGTTTCATAGTGTTTAAAACATCACATTTCCATGCTTGAAAACTTTGAAAATAGAGGAAACCTACAAAACGCTTGGAGCTGGATAAAAGAGACATGGTATATGACAATGTAAAAAAATAAAGAATCATCGTTTTTAATTTGCGTATTTTTACGGTCGTAAGTATTCCTTCTTTTTTCGCTCGTTAAGTTGCAAGTGGAGTCATTGTCATATAGTGACATATAAATATCGCACATGCTCAATATTAGCGTCATCTGCATGTTGTCCCTCCTTGAACAAGCCCCAAGTTCTTCTCAACCGTTATTTTTGCTTAAATTCGTCGCTTGTCACAGCTGCTCTGGAACATAGGCTTGGGCCTGAAATACTGCGAAGATAAATATCGTACACTGCCCAGAAAGAAATACTCGAAGTAAATAAATTACACTTTTCTAATCTAATAAAGTTGCATATTCGATACGACCCAAGTAACAAAGATGATTTTTGCCATTCTCCGGCGAAGATACAAAATGCACGCGCTGTTTTCCAGAGGAATGAACCTCAAAAGTAGATTGGTTGCCGTCTGCTTCAGTTTGAAACCGGAAGTCCCGTAGACACCTCTAGCGTACATTATAATTACTCTATCGTTTTAAGGCCGTCAGAAACATGCGACACTGCCGTGAAGCGTGCAGGTGGGTACATTTATACGCGAATGTAAGTCACGGTTACACCGCGAAGTCAAAACCGCTTTAACCTGTAGATAATGAATGATCCAAGGTTACATACCGATTCGGCTGAAGTGTCCATTCGGCTGACGGGTCAATTCGGCTAAAAGTTTCAATTCGGCTGGACACTTCAATTCGGCTGTATTCCCAGTTCGGCTGGATGTTTCAGCTCGGCTGGACGCTCCAATTCGGCTGGGTACCCAGTTCGGCTGGATGTTTCAATTCGGCTTGACGTTCTCAATTCGGCTTAATTCTCGGTTGAGCTGAAGCACCTCAATCTGGCTATGGTTGGCTTTAGTCCTCACTTGTCTTGGCAGACTAAAGTTTTAAATCAACACATTTTTGCAAGCAAGTCGAACTGCCCGTGTTCGTTTACCCTTTGTGCTGTGTTGTTTCTTCTTGAGCTGCTGTGCACACAAGTCCATGTTTCAAAGTGAAATGGTTTATTACCTTGCCTACAGACTGATTCACGAACGTCCAAGCTTCGCTTCTTTCACTGTTGACCACCATCCGCATCAAAGAGAGGAAGTCCCAGCAGTTCCACTTGTCCAACAACTGAGGTGGAGAAAACAGATACAACCATCGGTCACATGACAAAGCAGTATAGTAGGGTTTCCTTTTGGTTGGTGATTTTTGATGGGGCCGAGAGGCACATCATTGCACAAAAGTTACTATAACAGGGATCATAACCAAAAAAAGTATGCAATTTCTCACTTAATATTTTTTCCAATTGCAAAATCAGTTGTCCTTCTTCATCTCAACTGCATTTATCCAGCCATGGGTACATTGTTAGGTGAACAGCGGAATTAGTGGCCTTCTGTTACAAGCACAAGTCTGGGCTGAAGGCGAAGCGTTTTGTCACGCCTGGTGACTTACAGCAACAGCTGGTACCCGTAGTGAATTCCAGACTTTATTCAACAGCGTACTGGCTAAATCTGACTTGCTTTGGACGCTTATCCCAAAAAGAAGAAAAAAATTAGTTCCGTGCTTCACAGAACAGGTCTGTAAGATGATCAAGGTTGGGTAAACGATACTGATGACTCTTAGGTGCCCAAGCCACAGTCAACGTCTGTGAGATGATACGTTCACTGTTTGAACGACATTGAAGATTAATCAACCAACAGATGTCTGTTCATGTGTTTATTCTTTCTGTAAGTCGTTAACGAAATCAGCGTGCTCACCTTCAACTTTATACTACTCAAGTTTCGTATCTAAAGCTGGCAGTATTTAGGGGCTCTGCAATACTTTTTATCGGTATTAGTTCGTCCTGGCGAGTTGGCTCGCACCGTTTCGTGCATGGATGCACTGCAGAGAAGAGGCACCCGTGCTCTGTTAAATATAGCCGCATGGCACTATAGCTTAGATGTTCCGTTAAATCCTTTATTTGGTTCTTATCTCTAAAATCTGGCTGAAACTGCTCGAGGACATGGTCTACGAAGGTAAAATTTAGCTCAATTTAGCCAGATGACTGAAAGATGGCACATTTGTTTTCTACATGCTGCATGGCATAACTCAACGTCGAAAATTCCATTGACATGCTTTGTTCAATTAGCAGGCTTTGTTTTTATCTCTGTGCAGTTTTATTGCATCTTGAATGACTCTTGTCACAACATTGTCACAACCCAACTGACTAGCTCGTTGGGGGCATTTGAAGAAATCGAATATCCCGGTAGGCTATGGATGCTACTAAGTTGTGTCACAGGAGTGAGGAAGCGGTGAAGTATTTGTTTGTGGTACATGTGTATGAACCTTTTTGCTGCTCCAAAATGACCCTGACGAATCGCATCACTCCAGTGGCCTTGCGAGGGATATGTTGTGAGAGAAGGGACATGCCCATGCTGCATGACATTTCTTTTGGCTATGTCATAGTTAGACATCCACCAGAATGTCCAAGGGACAGGTTGGGGTGCGGTCGGGTCGAAAGCCGTAACCACAGCAAACAGGTCGAAGCTCTATTTCTCAAATGTTTGAAGTCATGATTATGTGCGTGTTTTGGACTCTCTTGATCTTTCGCCTCTTCCGGAGAGACGACTAGTTCGCCACATAGTGTTCTTATATGAATTGCTTTATGCTGTTATTGATTCCTCCCTGTTATCAAGTAGAACCTCAGTTCATATTCTCCAGCAACAAAATAGATCTTCGACCTTTTTTTACCCTTTTAGCCTGGAATCTAGTCATTCGTTGACACGGATGCAGCCAATATGTGTCAAGTTTTTTAATCCGGACGTTGACCTTTTTACTGCTTTTGCACATTTTAACAAAAATGTAATACCGGTGCTCACTTTGTAGCATGGAAATATTTTAGGCTTTTTGTTTTGCACTTTGTGCAACTCATAAGGCCTTACCAGCTGTTTGGAGCACAATAAAACACAGATTGGTTGATTGATCTTCAATGTCGTTCAAACAGTGAACATATCATCTCACAGACGTTGACTGTGGCTTGGGCACCTAAGAGTCATCAGTATCGTTTACCCAACCTTGATAATCTTACAGATCTATCTGTAAGCACGGAACTAATTTTTTTCTTCTTTTTTGGAATAAGCGTTCAAAGCAAGTCTGATTTAGCCAGTAAGCTGTTGAATAAAGTCTGGAATTCACTACGGGTACCAGCTGTTGTTGTAAGTCACCAGGCGTGACAAAAAGCTTTGCCTTCAGCCCAGACTTGTGCTTGTAACAGAAGGCCACTAATTCCGGTGTTCACCTAACAATGTACCCATGGTTGGATAAACGCAGTTGAGATGAAGAAGGACAACTGATTTTGCAATTGGAAAAAATATTAAGTGAGAAATTGCATACTTTTTTTGGTTATGATCCCTGTTATAGTTACTTTTGTGCAATGATGTGCCTCTTGGCCCCATCAAAAATCACCAACCAAAAGGAAACCCTACTATACTGCTTTGTCATGTGACCGATGGTTGTATCTGTTTTCTCCACCTCAGTTGTTGGACAAGTGGAACTGCTGGGACTTCCTATCTTTGATGCGGATGGTGGCCAACAGTGAAAGAAGCGAAGCTTGGACGTTCGTGAATCAGTCTGTAGGCAAGGTAATAAACCATTTCACTTTGAAACATGGACTTGTGTGCACAGCAGCTCAAGAAGAAACAACACAAGCACAAAGGGTAAACGAACACGGGCAGTTCGACTTGCTTGCAAAAATGTGTTGATTTAAAACTTTAGTCTGCCAAGACAAGTGAGGACTAAAGCCAACCATAGCCAGATTGAGGTGCTTCAGCTCAACCGAGAATTAAGCCGAATTGAGAACGTCAAGCCGAATTGAAACATCCAGCCGAACTGGGTACCCAACCGAATTAGAGCGTCCAGCCGAACTGAAACATCCAGCCGAACTGGGAATACAGCCGAATTGAAGCGTCCAGCCGAATTGAAACTGTAAGCCGAACTGGGTATCCAGCCGAATCGGTGCGTCCAGCCGAATCGAAACTTTTAGCCTAATTGACCCGTCAGCCGAATGGACACTTCAGCCGAATCGAGATGACACCATGATCCAAGCTTCGGTTTCACCTGCAAAACACACCACATCTAATTAAAAAAAAAAAAAAAAAAAAAAACTTCTTCCTGCGCTTTTTACTACGAAGAACAAGACTTTGTCATAACATTGGTTGCCTTATTTTCTAGGCTATAGTCCGCGGACAATACATGCTTAGAAATGTAAATGTATGCGGACTATCTACACGTGGAAACTATACAATGATTTGGTTTTTTGTTTTGTTTTTCTAGGTCGTTTATATGCGTGAAGGAGTTTATGACTAACGGAGTATATTATTGTTTATTCGTGTATGATACGAGTTGCTTTGTCAGCTAATCAATCAAGACGTGCTGTGTGTGATAATTTTTTTAGGTTCGGACTAGGCACTAAGTGCGGACTATACACGGCGCGCGGACTATGCACCTTGTGCAGACTATCTAAGCAAAAACTTTTATTTTTCCCCTAAATTTGTCCCTGCAGAGTATACACCGGGTGCGGACTATAGCCCGGAAAATACGGTATATAGATAACTTAGGGTATAGTGAACTAGCGTTCCTTAAATTCAATCATGCACGCTTGTTGTACGTTAATTACCCCAAAAAACTTCATGTTTAATATGTCACTGATGAAACTATTTTTCCAAGTAGAGTCAAACAGGCCGAAGCACAAGGCCGTGCATTCCCTAGAAGAACAGGTCAGAGCAGAAACGTACCGCAGCATCTAACGTTATCAATAATCATTGTTTTATTTTTTCCTCACTCACCCGTCTTTTCAGCGTTCGAAAAATGATTATTATGTCTACTTATGAGCCGCAGAAATGATTGAAGTTTTGGTTTAAATAACGATGTTTAGTCTTAGAGAAGAGAGCGCTTCTCCTTGGAATCCTAGTTCTAACAGCGCATGCAATGCCCCATACACAAGTAACAACTTAAAAAAAAGATAAAGCCATACGTGATAAGCGGGTATATTAAAATAATCCGTAGCTTGAATATATTTTCAATTTTGGTTCCATTTCTAAATAGAAGCACTGCATAAAGTAGAAAGTGTCATCCTAGTGTCAATGAAGCATTCATAAGAAATTAGCGCATCCTACGGGGAAAAATGAGCTAAAACAAAAAAATGATTGTGCAAGCCAGTTTTTGTAAATTTGCCACAGTATAACGTGAAATATTTAATGCCCACACATTCAAAAATGGAAAAAAAAATTGTTTTTTTTAATCAATGTTTTTTTTTATTTTTTGTTTCTTAAATTTTTTGTATTTAAGTTGCAGGATATATGGCTCAATGGTCAAAGAAAATGCAACAGTCCTACCCGGGATAATTGATTCAAGCAGACTAATTCCTTCTATGTAAATATTCAGTATTTTTCACCTTGGAGGTGTCACTAAGTTTATTAACATCGCATAAGAATAAGAAGAGCGCAAAAGTAATTGAAGCTGCGTAAAAATACAGAAAAATAAACGGGAAACTTTCGTTAACAAACTGAGGCTCTGAGGAAGCATCAAACCATGACTCACGCTCTTATGTGCTAATAGATATTACCTTTAGGGACGCTGTTTCGTAGTAGATGTGTGCTTTTGAACACCGGTTCTCTAACTTTCGCAGTAAAGAACTAAAACTAACTAGGGTAAGCAGAAAAGAAAAACAAGGCAAAGGACAATGAATGCACATATTTCTACCTAAACTTCGACCGATGTCATCCCTCTAATTTCTTTAATTATAACTACGCTAATATTGGAGTGACTTATTTATGTGGCCTTAATTTTCCTCTGATTTACACGATCTGGTCGAACGGTTTGAATTTTATCCTCTTTTGAGGTTTTGTTTAAGATACAATAATAGAGAAAGAAATATAGAGAGGACATCCCTGTTTTCTCTCTTTGTGTCTTTAAAATTGCCCTACGAATCGAATTTTTTTTTTTTTTTACTGATGGTTGGGGTAAGCGCAAAGGTACTACTTAAAAAAAAAAAAAACATGTGATCATTATTCTTTTACATCCTCTCCTTCTCCATTAGTTTACTTTATACAGGGTCGAGAAGCTGCCAGAAGCGGTCTGATGAATAAGGGGCGGCTTGGAATTACCCGCCCTGTATGGCACAATTACAAGCACCATTTGTTTTCCATCGCGTTCATTCCATCATTTCCCCGACTTTGCATTACGGGTTTTAAGTATAAACTTATTATCCATGTCGTTAAGCTGCGGTGCTTCTGTTCAGACGGAACGCGAAGCTCGGGTCAAAGAGAAGAGTTTCACTACTGTAATCAGTTTATCAGCGCACACGGGAGTCTCGCATAGTTGCAATCGTATTTTCCAGGTTTTCTTTGAGGCAACGCCACTTACGCCACCCGCCCTCAAGGACGACACTGGAACACGTCGGACTAATGAAGATACACGGATTGACCGGCCTCCACGTGCCGTTTATGATTACACTCAGCGGGCGAACCGGTTACGTCGTCACTTTACCCCGTTCGCCCGTGATGTGACACCGGAGTGGATGGCCTGATACTTGCAGCAACAATCTGCAACCGACCTTGAGTCGCGGGAGACCCTTTTCCGGGAGTATGCACCCAAGCGAGTGGGCCGTGAGAAATTCAATTGGATACAAATGCGCCTAGTTTCCGCACCACTATCAGAAGGCAGAAGAATACAGCCGCAGCGTACCATTATCGTCGGCGTTTCCGCTCCAAGTTCACATAAAGAACGGTCGCCGCCGACACATACGTTCAGTGTTTCTCGGCACGTTGGTTCTGAGTCCGCACCAAGATGGAGGGACGCGTGCTGGTCTTTGCTGTGGTGGTGATTCTGGGAGTGTGGGCTTCTGAGGTGGAAGCAGCATGCCCGAGGAAGGGGGCTCTGCTCGGTCCCTGCTCTCCTCGTAGATGCTCGCCACGTCGGTGCGCCGCTCAGGGACTCGAATGTTGTCCCAATCGATGCGGCGGATCACAGTGCGTTCCAAGTAAGGCAGCATACCTTTTTTTTCTTAAGTTTATTATTTTGTTCCTTTATTCATTGATATATACAAGGTACCCCCAACAATTATGGCAAACATAAACTACGTAACGTCAACGCTTAGTCTTCGATTTTCGAGAAGTACATGCAATTTAATTTTAGCAGGCAAAGCGCGCATAAAGCATGCAAAATTATTTCAGTTCCCTACTGTAGGGCTCAATGCATACGAAATATTTTTTTCAGACGTAAAATCAATGACTAGAACAAGTTGGCAGATAATGTTACAAATGCGCTTGCCGTGGCATCATTTGCAAAAATGATTCAACAACTTTTACAGCTGTGATAACCTATCGTTTTTTTTTATGAATTGCTAGCGGTATCCTGGGAGCTATTGCTCTTCTGCTTTGTTCTTCTTGCCTTCCTTTTCGTATTGTCACCCCTGCCTTGGCTACCAAATAGTGGCTTACAATATAAAAATGTAGTGCTAGCAGTCCGGGCGACAAGCCAGAGTTTCAGAAATATCCATTCTCCATATCCACTTGTCGATCCCTATACACTGGGATCAAGAAGTGGATATGGAGAACAAAACTTTCGCCCGTAAAGCGGGTTGCATTCCATCCATCTATATAGGCGAGAGGAACGGTGTCTCTACTGAGTGCTTGCCGTTTGTCCTGCGCAGGTGTGCTTGGGCCTTCCATCGGTCACAATCCTTCGTCCTGCCCCGTGCTCGAACCCCCCAAGGAGGGATGTCAGCCACGCCAAACCAGCATCTCGTGCGCAAACGTGTTCTGCGTGGGGCAGTGCTGCCACGACCCCTGTGGAAATCCCCGTTGCGTCCCTCATCCCGGCGGAGGCGTCTGAGAATAAACTGCCCGAATACTCCGTGAAATAAACTGTTTTGCTTCGGCTCTTCTATGGCTACCTCACGGGTTGTATCGAGCGGAATAGCACGCGATGAACGTATACCTTCCACGTGGTATTGAGGAACAGATTCAACTGTCGCGTCCCAGAACGATTAAGTTGCAAATTAAATTCATAGGGACAACATCATAAATGATTTGCTGGTGTTTCTGACGCGAAGATCGGCTGACGTAGCCGAATACTGCGTCGACGTTTGACTGGCACTCCCGTTGAGTCAGTGAAGCAGTAACTGAATACGAGTACCTGCCGACGCTGGCATAGTACTCAATCTATTTCACGTGCTCTATTGAGAATGATGGCGCAAAATTCCGGTCCAGAGGCCTTGTGTTGGGTGAACACCGAGCTGTGTAGAAAACAAGCTGTGCAGAGCGTCCTCCTTAGTTCGATTTTCTAGCCAATGGTTCTGCGTTGGCTGTGTTTCTTTCGTACTGCTTCGGGCAGTATCTGTAAATAATCACTGAGGAGATGAAAACGACAGGGTGTTTCTTTCGGACGCCCTCTCTCCAGCACGCGAGCGTTGCATTCCGTCATGCTTTGGCTGCGCGAACACGTTCGAGGCTCACGTGACACCGACTTGTTATTGAACAACCCGTAGGACCTCCTTGTCATTTTAGTCGTGTTATAGCAATACCACTTCGAAGACAAGGCCTGCGCGTTTCCTCCTCTAAACGGCATCACTAGTAGATCCCTTCAGCGCCCCCTAGCTAGCCCGGATGAGCACCATCGTCTGCTACATTGTCTGCGACATCGTCTGCTCCATCGCCTGCTTCAATGGTTTGTGTAGGAGATACTGAAACAGATGCTCACGCCGAGTGTCTCTTGCTATTGGCCAGGTGCGCAATCAAAAGCGTTGCTGTGGTCGGCCTTCCACAATTGGCCGAATGCTGACTATGACGTCAGCAAAGGATTTCCCATGGACGAAAATAAAAGGAATGAGAGAACTTTAATCTTGACGGTGTTTGCTGTGTTGCTTTGAGAGCGAAATGACTTCGAGGTTCCACCATGCTCATTACAAACACCATCGAACTTGTTGTTCGCAAGGTAATGACGTCACGAGAGATAACCGCAGGGGGGTGCCACCAAAACATCTCGCCGCTAATAGCATGCGATGAAGTTAGACGTTCACGTGGAGCTTCAAATGCATGAGTGAAAATGCCTTACCGCCGTGCGAAGGGCTGCAAAGCCTAGAGTGCCTCAATGTCCTTCTGCTTAGAGTGATGCCATCGTTTGTAGTAGGGATGCCGCGAACCACCCTGGGTTCGAATTCGAAAGGTTTCAATATTTTCGAACCGAACTGATGTTCGAAATCAAAAGGTTTCGATATTTTCGACCGTACAGAGATTCGAAATCGAAAAATTCGCAACTTTCAAAAATCGTGGAGTTTTGAATTCGAAAGCTTCGAAGCTTTCACGGCTTCGAAAAGTTCGGGTTCGATTATTTCGAATATTTTTTTTTACTTGAGGTTCGAGAAAATTTGAAAATTTCGAACTTTCCTAATTTGAAATTCGAGAGAATCGAATGTTTCGAATTTATTTGGATCTTAAATTCGAAAAATTCGAACGTTTCGAATTCGTATAGACATAAAGTTCGATAAATTCGAATATTTCGTATTTCTGTCTACATAAACTTCGAAAAGTTCAAAGGTTTCGATTCTCTTTTAAGGCTAAATTTGAAAAAAAAAAAAAAACTTCAAAGGTTTCGATTCTCTTTTAGAGCTAAATTTGAAAAGAAGTTCGAAGGTTTCGAATTTCTTTTAAGTCCAAGTGCGCAAAGTTCGAAGTCAGGTTTTCATGTTCCGCCACAGTTTCAGTTTCAAATAACGTTTTCACGCCTGACTGGCTTTCACGAAATCAGGTTTAGAAAAGTTAGGGTGTGATATTTAGACTCCGCGAAGTTGGTCAGGCAATTAAATGAGACAACGAGTGTCCCGAATGTGCTGGAATATTCGCCAGTGCAGAGTGACGTGTGCAGATCAGTAACTGTGACTGCGAGCCTGGGGGGGGGGGGGGGGGGGGGGGTTCTTTAACGTGCATCACGCAGTAGTGATCACACGAACGCACTGTTTAACGGTACTCATCCAGTTCGAAACGGCCAGGGGCAGGCAGGTGGTTGAGGCTCAGAAAAACCTTGAAGCGATCTGGCAAACTGCCTCCCTAACCCCTTGTACGCTGGTAGTAATCCGCTCGAACGCCGCCCGAGTGACGCTGGCATATAGTAAGTTTAGTTTCTACATGATGCAAAATCCTGATACTGGGAATGAAATTTGAAAAAAAGAAAGTGTAGGAAGACAGAAAAAAAGGGGACAGGACAACGCCTCACACTCAGCTCTGGAAATGAAATTTGAAAGAAAAAATGGAAGAAGACAGAAAAAAGGGGACAGGACAACATCTCAAACTCAGCTCAGGACAACGTCTCAAACTCAACTCAGCTGAAAACTCAGCCCAGTACAACGTCTCAAACTCAACTCAGCTGATTTTGAGACGTTGTCCTGTCCCCTTTTTTCTTTCTTCTTAAACTATTTCTTTAGAATTTTATTCCCAGTCTCGGGATTTTGCATCATGATCAACATACACCAGCCCGCCTGCACCTTGGCAATTCTGTAGCTTGTAATTAGTTTGGAGGTTTATTTTCCGAGACAAATGAAACGCCGAGCAAAAAGCACAGAAGCTGACACAACTTGAGGTCGAGGAGCGTTCTACCATACCAGTGGCGTCGGAAGAGGAAAAACGGGGGGGAAGGAGGGGGGGGGGGGCTGCAGTTCCCCCCCCCCCCCCCCAGATATTTCGGACTGTTAAAGAAAACAATACGGGGAAAGAAGGCATGCTCGAGCTTATTTTAATCTGAAATTATTTATGCATATGTCTATCTGTCGCTCTTCACTGCATAAAAGATCGCGTAGATGGTTATTGTTAGAAACTCGTTGTCAGAAGGCACTACTCGTCACATGCTCGGTGGTTCGGAAGTTCAAAGCTATGTCTTTTTGACTTAAATAACTGTGCCATTGGTAAAAAGTAATAAATAAATAAACATAACAATAAATGCAAAAAATAAATAGCTGGAGAAAAAAACCTATCAAGAATCCGCCGGAAGTGTTGTATTCTTGCATATTCAGAGGCCCAGCACTACGAAACAAGTTTCTCTTACCAAAATGTGTACAGGCTAAAAGAAACACGTTAACAAAAACGTGAAATGGAAAAAAATAAAAAAAATTAATAAATGTCTTGTTTTGTTTTTTTATGACGTGCCGTATTTGAACAGTATTATACTTCCTCTCACCCTACGATGGACTAAAGGCAAAAGCTACGGACCGCCAGATCCAATCACGAGCCACTTAGAAATCGAATATTGCGCTTTGATGCGCGTATCAGTGCCCGCGTCTCAGATCACTGATGGGAATGGGCGGACAGTGGTTCGAATCGAAAGAGCACTGAGTGACTCAACAATTTTAAATCGCCAAAAAGAGGCTGTTTGCAGTGTCGAAGCTATAGAAATGATGCAGCGTTTTGGGGTTCGGAACATTATTCGTCCACCCCTAATCAATGCTAGGCATGTCATTGTGCAGCGTGGAACGTGATAGGACCTGGCGGCCCATGGCTTTGGCCCTTAGTCCATCGTAGGATGAGACAAAGTATGGAAACTTTTTTCCCTGGGGTAATTTATTCCTCAACGTGAAAAGAACAATAAATACATTTATTTGTATTCTGCAGATGGTAATGATATGTACTGTCTGTGGTGTTAATTTAAATGCGATATCTCAAACAATTTCGACGAAACAAATTACCAAATTACCAAATTTGGATAATTTTTCGAAACTCGTCTTGAACAACAATAATCATATCTTAAGACGACGCTTACCTAGGCGCTATACATAGGTAATTCTTAAAAAGTTTAACATCTCTACCATAAATCGCTTCGGCTATAGCGCGCTTCAAAGCGCGCTATAGCCTTGTATGGCACAAACGACAATTGTCAAAAACGCGTCGTCCTTCCTCGCTCCTTCGGGAATCTATTTATTTAAAACCAAGCATGCCAGATGATTGAAATAAACGGCATTGTCTTTCGCAAGCGCGACACGGTTAGCGCGAACAAGTGATCGCCGGTTTTTCCAGTTTTTCTCTCCGAAACCAAGGGATGTCATCCAAGTTATTATCGCTACGGAAAGATCTCATTTAGTTTTTTAATGTAAGTGATAAAATTTCGTGCTCACTAATACTATTTAGAAGTAAAATGCGAAAATGCGCCAATGTCGTGTTCGCGCTAACAGTGTCGCGATGTGTACCTCACGGCTTGAAACCAAATGAAACCGCCCGCCCGTCTTTCGAACTTCGACGAACTTCGAACTTTTACCCTAAAAATTCGAAGTTTGTCGAACTTTTGACTTTTCAGCAATCGAAAGTTTGACGATTTTCGAATTCTTGAGATTAATATGTTTGAAAGTTCGAAAATTATCGAATTTCTTAGCGTAGGAAGTTCGAAAGTTCGAAAAGCTTCGAACGTTTTAGTGCAAGAAGTTCGAAAGTTCGAACAACATCGATTGTTTAATCTATTAAGTTCGAAAGTTCGACAAAGATCGAATTTTGCAGCGTAAAAGTTCGAAATTTTGAAAAGCGTCGAACTTCTTAGTTCAAAAAGGTCGAAAATTTGACTTCCGTTGAATTTCTCGATATGGAAAGTTCGAAATTTCGAAATCTTTCGAACCTTTCGAACCGCTTGATTCGATCATCAAACCTTCGGTTCGAATAAAATTCGCGGCATCCCTAGTTTGTAGTACCCGATGCCGACAGCACGCGCTCACAGGGAAAATACAAAGAAATCGCAGGAAACAAAATGTCGCCGTAGCACAGTCAGCGCCACGAGCGCGTGCAGGGACACGGACTTTCACGCGCTGCAGAACAAAAAATAAAAATAACCGTTCGAAACAAAATGGCCAGATGTCATCACCCCAAGCAAAGCGCACACGAAGGCACCCTAGCAAAGCCCTTCGCTGGACGCTGGACGCTGGCACTGGACGCCATTTTAGAGGGCACTGCTTATACTCCGTTCATTCTTAAGCAGAGAACGTAGCCAACGTCACAACACGAGAGCTCGAGGTCGCTGCTTTGAAGCGTTCTTCCGCAGAACGAGCGCGCGCCCTATACTTCGTTTCACCTTATGTGCGAGCGAAGGCAAAGCTGGAAGCGCGAGCACGAAAGCTCCGTGCGTTCAGGCTTTGCTCGAGCGCGCGAGCTGGGGAGAAACGCAAAAAGCGCTGGTCTCGCGCTTCTAGCTTTGGCTTCGCTCGCAGATAAGGTGAAACGAAGTATAGAAATGCACGTCTCCAAGCCAGGAGCGCGAACTAGCTCGCGCTCCTGGCCGGGGGAGTGTTCGCGTGCACGTTGCAAATTAACTGGAAGCTCGCTATCAGCTCGCGCTCAGAAGTCGCGCACACAGCTGTGGCCGCCAGTGAATGCGACGTTGTTGTGACGTGGTCCTTACTCTCGTCAAGCTTCAGCCTGTTTGCCGCTTGGGGCGGGTCGGGGATCTACTGACTAGGGAGCCTTCATACACTTTCGCCACGTCTGTCTTAGGGTGGCGGCATCTCGGCCATTTCTGTGCCCAGAATGCTCGCGCTTCTATCTCGTTCAGAGTGAGCGCTTAGCTCTGGCCGGTGCTTTGGCGCCATTTTAAGGCCCGTTCGGCACGCGCGGGCAGTTTTCAATAAAACAATGGGTGTCTTCACCTTATGACAGACGCACATCAAGGCACCCTACTACTGACCAAACGTCATGAGTAGACCTTGTCTTCGAGGTGGTATTGGTTATAGTCGCTCACTGAAGGAGAACGGCAGGGCGTGTCTTTCAAACGCCCAACCTTCAGCACGCGCTCCATGCCTTCCGCGTGCTTTGTCCGCGTGCGCGTGCTTTAGGCGCACGAGATGCCGAAGCGTTGTTGTACGTAGGAAGCTCGCGCTAGAGGTGGGACAACTCAAGCTGCTCTCTGGCGTTCTCATCTTGTCATTAACTAGAGTGGCTATTCTTTGTTTTCAGCCGACCTGTTTGTCTTTCTTCGAATTTCAATAGGAGGCCCCAGTCAGGAAATAATAATTTCCGGATTTCAAAGGCGGTAATAGTTTTACCGAAAATCTGTGAGATACCACGAGCAAAGTTGTTGCTTCCATTGGCGTTGATGGCCACTGCCAAGTTACGCTGCGGGTGTCATATAATTAAATAGGTGCAATATCCATAGAAATCCTAACATGAGTTTTGTACCACATCAAGATCGGCTGATTAAAGGCAAGACTACAGGGTGTCCCCACAAAAGGAAATGTGCAGTGTTTTTGTTTTGTTTTTTCTTACCGCGAAAATGAATTACTCGTTGCCGAAGGCTCAGTCTTCCGCCAAGATTTAGCGCTAGCGGTCCTAACTAGAGTGACTCTAGCCCGAACCAGATGCCAAAGTTTCACCAATAGCCGTTATTTGATTCAAAAGTTTTAAGTGATTTTCTAAAATTTTCAATGGGTAAGAGGCGGCCGGCAGAGCTAATACTTGCAGCTCCATGGCGCCAGTTACCGAAAACGGGCAAAAATATCCCCCAATATTCCCGTTGAAATTTTTGAAAAATCACTTATACCATTTGAATAACATAACAACCAGCGCTACATTTGGGCGGAGAATGAGCATCGGGCGATGCGCAGTTTATTTTTGCGGAAGAAGTCATACCGCATTTAAAAGCTCGTTAGCATCTCAGTCTCTCAGAGCAGCGGAGACTACATTTTTTCCTCAGATTTTGGGATTTTCTTCTTAACGTTCAGCTTTCGTGGCTGTAATATTTATTCTATGAAACTGGACACATAATGAGTCGGTCACAAAAACTATTTAATGCAGAAAGTTTACCTCTAGTTTCGTTTGACGCACGGGTTAAGAAAAAATCGGGTTAAAGGTTCATGGGCTGGCTCCATTGTTCCCACCGGCAGAGTGCAATTTGCGTGTGAGCGTGCAGCAGGCATGTCGTTCGCCGTTTTCAAACCATAAATATCGCGTTCTTGCGTTTTGCTTTTCGTGTCTATAGTGGTCCCGCACTATATAGCGCAACAAGCACTGTAATGTCGTGCGATTGTAGCTGAAAGTAGTCCACGAGTAGAGTCCTTAAAGAAGCTACCCTTCCGAGAAACGGCACTCCAGATATCTAGGTGCTTAAATACTTTGTCGCGTTATCTGCAGCTTTGTCCGAAATCGCAGGGAACGGTTTTCCCTCCTCAAGAATTCTCAAGATAAACTGCGACAAACAGTATTGCCCGAGCTTTCTGCTGAAAGTGCATACATAAAGTCACGTTGACGAAAACCGGGCGCATCGCAACCAGCATTTATTTAAAGGGAAGCTGAAGCGGTTTTAAATATGAAAAAAAACACCTGAGCCTAGTTAATCAGACCTCAGCCATCACGAATATCGTATTGGTTTGGTCATTTTCTGCGCGGATTAACCGGAAAAGCGCCTTCAAAGTAGCGCCAAAGCCACGCCTCTCCGAAGCAGAGGGAAAGGGGAGAGAGGAGGAAGCCCATCAACCGGCGTCACAAAAGGACCGGCTGGGGGACTCCGCCGCGGCTGGCCGCGCTTTCCTCGTAGGCTGCTCTAGTGTCTTTTCGAGCCATCGTCGTTCTGCCGCTGCATAGCGCTTGCTTTTATCCGTTGACCGGTCATGCTATTGACTCAATCGTCTGACGTGTTGATTGTTCTCTTGTTTGTTCAGGGGTTTGCAGAATTCTCGTGGTACCGAACCAACTGACTCGTGCTGTTGCCCGATGCCGTACTCATGTGTAGCCGCCAGCTTTTACGAAGAGCGCTCGTCGCAGTTGTTCTTCCCACTTACCGTCTTTTTCACTTCGTCACCGAGATTTTAAAGGGGTGGGTGGGTTTGAGCAAGTAAACCTTTTTTGTTCGAAACGCGTTTCGGACGGCGCATATGAAAACTGTGTACGTATGGGTTTGGGTCTGAAGAAGGCTCGCCTGAACCCGACACTCTGCCGACCATCTTTGAAGGTAAGAAGGCAATTCAGCGCATTAAAAATCAGAAACAAAGAGGAAACGTAACTAGGTAGGAATTGTAGGTCGACTGTTCTAGAAAAAAGCTATAACGTTATTAGAATTGTGCAGTGTGCTAGAAAAGCCACGATCATTTAGCCGAATAGCGGGTTTCTACTGGCTCTCTTGCGTTAACCGCCTTATATTAGTGTTTTAGTGTTGGTTTCTTATATTGTTGAAGTGACCATACTTTCCGGACCAACTCCGGTCCGGGAAATCTGGGAAACAAAAGAAAACCATCTTGGGTAGCCCAAGATCATTTTCTTTTGCTTTTAATCTACTTGGCTACCCAGCCATTTGGGAGAGAAGGGCTTGCTCTAATAAATGGTCATGCGATTCATAATGCGACTTTCACGGCGCAGCTTGTTTTAGCAAAAACTTCTTTTTAACAATTGCTGGCATTATTTGAGGTCACATATTTTTAAACGTAAACATACATTTTGTTAAATTTGCCTTACAAAGGTTCATATTCTCTTCAGGAGAGGATTTTGGAAATACAAAGCATGTGACCTTCTGTTCTGAATTGAGTTCTTCTTTTACAAGTTACGCAGTGTTTTGCGTATAAAGTTTGTGACATGCAACAATTCTTTGTGCTGTAGAAATGCAATCGGACGATGATTATGCTTGGTGGTGGTGTGATGCAGTCAACAAATCTTGGTAAAAGTATGCGAATGTAGAGGCCCAGGAAGCTTTCACGATTTTGGTATCAAATTAAGGGCTGCCGGGCACACATCTCCGCTTTTTCTAAAGCTATAATGGCGTAATAGTTTGTGGCAAACAAACTAAACGCAGCAGAGGGTACCGCTATCACAAGGATGGACCTTCTGCGCAGTTATTCGCATAGTGCGCAAGGACATTGCGGTGGCAGAACGGCGACCCTGTCTTATCACCCGTCTCATCTCAGGGGAAGCTCTCCCGTCGCCCGAAGCCAATTATACTATCCCTTCAAACCACTTCAGCCTTGATGAACAATGCAGCCTGCACGCTCACGCGTCCAGCAGCTGGCAAGCACGAAGGCCGATGTTTGCAGAATTCTTGTCCTCTGACGACCGTTTTGGGGAGGGTCACGCTAATCCGGCTTGAGCCGTCCCGTGAATAACACTCCGTTTACTGTCAACGTTTTACGTTACAATAAATAGCAGTCAGTACGTTCCTGAAGGTATGAAGCCGGCCATGTCGCGTCCGCGCAAGCAGTTCCTCGTATCTGCGTTTATTACTGCGGGGGCTCATTTTCCTACTTTGCCAACGGCTGGAACGCGTACTTTGTCACGTCGAGGGTCGTCTGGACACATTCCTCTTTCGGATCCACCGAAAGATTTTGAAAAATCAGAAGCCGAACCCGATTTACAAGAGCAAAAGACCCGGCGCCCGGCTACCTCCAGCGAGCGACGGAGCAAACGAGAATCATGAGGTAGTGGCGCGTCACGCGTCACTAGCCAATGTCGTGCCGCTGCGGCGATCGCTTCTGGTTTCTTCGCTTTTTTTCGCGTTTAAGGATTATTTTGGGTCAAATGGTTGTGATATTTGGACTCAGCAGGCACAGACACGTCAGAATCAACCATTAACTCATTTTTTTCGAAAAGCTCTTCAGCTTCCCTTTAACACCCATCTCTTATATACTCGGGGTAAAATACATAGTCGCTCCTACATTCGGTGCAGCCTCTTTCGCACAAAAGCGTATGTCCGATAATGACACAGATGTGTCACTAATCCAATTTATGCCTTTGTCTTTTATTTCGAAAGCCTCGTGTGGCTCTCTTGATATTCGATCGGGATACCTAGTCAAAATTCTCGTGTCGCAAAATGACAGTGTACATGTGCAGCACCTGCAATGTGTGGAAAGAAGTCCTGACGCGGTATTTCGTGTAGCCGCTGCTTGTTCGCGTGCGCGCATTAAAACATCTACCCGTTTGGTCGATGTACGACCTTCCGCATGACATCCCCCAAATCGGTTTTTCTTTATGGTTTCTGGAAACAAAGTCTGGTTAATCATTATTATCCTGAGAAGTAACCTACTAATTAAAAATAACAGGTAATTGAAATCAGCACAAAAGTCTCAACGGGTCTGTGCTGTTTCACTGGGCTTGGCAAAAAAAAAAATGAAAGTGGCTTACAACCCCCTGTAACACCGAATTAGAGCGCAGCTCTTGAGGAGGAGGAGGAGGGGAGGGTACTGAGGGGAGCGTATACCTCTCCTCCCTCCTCCTCACCTCCTCATCCTGCGTGACCTCACCGAAGTCACGTGACCTCACGAGGGTCACATGACATTAGGGGGGTCACGTGACCTCACGGGGGTCACGTGACGTAACGGGGGTCACGTGATGTCACCGGTGACGTCATCAGTGACGTCGCCAGTAATGAGGTCATTAATGACGTCACTGCTGACGTAATCTCTGGTCACGTCATCGTGTTGATGACAATGAAAATGACGTCACCACAATGACGTCACCAGTGACGTCACGCATCTCATAATGCACCGCGCGGTTACGCCGACGCCGACGGCAACGCCGCTCAAACCGGAAACGGGCGCCTAAGAGCTGCGTTCTAATAAGGAAAAAAGCTCCAAGACCAGTGTTGAAGATGTCGTATAATCCTCGTCGGGGCTCTCACCAAAATTATAAACTCAAAAACCCGCAATAGCTAAGCCTTTATACACCTAAACGTCGGACGGGGTGCGCCCAGACGCAAGAACGAATGCATAACTCACACCGCAATAATTCTGCTAGTGATACGGGGATCTTAAAGTCGCGCAGCAATGAGAAACTTTGAAGGTTAAATATAGTCAGTGATTTGAAAATTAAAACAGCGCAAAAGACGAGGGACCAAATGACGAAAGACACAGACAGCGCAGCGTCTGCGTTCTTTTTTTTTTTAGAGCGCAGCTCTTAAGGCCTGACCACACTAGCGTGAACGGCGCCGACGGTCGGCACCGCTGGGCGGCACCGCCGTCCGGCGTCCCAACGCGAGGAGTCCACATTGGCCTCCGTTTTGCGGGCGTCACGTGACAGCACTGGCTCTCGCGATCGCGCGCGCGCCTCCCGCCGGATTTCTCGCTCTTTCGTCGTCTGCTCTTCGGTAGACCCTTCCATTTCGGCTCTCATCTTTCGCATATATAAGCATCGAAACCGCACTCGCTGCCTACATGGTAGGTGTCCATGATGACCTGGTCATCAGCGTGAATGTGATTATCCTAGCCTGCTCGTTGATCTTGCGACGTCGCCGCGCTCTGAAGGGAAGGAGGCACAGGTTTTGGGTCCGGCCGAGTTGGTTCTACCAAAACACCGAAGGAAAGGTCCGTGCTTTGCTGCCCCGGCGGCGCGCCAGAGATGAAGGCTACTCTCGAAAGTGTCACCAAATCAACACGACATCCGTCACAACACAGACGAAAAGCAACAAGTGCCACAGAGAAAGTCACTTGTAATTCCGAATTCCTCTCCTATAATTTCCCAGCGGTTGTTCTTAGCGTCATTATCTTGGTAGTCTGGCTGCGTCTTGTCATATAAAAAGGGAACCAGTCGCACAGTTTCAAGGAGTATTCTAGTACACCATATCTGAACCGCGTAAGGAGCGGTTGGCTCTGCGGCGCAGAACGTCGCGACGGTGAAGCCGAAAACTGGTTTCGGTCGGCAACCGGCAGCGACGAATGTCACGCCGCAGGCCTCCGCGACGCCAATGTGGCCGTGCCTTTAGGCGCCCGTTCCCGGCTTGAGCGGCGTCGGTGTCGCCGTCGCCGTCGGCGTCGGCGTAACCGCGCGGGGCATTATAGGAGATGTCCCATAATGCACCGCGCGAGCCCCCCCCCCCCCCCCGAGTCCACGTGACCGTGACCCCAGGTCACGTGAACCCCCCCCCCCCCCCCCGGAGGAGATTGAAGAATGAGGGGAGGAGGAGGAGGAGGAGGAGGAGGGGTATACCCTCCCCCGAGTACCCTTCCCCCTTCCTCCTCAAGAGCTGCGCTCCAATTCGGCGTTACAGGGAGTTGTAAACGGCTTTCCCTTTTTTTCACCTGGTTTCTCGCCTTTTGCCCTGTTTTAATTTTTTTTTCAAATATGTCACACCAACACGCTCAAACTTCAACTTTAGCATAGTCACTGACAATGTAAGGCACGCTGGGTGTGGCGTCTTACGTTTAGATTTCTTGCTTCGCGGTTGGTCCTTTGGCCTTCCTATCGGCTAATAGACCCCTTTCGAAATACTGCCCTATGTTGGCAGCTGTGGAATCCCTGCACAATGGCGGACTAAAGCCGCAACGTCACGGCACTTTATGCGTTTGGTTGAAGCACAAGAAAAAACAGACCCCCAGAAAAAGGCGATGAGCGCAGTGACGTTGCACTTTCGACGCTGTTTGACTGGCTCGTCGACTCCTAGCATTGACTGCTCTCTGACGTTCGCTATCTTATGGAATGACTTGCACGTGTCACGATGTGTGTTGTTCCGCCATTGTGCAGGGGTTCCAACCTTCTAATAATCGGCAGGCGAATTTCGAAAGGGGTGTATACTGCAATCACATTGGCGACGGAGCGAAAGTAAGTTTCTCGTTACCCGCCACGCCCTCCATTTCTAATACCCCTGTCAGACGGGAAAGTAAATGTCATTTTGATCGAATGTCATTCACCGCTCGGCGAATCAGCTCGCGATCCTGGTTCTTCACGTGATCCTGGTTCTTCATCGCTCACGCTCATTGGCCGAGCTGTAATGTCATTTTGCTTAAATGTCATTTAACGTGCCCGTCTGACAGGGGTATTAGGCTATCACTGACTATGGCGTGTAAACGAATAAGCTGGAGACAGAGGCAAACAGGTCAGTTGTCCAGCTGGCGTGTGTGCGAAACTCCCTAGCGAAAAAAATGCCGACTAATCTTCTTTTTTTTCCGAAACATGTCGAAAGCAATATACAGTCTGGAGTCAGGGGCATTAATCAGCATTTCCAGTCTGAGCTATAAATTTAGGGACGTGCCGCTTCGGTTAAAATAACATAACCTTTGTCTTATAGACCAGAGATAGAACAAGCTGAAGGATTGAAGATAAAAAGAGAGAGAGAGAGAGAGGGAGAGGGGGGCAGGCAAACCTCTAGTTATTACCCAACTATAGCTCAGCTCCGACCGGTACTTACAGACCAATCTGAAAATCGCCTATTTTTATTCGTGTTAAAATTTAAAATAAAAAAAAAATTGTGTCTTCAAATCTCGGTGCGTTGACGTACTATCTCGAGTTGTGCAGGATGAGGCCGTAAGAACCATCGCATTTGGCACGCCTTTCAAAGTTCGAATTCCAAACATGCCACATACCTGAAACTTGGCACGCATGCGTCGTTTCGCAAAGAAGTTAATGTCTCTTTGTTTTGTTTTTATAGGTCATCTCAGAGGTGATAAAATATTAAAAATATTGCAAAAACGACGGCCGTGTGCTTTTCATGTTCTAAAACCAGCCCGTTTGTCGTCTGCTCGTTGTTTTGCCAGCTCGCTCCCGGGTAGCTTGCTGAACGTAAATACGCTGAGAACGCCTAGGAGAGGCTGGCGCCGAGTAGTATAACAGAGATACGTAATAATTTTAACGAAATATATAAGCGATGATTACCTGGGAGCCAGCCCGCAAACCAGTGTGCACACGACGAACATCCGCTAAAGGAAATAAAATGCACGGTTGCCGTTTTTGCATTACTAGCATTATTTCACTACATCTGAGTTGAGCTCTCCAAAACATAAACATAAAACTTTTATCGAAACGACGTTCGCGTGCCCAGTTTCCGTTATATACGATTATAATTAAAATTTGCAAGGCGTGCCAAATGTTCTGGTTCTTACGGTCTCACACTGTATAAAGATAACAGCTTCTCATTTGGTTAAAGGCCTCATCCAGATAATGCCAACATGCAGAAGAAGGGGGGAGCGGAGGGGAGGGGGGGGGGGGGGCACGACCAAAGCTCTGATTTTATTTTCAGCGGCGGTGAGACACCGCTTATCGTGAGCCGTTCGTCAGCAAGGCTGGTATCATTCCACTTTGGCGCCTTACGCGACAGCGAAAAAACACATCGTCGCGTTGACAGTCCCGGAAAAAAACAATAACATAAGTCAAAGTGCACGGAAGCCGCGCACCTTTTAGCAGACGGGTGACACGTCTCGACCGGAGGTCGTCACGTGACAAAGCGGATGCAGACGACACGAGGCGCCAACAGAGATATACCTCTATATAAGTGTTCTTTTGCGGCATGGTCCAGGCAGTCGATTGTCTGACTTTACCGCCCTACCAACATGGAGTTCCGCACGCTGATCCTGGTCGGGTCACTTGTCCTCGTCGGAGCTGTCCGCAGTGCCCAGGCAGCTTGCCCGAGTAACCGCGGTGTGGTCAGCGATTGCGTGCATTCCACCTGCACGAAGAGCGAATGCGAGGCCGAGAACCTCGAGTGCTGCCCCAAGCCATGTGGAGGAAGATGGTGTGTCAAGGGTGAGAATGCTTTGGGTTTCATTAATCTACAAAACATTGTCGTTATAAAAAAAAATATAGCGTTTTTTTTTATAATGACTTAGGTTTTGCAGAACGCTTATTCAGAACCCAAGTGTATACCGCTAGCACTCCAGACCAGATGCCATGATTTCAAAGGTTGCCGTTATGGCAAGCTTTAGAACAAGATAACGGTTAGTTTGGAAACTTCGAATCTGGTCCGGACCGTTAGCGTTATTTTTGGGAGAAGGCTAAGCGTTCGCCAATGTGTAGTCTATATTTGTGGTAAACCAAAAATTAAAAAAAACACTGTAGACGTTTATTTCGGGGACACGCAGTATACACGCAGCCTGTTCTAGAATAGTTGTCAGATTGTTCAAGTTTCATTGTGAGCGCAGAACGCTGCTACAATGTAAACTAATTTAATACCACCTCTTCAAAATTAACGATCAAACGTAGCCACACACTATTCGTTCTTTTTTTTAATTTTGTTAATCTCAATATAGATTTTTATATGTTCTTTATGCAAAGTGCGCACGACTTCAGTGCATAAATCTTATACTTATCGATGACAGTATAAAAACAGCACGGCTTCCCTTTCAATGTCATTCCTCCAGCCCCGCGTTTGTTTCCTTTCGTTGTACTGTGGTTGCGCGTGAACGCTCGAAGATCACAAGACGCCAGAGCATTAACGAAAGTATAGGAAGCTCGCGCTGGATGAGGGAATATTTAAAGATCTCCCCGACACCTGTATCATGTCAGTAACTAAGTAAAAACGTAGGAAAAGTTGTAACAATATGAATCATACTGATAATAGTTGTAATTGTACAGTTTCTATCAATATAAAAGGCCCACTTGGAGAGCGTGGCCGTGAAAATGGCTCGGGAGGGGGCGCGGCGCTTGTTGTGAGCAGTGCCGGTTGTGGGCACTTCGATACCACTCTGACGGGAGTCAAACTCGATGACGGCACCAGACTGAATAGGCGCGCACTGAAAAAGCACTTTTCCTTCCCTCGGTGCCGCATGAATTAACCCAAAAGGCGAACAGCGCTTCCGCCATGGCGGAAGCGATGCTCGGCCACGCGCTTCGAGTGGGCGCTCCACACTGGTGGAGACTACGTATCCTTCATGCAGTTTGAGGCACGACAGTAAGCATCTGAGCCACAGGAGCGGCAGCAACGGAGGTTGACTTAAGACCACCAACAGACACGCGCATAAAAAAAACAACAGTAGTCTATTTGGCCACCACCAAACAAAACATTTTCTGCCTAATACGTTAGACTCTTGTTGCTCGTTCGTGTCGTCCACTCCGAAAGATGAGAACTCGGTAAATCCAGTGTTTCAAATTTCGAATTTCTTGATTCTTTTCCGTAAAAAAAAAAAAGTGTTTAAGTAGAAAAAAAGCAACACCGAACTTCTTGAACCCATCTTCCCCACAAAGCAGCAAAAGCAGTCATATAAGAAACACGTTTTTGACATTATTCGCGTCCATAAATCTTAGCAACACGAACAGCCTCCAACAAAATGAAAGACCACGTTGACAGTGCAGTTTCATGCGGCCATGCAGGACCACCTAAAAGAGGAAAGCCTGCACCATAGCCTCCTATATACTAACAAAGCCTATCAAATATCCACGAGATGCGGCCGCCGAAATAGAAAAGGTGGAGCGGCAGACACCGGATGAGAGGAGAGCCACTTGACTGGCGCCCCACTGCGGCGAGACGCCGAAACACACTTCTCCCGAGCGAACAAGTGTGTTTCGGGTCCTCGCCGCTGCAAAAGCTGTGCGCTGATGTTCAGGTTCCCCGAGAAATGGCTCTTTGATGCTCTGTGCTACCAGATCCTCGCGTTCCAAATCTGCGACCGGGCACTCTATGGCTCCGTCGTCGAACTGCCAGGCTTAGTAAATATAGAGGAGGCAATGCCTGCACCTTCCCCCCCCCCCCCCCCCCCCCAACGTCACCGTTAGTGAGACACTATAGCACATGGCGACGCCACGACGGACGCGTCTGCCAACTCGCTGCGATTCTCGTTAAGCTAAGGCTTGACAAGAGTTTGTTTTGTTTGTCACTTGGGGGGGGGGGGGGGGGGGTGGAGATCCCCCGACGATGATGTCATGCTTGTCTTCTGGCTGGTATTGGTTGGACGCGCTTTTGCCGGGCCCACATTGCTGAGGGAAATTCACCATTTTTTATTTATTTGTTAAACGCCTTTCGTATTTTTTTTTCCTTTTCGTAAAGTTTGGAAGTGCCAAGTTCTCCAGTATACCAGTATCTTCGATAAACATTGGAAAAACAGGTGAAGCGTAAACTCCAACAACGCCCAGCTCTGCAAACATCGGTTACGGTCCCAGTGAGCCAATCAGCGTCTCAGAGGGTGACGCGTGGCTGTACTCTATCTCACTAATGGCGCGTGGTGCTGTGGAAGCCACGGCTGGGAAGAAATAGGAAAGCCGCGTTTGTAGAGCTTTTGAGTGACGAGCTAATCTTCTATGAAGACGTAAGGGACGTGTGGGGCACGCCAACGAGGGTACGGAAGAGAAATTGTGTTCCTCCCTTTCCTTTAACTGCTTGGGTTACGCTTTCACCCTTCTACTTTTGGTAATGGCTGTCAGGTGCTTCACCTACGTCACTCTTATTGGCTCGAGGGGCCGTAATTTACGCTCCTTGCCAAGTTACGGTTATAAAAAGTATAGAAGCGCTCAAGTGATCCTTCGTCGAATGGATGCAACAAATAGCCATCCTAGCCAGGTGTTGGGGTAGGCAATGGCTGGACACGTTGTCCTCGTAGCCAATGATTGAAACTCAACCCAAGTCAAGAACGCACGCAGTGCTCGTGTAACTGCTGTAACGTTGATGTGATCCCCACGATTACGTCAATGAGCTTTGCAAAGAAGAGGTCGAGAAAAAGTCGTTATTTAAACTATATCGCGGCAACGTTTAGTGGCGTTGCGTACGAGTATGCATGTCAGACGTTTATCAGCTAGGTTTTGCAAAGCGCGTAATATTTAAGTGCAATATCGCTCCATGGCTCCTTTGAGACGTCTCTCAAATAAAATCCTGGTAGTTGCGAACGTCGGCAGAAAAACATAGACCTCACCATTGCCTCAAATAACCTTTCACGGGTTTGATCGTAACCAGACCTCATCGAAGTTCCAAAAGGTTCGTGGGCCACGATGACGTCTTCAATGCCCACACCTTCTGGGGGTTTGGAACGTGTTTTGTGGTAAGGTTTTTCGTACAGTTACCTCTCAGAAAGATAAACGTAAAAATAAATGACCAGGATATGCATGCAGTCCTACCAATACCACAGTCACGTGCTATAGTAATGTTCGCAGAAAATAAACTTCATCCTCTCGATAAAAGCGACTGGGATACTAATCTGTACTCTTTATTTTTTGACGACGTAGCCGACAAAAATGAAGAAAATAATACAAAACAAAAAACTCCTAAGGCCATGGTTTTTTTTACATAAATATGCTAAAGCTATAGGGTTGTTTGAGGAACTTGCAGTTTTTGGGTTCGCTATATTATTTTTTGCGAATTCTGGTGCAAACAAAAATATCAACAGATAATTGGAGAAGCATGCACCATTAAACCTAAAACTCCGAGGCAATTGCAAACATAAAAAGGACACACACCAAAGGAGCGTCTGCCAAGGGGCGATATGTGTTTTGTCTATCTATCCGCTTCCGGGCTTTGCGCTTCAGCTGGCTTCAGGCTTGTACCAGGACAGTAAGCTGTCGCTCGCGCGCTGGGTCAATACAACCTAAAAGACAAGTTCCTTTAAACGTCATCACTAGTGGATCGACGCAGCGCCGCCTAATCGGCGCGTCTTGCGGCGTCTTAACTTCATAGCACGCGGCGACGCCGAGACGCGTGCGCCTGCCGGTTTGCGTCGACTATGGCCGAGTTTCGGCGTGTTTGCCGCTTGTGGTGGGTCATGGCAATGACGTCGTGCTCAGGCCTTCTATGCGGTATTGCTCCTGGTACAAATTTGATTGTGGTGCTCCTATCCCGGACAGACCATCTGTGCTTCGAAAAACGTAAAACTAACCTTAAACACTCGTTCGCAGGTGTCATCGACGGCATCACTTTCGGCTCGCCCTGTCCCCAGGTGCAGCCTCCGAAAGGCGGCTGTCAGGGCCGGGAAAGCGACCAGACGTGCGAGGATCTGCGCTGTACCTCCACTTCGCAGAAGGTGTGCTGCCTGAGCGCGTGCGGAGATCCCTTCTGCGGCCCGCGTAAAGCTTAAGGGTTGTTTAACTTCTTGCTACGAATAAAAGAGCGTGATACGAGTACATTTACTTACGTGCAATGATTTGTTCGTGTGACTTTGTTTTTGGAATGAGCTAACTAAAAGAAAGCTAAATATCAGAACTCGGATAACTTTCCGAGTACGATAAAATCGTTATGAAAGGCACATATCGCAAAGGACAAGGGCGAGTACGAAAAAACAAAATACAGTGACATCTATTGTTGGTGTCAGGTTAGCGATACAGTATACACCTTTTCCACAATGGCCCAGCCATATTGAAACTCGTCACTTCTGGTACGAGGTAAAACATCGCTTTGATCTCTCCAAGCCGCTGGAAGGTGTTTACGAAAAATGCGTGATTGACACAAATTCTCTTTTGCCTCAGCTATATTTTCTCGCATATTCCAGGTTGAGTTGAGAAAATGTTTTATTTGTGGAACTGAGGGTGGGGGCTGCCTGTCGCCCTTGAAACTAGACATTGGTGACAGGAGGAAGGGGAGGAAGGTGAAGGGAGTTATATACAATGTACAAGCCCTGCCGACTTTATGTAGTCGATCAGGGAATCTAATATTGCCTTCCGGTGTTCGGGGCAGCCGACAGGGAGGATCCATTCTTGCAGGCAGCTTGGTCTCACAGGCTGGGAGAGCGACTCCAAAGCATTCTTTCTTTCTTCTGCACTACTTGGACAATCCCAGAATATATGCTGTGTATCCGCGGGCACAAGGCATTCTTCGCATAATCCGGCTTGTGGGTCTTCTTCGTTGTCTTTTCTTTTAAACTTGTTTAATCTGGCTGGGGTCATGGCCGTTCCTGTGCGGAGTCTTCGCAGGCACACCCTCTCCCATCGGCTGTACGACGTCGAGGGGAGTGGGTGTTCGTCTTGTTGGAGTTTTTCGTTGAGACGTCTTCTTCTCTCTTCACGTTCTTGTGCTTTAAGTTCAGCCGGATCGGTCTCTTCTATTGTGTCCTTTCTGTCGACGGGGCGAGTTGAGCCTCGGCCGGGCAGGGATGCCTGTAGCTGTTCCCGTGCGGCTGCATGCGCCTCGTCGTTCCCTTGGATACTTTGGTGACCAGGGATCCATCGAAGTTTAATGTCATATCCTTCAATTCGAAGTTGTTTGGCCGTTGTCTTGATTGTTCGGACGGTCTTGCTGCGACTGTCGTGTTTGCTGCATTCTTGAACTGCTTCTTTGCAGTCTGTGTAGATATAAAGTCTACGTTTTAGTTTGACGTCTTTGAATTCTACGATGGCCTTCTCAATAGCTTGAAGTTCAGCTTCCTTGACGTTGGTTTCGCTGCATAGAGTAGCGGCGAAGCGTTCGTGGGTGTTGGCACAGTAGTATGCGATGGCTGTGCCGCTTTCGTCTTTTGTTGCGTCCGTGTATATAATAGCGTTCTCGTCGTCTTCGAGAAGTGCTAACACCTCGTCTAGGTGTTTACTTGCAGTGTGATTTCTTCTCTTCACTTCATTCTTTCCTTGATTTTGTGGAGTGGGTCTAGTGTCAACCACTATTTCATCTTCCCAGGGTGGGGGAGGTTCCGTAAACACCGGGTAGTTTTCTTTACAGTACCCGAGATCTTTGAGGATCTCCCGTCCCGGTTTGGTTTTCTGGAGCCTAAGCACTTGGCCTGTTTTGTTTTCTTTCGCGATCTCCTCGATGGTGTTGAGACCTGCTATTTGGTAAAGTGTTTCGATTTTGGTACACTTGGGAAGTCCGGTGATAACTCTTAAGGCTTCCCTGTTTAGTGCCTCTAGTCCGTTCTTCTGTGCTTTGGTGAGATTAAGATAATTGATCCCGTAAGTTGCTTTAGGCACAAGGAGGGCCTTGACCATGGTCTTGAGGGTCTGATCTTGGGCTCCCCAAGTTTTGCCGGTGGTGCGTTTGATGAGGTTGAGCGCCTCTTTCCATTGGCTTCTGATTTGCTTATACCAACTTCCCGCTTTCCCGTTCTCATCGATCGGGATACCAAGAATTTTGATGGTCGGTTCTTGACGAATCTGTGTGCCGTTGACAAAAAGTTTGATTTTACTTCCCACATTTTCTTTTCGCCCCCTCCGGTCAGAAATGGCGATGTAATTCGTTTTTTCGGGTGAGAGTTGAAGCCCTGTTCGTTCGGAAAAATCTTGTATGGCGTCGAGTGCTTTTTGTAGCGTGACACTTTGTTTGGAGACGCTGCCGCTCTTCATCCATATGGTAATGTCGTCAGCGTAAATTGTGTATCCCAAATCTGGGATTAGCTCGAGTGAGAGTGCAAGATCCGCCATCACCATATTAAAAAGTGTCGGCGAGATCACGGCTCCTTGTGGGACTCCGATTTTATTCTCAGTCTTCGGTCCTCGGGATTGTCCATTGGCCGTCTGGAAATTCCTTTCATCCAAAAAGGACCAAATAGACTTCAAAGTTTTCCCCTTGATTCCTCTCTTTACTGCGCCACGTAAGACTGCGTCATGTGGCACAGAATCAAAGGCTTTCTTAATGTCGATCGCGACGATCAGCCGGGGATTGTAGCAGGGTCGTTTTGAGGTGACGTCTTTGTGAATCATTGCCAAACTGTCTTGCGTTGAAAGTCCCGGCCTGAAGCCGGTCTGTCTGGCGCAATATGCCTGGCTGTTGATTTCGAGGAGCCACGTGATTCTCGCCAAAACCATTCTCTCCATAGTCTTACATAGATTCGAAGTGAGAGAGATGGGTCGTAGGTTCAGAATCGAGTCAGTGAGCTTGCCTGGTTTGGGAATAGGAATTACGGTCGAGAGCTTCCACGCTTCTGGTAGCTGTCCTGTTTCCCACACTTCGTTGAACCACTTTAGTAGTTCTGTCTTCTTTTCCTCCGGTAAATTCTTGAGGGCTGTAATTGTGATCCTGTCCGGCCCCGGCGCGGTGTTTTTTGCCGAAGCCAGAGCCGCCATTAGTTCCCCCATGTTAAATGGCGCGTCAGCTGGTGACGGATGGTCGAGTTCAGGGATCACTTCTGTGTAGCGGTGTTGCAGCTGTTGCGGTGTTGGTTGCGGAAAGAAGTGTTCGCCAGCCCTTACGGCAAGTTCTTCCTCCGTGATCCCTAGTCTGATGGCGAGGTTTTGACCAGTGCACTTGTTTCGTTTCTTGCCGGACATGCCTTTGTATGTCCGCCACATTCTTCTCAAGCCAGTCTTTTCGTTGAACGAGTTGCAGTGCAGTCTCCAGATTTGCCGCTTGAGCTCCTTTGTGTAATATTTGGCTTTGGCCGTGGCGATGTTGAGTTTAATCTTGAAACGATTGTTATGTTTTGCCTTTCTGTATCGCTGTTGAGCCTGGAGTCTAGCAGCCCAAAGGTTGAGCAAATGTAGGTCTGGGTTAGGGGTGCCTTCTTTAACTTTGTAGGTCTTCGTTGCCGCTTTAATTGCTAATTGGATTTGTTGGTCTAGGGGGAGTGAGGAAGTGGCCGTCTGGATGGTTTCACGAAACTTATCCCATCTGATGAAGGGTGCGTCTCGTTTGTACCGGTCTTTGGTCGGTAGCTCGATTTTGATGGGCAGGTGATCGCTGCCCATTGCGTCTTGCATAGTTCTCCAGTTCGCCTTAACATTCTTGGTTGCCCACGTGAGGTCTGGCGTGGTATCTGCTTGCTTCGCGTGAAGTCCGATCCTCGTGGGCATGCCGGGTTCGTTGATTAAGACGAAACCTAGCTCCTTTGACTTGCTCTTCAGCGCCTTGCCTCGAGGGTGTGAGCGGTTGTAGCCCCATTCCTCGTGTGGAGCGTTGAAATCTCCTCCTATTATTATGGCTTCCTTTTTATGTCGAGGTTTCATTTGTGCAAGCCAGCTCATATCATCACCTCTTTTGACGGCGGGCCTTATATAGGTCGAAGCAACCGTAAGCGTTGTTCTGTTGTGCTTGATCTGTACTACGACTACCTCTCTTGCTTCGTTGCACAGATCTGTCGATTCCCTTTGTGCGTGCGGAACGTGCTCGTCGACTAAAATGGCCACCTGTCCTAAGATCACTGTTTCTTCTCTATCCGTGCCCTTTTTGTGCGGAATTGCTCTCGGTATGGATGGTGCGGTGTATGTCTTGTAGCCACTAAGCTTAACACTTTCGGAGTTGGTCTCCTGGAGGAGAATTACCGCCGGTCTTTTCTTGCCCATTCTTTCAAGTCGTAGTTGCAGCTCCGCTGCTTTGTTTGCGAATCCTCTACAATTCCATTGAAGAATCCAGGGGCGAGGGCTTGCGTCTTTGCTTTGCGAATCGTCCGGTTTCACGTTTCCTTTCTGGCTATCGTTCATTGGTGGGTACCAGGTATCTGTCTATTTTTTCCCCGATGGATTTCATTCTGGTGAGGATCTCAGTTGCTAGAGACTCGAATCTTTCAATTCTCCTAGTGTTGGATTGGATAGAGGCCAGGCCTTCCTCAACCTTTTGGCACATTGCAGAAAGCCTTGCTTCCCAAGCGGAGGGGTCTCTCGGTAGGATATTTGCAGGTTGTTCCGCTGGAATCTGTTGCCCCATTCCCAATTGTTGCTTGTCCGCGACTGCCGTTGAGGCCATAGGGCGGCGTGGGCGTACGGGGTTGAATGCTCCTTGATTCATTCTTACTCTATCTGCCCATGAAACGTCCGGCCGAGCCGACAGCGGCAGGGAAGATGTCGGCGTCAAAACGAGCATACTATCTTGGAGGTCTTCCTCAACTCGCGGTGCGGGCTTCTTTTGTCGATTCTTGTACGAGTCGCTTCTCGGCGGAATTTTCCTTTTAGGACACTCGTTGCTTGTGGCGACGTGTGCTCCGTTGCAGTTGAGGCACTTTGGTGCAGTCTGGCAATCCTCCACCTCTCCGTGTTCTTGTCCGCATGATCCGCACCTCCGGATGTTATTGGGGCACACATCGGCCTTGTGACCAATTTGGTGACATCCGAAACAAACCAGCGGCCTTGGTCTATATTCTGCAACCCTGTAGACTTCGAAAACGTAGCGAACGTGCCGGGGCAACGTTCTTCCCTCGAATGTAATTAGAATAGTCCTTTTCTTAATGCCCAGGGCTCTGGCCGTGATGATATTGTGTGTGTTGCAGTTGAGTTCATTTACGAGAGTTTCGGGTTCGTCATGTGGTGAGTGAAGGTAGATGACACCTCTCACCTAGTTGGAGCCTAGTGCCTTGTAGGGCTGCACTTCTTGTAAGCCTTGTCGCTCGGTAAGAAGTTCCCTGATTTGGAGAAATTTTTCCGCGAGCAAGCTATTCCTGGTTGTAATGGCGATGGTATTCGCTTTTTCGTGTCTATGCACGGTGAAGTCACTCATGTTCTTTACGCCGGTTTTCTCGATGGCGGCGCGAATCTCCTTGGTTGAGAAGTCCTCGACGTTCATTTTACACACTGGTCGGAGAACAACCGTCTGCGTGAGCGGCTTCTGGGTCCTTTCATCAGAAGACTCACGTTGCTGCGTTGAAATCAGGTCGTATTTACGTTTCCCTCGTACCGCCTGTCGGCCATCCTCATTACTGTCCATCATGACAGGGCTGTGTTGTTCGTCAAGTTTAGGGTTTTTTTCATAAGTTGTCATCGGCAGATCTCCGGGCGAGCTACTTGCGAGCATGGGAAAGTCTTCGTGCACAGCAGAAACTTGACTGCAGGGTGGTGATCTTGCGTCGATGTTTTCCCTAGAACAGTCGTCACATTGCAGAGCTGACAAAAAGGGTTGAAGTCTCTCCCGCTGATCTATGCATTGCTGAATAAATGCTTGATTCGCCATGCAGGTGCTTACCCATTCTTTGTTGGCGGTGCACGTCCGGAAGTAGTCAAAGTCAATGACGAGGCTGCGTTGTGGAGCTGCGGCCGGTATTGCAGCGTTGCCGCTGTTCATTTGGACTGCATGCGCGAGAGCAGCGTTAGGCTTCGCCGCTCCGCTTCCATTGTTCATCTTCGGACCCTTGAAAATCCCCTTTCGAGGAGGTCCAAGGATTCCTTGGCTTGTCGGTTGGTTAGGTGAGGTCTCCGCGTCGGTCTTCGGTGTCCAGGGTGGCAACGAGGGGGTGCTGGGACCCCCTCGGATGGGGGCAATGGTTAAGCCTGAAGCGGGAGCTCAGGAACGTGCGTCTGGTCTCCTCGAGAGCTGAGGCCAGAATCCGCATATTCCAGGTTGAAATGCTTTATTGTTTTTTTCGTCCCGCATACCAGATTCGGAACCCACGTGAACGAAAGGAAACAGAAAAAGTCTCCATCGAGCGCGAGCTTTTTGCTTCTGCACTATTGATAACATCGTCGCGCGCGCAGTCAAAGCCCGGGGGATGGCAAGGAACGCGTGTTGGAGACGCAGCTTAGAGACGCTTTGCAGCAGCTGTCATGGGCCTCCTGCGTTCCCCAGGGGGTGCTGCGAAAAGGGACTTGTTAGGCCTTGTTTTGGGTAGTACAAACTTTAGCGTCTCAAACTGTCACGCATGCAGAAGCGTGCCAGCTCTGGTGCCAAGCGCGAGATCACGATGAAAATACAAAGAAACAACAAAAATTTGAACGCCGTCAAAGCTAAGACGCTAAGCGCGTGAGCCAAGAACAGCCGTTCCGCGCGTTCCAAAGTAGACATGACAATGAAAAAGAAAAATTAAATCGTCGCTTCACAGGTGCTTTGACGTCACCACCCAGAGATAAGAGACGCGTACCCTAGCGGTGGTGTCATGAATTTGGCACTTTTGGTTGTCTTGCGGCGTTGAGTCTGGCCGATTTCCGGCGTCCAAAAGTGTTTTTTCGTTCTTCAGGACCAGACAGAATTAAAAAAGCTCAACCAACGTGCCATAAGTAGTGCGAGGCTCAATCAAGTGAGCTTGTACTACCCAAAATGAGGGCGCTACAGTTTGTTCAAAGCGTTCAAAGCTTCAGCGCAGGAGGCCTATAACCACCGTGGCCATAACCGACCTTCAGTTTTTCTTTCCTCTTCTTCCGTTCGCTTCACTCCATCATTGCCACAGCAGGACAGGTTATGGCCGCTTTAGGCGCTACTGTGTTCTTCTCCCTGGCATAGACCTTTGTGGAGGCTCGACAACGCCTGCTTCAGTGGCTCGGCATCTCGGTAAGACAAGAGAAAGTGAGCAATGCAGATGTGATCTGGTGCGTGTTTAAAGGGGTCATGAAACAATTTTCCCACTTCTTCCTCCTTAGCTTTAATCCTCAACTCAAATGCGAATTGTGAAATCACGTCGTCGTGAAATTCTCCGGCACCGGTGCGATGACTCCTAGCTTCCACCGTGCTTTTTGTGCACACCATAGAACTTGTCATTCTCCAGTGACGATAAGTTCCGTCAGGGCACTCATTGGCCACGAACGCGAATCCGAATATTCGTCGACGAATTGATTGTTGACGAGCGCATACGTCCGAGTGACGCAATTCTCGTGTCCAATGCGTCAGCTGGGCTCGGCTGACGTCAGGTTGGCGCCGCTGACGCGCTTTGGGAACCGCGGATGTATCATAGTGAAAAGGCGGAGAGCTTTCGAAGGAAAGAAGGTACAAAATAGTCCGCTATATTTTCAAATGTTCGTACCGAAAAGCTGGCTTTTGACTTTTTACCCTCTTTCTTTTGGCCGACTAAACGATATGCGATTAGTAAAGTCCCAATTTAAAATCATTCACCCCAGCCCAAAATTCGTTTCATGGCCCCTTTAAAGTGTCTATACTGAACTGATAGCCTGTCACCAACTATAGTTAATCTGAGTATATTTTAGTGCAGTCGACTGCAGATGGTCCACTCCCGTTCGTCGACGGCCTCTTGCATCGTTCCCGGCACAACCTTGTGTAGTGACGGTTGCTTTTCACGAGCGCATCTGATACCCCTGTCAAACGGGAAAGTAAATGTCATTTTGATCGAATATCATTCACCGCTCGGCGAATCAGCTCGTGATGCGGGTTCAGCACGTGGCGCGTGCACGCGCAGCGTGGCGTATTAAACACGCGCATTGGCCGGGCTGTAATGTCATTTTGCTTAAATGTCATTTAACGTGCCCGTCTGACAGGGGTATTAATCAGTAAAAGATTTCGCAAATTGAACTGAGTGCCTGTAGATATTCAAGGTGCTGCATAGTTAGGTTTTCACGACAGACTCGAAAGATTCTTTCTCTAATACCGCTTCGCCAACAGCAGCGAGGAGGTGCTGGTCTCGAATTATTCCCCGAGTGACTCCGTCGAATACAAAGGTGAGCAGTAATCAAGAGAAGACACAAAGGAAAGGAAATTTAAGGTGGTTGCATACGTGCGCCTCCGAGTGTTGGACCATCTATTGGGTATATTACTTCATCTGTCACGCAGGCTGCACCGATAAATGACATTTCGTCATCATCGTCCGCGCAGAAGTACTTTGATGCCACGGGTGCTCTCGGCAGACAGACATCATCACTGATATGCGCCTTCACTTACTTACAGACATGTCAGATTCTTGCAGTCGTTAACGCCACCGTGCGAGGAGTCTGTGTATCTGAGCTCGTTAAGCAGAATGTTGGATCTTAAAGGGCCTCTGACACGCCAAAAAAAATTTTTTTTTTCACGCTAAACGTTGCAATGGCATATCAGGAAATTACAAAAAAATTTTTTCACTATAGAGTTGCGTAGTTTTTTCATAAAAAATAGAAATTCGAGGCCCAATTCAAAGTTCCCGCCGTGCACTGTGACGTAACAGTGTACCGCAAGGTGTCGGGGCGGTCAGAAAGGAGGCATCGAGCTACGTCACTAAAAGTGGGTTAACCGGAAGTCGCGTGAGTTTCACTCCTCATGCTCTCCGCGACCGTGCCTAAGACTTTTTTTTCTTTTTATTATTCTGCTTTCGTACGAGCGATCGTAGAAAACGAAGTTTCAGTTCCACTAGCTCTTTATCCCTGCACCGTTGGTTAGTTTGCGTGCTGTAAAATTTGAGGGCGAAGAGTCAGTGGATCGACGTGATGGAGGTCAATGATGAAAGCGTTGCGAGTACAAGCCAGTGTACAAGTGCATGCCGTCAGTCCGATAATACGGGGCTATACTGGGCGCAAAACAAGCTATCAAGTTTTGAAAAAAAAAAAAAAATTTAGAACGCTCGCAGAAATTAGGATTGCTAGCATACTACACGCCCGATCGCATTGCTGAAGGTTGAGACACCGAGGTCGTTGAATCATCGGATACTCTCCAGGCTGTAGATGCCTGCCGTCTAAAGAATACGAACTGGTGAGTGTACCAAGTACAAGTAAACGTCAAGCACAAAGTACGTATTTTGTCTAGAGCATGAGTAGAACTTGTTTACTGGGTGCTCATGCGGCCGATGTATGTCTCTCAGAAATGCATGCAGTGTGATCTCTTCTTCAGTTGCTGAAATACCGGGACAGTCCCTCACACAGCACCTTCTAGGCATTGTAGTTGATCACGTCAATTCACTGACTTCTCTTCTTCTACCTTTACAGCAACATTAAGCGATGAAAAGCAAATAAAAGAAACCTTGTCTGCTTGGATCGCTCGTGGAGGTGCGGAGAATAACAAAAATATTAAAAAATATTACACGCGCTCGCGGTAAGCACGAGGAGGGATACAACTCACGTGACTTGCGGCGATGCCTCCCTTCTGACCGCCCCGACACCTTGCGGTACACTGTTACGTCACAGTGCACGGCGGGAACTTTGAATTGGGCCTCGTATTTCTATTTTTTATAAAAAAACTACGCAACTCTATAGTGAAACAATTTTTTTGTAATGTCCTGATATGCCATTGCAACGTTTAGCATGAAAAAAAAATATTTTTTTTTTTTGGCGTGTCAGAGGCCCTTTAAGTTCATGATCCGCACCGATTGGAATCTTGCGACGACGGCGAGACGTCATCGTTGCAACGGTCCAATCGGCGCGCTCCATGAACTTCGGACCCACTTCGGCGTTGGCGAGCCAACATGGCAAACACCCAACTAATTTGGGAACACCCTGAGTTAACTTCCATTAAAATATGAATGGAGTAATGCCCTTAAACTTTTGCAAATCTAGAACGTTGTACCTAGCAATCGGCAAGGCCATCTCTATTAATGACTTTGCAATAAACGTGCCACATGCTCAGGTATCGAAACCCAACTGCCTACATATGCCGCGCACGTTATATGAGGCCAGGAGATGGGTGTGGCGAATAAGCTTCGTGACTGGACTTGGTGCGGAACCAGGCCAACAGGACCTCAGAGGCGTGTGGAAAACTAAACGAGTCTTCGGCCTTTCCACCGGATAATGTTACGATGTATACTCGCGTACAGAATTATTACATTTTTAATAGGAGGAACTTTCGCCAAAATATAAATCAATTAAAAACAACTTGCTTTGGTGACGAGGTGCAGGCTAACCTTCCGGCGATTGAGCAAATTTTCAAACCAGAAGTGATAAACAGCGTTTCTTTTTAGAGCGCAGCTCTTAGGCGCCTGTTTCCGGCTTGAGCGGCGTCGCCGTCGGCATCGCCGTCGGCGTCGGCATAACCGCGCGGTGCATTATGGGTAAATTTTCCCGAAGGGACCCGAGGTCCTCCCGAAGGACCTCGGGTTCCTTCGGGAGGACCTCGGGTTCATTCGGGAGGACCTCGGGAGGACCTCGGGCTCCTTCGGTGACCTCGGGGAGGGGGGGTCACGTGACCCCCCCAAAGTCACGTGACCCCCCTTCCCCGAGATCGCGTGACCCCCCCACCCCGAGGTATCGGCATCGTCATCGTCACTGACGACGTCATCAGTGACGTCATCGGCATCCACATCGTCATCATCATCATCACTGATGACGTCATCAGTGACGCCACTGATGACATCATCGGCATCCGCATCGGCATCATCACTGATGACGTCATCAGTGACGTCACTGATGACGTCATAGGCATCGTCATCGTCACGTGCCCCCCCCCCCCCCCGAGGTCACTTAACCCCCCCCCCCAGTACCCTTCCCTCCTCCTCCTCAAGAGCTGCGCTCCAATTCGGCGTTACAGGGAGTTGTAAACGGCTTTAATTTTTTCTTCTTAGTTTTGCACTAACTTTTAGCCAGACTTGGACGTAGTTCAACTACTCTACTCAAACTACTGCAGTTTAACTACTTTTCCGACTAACTTGGTAACTTTCAATTACAACTTTATTTGGGTAATTAGTAGTTTAATTTAACTACTTTTTTCAGGTAACTTCTACTCAAATTACTAACTACTTTCGAGATCTAGTGCTAATTTTGCTCATCACAAAAGTTTGAGTGCAGAAATAAATAAGACGCCGGCTGATGAAGTGGTATTCCCGAACAAGGGTCCCCCTCACATTCCGTTCCCACGCACTTATACTCGGCAGCCGTAGAAACTGCATCACAGGCGTCCTTGGGCCAAGGTGGTGACGAGCAGCCAAACCACCGGCGCACACAAACGCAGGAAGAGATGCTTAGCAAGCCTTGCTCGGGTATTGACCTAATCCGGTAATGCACGCAGCCGCCTCGCCTCCAGCTGCAACCGTGAAAGACGGGGACACTCCGAGGGCTCTTGCTGTTTCCATGTTGTCTGCCTTTAGTGAGTTCTGCCTCAAGCGGTTTGGGGGTCCCACGGGAGGCCCCACTGGAATGACCTCGCAGCTGGGCGCCTGTTCCCATAGTCGCCTCGTCGTCAGCGCACACTCCCTTGCAAAGCCGGGCTCCCCTGTGCACAAACGCAGACACGAATAATCCGTTCATGGGAGCACGTTCCCGCTTCCAGATGCAACTGAACGAGCGACGATGCATGTTCACGTAATCCTTCGCGTCCTTCCGACCTTCCACGCCAGGGAGACCTCCTCTTTGTTGAAAACGATTTACTTGTCAGGCGTGCCAGGCGCGTCAGGATACCCTAGGCGCCGGCGAGGATTTCGAGTCACCCTTGGGAGATCCTTTTGTTGGACCCGGCGTCAGCGGCGAAGTATACCGTATTTACTCGAGTAATAGCCGCACTGTTTATGAAAAAAAACCTGAGGGTTCGCTTTTCCGCGGAGCACGCAGATTGCCAATCACCGCGACCGACATCATGATTTCAGCTGTTTACAGGACAGAGATAACGTCTTCGCTCCAAGATACCATTTGTGAAGATCGCATTTGCATGAAGAATCATGTTCTCGATCTGGTTATTCGCTATGATATTTATGCGCAACGCAATGATTGGCTGTATATGTGTTCTGTGGGAAAGTAGACGCAAGGGCCTTGTTCATAAATAGTGCGGCTATTACTCGAGTAAATACGGTACTTAGTTTCATCTTCTGTTAAACCAAAACAATTTATTTTTCAGTAGCGTAGCACTAGCACTGCAACGAGACGCGCAGTCGTCCACATGATCTAAAAAAAGTTCTGCGATAAAAACTTTGAAAGTACATTGCTTCAGAGAGCGAATAAACTATTTTGGTGAAAACGCAAGCCATAAAGGAATGCATTTATTTTAGGCTCGCAGGGTTTTTCACGGATCAAAACTGCTGTTCATTTTGCTACCACAAAAATATGAAAAAAGTAACGTCGAAAGTAACTTCAAAGTAATTCGTTACTTTTTTACAGTAGTTAGTAGTTTACTCAATTACTATTACAAATGTGTAATTTCTACTCTACTCCAATTACGTTTGGCGTCGCTACTCAGTAACTTAACTTAACTATCCCTTTTGAGTAATTTGTACATGTCTGCTTCTAGCAAAGTGAAAGCCTTGCAATGTGCCGATTAGCTCCCTTTAAGTGCAAGCACCATTCAAACGTATGTGATAACGCTTCAAGCCTCATCCGTATTTATATAGCACTGTAGATGCCTCGCACTGGACTAGGGTATCGGCACGAGAAAATATTGGATAGGCAAAATCGCACGTCTCTATATTCACTGTGGTACTCGAGGCACACATAAAATAATCACCACTTGCCGAGCATGAAGCAGGTACAAGAACGTGAAACGCAATCTGGCAGCCGACATGGCTAGGCAAACTTTGTTTTTTACATTTTGATTTCATCTGTGCAAACTCCCGCAGCAATATTTTTCGACGTTGCCCCCGAGGCACAGCTTCACATGATGAGGCTGAAAACAACGCACAATGACGTCGCATTTTACCCCTGCATGATGAACGGCAGGTATAAACGATTGCAAGAACATGAGAGTAATATTGCTTATATGAGTGACTTTCTTTGTCTGAACTCTGCAGTAGTTTACACCAAAAGACCACATCCTAAACCAATATAAACGACGAATCACCAATACCGTGTTTGGGGCCTGTTGGTTCCAGTTATATCCTAACCTTCAAATATAATATGAATACGAAACGAGCTATGTAGCATACTATAACAGCGGTGTCTGAAAGGCTAATGGGGGCATCAAGATCTGCACCAAAACCAATATCGGACAACATCTTACGTAGGCAAAGCCATTCTGGAAACCAAACATCGTGTTGTGAACTTGGTGTCTGCGACTCGCGAAGTAATAACGCGTGTGTTTATCGGTGAGCGTCATTTGTAGCGGCAAGTACGTGTTTATTCCACAGAAGCAGCCTGTTGCCAAAGTTCCGGTGGACCCGACTTTTTTTTATTTTTAGGGTTTACAAATTTGTTTTAGAAAAGCCGTGAACGCCATACAGTACGGTCTGTGCAGATGAGTCGTACGGCCACTGGAACATGATATAGAGGCTAAGAGTCACGATAAATCGATTAATTATTATATTTTTAATTATCTTTTAATTAGTAAAAATAAACGTTTACATGCAGTCCTAATTAGAAACTCGCCGCGCGTCATGAAAACCACTAATTCAGTAATTGTAAGAAACCTCTAGTCTAAAGCTCGCGAGAAGCGCAGTCGTCGCTAAACTTTTCACTCGTGCAATTTGCGTAATTCTTGCGATGTGAAAACGCAAATCATAATATTAAACACGTACGTTTTTGCACCGTAAGCCTTGCGCCTGTTGCACAAGCCACAAGTTTGGAGCGCGCCTCCCATGCGCTCTGAATCTCTCTTAAATTCGCTGATTTGGTGGGTTTTGATGACGCTCAGCAAGTTTCTAATGGAAACCATATATTTATTTTCGCAATTTAAGAAGTTAATTCCATATTATTAGTTAATATTTTACTTTTTATGACGTATAGTAGCTATATTATGTCCTCCTGACTCCTGCACAAACGACATTAGAGAGGGTTTTCCATTTCTTTATAAACAAATCTGTAAAACTATAGCGAAACGACCCTGCATTTCTGTTTCGTCGCAACTGTGCTTGTCGTGCCCGAACACCCTTAGTAAACTAAAAACGTGACCCCACCCCAGTACATCTTGCACAAATGGGCTGTTGACCTGTAGACTGCGCTTCTTCAGAAATGGGATTAAATTAATTTCAGGTAATATTTTTCCGGGATGCCCACGATAGTCTAAACATGCATATGAATGTAGACTACATGTTCAGTTTCTTAAATTTTTCTATTTTTATAAAAGTCGCGATAGCAAGGTGCTTCATTTTCACGAGGTGCCGCGCAAGTAAGGCCATTCAAAAGTCACGCGTCTGAATAAGCGTGTCCTTCATTAAACGGAGCATTAATCGCGGGTCTACCTTTTTGCTCCTAACACCTGCTTTTACCCGGAAAAGCTTTAATAGTGGCGTCCGAGAAGCAGATATAAAACAAGATGATGATCAGAAATATTTTTAACGATTAACTTCAGGTGGAGGCTTTTTGTCTAAATAAAACATTCTGTTTCGCGTACAATGTTTACTAATATTTAGGCGAAATAAAATGAGCAACTAAGAAAAACGGCTGAGGCGTCGTGAATTTTTTGAAGAAGAAATTTAAGGCACACAAACATTCGAAGCATGGTTCGTCAGGTAACTCCCAGTCATGCGTAAACGTAATGTAGTCACGGCGTACTGCTTGAGTGAACCCGTACACTCCGGCATCTTTGGCTGTCCGTAGGATTTTTCCTTCGCACATAACTCTATCGGCAAATATATCGACAGTGCGACCGGGTTTTACTTCAGACTGCGAAAGAACGTTTTCAAGATAAAGAAAGAAGCAACATCTCATTTGGCTAGACGTCTGACTCAACTATGTCAAGTAAAGAAAGCGCAGGACCACGGACCTATTTGCAAACAATCAGCGTCGCTGAAACTCCCCTTATCGTGATCGCCCAGTCAGCGACGGCTCGAGTCACGGCACTCGAGAATTATATGAGCCAGCAACAGCGGCGTTTCTATCAGTCGTCGCTTTGTCCTTCTCGAAAAAAGTGTTCCCCATCGAACGATAGACACACACTTTTGCAGACGCGTTTCAACGTCTTGACCCGTGGTTCGGCACGTGACCAAACGAAGAAAGACAACTCGGCGCGCTAGAAGATATATCCGCAGTCATTATAAGTTGTTTCGGCAAAAACGCCAGCCGGCCGCTGATTCTCTGAGTCGTCCATCACTCGGTCATGGAGTCCCGCACCCTGATCCTGGTTGGCTCTGTCGTCCTCGCCTGGGCATTTGCGTGTGTCCACGGCGCCTGTCCCAGCGGTAGCGGGAGACCCAGCGATTGTCAGTATTCCAGCTGCACGGACCGGGAGTGCGAGGCGCAAGGTCTCGAGTGCTGCCCCAAGCCCTGCGGAGGGACAGCGTGCGTTCAGGGTAAGGGAGCGATTGTTTTTATTTTGGATTAACGCGCTTGCTGTGGGGCCGCTAAACGGCTAGTGACGTTTCGCTGCGGATGTGGCAGTGACAACAATTTAAAGCGAGTCTTTATTCCCCAATTTATACAAAACGCGAAGCATGTACCAGAATGCGGAGCTGCGCATCCTCATATGGTTCACTTCGTGGGAATCTGGCTTCTGCTATACCCAGTACCCACACCCGGTGTGGGCAAACGCTGACTTGTTTGTAAAAAAAGCCTGTTGGTCTATACATTTTTTTTTTTTCACGTGCAGACCGCCTTCCTTGGGCGGAGAGAGAGGGGAAACTAATATTATATACGGGTCACACCGTGCTAACTATAATGTCTGTTTCTCTTAATTAAACATGCGGTATATTATGCGCAGTATCATTATTTAGAATGCTCGATTGCTCATCACCGCGGGCTCCCTGACGTGTTTTCAATACTTAAGCTCATAGTATTTGCATGACGTCACTGGTTAGTGCGGCCCTTCTTCCGGCGACATCGATCCTCTCCTACCTCCGGTCCTCCGGGACTGGATGGTACATCTAACCCATTGTCATCGCTAAACCACCCTTTCCCCTCGGCCATGCCACATGAGTCCCAATAGGCCAGGGTATGGTTCACATAATAAACGTTTCAATCAATCAATCAATCGGTGTGTGCTAGGTGCGCGCACGACAGCGTACGGAAGCGCTGTGTAATCAGAACAAGTCCGGGGAGAGATTGTCATACATTTAATATAAGCAATGACACAGCCCTAAAGCCGGGGTCACGCTGCTCCTTCATCATAAAAAAGGAGTCTGCAAACATGATTCACCGCAATATCCCTGGTTTGAACGCCGCGTGCCAAGTTTTCTCCTTGAACTCATTGCCATGCAGGCATTTGAAGCAGGGATCTCGCGGTGATTCACGTTCGAATGGGTATGCAGACTGTCTTTTGCGTGATGTTTAAACAGTGTGACCCCGAATCAAACGCTCAAGTACAAGCAAAAGGAAAAAAAAATCGGAAATCGCACAAAAAATTGAAGCTTAAAAAGTAGTTCCACGGAATTTCTGCAAATAAGGAATCTCGTGTGGAATTTTATCGTGCAGCAATTGCAATTGTGGTTTACCTAAGTTGCCATTTTCGTGCAGTAACAGCTTTTATTTTTCTAAAATAACGTAGGACCAATTTTTTTGTTTTGCATCTTCGTCGAAGTTCAGCTGGTGTTTCGCACATATATGTTTCAGCCTTAATTCACCTCGCCCGTAGAGCCCCATTCACATGGTGCGACTTCGCTTGCAATTTTACAATTGGGACGTTTAGCACCACCGGTTCTATCACAGTTTTGTCGCCGCTCGAGCGACGCGACTGGGAAATCGTAAGTAAACTCGCATCTTGTGAATCGGGCTTTCCCGTGTTATTTTTACTTATTTATCTTTTTCATGGAAGGAGGGGCCCGGGGGGGGGGGGGGGGGGGTAAGAATGAAATTACATACTGGAGAGTCCACTGAAACAAAGCTGAGCTGAAACAATGAGGGGCTGGAATTTTTAAGGAAAATTAAGCCTGCGTCTTGACCATTACAGCCGAGCCCAGATTGAGTTCTTATCTGCAGGAGTCATCGACGGCATCACGTTTGGCTCGCCCTGTCCCGAGTTCCTGCCTCCGGAGGGAGGCTGCCAGACCCGTAACAACGAGACGTGCGAGGATCTGCGCTGTACTTCGACATCGCACAAGGTGTGCTGCCTGCAAGCCTGCGGAGATCCCTTTTGCTTTCCGTTCGGGGAGGATTAAAGTGATCATGGCATCTGACTGGCGGCTATTCCGGCGAATAAAAACGAAAGTGATGCGTGTGCTTTCAAGCGCTAAAGGCAGTTTTATTACTTATTACTTTAGGGTCGCCATATTTGTCGAGGTTTGCGACCCTTATACGGGATGTGCGGAAGTAAACAAAAACAAACATGGCCGAACTTCTGGGGGAGTATGTTGCTTCCGGTTGGCTATTGTTTTATCTTGGGATTGAGGACCGGCGGTGAGAAGTGCGTACTTTAAAAGTATCATGCCGAGGACCAACTGCGGAACCTCCTGAAATTTACTTATACGGAATCGACACGCCTTGTTGATCGTTTGGATGAAAAGGCAAAGCATTTGTTCATCAAAGAAATTACAAGTCTGCCCAAGGTATCTTAGGCGCCGCACCTTCACTAATACCTATTCGGGCCGCCTGGTGCATATACCTGAGAATGACTTATTTACTGCAAGATCCTTAAACGCGTTCAACTACTTCGTGAATGGCAAGGCATCTGCGACGGGCACCTACCTTTTTTAGGCGAAGAAGATACGCGGCGAGCTTCCCCGCAGGGGTCGCCGAGCCGGGTCTTGGTTTTAGCAGACAAGCTTCTCTAAGGTTTTATTAAGCTTCATTGAGCGCGACGCGAGTCTCTGTGATGCACACTTTTCTAATGTTTTGACTTGCTTGGTTTGGTATTCAACGTCACTTTCCCAGACACCGTGCTCCTTGCATTTGTACGTGCCGTAATGGCACATCCTTCTATGGAGATGGTCGGTCGAGGTGCCACGGCGCCGGCGCCACATTCTCACGTTTGTCGCGTTACGCCATCTGTCGGCTGCTCATCATCATTGCCGAAATTTGCCCCTACCGGCAATACGCCAAATACAAACTATCTACAAAAAAAAAATTGTTTTTCATCAACCGAAACTTTGTTTGTTTGTTTTTTTGGACGATATCCGAGTACAGATTTTCACAAGACAATTTCAGCTAAGGTTCACTCCTGCTGACAATACACTCATACAAAGTATCCTGAAAGAAAAACATTTCTTTCAGCCGAAATTGCTTTTGCTGACAATAGACCCAGTACAAACTATCGACCAGAATGCTTTTTCTTTCACCCGAAATCTGCCCCTGTTGACAACAGACCCAGTACAAAGTATCGGCATAGAAAAACTTGTTTAGCCGATATTGCCCCTGCTGACAATCCACCGATACAGACTATCCACAAAAACACTTTTTTTCAGCCGAAATGTGCCCCTGCTGACAAAACACCCGGTAAAAACTGCAGACTTCTTTTTTTTCGTCCGAAATTGCCCTTGCTGGCAGTGCACCAATACAGACTATCGACAAAAATACTTTTTTTTTCAGTCGAAAGTTTTTTCTGTTGACAATACACGCAGTACAAAATACCTACACGAAGAAATCTTTTTTACAGCCTAAATTGCACTTGCTGACGATACGCCGAGTACAGACTATCGACCAAAATACTTTTTTTAGGCTAAATTTGCTTCTGTTGAAAATACACCGAGTACAGACTGTCTGCAAAACATTCATTTTTTGCCGAATTTCGCCCCTGCTGACAATACACACTAGAAACTATCTCCATAAAAAAAAAAACATTTCTTTTTAAGCCGAAATTTCCCTTGCTGACAAACACCGATAAAGACTATAGACAAAATTCCTTTTTTTTTCTAGCCGAAATTGTCCCTGCTGACAATACACCGACACAGACTATCAACAAAAATACTTTTTTGTCAGCCGAAATTTTCCCCTGCAGACAATACACCGAGTAGACTATTGAACAAAATACATTTTTTTTCAGCCGAAATTTGTCCCTGCTGATAATGCACCCAGTACAGACTATATAAACATTTTTTTTTTCAGGCCAACTTTGCGCCTACGGGCAGTACACCGAGCGTAAACAATCTACAAAAATAAAAATTTTTTCCGAATTTTGCTTTTCTGGCAATAACCGAGTAGAGACTATCTACAAAAAAATACTTTTTTTGCCGAAATTCGTTTCTGCTGACAATACACCCAGTAAAAACTCTCTGCATAGAAAAACTTTTTTTCAGCCAAAATTCCCTCTGCAGAAAATACACCGATACAGACTATCGACAAAAATACTTTTGTTTCATCCAAAATTTGTCCCTGTTGACAATACTCCCAGGACAATCTATCTACATAAAAAAACTTTCTTTTTAGTCGAAATTTTTCTTGCTGACAATGCACCAATACAGACCATCGACAAAAATATTTTTTTCAGCCAAAATTTGCCCCTGCTTACAATACACCGAGTACAGATTATCTACAAAAAAATACCTTTCTTGCCGAAATTTGTTTCTGCTGAGAACACACAAAGTACAAACTATCTACCAAGAAAAACTTTTTCTCGCAGCCTAAATTGACTCTCCTCAAAAAAACACTAAAGCACACTATCGACAAAAACAATTTTTTGAGCCGAAATTTGCATTTGTTGACATTACATCAAGTACAAACTATCAACATAGAAAATCTTCCTTTCTCAGCCGAAACTGCCGTTGCTGAAAGAGACCGAGTACAAACTATCTACCAATAAAATAATCTTTTAGACGAAATTTGCCCCTGCTGACATTCACCAAGTACACAATATCTACAAACAAAACAACTTTATATCAGCCGAAATTTGCCCCTGCTGGCATACACCGAATACAAACAATCTAAATTTAAAAAAATATATATTTAGTATTGCTCCTTGTGGGCAATGCATAGGTTGCGAACTCTAGCACTCTAAATACTGTGTTCGCGAAATCGCTATTCACAAAACAGCCTTCTCTTTTTGACCCATTGAGTTTGGACCCTTCACGTCTCATCATCCGCCCCTCAACCTTCCCCGAAGTACAAAAAGAACGGCGAGGCAATCTGGTTTGTGTTGTCAGGTCGGTCATGACAAATCTATGTCTAGGCTCGAGAGGCCCTTAGTTTTATTTCCATCACTTGACATACCACTTTCCCGAATCTTCAATTTTTTAATAACAGATTTGTTCCTCGAAGCCACTTAGTGGTAGTCAACCTTGCCAGATCGGAAAGTGTTCGAGGCACCAAACTTTCATTGGAATTTCACCAGGCTTCACTAAGCAATAAAAGTTTCATTAAAGCACGCCTAAAATAAGGTGAAAATTTCATATCAGAACACATATTTCAGAAATGACGAAAATTAACCAAATCCCATCTAGATACGTGCGCATTTCTTAACATGTTCAACGAGAAAAAGTTAGTCTGAAGCAAAATGAACCAGCGGAGCACGAATGTCCTTTTGTTCGAGGCAATTTCATCCTAAGAGAAAGCGCACCTCTTAATATGACAGTTTTGCACTGCATTTTTTTTGTGCGCAAAATTTGATTGTCAGACAAAAAAAGAAACACAATCTTCTTTGCACTTGGAGCATGTGCGTTTTGATAAAATAACAAAGAATCAGTATGTGTATTTCCTGGCGGTTTGCTGCTCTGAATACTATTCTTGACTTGACCTCTTCAATCTGTGGCTCCAAGTCACGTAAATCGAGCGGTGCCTTGCCAGGTCAAGAGATTTTTACTTTAATGCGGCACTGGCAACGTCTTCAGTTGCTTAAAGTCAAGAGGCTTTTTTTTAGAGATTTTTCTAGAATTTGTTTGGAGCCGTGGTTCACTAACCGGCTCACCAATGGCTCGAGAATTTCACCAGATTACCAAAATCTGGTGACTGGTTCCATCGTCTGGCAACACTGTTGCTGGTCTGTGTGCCGTGCTTTCGCGATCTGTTCATCGCGAATTCCATGTTAATTTACTCGAGTCGTAAAGGCTTCCATTTGCAAATGGGCTGAAGAGTGCGTATTCAAATGACAGCCAACCAAGAGCGTTTATTAACTGAAAGCTGGAACACATGCGCGAAAATCCAACCGGAAATTGCGCGTAATTCGGTACATCTTCGCTTGGTGTCTCTCGTGTTCGGCGGACATTAGCTGAGGGAATAGTCGTCAGGGTAAGTTGGATAATTAGCTAAAATCTGTCCATTAACTTTTTAATTATTAGCTTTAGGAGTCATGTTGGAAGTGCAGAAATGACGGTAATTACCATTAAAGGCCAGACCAATTAAAAGAGTCAGCAAAATTTTATATTAGTCTTTGATATAATAATTAATCAACTTCCACGACATACTCTTGTGTCGACAAGACACACAGGACACACTCTTGCGATCTCCGGGTTCATCCGGATTATCGAGACAAGTTTAAAATACTTCACGAGCGGAGTTTGTCAAGAGCACGTTTCAATGAGAAGTTTTCCAGGGGTTCTACTTCATTGATGGGTGCGTGTAGGGCTCTGAATGTCTAGTGCTCTTGGCATGGGAGAAGCCCCGTGTGGTAACTAAAGTAATGGCGAGGGGAGAAGGTTTATCGGACACTTTACGCTATCCTTTCACTTTTGTCCGAAGTTGTGACGTCATACGTCCGCTGCGCTATCCCTCGGTACGTTACGATTCAGACCGTGAAGGGGCGAGTCCGCGATGGGAGCTACACTTCGTTGGGGAGCCAGCTGCGCGCACTGACCATCGCCTGTGGACTCAGTGTGCTCGACTATGTATCTTCCGCGCACCGTCAAAAGACCCCTTTCGAAACACTGCCATCTGTTGGCAGCTGCGGAATCCCTGCACAATGGCGTACTAAAACCGCAACGTCACGGCACACTTTATGCGTTTGGGTGGAGAAGAAGAAACGCATCAGCAGAAAAAGTTGATGAGCGCAGTGACGTTGCATTTTCGAACGATGTTTGATTGGCTCGCCGCATCTTATAGCGTTGGCCGGGCTCTGAAGTTCGTATTTTATGGAATGACTCGCACGTTTCACGATATCGGTTGTTCCGCCATGGTGCGGTGGTTCCGACCTTCTAATCATCGGCGAAAACTGCTGAGTCACTGGGCTGTTGACGCACGCGCGGCGTCTCATTTTTCGAGGAAGAGAGTATACCGCGCTTACCGCGCGCGCTCAGAACGCCTGCCGGAGCCCAGTAGGCAAATAAGGCAGCGCCCAGAAGGCGATTATTGAAAAGGTCTATAGTCCGTTTCACTTTAAGTCCGACCGCAGTCGGTGCTACCATCCTATGGATGCAAGAAGGGCCCAGAGTGCATCGTCATGTCGCTCATCGTCTTTGTTCGTTCGCTATCACCGACTAAACCAGTCACGCGCGATGAAGGCGCTGCGATCCTGCGCTTTTTTCTTGCGTGCCGGTGAGAGCAATAGCACAAAAAAGAAAAACAACCAGCGCCGTAACGACCCACTTGAGGGAAACTTGGGTGAATATTTTTGAACTGGGATTTACGACTGTTTACAGCACAGTCAGTGTCCCTGAATTACAAGGTTTTTGCGTGGTTTTCTTTTTCTCTCGATATTGCGCGTAGTTCTCTAAATATCACGGCTCAAAGTTTGGTTGCGGCCGTCCACGCCAAACCAAAACTATGTGCTCGACCGAAATGGTAACACTGATGATCAGCAGTACGGCCGCGACGTGGCCTCACGGTATAGTGCTGCGGCACGCGGTACAGCGTGCGGAATCAAACCGCAGCACCACCGCGACATGACGTCACAAAGGTGCTCGACTAAAAGCTAACCCACTTGCCGCCCGCTGAGGAGCAGCTGGTCGCCTCTTTAAAATTGGTTTGAGTGAAGTACGCGGCTTCACTTTGACGAAATATATCGGTGTTCATATTTCGTGTCAATAAAGCGATATACCAGTCATGTATATTGGTTGTGTTTTCGACCGGAGTTTCCCTTTGAGGCACTGCTTGATTGACTCTATCGGTCTATAAGGTTGGCTGCGGTTGAACTTAAAGTGAAACGGATTGTAATTCTGTTGGGCTTATACCCCATTCACACGACCGTAAAGGTACCTTTAGCTAAGGGACCTTTATTCTCTGCGGCCAATCAATTAACGATCTTCCGCGCGTGGCGTGTGCTCGCAACCCAAGAGCACGGGCTGTTTTGCCGATAACGAAGGGACCTATGCTGACCGTGTGAATTGGGTATAAGTCTCACTCCCCGCTGACGATCGCCTGCGGACTATGGATGCTAGACTTTACTCCGTTTCATGCTTTGTATACACCTTTTCCACAAGCGCGCAGCCATCTTGAATATCGTCACTTCTGGTATGCGGTTAAACATCTTTTTGATCTCTCCCCGAAGCTAGAAGGTGTTTACGAAAAATGCGTGATTGTCACACATTCCTGATTTGCCTCAGCTATATTTTCTAGCATATTCCAGGTTCAAGCGTTTTATTATTTTTTCGCCCCGCATACCAGATATGGAACCCACGTGACTGAGAACGACAGGAAACAGAAAAGGTCTATACTACGCTGTCAAAGCTACTAGGGCGAGTGCGTGGCTTCATCTATGGTTTTGTTTGCGCGAGAACGCGTGCAAATGATGTGCTATTCTTGGTCGATTATGTGGCCCTGAACAGTGCTTGCACTGCACGAGCGCTCGTGCTTAGCAGGGACGCTGAAAACCCGGAGCTCGCACATCGTAGCATCGGCTGCGCCTGGACTTAAGCTGAAGTGAAGTATAGATCAAACACCATGCTCGCGCCAGCAGCTTTGACAGGGCTGTACACTGAGTATGAAACAGGGAAATATTTCTGCAAACTAAAATTAAACTGTTTAAAGAAAAAAAAAAAAGATCGGTGGCCGAGTGGGCTAAAGCGCACACCCAGCTCGACGCGCGTGGAGCGAAAGCTCGCGCTGCAGATTCCAGGGATCCTGGGTTCGAGCCCCACCCCTGCCCGTTTCGATCTGGATGAGCATCGTACCGGCGTGCGATCGTGTATCACTACTGCGTGGTGCAGGTTAAAGACCCCAGGCTAGCGGTTGTAGTGCACTGGCTAAATTGCTCATCTACAGCGAGTGACTCGTCGCAACTTTAAATGGCTGACCAACTACACGCTGTATAAATATCCCCACAACCCACCCAATTTTTTATGAAACAGAGTATGACCATAGCCTCCTCCATTGGCGACGTGCGCGATCAAAAGCGTCGCTGTGCTCGGCCTTTAAGGCCGGTTCAGACACTTGCGTTTGAGTGCGTTTGACTGCGTTGCGTCGAAAACTAAAAGCGAGTCACCGGCACATCTGTTTTTCGTATGAAGCATGGAATCCAATTCAAGGAATCACCTTGGCACGCGATATAAGCAGCAGAGATGTCCTGGTTTCTCGCTGCCGCAACGCAGTCAAACGCAGTCAAACGCAACTGTCTGAACCAGGCTTAACACGATTGGCCGAATGCTGACTTTGACGTCAGGAAAGGATTTCTCATCGACGGATATAAGAAGAATGTAAGAACTTGAATTTCGATGGTGTTGGCAGTGCTGCTTTGAGAACGCAATGATCTCAAGCTGCCACCATGCTGTTTACAAACACCATCGAACTTGTTGTTCGCAAGGTAATGACGTCACGAGAGGGAACCATAAGAGGGTTTTTTCTCAAATCTCATTTGCGCATGCAAATGAGATTTCTGCCGTGGAACAAAACGGCGCTGTCATAAATGACAGAGATAACATTGAAAGGGCATCTTTGACGTACTATAGCCAGCTGTTCGGAGGCAAAGATATGCCGAAGGACATGACAGCCATCAAAGAACTACTCCGGATAACACCAGAGCTATCGCAAGGTGTGAAAGAGTGGATGGAAGAATCCATCGACTTTGACGGAGATAAAGAGAGCCATCGAAGGCCTCGCCACCCACAACACGCCTGGTCCTGACGATCTCTGCGTAAAGTTCTATGAGCACTTCCGCGCCCAAATTTGTCATTTTTATTACGAAGTTATACGTGAAGCTTACGAGCTCAAGGCACTACCACCATCCTTCTTACAATCGCATACAGTACTGATACCTAAATCTAATGAACGTTCTTCAAAGGAAGAAGGTGACGGGGTACCGACCCATAGCATTAAGTAACGTTGATTATAAGATATTTACAAGAATTGTATCACGACGAATCCAGCATGTAGTGTGCGATTTGGCAGGGGACCACCAGACATGTGGAATCAAAGGTAGGGCAATTCAGGACAACATTAATGTAGCACGAACCATTCTTGAAAGTGCAAATGATGGAGGTAGTCAGGTGGCAATGATACAGATTGACCTGGAAAAGGCGTTTGACAGAGTAAGCCATGGAGTACTGTGGGAGATTTTGGCTAAAGCTAATGATGGGAAAATTATCTGCGAAGGGGTTAGAATGGTGTACGCGGGGTATACCACGCGGCTCGTTATAAATAATTCGTTGTCTGAAAAGATAAATGTATCTTCCTCCGTGCGACAGGGATGTCCTCCGTCACCCTTGTTGTTTAGTCTCTACCTTGAGCCTTTTTGTTTAAGTGTCATAAAAAGCGAACATGTAAGAGGGTTAAAAATGGACAGCATGGAAGTGAAAGTTTTAGCGTATGTCGACGATATTGCCATTTTGTAGGGACAAAAACAGTGTTAGTAAGGTGCTAGAATTGTGTAAATTAGTTGTGATTCGATAGGTGCAAAGATTATAGTGCACAAGTGTCTTGGCGTCTGGCAAGGCGAGTGGGCAACAACGCCGGATTTTTTTTTAGAGTATTCATTGGAGCTGCGCACAAAAGAAGTACCTTGGGGCACCACTAGAGCACCCAAAGAAGAGCACGAAATATTGGGAGGACGTCATGGATGATTTAAAAGAACGAACGAGCAAATGGGGAGGTCGTGATATGTCTATTTTTACCAGAGCTACGTTCTGCAATATATTTCTGACTGCTAGGGTGGGGTATGTGCTACATGCTGCTGCACTGCGCTCGAAGTAGCATCCAAGAGATGCATAGAATTTTTGCTCTGTTCATATGGAAATGTGCAAGTGAACCCATGCGACGGGATAATTTGTTTTTAAGTCCTTCCAAGGAGGGACTCTGGTTGCTACAGTTGTTCATCCAACAAGTGGTTTCAATCTTTTTGGCTCCACGAGATCCAAAACATCCGCTATTGCAGGTAATATTTCAGACAAGGCTCACGAGCCATATTCTAACCTTCCTTGTGAGCTCGTTCATCGGTCCCCCTGCAAGAATGGTTGGGTTTGTAAAAGAGGTTGTTGAAGCTTTTAGATTTGTGAGTGCCAGGTTCTCTCTTGATTAGTCTGGCTTCGGTTAGTCGAACAAAGCCGGTACCGTGATTTGATTTATAACGTCTTCCCAGTACCAGTGTATCGCGTTATATATGGCAATGGGCCGAGGCTAGGATGTCTTGACCCGGGTGAGGAAAATAGGAATACCTCCAGCAGCAAAGTATTTCTTTCTTCGCTTGCACACTGGTACTCTGCCAGTGAAACTCTTGCTTGGTGAAAAATGTATCATAGTTCCCGGTGGTGTAAACTGCCCTCTTTGTAAAGAACCTGAAACGATTGAACACTCTTTTCTGTACTGCTGGGATGCCATTTTCCTTTGGGATGTGTTGAAACGAACCTTAAAAAAGGATTTGTGTATAACGTCGTATTCAATACGCTTCCTTCCTGTCGAGTCACAGGGTTGTGTTCCGTACGATATGATTATGGTTATTGCACTTTTCAGTCTGTGGAACTCCCGTATGTCCGTCAGACATGCTGAACAGCCACCGAAATTCGCGCACCTGTTTTTCAGTGAGTTGATTGCTCAAATTTAGGGTGTGTATGAGTACAACCAGTCCTTGCCTGAATGGGCAAATATTTTGGAAAGCCTTGTAGAAATGAAAGAAATTTATGTGTGAAACTGCCCGAAAGTGCCGGGCGGTTTGCTTTTTAATATATGCTTGTAAATACGCGCTGAATAAAAAATTAAAAAAAAAAAAGCGTACCTGGCCGAATGGGATTCCACTTCCGGCCGCCGAAGCGTACGGACGTGAAATGTCTGGCTCCGAAGGAGCAGTGTCAGCGGCCCACGCCGGCCGCGGTATCAGGGCTACCGATAATGAAGAATACGAGGTCATGCTGCCTCCCCTGCCAACCGGGTCTGTTGTTTTAAATACCGACTTTTTGCATGCGGACATGAAAGGGCGGCCGTACCGCATCGAAGATTTCCGCGACGCGTTGGTTCGTCTGGGTGCGCTCCCTGAGGTCTCTTCCCTCGGGGCGTACCAGATGAACCACGTGTGGGCGGTAACGTTCAAGTCTGCCGAGGGAAAAAAGAGGATTCTGGAAACGCCGGAGCTGACGGTCAAGGGCCGCCGCTGCGTCGTCGTTGACCCCTGCCACCAGGACACATATACGTGTGTGAAGCTGCACTGGCTTCTCTTCAACGTGGCCGACGACAATGTGAGGGTGGCACTGGCGCCGTACGGCAAGGTCACAGAGGTGGCCAAGGAGAAGTGGTGCGTCGACGGCTGCCAGAGCGTCGGCACCATGACACGCACGGCGGTGCTGCGACTCAAGGCTGGAGTCACCCGGGACGACATCCCGCACCAGCTTCGTGTGGGCGGCGAGTTGGCCTTCGTCGTCGTCCATGGCAGGGCGCCACTTTGTCTCCGGTGCCAGCGGACGGTGCATATCCGCAAGGAGTGCCGTGTCCCGAGGTGCAGCGTCTGCCACCGGTTCGGCCATGAGGGCGCCCAGTGTGTCCGGTCGTACGCGGCGGCTGCTGCGCCCGTGGGGGGCTTGGAGAAATCTGAGCTCCTCATGAATGAGGCTGAGGCCGAGGAGGCCGCCAAGGGTTCTCCAGGCAACGAGAGTCCTGTGGTGAACGACTCCTCTCAACCTAAAGGTGGCGGGGCCTCGGGACCGGAAGACGCGGCACCAAGGGCGGAGGAGGAGAAGAAGCAAGCTGGGCAACGGGAGCTGCCGTCGGCGGAGACGCTTGCACCGCCTGTTGCGCAGGTTGCCGTTGGGGACGACGCCGGTGAGGGGCCTGCCCGACGACGTGCCTATGGCCGACGCTGACGCCTCGGCAGGCAGCTCTGCGGCGAAAAGGACGCACGATGACGACGGCACTGACCCAACCAAAAGAAGAAGGAGGAGCCGCCTTCAAAGGCGGCCCCTATGTGGAGGCGACGTGGCCCCTTCAAGCCTGACATTCCAGCGGAAGACAGGAGGGCGGCCAAGCCTCCCCGTGAGTGTCCGCGCCGGAGTTAGCCTAGGGCCTCGGAATCGGAGCCTTTAGAGAACAGACGCCAGCCTGCGTCGAGACGGGACGTCGCGCATGTCCGTTCCGAGGTAAGCGCCATACGGTCTGTCTCCCTTCCTGAATGGCGGTGATGTTAGAGGCGCCAATACGTGTTGCGACGCTTAATGTCCGCGGGCATGCAGCGAGGCGTGGGCAGTACCAACTAAGTCGACCGTTCGCCGAGAACGAGCTGGACATCATCGCCATTCCGGAAACCAAAGTCGAGAGTCTAGAACAGACAGATCGTATGGTGCAACCTTTCCGAACTCTTTTTAATGTATGTGTTTCGCTCGCTGTGGGAACATCGGGGCGATGTTGTTTGTTTATTCATCGGTCTCTGGATGTTGTCGAGACTGCTATGCTTTCTTGTGCGTATGGCCGTTTTGTTTTATGCGATCTTTTTGTTTTCGAATATTGAGACCAGCAAACGTAAACGCAAGTTTTTTTTTGTTTTGTTTTTTTTTGAAGGCGTAATAAGTATCTTAACTGCGATAAGGTTGTTATTTTCCTTGGGGACTTTAATTGTGTCTGCGCGCCTGAGGATCGTGCAAATATGACCCGAGTTAGCGACCAAAGTGCTTTTTATTTAAATGATGATGTCGCGGATAATTCATTGGAGGACATTGCGCACGTTTCCTCAAAAAGCAGAGTCCATTTTACACATTTTCAAGGCTTTAGTCACGCTCGTCTCGACAGGGCCTATGTTTCGCTCGATTTTGTCCCGTTATGCGATCATTATTCCGTATTGCCTGTTTCTTTCAGTGACCACGCTTTAGTCATGTTCACCCTTGGCGACAAAGTTAGAAAGCCAAGGTTGAATTGGTCGCTTTGGAAGATGAACAGTGGTTTTGTGAACGATGAAGTATTCAGATAAAAAGTAGATGACTTGTTCAGAAAGTTCCGCGAGGATGAACCGACAAAGGGGGGGGGGGGGGGGGGTGCTGGGAGCTTTTAAAAGAATACGTAAAGCTTACTGCCATTGAGAGGAGCAGTATTATTAATTATCAAAAGCGGCAAAAAGAGGAAAAGCTACGGAGCCAGTTAAATTTTATTTTAAAGGAAGACGGCGCGAAGCCGGGCGAGTTTGAAAAAGAATTTAGAGATAAAAAAAATCAGCTCGAAATACTCGATTGTGAAAGATACCGAGGGGCTATCGTGCGATCGCGATCAGAAAAGCTGTGGCTGGGCGAAAGGCCAACGAAGCGTGCGCTGAGCGATGAGAAAAGGCATGCTCATTGAAATGAGATAAAAGAAATTCGTTACAGTAATCTGATAGCGCGCGATCAGAAGACAATCCAGCGAGCTTTTGTTGAACATTACCGCGATCTGCTTGGTCACTTCGCTCAGAAAGGTACCGGGCTTGAAAGTGAATTTTTGACACTCATGCCCAGGCTTGAAGGGCATGTACGAGAAGGGTTAGAAGCGCCTATCAGCGTTAGTGAGTTGGAAGCGGCAATCGAGGCCTTAACCAATGGTAAAACTCCCGGGCCGGATGGGCTCTGTGTCGATTTTTATAAAACGTTTAAGAAGGAAGCCGCCGATGCTTTGTGCGAGGTACTGTCGGAGGCGTACGAAAAATCTTTGTTTCCGCCATCCTTTCTAAAGTCCCATATTGTATTAGTCCCAAAGTCCGACGACCGTGTCAAACTTTCATCCGTTTCGTCTTACAGACCAATAAGTCTTACGAACGTCGACTACAAAATATATATGAAAGTCTTAGCTAGACGTACGGTTGCAAAGCGTTATCACATCCCTGGTCGGGCCGCATCAGACGTGCGGCATAAAGGGTCGTACTATATGCACGAACATTCATGTTGCTCGAGCATTTTAGAATGTTGCGACGCCTTCGAGGGTCGTGTTGCAATGCTGCAACTAGACCTAGAGAAGGCGTTTGATCGTGTCTCGCATGATGTTCTCTTTTGTATTTTGGAACACGCAAACGTCATTTCTGTTATTTTAGATGGATTAAAAATGGCTTACGCGAACTGCACGACGGCAATTATAGTTAATAAGAGTGTCAGTGAGAGTGTCCAAGTCCACTCTTTTGCGAGGCAAGGTTGTCCTCTATCCCCTTTGTTGTTCGCGATTTATTTAGAACCCTTTTGTTTAAAGCTTCTTCATAACGAATCCATACGACGTTTTAAATTAGAGTCATCGGAAGTTAAAGTCCTTTCTTACGTGGACGATATAGCAGTTTTTTGTACTGACCATGACAGTTTGCGTCAAGTTGTCAGAGACGCTGGCTGCCTTTTGCAGGCAAACTGGTAGTGTAATAAATTGGGGCAAATGTGCAGGTTTCTGGCACAGGTAACGGGGCCACCGCGCCTGGGATTTTTTTGAACGTCCAGTGGACAACCTTGCCGGCGAAGCATCTCTGTGTGCCGCTCGAACACTACCGATACACTACTCAAATGTGGAATGAAGAGACTGATAGGGCGAGGGCAAAAGCGGAGGGTTGGAGGGGTCGGGATTTATCTATGTTTGCGCGCGCCACTGTCTGTAATTTATTTTTGATCGTGAAAATATGGTATATATTACAAGTGTTGCCTATGTCACGCCTAAACGTGCTGAAACTACACAAAGTTTTTGCAGTCTTTATTTGGAGTTCATACTGGGAACGCTCTCCCCGTACAAATTTGTTTCGGATGGTTCGTAGTGGAGGTCTGGGACTTTCCCACTTGTTTATCCGTCAGATTGTTTCAAGGTTCACGTTTTTGCGCGACCAGAATGATTCATTTTTGCGTACAGTTCTGCAGGTCCTTTTGCGAAATTCTCTGCCTGAGTTTCTTGTGTCGTCTAGTGGCACAATATGTGCTAGTGTTCAAGGGTTCATGCGAGAAGTTGTACTTTCCTTTTGTATGCTCAGGGTAAGCTTTTCCTTGGAGTATCTAAGTTCAGTAAGTCGCAAGCGGCTGTACAAAGACCTCGTGGACATTCTTTTACCCGTACCTTTATATAGGTCACTGTACTGTGGCGGACCAGGTTTGGACGTCTTAAAGAGGGCAAAGAAAATGCCGGTGAAGCCTTCTTTTAAATCATTTTTTCTTTAAAATGCACTGCGGCGCACTGCCTGTAAAGCCGTGGCTTGAGGAGAGAGGCCTGTTTGTCCCATGGTCGATCAATTGTCTACTATGTTAAAAAGCCCGAAACAATAGAACACATATTTCTCGATTGTTGTGACGCGGTTCTCCTATGGGACATTCTTCAGCGCACGCTGAAGAAAGACCTCCCCCTCACCCCACATCGCATCCGTTTTTTTCCGTTGGTCAATGAAGGTGGGGTTCCGTACGACTTGCTCATGCTTCTCGGCCTCCACAGCCTCTGGAGGACCAGAACAGGAGTAAACAACGCAGATATAAAGGTGCGCCCCGCTAGAGACTATTTAATTGAATGTGTCGCGTATTTCGGGAAGTGTACCGCACTCTCTCAGAGCCTCCGGACTGGATATTCATTCTAGACGCGTTGATGTGTTTAAAAAGATTTTAAAGTAGTCGCGTGACTGCACTGAGGCCCACGTGCTTTTAACATTTGTGAGCGTCAGTGTGCTTTCTGTTGTTGTTCCCGTTGTCTAATCAGGCAATAAATAGAAAAAAAGCGCACGTGGCCAAATGGTTACCGTGCTTCGCTGTCGCGCGGAAGATCTGGGTTCGATTCCAGGCAGCGGAATGTTCTTTTATCTTTTCTTTCTACTGGGCGTTCTCGAAAATTCAAGAACTTTCTTGTCTGACCGAGTAACGAATGTTCTACGCCCCAAACGTTCTAGCCCAAATGTTCCAAATACCCACGCGGCTACAAAAGGTGCTCCGCGTGGCAAGCCGCAGTCAGTTTCGCTCCAGCGCTCGATCCTGCTGTTACGCCACCATCGACGCCCGAGACGCTCTATTGTTACCTTCTGTTTCCTTTTTATTTTGGGCACAAGTTCGCCCCATCAAATATTTAGTTTGTTTCACTTTTCGCCGCTTCATCAATTGTCATTCATGACAGTATAGTCCTAATTAGAAACTTGGCGAGCGTCACGAAAACCACTAATTCGGTAAATGTAAGCAAACTCTAGGTGGGAAGCGCAGTGGTTCCTAAACTTATCACTCATGTAATATGCGCAATACTGGCGATGTGAAAACGCAAATGATAATATTAAACGTGTACGTTTTGGCTCCGCCAGTCTTGCGCCTGTTGCGCAAGACGCAAGTTTGGAACGCGCTTCCCATGAGCTCCGATTCCCTCTCAAACTCCAGAAACGACATTAGAGCGGATTTCACGTTTTTTTATAAACAATTTGTAAAACTAAAGCGTATACAGCCAGTATTTCTGTTTAGTCGCAACTGTGCGTGTCGTGCCCAAACACTCCCAATAAAATACAAACGACACCCTACTCCCAGTACATCTTGCAAAAATGGGCGTTGGACCTATAGAGGGCGCTAGTTAAGAAATAGGATAAAAGAAGGTTCATATAATATTTTTTCTGGGATGCCCACGATAGTCCAAACCTGCAAATGAACGTAGACTACATATTCATTATTCAGTCTCTCAAGTATTTCTTTTTTCATAAAAGTCGCGATGGCAAGGTGCTTTATTTTCACGAGGTGTCGCGTAAGTAAGGTCATTCAAAAGTCACGCGTTTGGCTACGGGTCCCTCATTAAACGAAGCATTAATCGCGCGTCTACATGTTTGCTCCTAACACCTGCATTTACCCGGAGAAACTTTTAATAGTGGCGTCCGAGAAACTGCTATAAAACAAGATGATGATCTAATTTTTTTTTTTTAACTGCTGATCCCAGGTGGAGGCTTTTTGTCTAAATAAAATGTTTTATTTCGCTTACACTGTTTACTAATATTTATGCTGAAATAAAACGAACAACTAAGAGTGGCTATGGCGTCGTGACATTTTTTAAGAAGAAAGTTAAGGCACACACACATTCGAAGCTTGGTTCTCGAGGTAACTCGCAGTCGTGCGTCAACGCAATTGTAGTCACGGCGTACTGTTTGAGTGGACCCTTGAGCGCGATCCAAACCAACGTGTTTTTGTGCGCGCGAAAGCCGTGCGCTTCCAGGAAATTGCGTATTTCGTGACTTTTTTGCGGTTTCCGGTGTGCTTTCTGAGTCACAAGCGTGCGCGTAGGTTAGGACGGTGCGCTTTCGGGCGAGCGGAGAGCATCTGCGCCCGACGGCGAAGAAACGCGGAGCCGGAACTGGTGCCCTCCGCCGATTGGTCGGGAGGGGATATGGGAGAGGATCGCCCTACTACGTCACAGCGCGTTTTTCTGCGAATTCAGAAAAAAGGCTCGAGGTACACCTAAGCATTTCTTATGAGTTGTGAATGCGAAAGCATGCAAGCCGCTCGTCCGTTCCCTTTGTCGTCTGCTGCGTACAAGCGCGTGCGCGCTTCGAGATCTCGGAGGCCATGGCGCAGCGGCCAATGGGAGCCCCGTAAACGCGCGCCAGCCAATGGAACCGAAGGCGATCGCGGAAACTAGGAGCCGTTTTCGCGCTTCAAACTGATGACGTCAGCTCGCTCCATGAGACAGTTAATACTTTCGCATCAAAAGTTGAAATCATCCGACTTTCTTATGCGCGCCCGGAAGGCGCAAGGAATCAGCGCGACGCCACAAAATACGTCATTTCCGGGAAGCGCACGACTTACGCGCGCACAAAAACGCGTTTCTTTGGACCGCGCTTTACACTCCGGCCTCTTTGGCTGGCCATGGTCCTGGGCAAAGCGCAGGAACACGGATCTAGTTACAAACAATCAGCGTTGCTGAAACTCCCCTTATCGTGATCTCCCAGTCAGCGACGGCTCGAGTCACGGCACTGGCGTTTCTATCAGTCGTCGCTTTGTCCTTCTCGAAAGACGTGTTCCACAGCGAACGAACGACACGCACTTTCGCAGACGCGTCAAGGAGTCCCGCACCCTGATCCTGGTCGGCTCTGTCGTCCTCGCCTGGGCATTTGCGTGTGTCCACGGCGCCTGTCCGAGTGGTCGTGTGCAAAAAAAGCTTGTACCAAGTGCAAAAAAAAAAAAAAACTTGTTTAGCCGAAGTTCGCCCCTGCAGACAATACACCCAATACAAACTATCTACATAGAAGAACTTTTTTTTTTTTTCAACCGAAATTGCTTTTGTGACAATACACCGATTACAGATTATGGACCAAAATGTTTTTCTTTTTTTCAGCCCAAATTTGCACTAAGTACATAATATCTACAAAAATCTTCTTAGCCGAAATTTGCCCTTTTGGCAATAACCGAGTACAAATTATTTATAATTTTTTTTTTCAAAGAAGGTTGCCTTTGCTAACAATATACCCAGTACAAACTATGTACATAAAAAAAACATTCATCTGAAATTGCCTCTCCAGACAATACACCAATCGAGACTATCGACAAAAATACTTTTTTTTTCAATCGAATTTTGCCTCTGCTGGCAATACACCCAATACCAACTATCTACATAGAAGAACTTTTTTTCAGCCGAAATTGCCCTTGCTGTCAATACACCAGGTACAGAATATAAAAAAAACGTTTCCTTTGAGCCGAAATTTGCCTCTGTGGTCCATACACCAAACACAAACTATCTAGAAAAAAAAACTTTTTTTTTTCGGGTATTCTTGCAATACCCGAATAGACTACCTACAAAAAATACTTTTTTGCCGACATTTGCCCCTGCTACACCCATTACAAACTATTTGCATAAATAAGTTTGAAGTTTGGGCTAGTATGTGTGACATCCTTAAAAGTTTAAGACAGCGCTCTTTCAACATTTTAAACACCTACATAAAAAAAAAGTTCTTTTTTTCAGGCTAAATTTTTATTTAGGATGATGTGGATATTGTTAGAAAAAGAAGGGGGAAGGAAAAAGAACAACATGACGCGAAGGAGCACAGGAGGGAGGGTAAAACAGCCTGCGGCCGGAAGCCAGGACTGGGCGCTTGGGGCACGCCCCAAACCAGGACTGGACTGCCAGGTCGTGGGCTACAGGGTGCCGCCTTAACTGCGCTACCAGAAGACTGCTTCCCGGAGTCAAGCCGTCTGCACGCTACGGAACCTCCGTATTCAGAACCGAGAGGAATTCAAAACCGTCCGAACCCCCTCGGTACCAAAAAAATCCCATAATGCAGCGCGCCAGCCACGTGTGACATCACACGTGACGTCACGCGTGGCTGCACGCGTTGCATTATGGAACCACGCACAATACACGGCTTGGCCACGAGCACGCGTTTCTTTTAGAAGGCTTTCCGAACGGGACCCGATTACGCAATCGCGTTCCACTCTTAACGGCGAAGCTTAAGCGTCCCCCAAGTTGTTTCAGCCGAAATTGCCCTGGCTGAAAATACACCGGGTACGGATTATCTACAAAAATATTTTTTTAACTCAAATTTTCCCTTACGTGCAATACACCGAGTGCAATCTAGATATAAAAAAGCTTGTTTTAGCCGAAATTCGTCCTTCTTGCAAAAACCGAGTACAGACTATCTTTAAAAAAATTATTTTTTGCCGAAATCGCTCCTGCTGACAATAGACCGATACAGACTATATAAAAAAATCATTTTTGTTTCAGCCGGAATTTGCCCCTGCTACTAATACACACAGTACGAAAAATCATTATGAAAAAAAAACTTTTTTTTCAGCCGGAATTGATCTGTTGACAATACGCTGATACAGACTATCGGTAAAAATACTTGTTTTTTCAGCCGAAATTTGCACCTACGGGCAACACACTGAGAACAAACTATCTAAAAAGACTTTCTTTAGCCGAAATTTTCCCTTCCGGCTATAAACGAGTACAGGGTATCTATAAAAAATACTTTTTTTTTTGCTGAAATTTGCCCTGCTGAAAATGCACTTATACAGGCTATCGACGTAAATACTTTTTTTTTTCAGCCGAAGTTTGCCCCTGCTGACAATACAAACAGTACAAACAATCTACATAGAAAGACGATTCAGTCTGAATTGCCCTTGCTGACAATACACACAGTACAAACTATTTACACAGAAAAACTTTTTTTTTCAGCCGAAATAGCCCCTGCTGACAATACACTGATACATACTATAGCTATAGCTATAGTCTGTATTATGTTGTGCATCGTTATCAAGGCGCCAAGCAGTTCATGAGCACAAAAAATAAACAAATGAATGAATGAATAGCTATAGCTATAGTGTGTATCTATAGCTCAGCTCCAACCCGTCCTTACAAACCAATCCGAAATAGCCTATTTTTATTCGTGTTAAAATTTAAGATAAAACAATTAGTGTCTTCAAATCTCGGTGCATAAACGTACTATCTCAAGTTGTACAGGGTGATGCCGTAAGAACCAGCGCATTTGGCACGCCTTGCAAAGCTCGAATTCCAAACATGCCACATACCTGAAACTGGGCACGCGTACGGCGCTTCGCAAGGAGGTTTATGTCGTTTTTTTTTTGTTTTTTTTTATTATTAATGCTCAATTCAGAGGTGGTGAAATATTAAAAAGATTCCAAAAATGACGGCCGTGTATATTCCATGTTCTATATACCAGCCTGTTTGACGTCTGCTCATTGTTTTGCGAGCTCTGTCGCGGGTAGTTTGCTGAACGCAAAAACGCTGAGAACGCCTAGTAAGGGCTGGCAGCGAGTATGATAATAGGGATTCATAATAACTTTAACGAAATATATAAACGATGATTCCCTCGAGCCCAGAATGCGCAGGGGTCCAGATCAGTTGGACTTGAGATTGCGGGGGGTTTCTGCGCAAAATTTTGAGTGCCGTTGCGGATATGCGTCCGGCGGCAAAATTTTGCAAAGCGGTTTTAGAATCGGTAATGATTGTTGCGGGGGTAGGGTTAAGGGTTAGGGCCAGCGCTATCGCCGCTTCCTCCGCCGTTTCCGGGATGGGCGTCCGGACTGTGATCGAATCTAGTGGGTTGCTGTTGGAGTTATTGCGAACTGCGACTGCGGTGAATGCTTCGTGGTGTCTATATTCCGCTGCATCTACGTACACGACTCGGGGGTCGTTTTTGTAATTCTTGTGTAGGGCGCGGGCTCGTTGTTCCCTCCGACCGGTGTGGTGCGTAGGGTGCATGTTGCGGGGGAGTGGTTTGGCTATAATGTGCGCGTGGATATCTAGGGGAATGGTTGTCGCGTCCTGATGTAGGCTGTGGTGTCCTATTCTTAGATTTCGGAGAATGTGTCTTCCTGTGGGGGTGCGGGCGAGGCGTTCATATTGTCCCATTAGATGGGCTTCAACGAGTTCGCTGGCCTTGTTGTGAAGGCCTAACCCTTCGAGTCTGGCAGTGGACGTGCCTGGGGGAAGGCGTAGCGCCGCCTTGTAAGCGCGTCTTATGAGGATATCGATTTTGTCAGTTTCTGCCTTGGTTAATTTAAGGTAGGGGATGGAGTAGACTATTCTGCTCACGACGAAGGCTTGGAGCAGGCGGACCCTGTCATGCTCAGTCAGGCCTGCGTGTTTGCTGGTGACTCTCTTGAGCAGACCTATAGTTTGGTTTATGTTCCTTTCTATGGTCTGGAGAAAGTTGTGATTGAGTCTGGTGGATTGTATCTGCAGCCCAAGGACTTTGAGGGCAGGGACCTCTGGGATCTCTCTCCCGTCAATGTGGAGTTTGATGTTGGAGGGGCGTTGTTTTTTCTGATTCGGTGGAATGACGAGTAGCTCAGACTTAGCTGGAGAGCAGGCCAGGCCCGCTCTCCTCGCCTCCCCCACCACCACCTCTATGCCTCCCTGCAGCGTTTCTTCTATGTGGCCGTCATTCCCCTCGTTAGTCCAGAGGGTGATGTCGTCTGCATAGAGGCTGTGGTGGAGGTGTGGGATCTGTGCAAGTTTCTTGGGGATGTCTATTATGGCCAGGTTAAAGAGCAATGGCGAGAGGACGGCTCCTTGCGGAGTGCCTTGACTGCCTAGTGGGAACGTATCTGAGACGAGGTTGTCTAGATGTATGGTGGCTGTTCGGTTTGATAAGAAGTTCCTAATGTAACTGTAGGTTTTCTCGCCCGGATTGACCGACCCCAGGCCCGACATTATGGCCTCGTGCGCGACGTTGTCAAAGGCTTTAGTCAGGTCGAGGGTCAAAATCGCTGCCGTGTTAAGGCCGCTGGGTGGTTTGATGATTTGTTCCGAGAGTTGTAGGAGTATGTCTTGCGTTGAAAGACCGGTTCTGAAACCGATCATAGTGTGGGGGAATTGTTCCGTGTCGTTCATGTATGTCGTGAGTCGGGCTAGGATGACGTGTTCCATGAGTTTACCTAAGCACGACGTGAGGGAGATGGGGCGAAGGTGTTCGATCGCGAGCGGTTTGTTTGTCTTGGGGATGAGGATTACTTTGGCATGTTTCCACGATCCCGGTAGTTCTCCCGTTCTCCAGCATGTGTTCAAGAAATCTGTGATTGCTGTGATGGAGAAGTCGTCGAGGTTTCGTAGCGCCCGGTTTGAGATCTGGTCGGGACCCGGGGCCGAGCTGGACCTGAGTTTGCCAATGGCCAGTCGGACCTCGGCTTCCGTTATGTCCTTGTCCATTTCGCTGTTGGTTTGTCCCGTGTAGGGGGGCAGTGGGATCTGGGGTCCTATTGGAAGGTACGTGTTTCGTATTTGTGCTATGAGTTCGTCGTTTGAGCCTGAGTATGTTTGGAGGATTTTGGTCATCCGGTGTTTCTGTTCTGTCTTGTTCTCATCTGGGTCGAGGAGGTGTCTTAATAGCTGCCACGTCTTCTTCATTCCGAGGTTTCCCTGCATCTGGTCGCAAATCTGCCCCCACTGGTCGCGCGCGAGCGTGGTCGCGTGCGCGCCGATCTCCGTCTCCAGCCGGGCCAGCTTAAGCCGCAGTTTGCGGTTACTCTTGTTTCTTCGCCATCGTTTTAGGATCCCCTGGTATGCCTGCCAAAGGTGGCTGAGACGGGAGTCCACAGCGTCGGAAGGGATGTGGGGGTCTAGGTCTTTCGTAACTGTTTTTATGTCTGCGAGGAGTTCTTGTGTCCATCTGTGTATATCCGTAATGCATTCTGGGCTTTCGCACTCGTCCGCATGTTTAATGTTGGATTCCCGGAGGGCTCTGAGCTTATCCCAGTCGGTCAGGGTTTTCTGTCTGAGTGTTTGAGTGAGTTTGTGTTTGGGTACCATCTCTGTCTCGATTATGAGGTGGTCGCTACCCAGTGTTTGGTCGGTAACCCTCCATCTTACCCTATTGGTGTGTAGGGATAGAGTGAGATCCGGGGTGCTGTCGCGTTGGGCGCTGTTGCCGATGCGTGTAGGGGTATTGATGCCTGTTTCTAGTGTGAAATGGTGTGTCTGGATTTGTTCCCAGAGGTCTCTACCCTTTGGCTCGCATTTTGGATATCCCCATGCCGTGTGAGGAGCGTTAAAATCTCCTACTATGAGCAGCGCGTGGGGGCCCACCTCCCTCCTTGTGAGCGAGAACAAGCGGTTGAATCGATGTGCCCTGGATTTAGGAGGGCTGTAGATGTTTAGAATATATAGTCTGTTCGCTCCTTTTTTGCGTGGGAGGACAGTAATTAGGTCGTGGGGGATACTGACGCTGTCGAACTGGCTCCTATAGGCCGGTATATTTCTGTGTACGAGAACCGCCGTTTTGAGGTCGGTCGCACTTTGAAAGGTTCACTTAGAGAGAGAGAGAGAGAGAAAACTTTATTGACTGACGAAATGGGTCAAGGAGAGTAGAGGTCATGGTGGTGGTGGTGGGCGAGGGGCCGAAGGCCCATCCCCTCCTGGACGTCTTCTCCTTTATTTAGGTTGGTGGTCCCGTGGTGGCGGTCGGCCGAGGCTTCCCGGCGACCTCTTCCGCCCTTTTGACCAGGCGGGCCTGTAGGTCCGGGTCGGGGCTGCGAAGCGAGGCCTCCCACCTCTCCTCAGAAGGGATTTCAGGGAAGGGATCCTGAGGGCATGCCCAGATGATGTGGGCCAGGTTGGCATGGGCGCCACATAAGGGGCACACCGAAGTTGGATAAAGGCTGGGGTGGATATGGGTCATGGTGGCCGGGTTGGGGAAAACTCCCGTCTGGAGTTGGCGCCAGACGTGTGATTGTTCTAAGCTAAGGGATTTGTCCGCCTGCGGATAGATTCTGCGGGAAAGGAGGTAGTAGGCGGTAATGTCATGATATCCGACCAGACGGTCCCGCGCGGACCGGGCTCCGTGGTAGGGATACAGGCTCGGCCCAGCCCGGATAGTAAGTCCTCGGGCTAGGTCGTGGGCCGCCTCGTTTCCCTCGAGCCCAGAATGCGCAGGGGTCCAGATCAGTTGGACTTGAGATTGCGGGGGGTTTCTGCGCAAAATTTTGAGTGCCGTTGCGGATATGCGTCCGGCGGCAAAATTTTGCAAAGCGGTTTTAGAATCGGTAATGATTGTTGCGGGGGTAGGGTTAAGGGTTAGGGCCAGCGCTATCGCCGCTTCCTCCGCCGTTTCCGGGATGGGCGTCCGGACTGTGATCGAATCTAGTGGGTTGCTGTTGGAGTTATTGCGAACTGCGACTGCGGTGAATGCTTCGTGGTGTCTATATTCCGCTGCATCTACGTACACGACTCGGGGGTCGTTTTTGTAATTCTTGTGTAGGGCGCGGGCTCGTTGTTCCCTCCGACCGGTGTGGTGCGTAGGGTGCATGTTGCGGGGGAGTGGTTTGGCTATAATGTGCGCGTGGATATCTAGGGGAATGGTTGTCGCGTCCTGATGTAGGCTGTGGTGTCCTATTCTTAGATTTCGGAGAATGTGTCTTCCTGTGGGGGTGCGGGCGAGGCGTTCATATTGTCCCATTAGATGGGCTTCAACGAGTTCGCTGGCCTTGTTGTGAAGGCCTAACCCTTCGAGTCTGGCAGTGGACGTGCCTGGGGGAAGGCGTAGCGCCGCCTTGTAAGCGCGTCTTATGAGGATATCGATTTTGTCAGTTTCTGCCTTGGTTAATTTAAGGTAGGGGATGGAGTAGACTATTCTGCTCACGACGAAGGCTTGGAGCAGGCGGACCCTGTCATGCTCAGTCAGGCCTGCGTGTTTGCTGGTGACTCTCTTGAGCAGACCTATAGTTTGGTTTATGTTCCTTTCTATGGTCTGGAGAAAGTTGTGATTGAGTCTGGTGGATTGTATCTGCAGCCCAAGGACTTTGAGGGCAGGGACCTCTGGGATCTCTCTCCCGTCAATGTGGAGTTTGATGTTGGAGGGGCGTTGTTTTTTCTGATTCGGTGGAATGACGAGTAGCTCAGACTTAGCTGGAGAGCAGGCCAGGCCCGCTCTCCTCGCCTCCCCCACCACCACCTCTATGCCTCCCTGCAGCGTTTCTTCTATGTGGCCGTCATTCCCCTCGTTAGTCCAGAGGGTGATGTCGTCTGCATAGAGGCTGTGGTGGAGGTGTGGGATCTGTGCAAGTTTCTTGGGGATGTCTATTATGGCCAGGTTAAAGAGCAATGGCGAGAGGACGGCTCCTTGCGGAGTGCCTTGACTGCCTAGTGGGAACGTATCTGAGACGAGGTTGTCTAGATGTATGGTGGCTGTTCGGTTTGATAAGAAGTTCCTAATGTAACTGTAGGTTTTCTCGCCCGGATTGACCGACCCCAGGCCCGACATTATGGCCTCGTGCGCGACGTTGTCAAAGGCTTTAGTCAGGTCGAGGGTCAAAATCGCTGCCGTGTTAAGGCCGCTGGGTGGTTTGATGATTTGTTCCGAGAGTTGTAGGAGTATGTCTTGCGTTGAAAGACCGGTTCTGAAACCGATCATAGTGTGGGGGAATTGTTCCGTGTCGTTCATGTATGTCGTGAGTCGGGCTAGGATGACGTGTTCCATGAGTTTACCTAAGCACGACGTGAGGGAGATGGGGCGAAGGTGTTCGATCGCGAGCGGTTTGTTTGTCTTGGGGATGAGGATTACTTTGGCATGTTTCCACGATCCCGGTAGTTCTCCCGTTCTCCAGCATGTGTTCAAGAAATCTGTGATTGCTGTGATGGAGAAGTCGTCGAGGTTTCGTAGCGCCCGGTTTGAGATCTGGTCGGGACCCGGGGCCGAGCTGGACCTGAGTTTGCCAATGGCCAGTCGGACCTCGGCTTCCGTTATGTCCTTGTCCATTTCGCTGTTGGTTTGTCCCGTGTAGGGGGGCAGTGGGATCTGGGGTCCTATTGGAAGGTACGTGTTTCGTATTTGTGCTATGAGTTCGTCGTTTGAGCCTGAGTATGTTTGGAGGATTTTGGTCATCCGGTGTTTCTGTTCTGTCTTGTTCTCATCTGGGTCGAGGAGGTGTCTTAATAGCTGCCACGTCTTCTTCATTCCGAGGTTTCCCTGCATCTGGTCGCAAATCTGCCCCCACTGGTCGCGCGCGAGCGTGGTCGCGTGCGCGCCGATCTCCGTCTCCAGCCGGGCCAGCTTAAGCCGCAGTTTGCGGTTACTCTTGTTTCTTCGCCATCGTTTTAGGATCCCCTGGTATGCCTGCCAAAGGTGGCTGAGACGGGAGTCCACAGCGTCGGAAGGGATGTGGGGGTCTAGGTCTTTCGTAACTGTTTTTATGTCTGCGAGGAGTTCTTGTGTCCATCTGTGTATATCCGTAATGCATTCTGGGCTTTCGCACTCGTCCGCATGTTTAATGTTGGATTCCCGGAGGGCTCTGAGCTTATCCCAGTCGGTCAGGGTTTTCTGTCTGAGTGTTTGAGTGAGTTTGTGTTTGGGTACCATCTCTGTCTCGATTATGAGGTGGTCGCTACCCAGTGTTTGGTCGGTAACCCTCCATCTTACCCTATTGGTGTGTAGGGATAGAGTGAGATCCGGGGTGCTGTCGCGTTGGGCGCTGTTGCCGATGCGTGTAGGGGTATTGATGCCTGTTTCTAGTGTGAAATGGTGTGTCTGGATTTGTTCCCAGAGGTCTCTACCCTTTGGCTCGCATTTTGGATATCCCCATGCCGTGTGAGGAGCGTTAAAATCTCCTACTATGAGCAGCGCGTGGGGGCCCACCTCCCTCCTTGTGAGCGAGAACAAGCGGTTGAATCGATGTGCCCTGGATTTAGGAGGGCTGTAGATGTTTAGAATATATAGTCTGTTCGCTCCTTTTTTGCGTGGGAGGACAGTAATTAGGTCGTGGGGGATACTGACGCTGTCGAACTGGCTCCTATAGGCCGGTATATTTCTGTGTACGAGAACCGCCGTTTTGAGGTCGGTCGCACTTTGAAAGGTTTTATAGCCGGGCAATTTAACAACTGTGTTTGTCTCCTGTAGCGCTATAATTTCCGGGGGGGCATCTAGGCTTTGGAGATACATCTGTAAATTATGTTTTTTACGTTTATATCCCCGGCAATTCCACTGCCAGACCTTAATGGGGTTGCTCTTATTGTTGTTCTTGTGGGGCATTATGTGTTTCGGGTTGGGGTATGTGATTGGTAGCGATACCAAGCCTGTTCATTATTTCTTGCATAAAGGTGTGTAGTTCCGATCTGTAGGAATTCATTTCTGATCGGAAGGTTTCCATGCTGTTTTGCATGGTGGTCATGTTTTCGTGGAGTGCGGCGTTTCCTCTCCCGATTGCTATTATTTTACGGTCTAGTTCTTGTTGCTGAAGGGATTCTCCTGCGGGGTTGGGGATTTGTACGGTGGTTACCACAATCGCTCTTTTTTTGGGGGCGGGCGAGGTGGCCTCTTCAGCGGGGAAATTTGATTGTGAGATTGCCTCTTTTTGACTGCGGATCCTGTGGAGTTGCTGTCTTAAGGCATTATTTTCTTGCCTAAGGGTGGCCATTTCGGCTCTGATGTTGGATAGCTCATCTGCTAGTTCTTTGGGGACGGTTGGGGGGGTTTGGGCCGAGGTGGAGGTGTGGGAGGCCCCATCATCGAAGCTTACCGATTTGTCGTTACCGGCGGTCGTCTGTGATGTCGTCGGGAGGGTGTCCCACCCCTTGTGGTTGGCTTTGGGCCGGGGCTTGGATGGGGTTCGTTGTTGATTGGTCAATGGGGATCTCTTCTGCCTCGATTGGGACCTCGTTTGGGCTCTTTTCTTTATCGCGTCCTTGGTCCTGGAACGGCCGCGTTCCTGCAGGGCGGGCCATTCTTGTTCGTTTTGAGGGTTCAGAGGGGTGTTTTCTCTCTCTCCCTTTTTCTCCATGTCGGGCGGCGGGCGTTGGGGGAGAAGCATGGCTATGGGTCTACCTTGTGTCGAGGCCTCCGGAAATATTGCGATGCTGTTCGTGTGGTTCATTACTCTGTATCCAGGGTGGGGGCGTGGAGCCCTGAGATGGTGGTGATGATCATGGATTTGAGCCCAGCCACGATTCTTGGGACGAGGGCCGTCAGGGCTGCCCTGATTTCCGCCTGGATAGCTGCACGAAGCGTTTCATCCAGTTGTGTTGGGGACGGCGATGGTGGTGTATGCAGAGGTCGATCGCGGTTGATATTTTCCCGCACGGACGACACCAAGTCTTCGGTATCGACGGTTGTAGACGTCTCCCGCCGAGAAAACAGGAGCGGAAACTCCTCTGTCCCTCGGAAATGCGGCTGTGATAATTGAGTGTCTGATAGTTGTCGGGCAGTACTAGTATTTTCCTGTGGGGTTCGGTTTTCGTCGGATGTTCCCTTCATTTGTGGATTAGCCTCGAGCAGACTTGAGAGCAGTTCTTTAACCAGTGGAGTGAAGGTGTGATGAAGGATCATTTCCGTCGCTACACACTTTTGGTGGAAGTCATTCATCACCTCCGCGGAATTCCCCGAGTGACCGCACACGCACCGCGCTGGTGTCGCATCCCCTCTCGGAAGAGTCGAGAAGAGAGGAGGAGGAGCAGCAGCGTGCGCCTCAGGCGAACTGGGAGGGGGACGGCCGCGATCATTTGGGGAGACCGGGAGCCGAGGCTGGTTGGGGTCGGCTGCCAGAGAAGTATGCGGGAGGGTTGGGTGAGTCCCACTAGCTGTTTTGCAGGGGAGGCTGGTTGTTTCCGTGGGATGCCTACTGCTGTTGTCATTCCCGCTCCGGCTTCTCTCAGACGCGTTGGAGGTGGACCCGTTTGTGTAAAGGCGTCTGTCTTCCCTCTGGTGTTCTTCGTGGAGCAGCGAAACAAGTGGTGGCCAACTTACTGCCTCCGTCCGTCGCATGTCGATGTCGCCGAAAGGAGGATCGCTCCGTGCAGGCCAAAATGCCCCGCGGGAGGATGATTCCGGCAAACCAAAGGGCTCGATATGCCGACCTCCAGTCATCGCTCTCCGCAATTGGGACCGCTCACTGGGTGACGGCACGGATCGGCAGCGTATCTCTCGTCTGGGTGTCCCGCCATCTCTTCGGCTGCACCGCATGAGTTGACGATTGCGGCCGCAGTTTGACGATGATGGGTGCCCCCGAGTATCCATGTCTCCACGAATCCAGGTGCCCCCGTGTCTTGAGAAGGATCTCTCTCCCCCGCGCTGGGACACAGCTGCACCGCGGCACAGAGTGGGGGTGGTGGGTTTGTGGCCCACGGAGAGCTCTGCGTTCCGGCTTGGTGTTTCCTGACCTGCATGGAGTACACGCGCAAAGGTAGGTCTGCCTCTCCATGGGTTGTTTCCTGCTTGTGGCGGTTCCGATATTGATATTGATGTGAGCGGGGGCATCTCCATGAAGGTCTGCCGGTCGTGATGGCGATCCCTTTGAGTCGTTTTTTGTTCTTTCGCTGGATAAACCCTGTACCACCGCGGGCCCAGAGTCACATGGTCAGGCATACTTGGGCCCTCAAAAAAGACGAAGATTGATGTGCCTTTTCCCTTACGGGCGATGTCCAGGATGGTCCCTTTTGCCTCCACCATGGTCCGAATCACCTGTAGAGAGTGTTCGCCGGCCATGCCATGCACTGTTCCCACGGAGGCGTTTGTCGGCGTAGCTGGGAAAGAGCGCACCGGAATTTGGACCAGGTTGCGGATGAGCAGAAGCCTGTCTCTTGTTTCAATGTAGGGTGTGTCAACCGCTAGGATGTTTTTAGAAGGATTTAGTCGGATGTTTTTGACGGCCGTCTTGCTGAAAGCGCTTCTGATTTCTTTAGAAATTTTGCTCCGTTGTGTTGCTTCGAATGGGCGACTTTCTAGCGAGGGATGAAAAAGCACGGTGTAGAGTTTATCAATTTGGTCTGTTGACTTTTTGAGTTTTCTCTCCGATCGGTATGTGACCAGCGTGTAGCCATCCTGGGTGAGGAATTCGGCAGGCGCAACCCCGCTTGGACGGCGCTCACCTGGCGGATCATGACTGGTTGGTGCTGCTCTTCCGACGTTAGGCTCCCCGTCGGAATTGTCCCCCCCAAGGCACTCGAAGCTGTTCGATGTCGGCACGTTCACTCCCGTTGTTTCGCCGTTGTTGGTGCTTAACTCGGGTGTCTCGTTCATTACCCTCTCCACGGGCATGGGGATGGGGCGCGAGACGGAGGAAGCCTCTCGCTGAGCCGAGGACGTTCCCGGTGAGTCCGGGGCACGGCCGGAGGGTGAAGGGGGAACCGCAGGAGGCGCGTGTTCTCTCTCTCCGTCTTCCGAAATGGGTGACGTCGGCCGAGTTGGGGGCGCGTGGGCGTGGCCTCCCTCCAGGCACCCCGGGAGGCCGGCAATGGTCCCGGTTTGAATCTCGTCGACCGTTGGGGCCGTCCTGACCGCCGGCGCTCCCGAGTCAATCCTTTCAATGACGGGATGCCGATGATTGGTGGGCTTGAGCTCGGTAGCCTCCCCTGAACCATTCCGTTTTGTATCCATGGGAGTCGCTGGAGCGTGGGTGCCTCGAGGACACAGCGGTCGGGGGCGAAGGCGTCTTGGGCTCCCTGGAGCATCACGTCGATGGGGGGGCCATGTTGGATTTGGCCGGCGTCTTAAGTTTCCCTTCTAAGCCATCTCCGGGTCCTTAATCCGCGACTGGGTCTTAAAATTTATCTTTTGCTTTTTTCCTACGCGTTTGCGCTTTGTTTTGTTCGAACTGATTGATATAAACCCTTCAGAGATTTTGTCGAAAGAAATAAAAAGACGGGAGCTCACGTGAAGGTGGTCGAGCCAAGCTGGCCCCCTGGCGGGCAACCTTCCCCTAGAAGATTAGCCGTCGCTCAAAATTCAGACAAAAGTTGCTTTCCCCACCCCGTTCACCCCGAAGGTGACAGTGCTGTGGAAGCTACGTGCTCCTTGGGCCAGCGACACTTTTGCCACGTGATCACGCTCTCTCGCGCATACCCACGCGCAAAGAATGAGGTGAGGTGATGAAAGGGGAGTGGCTGTTTGGTCCGGCAAGCGTGTAGCTTCCACCACAATGTCAGCTTCGGGGTGAACGGATTAAGTGAGCTCCGGTGTCGTGTGACGTTCGTTTGGGCCCGGTGACGCGCTGCGGGGTCCCGATGACGCGCTGCGGGGTCCGCGGATGTATCACAGAGAAAAGCAGCGAGCTTACGAAGGGAAGGAGGTACGAAATAGTCCGCTGTGGTTTTCCAATTTTCGTACCGAAAGTCAGGCTTTTGACTTTCTACCTTTTTTCTTTTGGCCCACTGAACGATGTGCTATTAGTAAAATACCAATATAAATTGATTCATTGCAGTCCAAAATTCGTTTCATGGGCCCTTTAACGTGCATCACGCAGTAGTTATACACGACCGCATGCCGTTACGATGCTCATCCAGATCGAAACGGGCAGAAGTGGGGATTGAAGTTTGAACTCAGGATCCCTGGGTTCTGCAGCGCGAGCTTTCGCTACAGGTGCTCCGAGCTGGTGTGCGCTAGCCCACTCGGCCACCAATCCCACCTGTTTTAGAGCGCAGCTCTTAGGCGCCCGTTTCCGGCTTGAGCGGCGTCGCCGTCGCCGTCGCCGTTGCCGTCGCCGTCGGCGTAACCGCGCGGTGCATTATGGCAAATGTCCCATAATGCACCGCGCGAGCCCCCCCCGGGGTCACGTGACCTCGGGGGGGGGGGGGGGGGGACGTGGCTCCTCAGGTCACGTGACCCCCCCCCCCCCCGAGATCACGTGACCCCCCCCCCCCCTCGAGGACACGTGACCCCGTTCCCCCGAGGTGCATTATGGAAATGTCCCATAATGCACCGCGCGAGCCCCCCCCCCCCCGGGGTCACGTGGCCCCTCAGGTCACGTGACCCCCCCAGATCACCTGACCCCCCTCCCCGAGGTCACGAGACACCCCTCCCCCCGAGGTGCATTATTGGAAATGTCCCATAATGCACCGCGCGAGCCGCCCCCCCCCCCCGGTCACGTGACCTCGGGGGGGAGGGGGAGTCACGTGACCCCCCGAGGTCACGTGATCCCCCCCCCCCCGGAGGAGATTGAAGAATGAGGGGAGGAGGAGGAGGAGGAGGGGTATACCCTTCCCTGAGTACCCTTCCCTCCACCTCCTCAAGAGCTGCACTCCAATTCGGCGTTACAGGGAGTTGTAAACGGCTTTCACTTTTTTTTAATGTTCTTTTTGCACGGTGCGCAAGACTTTAATGAATAGACCTTATGCCTATTGTCGCTGACAGCATAAAAATCGCAAGGCTCTCCATTTCGATGTCATGACTCCAGCAGCGCGTTTTCTGCCTTTCGTTGTACGTTGGTTGCTCGTCAACGCTCGAAGATCACAAGACACCAAAGCAGTAACGAAAGTATAGGAAGCTCCCGCTGGATGAGGAAATATTTAAAGATCTTCCTGACATCTTTATCACGTCGGTGAGTAAGTAAAAAAGTGGGAAAGGTTGTAACGATAAGAATCATACTGATAATATTAGTTACACTTGTACAGTTTATATTAATAGAAAAGGCCCACTCGGAGAGCGTGGCCGGGACAATGGCTCGGGAGGAGGCGCGACGCTTGTTGTGAGCAGAGCCTGTAGTGGGCACTTTGATATCGCTCTGAGTGGAGCAAAACTCCATAACACCACCAAACTGCATCGGTGCGCACTGAAAAATCACTTTCCCTTCCATGGTTGCGCATGAATTATCCCAAAACGCGAGCAGCGCTTCCGCCATGGCGGAAGCGATGTTCGGCCGCGCGCTTCGCGTGGGCACTCCATATTGGTGGAGACTACGTATCCTTCATGCAGTTCGAGGCACGACAGTAAGCAACTCAGCCACAGAAACGGTAGCCACGAAGGTTGACTTAAAACTACCAAATAACACGCGCATGAAAACAAAAAACAACAACACAGGAATCCAACCTGGCCACCACCAAACAAGAAATGTTCTGTCTAATACGTTAGAGTTTTTTGCTCGTTCATGTCGTCCCCTCCGAAAGATGAGAACTCGGTGAACCCAGAGTTTCAAATTTCAAGTTTCTCGATTCTTTTTCGTAAAAAATGCAAAAAACAAAAAAAAAACGTTCATCCTGTCCATTCTGGTGAAGAACGAAGATGGTGGGACAACCTCAAAGACGACTTCTTGGACAACCTCAAGGACGACGCCTAGAGGACGACGTTTACGACGTCTAGGGTAACCTCAAGGAAGACTTCTAGGACGACCTCGAGGAGGACGACCTCAGGGACGACATCTAGGACGACCTCAAGGACGACTTTTAGGACAACGTTTAAGACGACCTCAAGGTCAATTTCTAGGACGACCTCGAAGACGACGTCTAGGACGACCTCAAGGACGACTTCTAGGACGACCTCGAGGACGAGAAATTCAGCCTTTTTACTCTAGTGAAAATCGGAGTGGAAAGGCTGGAAAGGTTGCCGCCGTCGCTCATGGATGGCGGTAGCTGTCCATAGTTTTGTGTCGACATTTATTTGGTCATGGACATGAAACTAGGGAAACCAGACTTTAACGACTCCGCTGTAAAAAAAAAAAAGAAAAGAGTGTTTAAGGAGAAAAAAAGGAACACCAAACTTCCTGGACCGATCTTCCCCAAAAAGCAGCAAAAGCAGTCATATAGGAAACACGTTTTAGACATTATTCACGTCCATAAATTTTAGCAACACGAACAGCCTCCAACAACATGAACGACCGCGTTGACAATGCAGTTTCATGTGGCCATGCAGGACCACCTAAAAGACAAAGGCCTGCACCACAGCCTCCTATATAGTGACAAGGACCTTAACTTTTTTAATATCTATTAACGACCTCCCTCTTAATGTTTCCTCGTCTATTTGTTTATTTGCTGGCGACTGTGGGATTTACCGTGAGATACTTAATGATCACGATAACATCATGCTTCAGTCTGACATTAACGCTATCTACCAGTGATGTGACGTATGGTCTTTGACGCTTAATACTAACAAATGTAAGTCCATGCGTGTATCTCGCCAGTCACATGAAACTCGGAACCACTTTTTTAATCAGGCTCAGCTTGACACGGTATGTTCTTACAAATATTTAGCTAGGTGTATACATAACTTTTAATCTCTCATGGAAAACACATGTACAGTATATCACATCTAATGCTAACCGTATGTTAGGCTACCTCAGGCGTAACTTTTCATTAGCACCTGTTTCCCTCAAGCTAATTCTTTATAAAACTCTAGTTCGACCGAAGCTAGTATATGCAGCCTCTGTCTGGGATCCCGGACAAGCCACTCTCTTCACCGCGTTGGAAGGCATTCAAAATAGATCGGCTCGTTTTATTCTTTTTAATTATCATTATACATCTAGCGTAACTTCTATGAAATATACTTTGTCACTCCCGCCCCTCCTCCTGCGACGTAAGCTTTCACACCTCTCTTTATTTCACAAACTTTATTTTTATAACTCTGTGCTTCGCGACAAATTAATCACTCGTCCCTTTTATATTTCTGCTCGTCATGATCATCAGCACAAAGTTGAGGTACCTATCGCTATCACATCTGCATTCCATTCTTCTTTCCTTCCTCGCACATCCCTCGACTGGAACCACCTTCCCGGACCAATTGCATCCATAACTGACAATGTACTTTTTAGGTCTGCTCTTACCAATCATGTTTTGTTTGTTGAGTGTAAATAACCATACATTACAGTGATTTGATCCCAACTTTGCTTTCCCCCTCTGTAATGCCTTCGGGCCCTGAGGGTAAAGCAAATAAATAATTAAATAAATAAGGACGAGCAAATCTCCACGAGAAGCGGTCGCCAAAATAGAAAAGGTAGAGTGGCAGGCAGGGCCGGATTAAGGTACGGGCTAAGGGGGCTGCAGCCCAGGGCCCCCGACTCTCTGGGGGCCCCCATGACGGAAGGTTGATTGACGCAGCTCGTAGAAAAAAAAAACGAAACCTAAAAATATTTCGGAGAGCGATGTTGCTTTGCCGCAGCATTCGAGAAGAGGGATTTACAAAGATAATGGCGATGTCAGTGAGGCCAAACGCGCACTTCGCGTAGCACACTCCTATCCCTGTACAAAGCCGGCCCTTTGGGTGGGTGACCGGCCCCTTAGGGTGCTCGTCCGCTTTCTTTTGAAAGCGGCTTCGAGCAAACGAAGAAAACGCGCGAGCGGCCCCACGATCTGGGGTTTTTCGCTCCTCTTTTTTTTTTTTTGTCAGGAAAAAAAATGTTATAAACACCTCCCCCTTCACCCTACTCGGGCTCGTGTCTCGTGCGCGCAAACACGTTTTTTTGAGCAGCGCTTACACTTTGAAAGTGTAAGCGACGACGCTGCTGGGGAAGGGAACGAAGCTGCATGCCGCCTCCGCGGTGGTCTTGCAGGAGTGCTTCCCTAGTTAAAACCAGACGGGAATGGTAAAGGTTTTGTATTTTGAGGCTCTTTCTATTGATTAAAAAATAAAGGAAACTGCAGTATTTCCCAGGCTCATTGCCTTAACCAGACATCATTATCATCATCATCGTCGCCATCATCATCATCATTAGGGCCCCTGAAGCGTCCTTAACCCAGGGCCCCGAAATGCCTTAATCCGGCTCTGGTGGCAGGCAACGTATGATAGGAGAGCCACGTGACTGGCGCCCCGCTGCGGCGAGACGCCGAAACACACTTCTCCCGAGTGAACAAGTGTGTTCCGGGAACGCGCCGTGCAAAAGCTGTGCGCTGACGTCCAGGTTCCCCGAGAAATGGCTCTTTGATGCTCTGTGCTACCAGATCCTCGCGTTCCAAATCTGCAACTGGGCACTCATGGCTCCGTCGTCAAAATGCCAGGCTTTGTGAGTATAGAGGAGGCTATGACTGCACCTTTCCCCCTAAACGTCATCGTTATGGCGCGTTCACACTGGAAGCGGATCCGCGTGTTCTCAACCGCAAAGCGGCTGGGATCGAGTGGTTGGAGCGCGTTTTTGCCAATCGCTTCGGGACCGATTTGCCCCAACCGCTTTCGCGAACAGCGAAACGGCAATCAATCGTGACGTCGGCGACTTTCGAAACAAGATGGCACCTGTCGCTGGTGAGGCGTCCATGACGCTGTAGTCCTAGTGCTATAGCAGACAAATCAACGAAGAAACGTGATGTTCACGTCCGTCACTTGAATCCGCCGCAAAAAGAATTGATTCGCAATCTTAACGGGCTTCGCACCGGTGATTTGGCTCGGGTAAAAGTTTGTTTATTATTCCGGATGCTACAACCCGAAGCTCGCTGCCTTATTAGACCCTGCCCGTTAGAACGTCGGGACCCGCCCCTGATCGGCCGAAATGTCAGCTTTTGTACCCACTAAGACAGTCGCGTGAACTATTGAAAGCTTTCGATACTGTGCATGACCACCACGAAGGCCGATAGAAACGTCGTGAGCCCGATTACGTAGCCAAGGCACTACCGCGGAGCTGGCAGAGTACAGGCGCTAGCTTGACCTGCAACGTTTACTACTAACAAAAAAAAATAATAAAGGGAACATACTCAAGAAATAAAGTGTACGTACTAGACGATGTAGAGCCTGCATAGGTAGGCATTTTAAGCTGTCCTCACTCGAACTCACGATCAACATTTTTTCCTTGATCAAAACTTACGCCCACTCACTGTAAGGCTGTGTGGCTAAACCCCATTTATTTTCGTTTAAGATTGTTTCATGTTATATTAAGCGGCGGAATGCCAAAGAACGAAATTGGCTCGGACCAACAGGCTTTCCTCGAAGATGCGCCTTTTGTCCGGTGTCATCCGCTCGCTAACTAGAGCGGGGGCCATCTGGAACCTGGGGACCGTCCGTGTGAATTATGACCGGGGCGCGGGGCTAGCCTCGCCTCACCAGAGCGACCCCTCCGCGGCTCCCCGGACCCCATGTGCAAATAGACGGGACCTTGTTAATGTGTTCTTGGAAAACTCATTTTCCACTTGCTCTGGTTTTGTTGTCGCTTGCTTCGCTTTTAGAAGTTTGCTTTGATTTTGTTGTCGCTTGCTATGCTTTTAAAAGTTTGCTTTGATTTCGTTTGCGCTTGCTTTGATTTGAGAGGTTTGCTTTGGTCTTAGCCCGCAGAATTAGTTAGTCTGGAACAGGGAGCGGAGAGAGACGGACTTCTCAGAAACACCCTCCTAACCCACACTCCGGCAACAAGTCCGCCGATATCTGGCACCGTACTATTTCTGAAACCTTGCTTGATTGATAGTCTTATTTTTCTATTAAATTACTTTTCATCTTTACGAACGTCTGAGCAGTTCTGTGGTCTGCCGGCGAAGTCACAGGTGTGAGCGGAATTGCTGGACGTCCGGAAGCTTTTCAACAAGCGACGCCCGGCAGTGACGAAACGTCCATCGTCGACAGAACAACGAAGCAAAGGACCTTTACTGGCGCAGCCGCGACAGGACTCTGCTCGTACCTTGGTGTGACTTTGGCAGCCACCTGCTATCAGACATCCCGCGATCCCGACCGACGGACTGAGTCAAGGATAAGATCTGCCAACCCTAGAACTGGCAAGGGACCACTTCGGCGTTAAGACCCGGCCCGACGGACCGTGTGCTGGGGGAGTGCTTTAGGACGGACTGGAAGAGTATTCATCGGCGTCGGGGAGGGACAGAGATACGGCGTCCTAAAAATCAAATTGCTTAGACAAGCGGCGGCGAGCGGCACCGTTCCAGAGCCCGGACCAACGGACTGTGTCTCGGGGCCACCACTTGCGGACGGACGTGCAAGAAAAAAGCGTCGAGCTCAAGGAGGGCCAACGGACTGTGTCCCAACAAGGTACCTGGAGACGGACTGCAGGGCGAAGCACAAAGAAAGCCAGCCAACGGACCGGCGTGGCGCTATACGGACTTTGTCACGGACAGAAGGGAAGTGGTTGCTGTGAACTTGGGGCCAGCAAGCATCGAACACGGTAGGTGGTTCCCGATGATATTCTCAGAAGGCCGTAACAACCTGATTTGTGTAGTGCATGTTGATGCGCAGTGGTAGGACCGTTGCTGGCGAGGTACCATCCGCTATGAATAACACCCCAGAGGAGAGGTGTTCGGACTCCGTAGTTGACGCCGCGGCCGGCGGGCACGAAGAGAACCATAACGAGGCCATGGAGCTTAGAAAGATCGAGCTTGAAATAAGAAAAGCCGCCATGGAGCTTGAAAAAATGACTATTTAGCTCGCAATCGAGAAAGAAAAAACTAAACAAATTGAGCTCCAGATGGCTGCTGAGAGGTGAGAGGGCCCAGACCGCGGGGCGCCGCGCGAAAACAGGCTAGATCACTACGCCAAAAAACTCAAAAGCTTGTTAACGCCAATCCCGTCAGACTCAGAGGTGCAAGTGTGGCTTGACGGGATCGAGGGGATCTTTAGTTCATATAGTGTGTCAGACGAGGTTAAGAGCCACCTCATACTGCCTTTGGTGACGGGGAGAATTTGGCACCTCTTTTCCAAGCTCTCGACGGAGAAGTTAGACGATTACAGTCGGGTGAAGGAACGATCCTGTCAGAGCTGAGGCCCTCCCCGGAGGAGTATCTGAGACAGTTAAGGGGGGCTCGAAAAAACAGAAGCAAATCGTCGCAGCATTTGGCGTCACGATTGACGAGTTACTTTTCGTACTACACGGAGGCTCACGAGGTAAAGGGCAGAGAAGACCTCGCAAAACTCGTAGTTGCCGACCAATTAAAGGCAACACTGAGTCACGAGGCGTACAAGTACGTAAAGCATCAGGAGGGCACAGGCTGGCCGGCGCCGGAAGAAATGGCCAAGTTGATCGAAGCATTTGAGGACGCTGTGGGAAAGGGTGCGGCTGTGGGGCGTGACACAAGGCCTAATCCGAACGATGGCCCTCACGGAGAAAACCGCTCATCGGGTCGCGACAACCAGCCCGACCCCCTACCGTCACCCCACGCGGGCGAGAAAAAGTAAAAAACTGACAGACCGCCGCTCGCCTGTTTTCTTTGCGGCGAGGGACATTTCGCTAGGGAATGCCCGGAGAGGGGCAAACAGCGAAAAGAAGTTCGGGTAGACGGACCTCGTAAAGTTGACGTGCGGAGAGTGACGCTCGAAGCCGCAACCCCGCCCTTCGATAGGACTGAGGTAACGGCAAACGTGTCGCGGGCTGACGAAGCGAAGCCAGGTCTTGCAAACCTGCCCCAGGTAGATATTAAATGCGGTAGAATTAAAATCTCAGCGATCGTAGACACGGGTGCGGAGATTACGGTCGTGCGTAATAGTTTAATTCCTGGAGACCTCATCGAAGAGGCAGGAAATATAACTCTCGTGTCTGCCTTCGGAGACAAGGTGACCGCCAAACTGGCTAACATCGCGTTTTGGCTAGTAAGAGCGGTGGGAGGCCAATCCGACGTAGACAGGTCTGTCACCCTGCTGTGCGCGGTGACGGAAAAGCTGTCCCCCGGGGCGGACTGCCTCCTGTCGGGAGAAGCGTGGGATATGCTGAATGAGGCGACGGCCCTCCCGCCCGACCAGTCGGGAGAGAGTGCCGCCGATGAGCTTTGCACAATTCGCAGGAGCGAAACAGACTCCACTGAAGGAGAAGCGCTTGGGCAGGTGTTGGGACTCTCGGGAGGGGTTCTCGAGGACGTACCTGGGAGTTTGAGCCCAACTCTCGTCGGCAGAAAGAACGAGCTCCCAGAGGAAATTTTGAAGTCGGAGGAAAGCTCTCTGTTCCAGCAGGCACAGCGTTCCGACACAGGACTCAAAGAAGCGTGGGCACAGGCCAAGAAAGGCACACACGGCATGAGAATCATGAATGGCCTTTTGTTTCACGAGGACAAGATAGCCGGCACTCGCTATCGGAAGCTTGTATTGCCGAAAGAGAAGAGACCATCGGTGTTGGGGTTGGCGCATGAGTCTCCATGGGGAGGCCACCTGGGCACGAGGAAGGCCATATCTCGGGTAAAAATTAACTTTTATTGGCCCGGCGTGGAGTCAGACGTGCGTGTGCACTGTAGGAGCTGCCACGGTTGCCAGCTGGGAGCAGACCGACGCTTCGCGGATAAGGTGTCGATAACGCCCATAACGCGCCCGAGCTTCCAGGTGGTAGACGTGGACGTGGTCGGCTCACTGGACACTCCGTCCGGACGAGGCCACAAGTGCACCCTGGGCGTCAAGGGTCCCCACACTCGATGGCCCGAGGCTCTTTGCCTCACGGTGCTCACGGCTCGGAAAACTTGTGTGACTCGACCATGTTGGCGAGCCCAAATCTCGAACAGCCATGATGGTTATTCACTGACGCGTCCGCGCATGCGGCAGGGGCGTACCTGGCCCAGATGGAGACTGACGGGAAAGAGCGGCCCATATCCTTTGCGAGCCACAAATTCACTAAAACGCAGATGCGTTGCGCCACCATTGAGCGCGAGGCCTCTGCCGTCGTGTGGGCCCTTCAGAGGTTCAATACGTGGGTGCTCGGCGCGTCCGTCAGCGTGGTGTCCGACCACAATTCCTTGGCGTACCTCACCCTCACGCGTCCAACGGGCACGGGGCTCGTGCGCTGGTCCCTCGCTTTGGATCGGTACAACATTACAATAACACACCGAAAGGGATCGCAGCATCTTAATGCCGATGCTCTCTCACGTCTGCCTAACGAATGTTGGACGGTGCGACTTGTCGACCTCATGGCATGCATCGTTAGCCTGGCCTTCCGGGGAGACTCACTGGAGCCGCCTTTCCGCATGATTTGAGTCGTTCTGAGCAAAGCGCTCGCAGTCATTTATTTTTGTAATTTTTTGTGCGTGTTTACATGAGCCAGTGTGTGCATTCATGTATTTTTCTTTCTTAGAGTAACGTGACGTTACTTAAGACAAGGGTTATTATGTGTACGTTATATTATCACTGCTGATTCCCTTTTATTTGAGTTGCTACGAGCGGGCATAAGGTGTCGTTGTAGCTCTAATGTAAGAGCTACAACGACACCTTATGTGTTATGGTGCATAAGAACCATAGGGTCCTTATCTCAATCTTAGGTGGGGCGTGTAAGGTTGTATGCTTAATTTTTATTCCTTCTTAGGTGGGGGGTGTAAGGTTGTATGGCTACATTTTTATAGATTGTTTCGTGTTATATTAAGTGGCGGAACGCCAAAGAACGAAATTGGCTCGGACCAACAGGCTTTGCTCGAAGATGCGCCTTTTGTCTGGTGTCATTCGCTCGCTAACTAGAGCGGGAGCCATCTGGAACCTGGGGACCGTCCGTGTGAATTATGACCGGGGCGCGGGGCTAGCCTCGCCTCACCAGAGTGACCTCTCCGCGGCTCCCCGGACCACACGTGCAAAGAAACGGGACCTTGTTAACGTATTCTTGGAAAACTCATTTTCCACTTGCTCTGGTCCTGTTGTCACTTGCTTCGCTTTTAGAAGTTTGCTTTGATTTTGTTATCGCTTGCTATACTTTTAGAAGGTTGCTTTGATTTCGTTTGCGCTTGCTTTGATTTGAGAGGTTTGCTTTGGTCTTAGCCCGCGGAATTAGTTAGTCTGGAACAGGGAGCGGAGAGAGACGGACTTCTCAGAAACACCCTCCTAACCCACACTCCGGCAACAAGTCCGCCGATATCTGGCACCGTACTATTTCTGAAACCTTGCTTGATTGATAGTTCTTATTTTTCTATTAAATTACGTTTCATATTTACGAACGTCTGAGCGGTTTGGTGGTCTGCCAGCGAAGTCACAGGTGTGAGCGGAATTGCTGGACGTCCGGAAGCTTTTCAACAAGCGACGCCCGGCAGCGACGAAACGTCCATCGTCGACAGAACAACGAAGCAAAGGACCTTTACTGTCACGATCACGATTTATTCAAAATAGGGTCGTCACCTTGACTCACCCTCACGGTTCAACACAAAACCAAAACTCACTCACCGTCATCATCACGGTCGTCACGCTCACAGATCATCACGGTCATCACGCTCATAGGTCATCACGAATCATCAGACTCACGGGTACACCCAAGTACACTCGCACGCAACGCCACTGACCAAGAAACCTCTTTGTTGCGGTGTAATTTCAAGGAGAAAGCGAGCGTTTTCTTTCAATCTCTCCGTCGCAAATCTTGATGACGTACCCTGGTTGTAGCAGCATCCTCCAGGGTAGCTAAACTCGTGGAGCAAAACATTCTTCGCTTTTTGACGTAGCGGGGGGAGTGACCAAAAGAACGCCGCAAAGTTTCCTCCTCTCTGCGCGCGCTCAACTTCGCAACTTTGGACGAAAAATCCCCCGCGATCCCTAGGCGGCGCACGAGAGCACGAGACAGCGCGGGGAGGCGAGCGTTCACGCCGCTCGCTGTACGTTGTCTTTGAGCTCTCTAGCGCCGACAATCCCGTCATGCCTCGCCCAGGCGAGGAGCGAGAGCAGACGACGGGAGTTCGTCTGCTACGAGGCGGCATTCGCACAGCGGAGCTGAAAGAAAAAGTTGGTATTCTGCTCGAAATCGCGTCCCGCGGGCCACAAACTCAAACGCGAGCTTGAATTGTAAGCGTCTGATATTCCACGAAGGGAGGAATCGACGACCCGTGTTTTATTTGCAAAATTTGGGTCGCTTTGTTGCCGTACAGACGCTGAAACCTACCAGTGTGTAATGAAAGGCCCAGGACAAACACAGAGGCCGCGAGATCTCGCATCATCTGTGTGGAGGTGAAAAGTGGAACATTTTTCGACAAAGCTCCCACAGCAGAAACCTGTGACGCATTCACTCAGCGTCCGGGGAGGCTAAACATGGAGACGTTGCCCGAGGCTCAAGTACAGTCATATTTGAACGGCAGCTATCTTGCCCCGTCGTATTTTGTTTGAGAAAGCTCTCGTTCTCAATGCCCTCACCAGGGAAATAAAAAAAAAGTCTTACGAAACGTATTGCTAGATGTTCCAAAGAACTAGATTTCAGCAGTATCCTTTCAGTGGTTCACTCATAATACTATGCTTAAAACGAAGCAAGCTTTTGCGCGTACAGTGCCATAAATTTTCTCAAGTGTATGCTGTTTTGTAGTCAGCTGGCTTCGGGAACTTACGCCGTCTGTAGATATCTCTGACAGCCGAGTTCCTTAATTGGAAATCATCGCAAATATAAGTGACACGTGAACTTCGGGCACAAAGTGAACTTCGGGCACAAAGTTGTGCTTGACGAGTTTAGCGACCCAGGGATGATATTTGAATGCGGCTCATAGATTGAACCCGAGCATTGCGTGAGCACTCGATTTGGGCTCATGATAATTGATAGCTCGAGAAGCATTCGGGTAGTGGCCCATGTCCAATCGCTGCAACGACGACGATAGCCGAGCCATAACAATGTCTGGAACTCAGCGCGTGTCCGGTGCTTTGCCAAACCCAGCGCGTGGCTATGATCAGCATGGGCGGCATATAATCGGCCCCAGATCACGTGGCCGCTTGTTCTGGCTGCGAGCTGAGGGGGTGAACGCTGCTCGTTTTTCTTTAATCTTTTACTGGGACTTCTATTGCGAGGGGTGAAAAACGAACGCGTGTTTCATAGGTCATTAACGTCAGGGATCCGTTCTAAGCGGTATTTGCGTAAATTACAAAAATTGTTGCATCGCCCCTGGATTAATTCCAGGGGCGATGCAACAAAAATTGTTGCATCGCCCCTGCTGGCAAGGGCGGCGGTAAAATACAAATGCGTCTTCCGACAGGCTACACAGACAACATCGCAGTGATTAGAGCATCGCCTCACTGTGCATAGCTCGCTCATTAGTACACAAATAAACGATTACTACATATATCACCCCCGTTCCTTTTTTTTTTTTTTTTTTTGGGCCACCCACACGCACTTTTATGGAAGTTTATGCAGTATATATATATATAGTAAACATATGCATCGACCAAATTTTTTTTTCTGTTTTGGGAGGGCGGTGATATTAGGTAGGGTGGTTTCACGTGGCGTACATCAGGTTTTAAATCTCACCATAACCCCTGTTGGGAGTGGTGTCCGTCAGTCGTATGCTATTCTATGAGCAGAGGCCGAGGCCGCCGGAGGCCGAGTTTTCCTTCTCACTCGAGTTGCTTCTGCTTTTGTTGATCGACCGTGCTTGCCGGAGTAGGCTGCGATTTAAGGAATCATCGGCCGGCATTGTTTTTCAGTCATCTCGGCCTTTATAAAATACTGTCAGCGTTTATTATCTTGATACGTGCAGCCGTCCTTGGATTGGCTTCGTTTGGATTGGTTTGGCATGGCTTTGCTTGGTTTGGTTTGGAGTGGTTTCGGGGTTTGGGGTGTCCCCGTGTGTCTCTGTCGAGCTCTCGATAACGTAGGGCGCGCCACTTTTCATGTGGCAAGCCGCGTCATTCTTGGCGCGCAGTTCTGTAATGGGCAGTCAGTTCGTCAACAAGGTTTCATAGACAGATCGTTTCATTGACACTGCGATGTTTCATCGGCAGATTGTTTCTTCGACAGTTGTTTTTTCGGTGTGTCATCCGCAGATCGTTTCTTTGACATTAGATGATCGACAGAGTTTGCTACATTTCGTCGAAACTTTTTTTTTTACTCGGGCGTCTAGACGACAGTTCTCTTTTTCTCTCTTTCATCGAAGCGGCGTTGGCTTCTTGACGTCTCGACGTCTCGCGTTCTTCGCGTGTTCGCAGCGCACTACAGTGTCCACTACGGACAGGGCGCAGGTGGCACAAGCGCAAATGCTCCTCACTCTTTGTACGCAGTGCGCTGTGCGCTTAAGTTGCTGGAGTGGTGCGTGCGGCGTGGCGACCTTTAGGATACGTTTGGCCGTTTGGGCGCGTGCTCGGCCTGTCTAGCGGATATTTGTTTACGTAAGGGGAGAGTGCCATATGAAGCTGAGACTCGGCGCTCGGAAGCCAGACGGCCGGACGTAATTGTTGCTTTCTGTCGTGCGTTTGGCTGCGTGCGAACTCGAAGCTCGCGAGAAGCTGAATCATTCCAAACTTTTTCTTAAAGGGGTGTTTCTCGACGCAGTGGTGGCTTAGTATACCGCTCATTTTGTTTTTTATATATAATCATGTGAGGCTTATTTTGTGCCCAGTATAATGCAAGCGAAATACCAAAACTGACGTTTTGCATTCTACTCTTGCAAGTGTCCCGAAAAAGGTAGTTACGTAGAGGTTAACTTGTCGGTTTCGGTAGTCTTTAAGAGTCGATGAACGAGGTATTTGCGTTGTTGTAGCTTGTAGAGTCGGAGCTGGCGGAGATCTATCGTCTACGTCGTCTTTTTTGCCATTGGGAACCTGACCGACTCTACGTGCTCGAGCTCTCGCTGAAAGCGTAATCCTATTCATATAGTATTCAACAGTGCTCATTCGTGTGTACTGTAGTGAACATTTCAGGCCCGACATATCAATGGTTTATTGTTGTCAACCAGGAAAACGAAATATCTGTAAACACATCCCGACAAAGAAAGAAAACGAGAGCTCGCCGTTCGCTTTGACAACGTTGGCTTTGACCAATATACTCGTACCGATCTCACCAACCGTCTGGAGCGTACGTGACGCAGCCATAGTTGTACTTCACAGGAGGCAGCGGTAGTGCACGAGACGGCTCGTGATCGACACGCGCAAGCCTACAGCGCCGTTGACCCTCACGCGGAAGAACTACAGTTCCCGCAATGCATTGCGTCAGAGGAGGCGTAGCAAAACTGGCGGTGAGGTGGGTCTATTACCACGAGCCCGGTTGACAGATCTGCGTTCCGAGCGACAAAAACAACACGAACGACATGACACCGGGTCGATTCTGTTCGCATTACAGAGCGTAACAGGTAATTCAATGAGCAACCTTGTCAAGCAATCATGTGTCACGGTTGTCCCGGTGTCATGTCGTTCGTGTCGTTTCTGTCGTTCCTGTAGCTCGGAAAGCTGATGTGTGAATCGGCCTTTACGATCCTACTCTGATGTTACGCTTGAACGTCACGGAAAGTCGGTCTTCCCGCATTTTCGAGGTGTCGCTACGGGTAGGAATACTAGCGGGGCCTATTTAAGTGATTTGTTTGGCAAACAAGCGTCAGTACAGGTTGACTTTGTCAGCATTGCCTGAAGCCTATTCTAATTGTAAAATTAAATATCGAAGGTGTCTTCATGGTCCCTTTAAGTGTGCGTGCTTGCGCGACAGGAAGTGTCACAGCTTTGCGACCGCAACACCTCACGTGGGCACAATGTCCGCCCATATCAAAATTGAACTAGGCGGTGTTTTTAAATGCAATATTTAGCATTATTTCGCGTATTTAGTTCCCGGAAATTAGCAGCACATTCAGGAAGCTGAAGGCGAGTGGTATTTTTTTTTTCATAACTCGCAGAAATTATTACAAACGGTTCATCTAGTAATTTAGTTGCACATTCACAAGAAATATTATAATTTATGTTAAATAATTATCAAACCCGCGGCGTTTTTGTAACAATCGGTTCGAGACAGATTATCTGTCGCTCGGTTAACAATTATTCATTCAACGCAGTAGCGCACTTCAACGACCCGCTGATCAATGTTGCCCTCTGCTGCACCATTGTAAAATTTCATCACGGGCTTGAATCATCGCGATATCTGTCACAGGCCTTCAAGTGATAGAAGTGTTTTAAAATTGAATTGTGAAAAGTGGCTTATTAAATATATCCTTTTTGTTTCACAAGAAATTCTTACCTCACTCTGGGTACCTATGCATTTAACCATAATAACGTAAAAACGCAAGATGAGTGTAACGTTTATGTTCGTCTCGTCTCGTCTCGTCTCGTGACGTGAAGTCGCTCGTTGTCTTCGGGTCTGTGCTGACGTCGTTGTCACCGATTGCCAGTCAAGGGTCTATTTTCTTGGGTTTTAGTAATGTCGGGATCGTAGACTTTTATGGTTGAATAACTTGGTTTAATATACAGGAGTTATACACAAAAATTACAACATAGTTAAGTTCGCTAGTTCTCAATACTGCATGACCTCTGCCGTTTGACTCTCTAAGTGACACCTCTGCACTTTCTACACTCGATCGTTCAGCATCGCTCTCGATGGGACTTTTACCTCAACTTCTCCTGCATCGCTCTCGATGCGTCTCCTCTGAAATCCCTTAGTCGACTCCCCCTTCTCAACTCTCCCACTCCTAACATAGCTACCCTCATCTCTCTCTCTCTCTCTCTTTCACTCTCTCCCTCTAACACGCATTATCGTCTCCGTTGTACGGCTACACATACCCCGACAAGCAAAGTAAAAAAAAATGAGTACAGTTCGCGCTATCCAAAATAAAATGGCCCTCCGCCACCAATTCTGTAAACATTCCAATCATCGACCCCTACAAAAGCACGTACAAGTCCTTAAAGGGAAGATGGGGCACTTCTGCATTTGAGAAAAAAACGCTTGAATTGCGTTCATTTTGCCGTTAGAATAACAGATATCACCATTATATTTCAATGCGACGCGCCGGAGAGCCATAAGAGCAATTTCAAAATAGGGCTGAAGCCCCGCCTCTCTAGCCTTGGGCAGCCAAAAGATCCGTCGATGACGTCACGTACAGCGACTTTCTTTCGCGTTTTCTCGCGTTTAACAATACTTGCGCAGCAAATGATTTGAGTATTAGGGTTCACGGGGTAAAAATACACTAGAATTCACTTCTAACTCATTTTTCTTTTTTTTTTCAAGAAGCTCCCTAGCTTCCCTTTAACATACTTCTCGTGTTCACAATAGCCGATTCCCGCGGTACAACCCTGAAAGGTCGACAACACGGGATGGGACGTGCCATCAACGGTATAATGCGCGTACATAAAACAGTACACATTCTGAGCGAAGCTGTCAAGAGCAGCTAAAATAATACAAAGCACCTTCGTAGACGAAGACGTTATATGCGGAGCTCTATATAAACAGGTGTAAGGTTACAACGTTCACGTTCGCGCCTCCACTTGTGGCCCATCGACCCCGGGAGGGGGCACGCGCCGTGCCGTAAAGATTCTCGAACCCCCGAAGAAGGCAAAAACATACAAAATTACACAACACGCCCCTTCTAACCAAAATGAAAACATATAAAAACAAGATTTTCGAGCCTCTGGTCACGAAACGCCTATTGTTTTCATTACACAGTGGAACTCCTCCTGTAATACAGCTCTATAAAACTAAGCATCCGAAACAGACACGCACAAGTGAAATACTCAGAATACAATAAACATTTTTTTTTTTTTCACATCCTCAACGTTCAGGTTCATAAAAATTAAAACAAAAATCTGCGACTACATGTTCAGTGGGGAAGCAGATCGCAAGCCTTGGCGGGGCACTACATTCTGATCATAGTACCCTTAGATACGCGACAAGGCGTCCGCATTCGAATGCAAGCGACCCTGTTTGTACTCTATCTTAATCCGGTAGGCCTGTAGCAACAGGCTCCACATTTGTAGACGGTCATTTTTCTGCCTACTGTTGTTTAGCCATTGGAGCGCGTCGTGGTCCGACTGGACTGTGAAATTTTGTCCATATAAACATAGAAATGTTTCATGGTCCACACAATTACCAGACACTCCTTCTCAATTGTTCAGTACTTCGTCTCTCGAAGAAGTAGCTCACGGCTGGCGTACGCATTGGGGTGCTCGACGCCCTTGCTAGTTTGAGCTAGGATGGCCCCGATCGCCCGAGTCGACCCTATAGGGTCGACTCGGGTTTGGGCTCCGCAGCACTGGAGTGCTGCATATTCTTTCCTTCAGTGTGCGGAATGCGCTCTCGCATGACGGCGTCCACACTACTTGCTTAGGTTCAGCCTTGCGTGTGAGGTCTGTACGCGGCGCGGCCAGCTCCGCGAAGTTTTCAATGAAGTTCCGGTAGAAGTTAACTAGTCCCAAGAAGGAACGGACCTCTGTCTTCGTGTAGGGCCTCTCGATCGCCTGGATGGTCTCGATCTTTTCAGGGTCAGGTTGTGCTTGCCCGTTCCCAATCACATGCCCCAGGTAGTGCACTTCCCGCTTCCCAAACTGGCACTTGTTGATTTTTAAAGTCAGGCCTTCCTGACGCAACTTCTCCAGGATGGTGCGCAAATGTAGCAGGTGCTCCTCCCACGTGTTGCTGAACACCGCTATGTCATCTAAGTAGGCCCGAGCGAAGTCTCGGTGCTCTTTCAGGAGGTCGTCCACCAGCCTTTGGAATGTCGCCGGTGCTCCTGTGAAGTACGGCGTGCGGTGGGAGGTCACGTCGCCGCCGATGGGGAGGTTTCGACCACGGCATTCCTGCTTGCCTCCCCCCTCCTCCCCGCCGAGCGACAAGTCGCACTGCCACCGCCGGGGCGCCGCCCGAGTTCGGGGTTGGGTATCCAGCTTCTCCTCGGTCCCGTAACGGCTTGCAGGTGCGGGTCCAGACACTCTGGCAGACGGGACGGACCCATTGGCAGACCGGGGGTTTTGGCATGGTGGTGACGTCGACTTCGTGGAATTGGGGAGAGGGGGAGGATGAACTGCTCAAGGGGGAGACAGTGGCTGGCGGGGTCGCGTCGAGGAAAGCCCGAAGAAAAAAGCAGCTGGCCGTACGGGGGAAGAAGACCGACACGCGGGACGCCGAGAAAGTGCGGAGTTTTTGGGAGAAGAACTGCGCAGCGTCCCACGGATCCACGCGGGGCTGACCAGAGACCGGCCTACCGTACTTGACCGCGGGTCCCACCGATCACCAGACACCGGCTTGCGGAACCTGACCGTATAATGCCCATTTCCAGCATTTCCTTCAGTTGCTCCTGTACCCCCGCCTTGATACTGTCCGGAACTCTGTACGCTTTCAACGCAATCGGGTCGGCGCTCGTTGGGATCTCGTGCAGTACTCTCGTGGTTCTACCTGGCCTATCGTCGAAAACATCACCATAGGAGCGGATCAACTCGTCCAGTTCTTGAACCTCGTGAGTCTGAACTTCCGCGTCCACGTTCAGCCCTCCGCTTGACCCGTTCCCTCGGGTCCGAACATCAAAACACGCCATTTCGTCACCAATTTCGTCCGGTGCTTCCATTACAAAGGACATCTCTCGGGTAACGTTTACGGTACGTTCAACCTACTTCTTCAGCATATTCACGTGGTACCTCTCCTCCTTCTTCCGCTTGCATCCGACATCGATTAAATAATCCACAGGGGACAGCTTCGCGAGAACTACAAACGGTCCCCTCCATTCCGCGTAGAGCTTCTTTTCTGACGATGGAAGCAGGACCAGCACTTTGTCCCAGCGTTGAAACTCTCGGTTTCTTTACTTCTCTTCATACCACTTCTTCTGCTTCTGCTGGACCTTTGAGGAGGTTGCTTTCACCAGCGCGAAAGCGTCGTCCATTCTTTGACAGAACTTCGCCAGGTACTCTACGATTGATGTCGACTGCGCCCCCGTCACTTCTGCTCCCTCCCAGCTTTCTCTCAGTACGTCTAGTCGCCCCCTTAGATGCCGCCCGTACAATAACTCAAATGGACTGAAGCCAGTGGTCTCGTTGGGTGTCTCCCAGTACGCAAATAGCAAAAAGGGGAGAAGATCATCCCAGTCAGTGGGTGGCTTCTGGATGTACTTCGCCAGCATGCCCTTTAGGGTCCCGTTAAATCTTTCCACTTGTCCATTTCTTTGCGGGTGCTAGACGCTTGTAAACTGAGTTTCTACTCCCAACCTTTCCCACAGTTCACGGAGCAATGCTGACGTGAAGTCGGTGCCTTGGTCGCTCCGTACGATTTTTGGGATGCCCACCCGAGCGAAGAACTCGAAAAGCGCTCGTGCAACGGTGGCCGCATCTGCGTTTTTCAAAGGGATAGCCTCTGGGAATCTTGTCGCATTGTCCATTAAAACAAGGACAACCTTATTGCCCTTGTTGGATATTGGTTCGATGGGGCCTATGAGGTCCATCGAGATCTCTTCGAAAGGTACGCCCAGAACGGGCACGGGGTTAAGCTCGGCTCCACCAGATGTCAGAACCCTCGCGTGGCGCTGACAAACATCGCATGACCGCACGTATTCACGCACGTCAAGCGCCAAATTTGGCCACGGGAAACACTCCTCCAGCCTCGCCATCGTTTTCTTCACTCCAAGGTGTCCCGCTGTCGTCGCATCATGGGCAAACTTCAAGGCAATTGGCCGGCAGGCTCCCGGAAGTGCCAGCACCTCAACCTCTCGTTCAACATCGGTGTCTTGGTTTTTCACAAACCGCTTGTAGAGGAGCCCCTGCGATACAAAGATTCCGCCACTCGACTTCTTTGCTCGCTCCCACCACTCTCGCAGTTCAGCGTCATTGACTTGCTCCGTCCGAAACGATTCGCTCAACTCCAGACCAGCGATCAGGTCGTTCTGACCGCTGTCCCGAACCTGACCACCCCCGTTTCCTTTCATTACGTCGTCGCTGTCGCTGACGCTGTCTTCCAACGCGGTAAGCGTTCCTCCTCTCTCTCGTTCTTCGTTTTCGACACGCGCTGCTTGTTCTTGCTTTCTTTCTTGCTCGCGGGTTGTCACCAATGTTGTCTCCGGCTTTCCGTTTTCAATACATTTAAAGGGACAATAAAGGCGATTTCGGATATCTTTTTGGCGATTGAACTGGGTTCCAGGCACGTCTCAAGCCACGTTGCCCAAATTTCAGCCGAAACCGGCGCTTGTGTGCCGCGCAAATCAATTAAACAGTCGCGGTAATAATCGTACCGGGATCGACTGGGGCGACGCCCCGAGAGCTGCGGGAGAAGCCAGGAGAAGCGGAGCTCACGTGACCGATGCGGGGCCAAGAAGCGCGACGTCACAAGAGACTCGTCAGCGATTGGTCGAAACGAGAAACATGCCCTCGGCCACGTTTTGGTTCGCGATTTTTAGGAATAATGTTCTAATTTCCGCTTGAATAACCATGAAAAGTATAAATCGGACCGGAAATGATTACTAAACCGTGAATAAAGCAGCCTAATTGTTTTTTTTTTTTTCTTTGCTACGCTGGACGCGAAATGGGCAACGAGCAACTATGCGCAAACAAAATAAAATAAAAAAGAACACGGTCACGGCCGCTTGATCCCCACTGTTGGTGCGGCCTGCCGATTCTTTTCCGAAAACAAAAGAGCGCGCGTGAGAGGAGAACTTCTCCCATGTGCCGTGGGGGCGCTGCACATCGGCGAGTGGTCTCGTGAGCTGAAAGCAAGAGAAGGCGCCCAACGCGCTCTTGCTCCGCGACCCAGATAAAAGATCTGCCCGTCATTTGCTTCGCCGATACCGAGGCGCTGCCGTGGTTGCAGAAGGCCACAAAACTCGCTTGCCCCCCACCTTTGCACCGCTTTGTGCGGAGAAAATATCGTAGTGTCACCCTGTGCTGTGCTAGTTTGTGTTTTCGATCGTTTTTTCGGGCGTTTCTATAGGCCCGTAGCTCTCAAGCTCTGCTCTCAAGCAGAGCTCTCAAGTTTTGAGCAGCGCTCCAGGCGAGCAAAATAGAATACTCTATTTGACTCGCGTTTCGAACATGCGTCAATACGCTTCCCCACTACAGTCTTTTATACTCCGTTCCATTCTAAGTGCCAGCGTAGCAGAGGCTACAAGAGCGAGCTCCGAGCTTTCAATGTACCTGCCAAGCACGGGCGCTCGTACAGTGCGAGCATCGTTCAGGGGAACATGCTTTAGCCAGTATAGCTTCGACTTCGCTATACTTCGTCTCACCTTAGTATGGACTAGGGTGCCTTCATGTGCGCTTTGCTTGGGGTGATGACATCTGGCCATTTTGTTTCGAACGCTTATATATGTTTTTTTGTTCGGAAGCGCGTGAAGGGCGTGTCCCTGCACGCGCTCGTGGCGCTGACTGTGCTACGGCGACATTTTGTTTCCTGCGATTTCTTTGTATTTTCCCTGTGAGCGCGTGCTGTCGGCATCGGGTACTACAAACGATGGCATCACCCTAAACAGAAGGACATTGAGGCACTCTATACTTCGTCTCACCTTAGTATGGACTATTGTTAGCCGCGCGTGCTAAAAGCGCGAGCTAGTCGCTTTGAATGAAGCCGCGGCGGCTGCACGAGCGCTCGTGCAGCAAGTGCTCTAGTCAAGGCAGTCAAGGCTGGCCGCTCGCGCTAGCACAGCCTTCGCGGTTAGTCCATGCTAGGGTGAGACGAAGTATAGTATGGACTATTGTTAGCCGCGCGTGCTTAAAGCACGAGCTAGTCGCTTTGAATGAAGCCGCGGCGGCTGCACGAGCGCTCGAGCAGCAAGTGCTCTAGTTGCAAGGCAGTCAAGGCTGGCCGCTCGCGCTAGCACAGCCCTCGCGGTTAGTCCATGCTAGGGTGAGACGAAGCATATCAAGTAAAGTGAAACATACGGGCTCACGGAAGCTATGAAAAAGAGCAATAAAATAATAAAGCTGAAAGGAATGTTTAATGGAACGCGGAGGCCGCGAGCTGCGTACTTTTTGTTATTTTAGTTTTTTTTACGTTTTTTTTTTATTGCGCGTCTACAGATGCTGACAGATGCTTGCATTCGAACATGGCACGTGCAAAATCGAACGTTACTGCGCCGCCTGGATGGTGCTGCCAGCATAACATAGTCGCGTCTTGCGGATGCGCTCGCGCCCCCTGCCCGAGAGCAACGGGCCTATAGACCTTTCCAAGAAAGAGCGTATGGCCGGTGCCATTTCCAGTGTTCGTGCGTATGGCGCGTGCTTTTCTCGTTTTCCGGAGCGACGCACACGCGCGTGCTGAGCTGTGTAGATCGCACGCTGGGCTGTGGATTTGTAAACATTGGAAAGGTCTTGCAAAGCTGTCAAAGCTACTGGGCGCGAGCGCGTGGCTTCATCTATGGTTTTGTTTGCGCGAGAACGCGTGCAAATGATCAACGAGATCAAGCCCCATGCTCGCGCCAGTAGCTTTGACAGCGTTTCACACTTAGCATGAAACAGAGTATAGTTTTGTCACGATAGCCACTGATGGATGAGAAAGAAGAAGAGAGTAGACAGCCGCCTTTTGTCTGTCTCTCCACAGTTTTTGAAGTGTGCAGGTGGGTCACAGAGCCCGCGAGGCCTAAAAAACACTGATCTCAATGACAATTGCTGGATCGCGTTTGCCCGCTCCGCGAATGCGGTCACTGGCGGCCATCTTTAGGTCGAGTTATATCACCTCTAGCCAAGATACAGGTGCTGAAGCCACTTGGCAGCCACATCATCATCCATGGCAGACGGCGTTTGGCAGTTGTCGGTAGCAGGCTGCCATCAAAATAGCGTGGTGATATTCCGTGATTGATTGAAATTGTTTGACGAAACATGTTTTTTAAAACCCGGCGTGAACGGTAGCCCGTCTTTGAGGATCCGGTGAAATTTTCACAAAATCGCGCAGCACCGGGGAAAAGCAGCACAGCCACGCATCGAAGTCGCATCAAAAAGAACATCGAAAGCAGACGCGGTACGTAGTCTGCTTTCGAGTGCGAGCTGCGCTGCTTCCCCCGGTGCTGCGCTTTCGTAGAACTTTCGCCGGGTCCTCAAAGATGAGGCTACCGTTCACGCCGGGTTTTCAAGACTCTGCTTCGTCGAACAACTTCAATCAAGCACGAAATATCACCCACGGTACGGCGTACTAGATCTACGGCTATTTTACGGCAGCCTGCCGCCATTGCGCTGTCCGCCCTATTACTATGATGGCTAGAGATGATATAACTCGACCTAAAGATGGCCGACCGTGGCCGCATTCCGGTCCATAGGCAGAGCTGGTCAAAAGCGATCCAGCAATTGTCATAGAGATCAGTGCCTAAAAACTGTTGCGTTCCGCTTTGTAAGTCAAATGCTGTGAGAAATCCGGAACTCTGCTATCAAGAGCTGCCTTCTATAGAGAACTTCCGGGATGCCTGGTTGAAGAACATTTCGCGACAGGCAGCGAGAAGGGCAGCCAGTGGCAACCAAGCTCCAGGAGCGTCGTGTGCTCCCTTCATTTTAACGAGGAGGACTACAAGGTAGGGATGAAGCGGAAGTTTCTGCAACCGACAGCGGTGCCAACTAATTTTCCATTGTATCCGTCGTACATGCAACAAGCAGGTTCAAAAAAGCGCAGAACGCTTGTTCGTGTGCCATCTAACGCGTTCACGTCGAATGCGAGCAAGTAAAAGTCAACAACGCAAAATGCAGTCCCCTGCAGAAATAAGACCTGCTGTTGATGAGTGCGGGGCTATTAAACCTTGTCCTGCAAAAGAGTTTAATGTGGAAGAATGTCAGACGTCATTCAATTTGACAGGCTACATGGAAGATGCCAAGAAAAACGCGCACCGCCTTCAAATGCAAGCCAAACGACTGAACGAGCGAATGAAAGAACTGCGACAAACCTGCGACGAATTTCAAGAGAATATTGAAGCAAGGAAGGCTAATGTGTAAATCCGCTCAACTTTGCAGGTGACGTGTCCTGAATGCAGCTGCAAATTAAAGGAAATGCATCACGTGAGGGAGCATATCAGTTCGTTTTAGCCTTGACCAAGGAGGACTCAGCTATCCACGACCTGAAGCTGTCTGGCTGTGCAAGCTCGTCTGCACCTTTGTCGAGAAGGCTCTACAGTCGACAGAGATTCGTCATTGTGGACGGATAGCAAGGTCCTCTCAAGCGCTGTGCTTCACACCTTATGGACTGCCCGCTGATGTGGTGCACTAACCTGCAGAGACCCGTACCACAGCGAAGAGCTCTGCGAGCTTTTTCTCAGGAAGCTCCTCAGACCCCTTTTGGCAAACTGGGCTGGTGACCTAACAGTTCTCTAGAGAATATATTGAGGCTTTCGCGGAAGCCTTTTCCCGAAAGGTACTCCGCTTGTGAGCTATATGACTCCCTTATCTGTTTGTGAACAATGAAGTTATATTGTTGAAGTTATGCACGAGGAATCCGTTTCTTATCGTCCTTCACAGATAAATAAAAGGCACTGCTCGAGCGTACTCCAGCGTCGGTTAAAACCTGAATTAACGTGTTCTGCCTTCATCCAACGATCGAAGAATCAACAGATCTTCGCTGTCCACGCGAACGGATGTAGTAGTTTGACATAGTGACGCACATCACCGCGCCCGGTTTGTCTTCCGCCAAGCCCCAGGTGCCCCTCGGGTCCGCTCTCGTAATGTCTCTGGTCCGCCATAATCTTAAGAATCTCCAGCTCTAGTTCATGGCATCGGATCCTTAGCTGGAGATCACCATCGTTGGAGCGCCCCTCACTACTGTCAACTCCCCCATGCATGTCAATAGCCTCCCGCGACACATCTGGCACTTCATCTCTCGCGACATTTGAATCTTGACTCATCTGACTCTCCAAAATGCGCTGAATAAGTTCATTTTTTCGATGCGATGCTACATGTACAATATTGAGCTCGGCAGACTTTTTTCTCAGCTGCGCTCTGCTGAGAGCGGACAACGCGGCATGCAAAATTTCGTCCATGGTTGTCGCTCACCCAAAATGCCTTGCGTTGATGAGGTCCACCGGTGTAGTTCGTTCACTACCTTTCGCACTTTGTTTGTCCAAGAAGGTTGTCACTCGCCTGGCCGGACTCCGAGGCTCTGGTCCCGCGTTGTCGGTTGGTCACGCCGCACTCTCCCGAAGCCGCTCTCCTCGTGCAGGGACTTCACGAATTCCACCGCTGCCACCATGTAAAATTTTAAATTCGCCTCGTCTCGTCTCGTGACGTGAAGTCGCTCGTTGTCTTCGGGTCTGTGCTGATGTCGTTGTCGCCGATTGCCAGTCAAGGGTCTCTTCTCTTGGGTTTTAGTAATGTCGCGATCGTAGACTTTTAGGGTTGAATAACTTGGTTTAATATACAGGGGTTATACACAAAAATTACAACATAGTTCAGTTCGCTAGTTCTCAATACTGCATGTCCTCTGCCGTTTGACTCTCTAAGTGACACTTCTGCACTTTCTCCACTCGATCTTTCCGCAAACTCTCTCGATGGGACTTTTATCTCAACTTCTCCTGCATCGCTCTCGATGCGTCTCCTCTGAAATCTCCTAGTCGACTCCCCCTTCTCAACTCTCCCACTCCTAACATAGATACCCCCATCTCTCTCTCTTTCACTCTCTCCCTCTAACACGCATTCTCGTCTCCGTGGTACGGCTACACATACCCCGACAAGCAAAGTAAAAAATGAGTTCAGTTGGCACTATCCAAAACAAAACGGCCCTCCGCCACCAACTCTGTAAACATTCCAATCATCGACCCCTACAAAAGCCCGTACAATTCCTTAACATACCTCTCGTGTTCACAATAGCCGATTCCCGGTACAACCCCGAAAGGTCGACAACACAAGATGGAACGTATCATCAACGGCATAATGCCGTTGATGGCACATCCCATCCCGTGTGTACATAAAACAGTACACATTCCGAACGAAGCTGTCAAGAGCAGTTTAAATAATAGAAAGCACCTTCGACGCTCGCGCCTCCACTTGAGGCCCATCGACCCCGGGAGGGGGCACGCGCCGTGCCGTAAAGATGCTCGAACCGTCGAAGAAGGCAAAAACTTACAAAATTACACAACTTTGAGTAAACAGCGGGCAAGAGGAGCACAGCGTCATGCACGAAGCCCGAGAAGCCCGGGCAATTGGCGCCTCGGAGTCGCGTCCAACCGGCGCGCTGGCAACCCGGCCGTGGTAACGTTTTCGCAACTCCAACACCCTATAGCTGGCGGGACGGTATAGTTCCAAGATGGCGGAAAAGACGGGGATAGATTCTCCAGGATTTCACGTGCGCCTGCTCGCTGACGCTGGTCAGTGCGCTAACAATGAATTATTTGTCTACAAATGCGAAGCGGCTAGGGCAGGATCATATTACAGATGACGGAGATGTCGATGCACGGTAGAAAAACAAGCATGCTGGTATTTAAAAGTTGCAGAAACCTCAACTTGCGAAGCTCTCTGGTGGGCGAGCGCGTTTTAGGCACCGGCCACGTCACTGTTTTGGCAAAATATTTTTGAGGGGGATGAAGATAGCGTGTTTGCGCTTTGTCTGGCCAAATGTGCTCTAAAAAGTGAGCTGCGCACGGTGACAATCAAGCTCCGGAAGAGCGGCGTTCACAGTATAGATGTTTTCGTGTCATAGGCTCGCAACTCGCTGCTCACCCTCTCGGTTTTAGTGTATCGCATCATGTGATCAAACTGCTCTATGGTTAATAATAGGAAGTTTGTTACCGAAGACTACCGTGCGGGGTAGCATTGCAACTGGAAGCTCGAGTTGCGCCTTTGAAGCACAATTTTCAGCGCCCGCCAGGAGCGTTGCCGTGCTCATGATAGCCAACGGTAGCCTGCGGTAACGCTATGTTAAAACTGCCTATTAACATAATGGGCATGTTTAGGGGTTTTATTTATTGCTCTATCAAACATAAAAATTTTAATATACCCTACATTTTTTGTACCATGTTATTTGCAATGTTGCAGCTTTCTCGCCAAAACTGCCCGTTCTAAGCTCTCGTTACGAACCGCTGGCTACCACAGAAGCGCTTAAAATGCTTCGAATATTTCTTTATTTCCTTTGTAATTACAATGAAAGCAAGTAAGCGTATTCTTTCTTTTGAAAGTGCTTGGAATGAAAGGTCATTTTCCTTTTAAGGGCCTTAAAACGCGAACCCGTTCCCGATGTGTATTGCTCGACATACCGTTGCGCGACCAGATTTCTCCTACTTATAGCAAAGAATAGAATTTTTGTAGACCGTACGCTAGAGCTCTACGTTACTAGCGGGAGCGTTTGCCGTCACGTTGAGCACCGATTGAGCTGGCGGCCATGCACAAGACCAGACACCCGCAGCGTATGCAAGTCCCTAATGAAATTAGACATCGCCGTCCTTCGTGCGACGCTGTTTCAAGGCGGAACACAAGAATTCCTATTATATCGCGCTCGCTCTTTTTTGTTAAAACGGCTTCACACATCAAGGCCGACATTCCCTGCCACCGTTTCCGCGCCGCCGCCGCCGCTGCAGTCCCCGCACCTCTGGTTCTCCGTTCGTCCGCGAGAGGGCGAGCGGCGGGCTCGTCTTGCGATAAGCCGAAGCCGTGGGGCAGGCGCCGCGACGTTGCGGTGCCTTGTGCCGCCGTCATCTACCTCTCAGTGTAAGCAGGCACACGGCACACGGCGAATTCTACGAATCCCGATGAGCCAGTAAATTCATTGGAGTGAGACACGTGACAGCGTCTCACAGGCGTCCATTCTATAGATGCCACCTGTCTCTATGCGACGCTCTAATTGGCCCACTAAGTCGTAGCTTCCACAGTTTGGTAAGTCATACTGAAACGGGCTTATTGGTGTGCCCATGGCCATAGGCAACCAGCAAAGCAGTTTGGCGTAGAGTTCCTCGATATGCTTCCCCGAAGGGGGAGCAGAATTGCGTATTTGTTTTCCCCACACCGCTATTCGCCGAGATCGATCACGTGAGGAGCAAAGCATCCAGCGCCGTGCAAGAAAGCCACCGCTGCGGTCGCTCCGCCGACGTTGCACGCGCCCCGGCGTATGTTCCCCTGCGTTCGCCTCCTTCTCTTTTTCTGTTTTCCAAGCGCGGCGGCGCGCGCGCGCGGCGCCGCAATTCGCTAAATTTAGTCACGTGAGGAGCAAAGCATCCAGGGCGTGCAGGAAAGCCGGCGCTACGGCCACCCGCCGATGAGGAATGCGCAACTCTGCTACCGTAGGGAACTCTAGTTTGGCATAGAGTTCCTGTATAGGCTCCCTACGGGAGCCAGAGTTGCGCGTTCATGCATGACATGTGGATTCAGCTCCTCACGTGACTGAATTCGGCGAATAGCAGCGCCGCGCGTTCGAGGCGCGCGGCGCGCTCAAAAGCCGGGGAACGTACTCCGGGGCGCGTGCAACGTCTACTTTGCTGCAGGACACTTGATACGACTCCTCACGTGATCGGATCTCGGAGAATAGCGGCGAGGGCGTCACGCGGCACGTGGAATCAAACGCGCAACTCTGGCTCCCGTAGGTAGCCTATACAGGAACTCTAGTTTGGCACTACACGTTGCGCCATCTAGCGGTTCAAAATAAAACAAATTGGGTAGGCCTGGGCCGCTGGGCGGCCCGGGTCGCGGGGACTGCGGGCGGGCCCATTTAGAAACCACGTGTGAACGTGGCATTTCGGATCGGCGTGAGCCTTTTTGGAGCCGTTTTTCGTAAAAGTAAGTCTCAACTTCACGTCTTTATGACCTCATTGGGTTCCCGTGACATCTCGCCTACTTCTAGAGTTTCCCAAAAAGATAAACGTCGTTACTGCTGCGTGAAGGGCTGCCACAGTCGCGAAGGTGACTCAAGCGTCAAACTTTACCGCTTCCCTTCAAAATCTTGGAAAGCGACACGGCGACAAAGTGGATTACTGCAATGCGACGAATCAAGTAAGTGAATTTTACATTAACTGTTGAAGTGAACAAAAATAGAAGGGCAGGCTGGGAAAGCGGTCTGACAAACTCGTTTTGCAGACTACTCGGCAAAATAACATATTTATACAAGTTTTACGAGTCTCTGAGGCAGCCACATAAAGAAATACGGTAGGAAAAATCGGGCCGATTGTTGCTTCGCTGTGACGTCGAGAATCGAGGAATCAGGTGTTTAAGCGAGATGTCCATCGGCCCGTTCCGGCACTCGCAGTTGCAGACGTGCATTTGATTGCGATCGCGCGCGCCGTTCGGCACGCGCGGTCGCAACCGAAACCTTCCAGACCTGCGAATTTCAAATAGTGGATTTTCGTAGAATAGATTTTTTTTAGTTTCGGCTACCAAATTTAATGCTGAGTCTGGTAACTAATGTGGCGGCGTGCAGAAAACAGGATGCAAAAGTTTTTCTTTAGAAAAAGATCATGCGAAGCGTAAATATCCTTCTCACACGTACACTTTGTTGCCTTCCGCCTTCTTACACAAGGCTTTTGTACTGTTCTCTAGCGTGCAGAGTTTGGTTCTAATTGCCTACATTTTATTCAAGTGTCGTAGGGGCGTCGCGAGAAGAAGAGGACGGCCGAGCGAGGCGCGAGCGGGGGCCAGCCAGTGAGGAAAGAGGAAGAGCGTGCTTCACGAGGCTGGGGCCGGGCAGGAACGACAGAGCCGTTCTGGCTGGTCTGGCCCATGGCGATCCCCGGAGCATTCCACCAGCGAGGTTTGGATCAGGACCGGCGGAAACGGCAGGCCCTGGCCATACCGGACTAGGCCATGACGATCCAGGAGTGGCTCCGCAGCGAGACTCTGGCAGTGATAGGCCGGAACAGCTAGCCTACGCAGCGCTGGCGTGGGAAGGACGATCCGCAGGTGTAGATACGGACTCCGACTGCGAGCTATGAACGACGGGCGACGACTAGGGTCGGCGGGTCCGGACTGCCGGCTCTCGAAGACGGGCAACCGGGAAGTACAGTAAACCTACTCGCTGTCTTCTCGTTGTGTCGTGTCACTTCCTGGGAGACGAGCGAAGCACAGACCGATTGGGCGGCGATTATTATAGAGCTATCCCACAAGGGGTGAAGACAACTCAAACTGGTGCCCAAATGACAGCTCTAGAATATGCTCTAAACACTTGGACCTATCAAGGCTCCCGATGGTCTTAAAAACCGCATAAAAGAACCAGGGACATGACGCGCACGTGCACATGGCGACTGCTGAAATCGGGGTGGCCACCGGTCGCCACGGCCCGACGGGCAGACTGGCCGCCCCCTTAACAGAGGCACCTCCACCTGTGGCGCTGAATGCAGTACTCTCGTGGCGCCGCCTGGCCATTGCCGGCTGGCTATCATGCACTCGAGCCATCTTGCCCCGAACGACACATAAAAGCATGATATCGCACAATATGAAATATCTCACTGGAGCTTTGTTGCACTTCCTGAGTGATGACTCATTTGCGAAAGGTACGGTGAGGTGCGCGGAAAGATAAAATTGTTAGTGCGACTGGGTGCTGATGAGGATCATGCGAGTCACTTAATTTTATCGCAGCCGTGTGAACGTTATAGTTGAAGCAAGCTCAAAATTCTGTGCCCACCGGCACCAACTTTGCAACAGGAGCCGAAATCCACACGCGCCTTTCTATGCCACAGAGAGAGGAGCGCTAAAAGTTTGGAGCACTTCCCCAACTCCGACGTTACCGCGCCGCCTTGAGGCGCCATCAGTCCGTTGGCGTCTCGCCGTCTGCCGTGTAGCGAAGAGCGAACGCCGAGGAGAGACGAAAGCGAACACCCCCCCCCCCCCTCCTCCATACCCCCCTGCCCTCCACAGTTGATTGAGACATTGCGGAGGGCCCTGGCAAGGAGGAGCCTGCAAGAACCCCCCCCCCCCCTCCCCTCCTCCTCCGCCCTCCACGGGACCCAGCGCGCTTACATGGCGGAGGAGCAGGTGAGCGACACCCAAACCAACCCTGAACCCCACGCAGTAGTTGCAAAGTGAGAGTCTCCTCACCCACTAAGATGGCACGGGAGCTCACGTGACCAACCCAGCTAAGATAATACCAGTGCTCACCGCGACTCATCATGGAAATGGTCCTCAGACTCACGTCACCACGCAGACTAATGCAATCGCCGGACTCATATCCACCCTAAGACTCACGTCTTGATTCAGGCTCATGCTCATAAGCCTCGAAACTCACAATCACACTCAAGAGATCTCAAAACTCACGCTCATGAGTACTTCACTTCGAGCTCAAGCTCGCACTCAAACTCATGAGTTCTCTGGATTCAAACTCACACCCAAACTCATGAGTTCTCAGGATTCAAACTCACACTCAAGAGTTTTCAGAACTCACGATCACACTCACGATCAAACTCACGCTCATGAGTTTGCAGGACTCACACTCACACTCATGAGTTCACATAACTCACGATCACACTCACACTCACACTCACACTCACATTTTTCTAGACTCGCGGCCACACTCACGATCACCTCAAATCTGACGGTGAGCATGAGTGATCGTGAATGATCGCACTCATGAGTGAGAATGCCGAGGTGTGTGCAGAGGTGATCCATACGGCGTTTATTTGAGCTGAATGTTAGACAAACAGTAAACTCGATCGACGTGCGAGTGACGAGAGGAGAGTCCGCCACCAATGAAGCCACGACCGGCTAGCACCGAACACATTCCCCCGCACCACGGTTCACCCCACCGCTCACAACTTCGAAAATGATAAGAGCGAACGAGGAGGAAAAATTGTCCCCTATCCCGAAAACAAGGTCAGTTATTCATGCGGGAAGGGTCCACTTCGAAGAAAAGGTCGGGGGCATCCTCTTCTGAGTCAGCAAGGCGCGCCTAGCTGGGCTTTACTTGTGGGCGAAGTCGAGGGAATCACAGGCGAGTTTTGCGGGTCCATGCCTCTTTTTTCGCTGCTTGAACTCGTGATGCGTGCGAACATCCCGGAGAAAGAACTTCAGTGCCAAAATAGCAAAATTTTGACTTTGAATCGAGGATTAAAGTGGATTGTGTATTGTAAAACAGGGTTGTCAAACGCAAGACTCAAAAGAACGCGCGTGATCGCCGAGAAACCGCTAACCGCCGCTCGGTGTGTCTGAACGGGGTCGCTCCGGTCGCTCGCGAACCGTATCCTCAAACACTTCGCGAACGCGGATCCGTTTCTAGTGTGAAAGCGCCATTAGTGAGACGCTAGCACACGGTGACGCCACGACGGACACGTCTGCCGACTCGCAGAGACTCTCGTCAAGCTACGGCTTGACGGGAGTTTGTTTTGTTAATTTGCCGCTTGGGGCGGGTCAGAGCCCCAACGATGACGTCATGCCTCGACTTCTACCTGATATTGGTTGGATGCGCTTTTGCCGGGCCCACATTGCTCGGGAAAATCTACCATTTTTGGTTAATTTGTTAAACGCCCTTTCGTATTTTTTTTCGTAAAGTTTGAAAGTGCCAAGGTCTGCAGTATACCATTATTAGAGCCCTGCATATCCGCGGATAATCTGCGGATATCCGCAGATATCCACAATAAACTGGCGGATGCGGATAAACATTAGACGGATTTTGGCGAATTGCGGATCGGATGCGGATGCTGCGGATGCGGATATCCGCGGATCCGGATCTAAATTTTTGCCCGGTGGCATTCAGTCCGTCGACTGACGTTTCATCTACAGATTGTTTCGTCGACATGCGATGTTTGATCGAAAGGCTTCCCGTGTTCGTTTCATCGAAAAACCTAAGACGTTTCGTCGCACACAACCCTGCTATTTTCGTAGCAAACTTTTTGCGTCTCGCCTGGATTACAGGGGGAGGGGGACATGGTTAGGTTAAGCACGCCTTAGTGAATCGCGCGCTAGCTTTTAGCGGCTTAGTGATGAAATACGTTGTCGACAAAACGTTGAAGGGGCGTGTGCCCAAAAAACGTACAGCGTCGACGAACCGTGTGTCCATGAAATGTATGTCCGTGAAAAGTTGTCCACGAAACGTATTTCCACAAAACGCGTTTCGAAGAAACGATAGGGATCCTAAGAAAGATCGCTTCAGTTAGCGCATTTCATCTCGTCAAAAATGCTATCTATAGAAAAAGTAAAAGTAAAGAATGCAGGGCATCAATCGTCCCGAGAAAGCTAGTTCTTTGGCGGGGAAAGAGCGGAAACCTTTCTCGGGTAAAGAAAACCCCAAACGAACAAGTCACAAGAAAGTGGAAGGCACTCACTTGATCGAATGACGTTTGAGCGAACGCCCACGTTTCACCGAATGACACTTTAGCGAATAGTTGGACGCCGCGAAGCGGCGTTTTCGGGTGGGCCAAATGGGTTCACATTTTTGTAATGAGCCGACGCAGACTGTCGCCGCGAAGCGGCGTAAGCGCAGCGCGGCGGATGGGTTAACGCGCGCCCCCATTATTCGCTAAAACGTCAATTCGCTCAAATGTCGCTCTTCGCTAAAATGTCATTCGCTCATGTGATATGGGCCCCAAGAAGGTATATGAAACCTCCCCCTCTCCGCAGAGAGTGGTGTGGTCATGATACCAAAAACAAAAGAAGTGCTTCGACAGCGAGCGCGACCCTGTGGCGCCACGGTTTGCAAAGTTTCGGAATCAGCGACGCACGCACCTAGGCAGCCCTTAAATTGCCTGTTTCTTTTTTGTATGCTTAGAGTTCTAGCCAAGAAAGTCTGGTAGTTCATATTCGTCCGGTTACGACGCCAGGGCGCCAGCATTGCCAGCGGCTGCCGCGCGCAACGTCCGTAGCCGCCCCAAGCAAAAAAAAAAAAAAAAAAGAAAAGTTTTTTTTTTTAATATATACAGCGTGTCACAAACGAAAATTTACACGGCCTTTTTTACCGCAAAAATAAACTAGGCATCGCCGAACGCTCATTCTCCGCCCAAAGGTAGCGCTAGGGGTCACAACCAGATGCCAAAGTTTCAGCCCGATCCGATAACTAAATAAAAAGTTATAACTAATTTTCTGAAAATTTCAATGAGAAAATGGAGCCCATTTTCGCCTGTTTTCGGTTTCTGGTGCCGTAGTGCCCCATGTACTCGAAAACTCCGTCGACCGCCATTTTCCCACTGAAATTTTCAGAAAATCAGTTATAACTTTTGATTAAGTTATCGGATCGGGCTGAAACTTTGGCATCTCATTGTGACCTCTAGTGCTACATTTGGGCGGAGAATGAGCGTTCGGCGATGCCTAGTTTATTTTTGCGGTAAAAAAGACCGTGTAAATTTTCTTTTGTGACACCCTGTATAGATTTGGGCGCCTGCAGGCCGCGATCTTTCTCGAACAACACGTTAGTCGATCCGATCAGGCCTTGGATTCTGACTTAGCGGCGCATCTGCCCGCTGGCTGACACGAAACACCGTGAGACTCAAGGCGGCCGCATACGCTCGGTAACATCACAGAAAGGATTTTGTCGTCCTACCACTGTTTCTCCTCCTCTCGTTCGGAACGTTGTTTTTTTTTTATGTTTTTATGACCTTTTTTCTCAGGCGTTCAGACTTTAGGGGAGAGTTAAGTGGCCACAGGTGAAAGTTTCCAATTCCGCGTGCGACGGGGAAGAGCGCGGTCGGCGTGATTTCCGCTGATTTTGCTAGTCTGAATGTAATCGTAACCTCTGGTGGTTAGCAAGAACATCGACATGGTTCCACATTTTGTGGATGCGGTTCGGATACAGATACAAAGTATGCGGATGCGGTTCGGATCGGAAAACAATCACAGGGGTTCCTTATGTGTTGAACAGTCACATGCCTAAATATTTTCGTCCACAAATATTTTTCCCCGCGCTAGCGCTGTTTGAAATTCCCGAAGAGGCGCGAAACTAGGCACAAGTAAAAAGATTTCCAAAATACAGATCTTTAGTTATCAACACACTATTTATTCTGTCCTATTCTACTTGCAATATTGCTACATATGAGGCTGATTTTAAATAATTAATGTGTTTTTTTTTTTCTAATTCAAGACAAAATGCTGAAATTGTGCCGTTTTCAAGATTTTTTTTTTGTTTAAATTTGGGAGTCTGTATACCCGTGCTAGGAGTGTTTTCTGCATCAATTCTAGATATACTTTTTGTATAAAATAGCTTCCTACCGTTAAAACAAAAAGGGTTTTGTTATCTTAAAGCGTAAAGTTGCTCAAAACAGCATTTTGGCTTAAATTAAACTGCACATTTCGCAGTATGGTGGTCCAAGTAAAAATATTACAGACCACTGAGGCGTTAGAACGCCATATGAACTTGTTATTTATACAATTTAAACGAAGTAATATGTTTTCTAAACGAGAAAATATTTTTTTGAAGTTGAGCTCCCGCGACTCCGTGCGGAGTGGCTCCGTGCGGCAGCTTCTCGGCAGAGCACGGCGGCGATGGAGCTTATCTGAGCCGTGGCGCATGCTCTGGTGCTCTAAATATGGCATGCAGCTTAGTTTGCGCAGTGATAAGTTGTCACAAAGTAGGGAGCAAGAAAACACAGTTCTTTATTCCTATTTGTTACAGGCAGTGGCTTGTGCTTGGTGAGTGTTACGTTATAAAGCTGGGAGCCCTCGGTGCCATCTGTGAAAGCTTTTTAACCAGAGTCTGCAGGTTATGTGTTTCCACTGATGATGTGGATCCAAGATTTATTTTGACACTCTAACTTCTTTAGTCGTTGAGAACGATGTTACAGAAACAGAAAGAGTTGATGTGGAAGTTGGCTTGAAGTGGTGAAAGCTGCCAGTGCCTTTTATGGCGAGTGCTCTTTGGAATCTTGGAGGTAGGTCAGCTCGCTTTTCTTGCACAATGACATTTGGCATCCATAGGATTGTTATGCCGTTGATGTTACTTCGTGTCCATGTGAACAGCTCTTCTGGAGTGGTTACCTGGTCTTGGTACGGCCTTTGAAGACTGGCTTCGCTGCCGAACGTTTCACGGTTCCCTTAATGCCGTCGCAGGGACTTTTCCCGTGGGAGGTTGCAAAAAAAGTTCCGTTCAGCTAAAATACTGATGTCATTGTCGTGGTAAGACAGGTCCAGAAAGTTATTTTTGTGTGTATACTAGATTCTGCTCCGTCGGAAAAGTAAAATAGTTTTCATAATTGCGGCAGGTCATTTTTCAACTGCTTCAGGACTTCACACTTAAACGGATACAGTGCTACAGTATCATGTTCTAGGCAGTCGGAAATGACCGCAAAATATCTCACGGATATTTCTTGAGCTCTTACTTGCAGGCGGAAATACACAACAACAGGGTGAAGCTTAGCCTGCGTATTGACCCAGTAGTAAGATTGCCGCGCGTCTTGGAGCAGGAAATTGTAATTTTCCGCAAAATCCATGAGCAAGGTGGCCTCATCATTTCGTAGTATATTTTTTTTAATTCTCGCAAGTAGCGAGCTTGTTGTTTGCTCATAAAATGGTGCCCCTTAAGTTCGTTCAACATCTCCAAAAATTTCTCAATAAAATCTTCTGGTTACAACACAATCATTTCAAGTTTTCAGCGCACGCCACTTATCCACTGCTGAACTTGGACACGATTCACTTGCTTTGTATCAAGGGCGGGCCCACTCTGGAGCAAGGTCGCAACGCATTTTGTGTCGGGGCACATGTCGCACTTGCCAAACATACAGTCCTCTTTGTCAACCCGACACACTGCGGTAGCTAAAAATTCTTCGATTGTCTCTTTCAGGCCACTAGCGTGTAACATCAACTCCACGCTTTGGTGCTGCATGCAGGCGCACACAGTGTGCGTCGCATTTTCCCCAGCCAAAAAACAATTTTAAGGGCGCATACTGGCAAACGTTGAAAATTCACACGTTAAATTAGAAGCTTTCTTCCATTCTTGGTAAATTTTTTTTTTTAGGTTTAATAGCATCAGGCGCTTCTGAAGGCCGTGCAACACATCCTTTTTACCTGGGCGGCATTAAGACACTGAGTCATCCTCATAAAAATTAACCACTGAAGTCTTCATGTCTTCGCTTAGTGAGCGACCTCGCCTCTTTGGTGGCATACACAGTACTCCGCGTTCTTCTTTGATTTTGATGGCATCGTGCACCTCCTTTTTCGATGCCCCACAAAACTTCAGAACCTTCTCGTCAGACCAGGAATTAGGTGCCAGTGTCAACAACTGGATCTTCTTTTCGCGCTTGTCTTCTTAAGCGAACATACTTCTAAAATCGTTCATTAGTTGCACAAAATCAGAACGCACAATATCTTTCTCTGTGTTTCCCTGGGAGGATGATGGCTGGTCAAGGCCAAGAGACTGACAAAGTCTTTTTTCTGCTTTTTCTTGAAACCTACATAATTTCTTCCTCGCGTACGATTTGCACCTCCATTGCGCTTGCTTTTTCTTTACTGGGCTCTCACCAACAGCTACAAGGGCTTCATTGATCTCCGCAGAAACTGGCACCTCCGAGTCATTTTGTTCGGAATGATCACAACATTCCTGAGCGGGTTCTTCAACTTGAGTAGAATTTGCAGACATTCCACCGTTACACAGTTGTCGTTTGCACATTTGGCAAAGTTTCTCTCCTGGAACTAGACCGAGAGTAGGGTGGGCATCCGCGAGTCTCAGTGTTATGACGAACGACCCACGACGGTTCTTGACGTGCTCTCGAAAAAGATTGCAGCACCATTTAGAAGCAACCAGGGACAGGTACCTCTTCACGTAAACACAGAAGTGATGGTTGCATACCGTGAAATTATCATCCAGCGAGATTCTAGAACGCAATGTAAGAAGTTGCCGATCTACGTCGCTTATGTCGCTCAAGCTTGTAATGCACCGCCGTCTGGTTTAGGTCGTTTTGTGACAACCACTTGGTCCAAAAGAGCATGAAGGAAGTTCAGTTCCTAAAAACAAACAAGTTATGAAGGCATGAAGAAGAACCTAACCATATGGTTACATTTCCATTCGCACTTACTTTTGGCAAACCCGACAATATTTTGAAGGGAAGCCTGCGAAAAGCATCATGTAGCAGAAGTCAAGAGGCATTTAAACCAAAGATTGCTGGTCGCCATTCACTTATTCGAGCTATATTAAGCAACATGGCTTTGAATGCTTTCCCTCTTGTGGAGAAGAAACCTATCATTTGTGGGATTAAGACAGACGACAAGCGTAACCAGAAGCTATGAAGCAGACAGGGCTATCTGGTGAGCGCTAAAAAAAAAAAAAACCTTTTGCACTTATTTCTGTCTGTTGGCGCTGAAACAGCTGAATTGCTTCTATCTGCAGAATGGGCCTCTTTTCTTCATTTCAAAGCTCAGGACTCTCCTGAATCTTCATGCGTTGCTTGCGGGCAGTGCGACAAGGGACACATCTTTCGTACGCCGGCAGGTGTTGCTGTTTTAGCCGTTTTCGAACTGGACGTGAACGTACCTACAACGTTACCAAGTACACAAGCTCTCTTTGCAGAAAAGTACATCTTGTAGCCTAAAATAGAGGGCGTGAGCCACTGATCTCAATGACAATTGCTGGATCGCGTTTGCCCGCTCCGCGAATGCGGTCACTGGCGGCCATCTTTTTGGTAGAGTTATATCACCTCTAGCCAATTAAGATACAGCTGCTGAAGCCACTCGGCAGCCACCATCATTCATCCATGGCAGACGGCGTTTTGGCAGTTGTGGTGGCAGGCTGCCATCAAAATAGCGTGGGTGATATTCCGTGATTGATTGAAATTGTTTGACGAAACATGTTTTTAAAACCCGGCGTGAACGGTAGCCCGGTCTTTGAGGACCCGGCGAAAGTTTCACGAAATCGCGCAGCAGCGGGGAAAAGCAGCACAGCACACATCGAAAGTCGCATCGAAGAAGCATCGAAAGCAGACGCCGGTAGGGAGTCTGCTTTCGATGCGAGCTGCGCTGCTTTCCCCCGGTGCTGCGCTTTCATAGAACTTTCGCCGGGTCCTCAAAGATAAGGCTACTGTTCACGCCGGGTTTCAAGAATCTGCTTCGTCGAACAACCTCAATCAAGCACGAAATATCACCCACGGTAGAGTGTACTAGATCTACGGCTATTTTATGGCAGCCTGCCCACCATTGCGCTGTCCGCCATATTACTATGATGGCTAGAGATGATATAACTCTACCAAAAAGATGGCCGACCGTGGCCGCATTCCCGTCCATAGGCGGTGCTGGTCAAACGCGATCCAGCAATTGTCATTAAGATCAGTGGCGTGAGCTAAAAAAGACAAATAGTTCAATTACAAGCACATAGATGGCCCTAGGCGATAGCTAGCACCAGAGCATGCGCCACGGCTCAGATAAGCTCCATCGCCGCCGTGCTGTGCCGAAAAGCTGCCGCATGGAACCACTCCGCACGGAGTCGCGGGAGCTCAATTTCAAAAAAAATATTTTCTCGCTTAAAAAAAATATTACGTCGTTTAAATTGTATAAATCACAAGTCATGTGGCGTTCTATCGCCAAAATGGTCTGGAATATTTTAACTTGGACCACCACACTGCGAAGTTCGCAGTTTAATTTAAACCAAAATGCTGTTTTTAGCAACTTTACGCTTTAATATAACAAAAGCCTTTTTTGTTAACGGTATGAAGCTATTTCATACAATTAGTATATCTAGAATAGATGCGCAAAACACTCCTAGCACGGGCATACAGCCTCTCAAATTAAAAAAAAAAATCTCGAAAACGGCTAAATTTCAGCAGTTTGTCTTCAATAAAAAAAAAACACTATATTATTTAAAATTCGCCTCATATAAAGCAATATAACAAGTAGAATAGGACAGAATAAAATAGTGTGTTGATAACTAAAGATCTGTATTTTGGAAATGTTTTTTACTTGTGCCTAGTTTCGCGCCTCTTCGGGAATTTCAAACAGCGCTAGCGCGGGGAAAAAAATTTTGGATGAAAATATTTAGGCATGTGACTATTCAACACATAAGCAGCCCTTGTGATTTTTTTCGAAAAGAATCGGCGATGGTCGAGCGTCACGCCTGGGACGTGTTGGCATGGAATGACCCGGCTCTCAGATGCTTCGCCTCCGTCACTCTGATTGGCTCGAGGGGCCGTAATTTTCGCTATTTTCCAAGTTACGGTTACACAAAGTATAAAAGCACTCACGTGATCCTGCGTCGAATGTACGCAAGAAATAGCCATAATAGCTAGGTTTTAGAGTTGGCAATGCCTGGACACGTTGTCCTCCCAGGTAATGATTGAGACTGAGCCCAGGTCAAGAGATTTGACAGTGCTCATGTTTCATTCTTTCGCCCCATTCGACTGCTGTAACGCTGATGTGATCCCCACGATTACGTCAATGAGCTTTGCGAAGAAGAGGATGAGAAAAAGTCGCGATTGAAATTATATCGCGGCAACGTTTAGGGGTGTTGCGTAGGAGCATGCTTGTTAGACATTTACCAGCATGCTTTTGCGAAGTGCGTAATATTTAAGCGCAATATCGCTCCATGGCTCCTTTAAGACGTCTCTCAAACAAAACCCCGGTTGTTTCCGAACGTCGGCAGAAAAACATGGACCTCACCATTGCCTAAAATAACCTATTACAGGCTTTATCATAACCATACCCTATGGAATTTCCGAAAGGTTCGTGGGCCACAACGACGTCTTGAGAGTCCACACCTTCTCCGGGGTTGGGGCGTGTTTTGTGAGAAGGTTACTTGGACCAGTTACCACTCTGAGAAAGATAAATCTAAAAAGAAATTACCAGGACGTGCATGGAGGCCTACCTCTACCGCACTCACATGCTAGTAATGTTTGCTGAAAATAAACTTTATCCCCTCCATAAAAGCGACTTGAATACTAATCTGTACTCTGTATTTTTTTTTCTTTTTTTTTTGACAACGCAGTCTCCAAAAATTGACCAAAATAAAACATAAAGAAACAACACTTAAGGCCATGTAGATGTGGGTTGTTTGAGGAACTTATAGTTTTTGGGTTCGCTATATTACTTTTTGAGAATTCTGGTAAAAACAAAAATATCAACAGGTAATTTGAGAAGCAGTATTAAGCCTAAAAACCCCGAGACAATTGTAAACATTAAAAGGACACACACCAAAGGAGCGTCTGCCAAGGGACGATATGTATTTTGTCTATATCTATCCGCTTCCGGGCTTCGCGTTTTAGGCTTGTTCCAGGACAGTGAGCTGTCGCCCGCGCGCCTGAGACAATACCACCTAGAAGACAAAGTCCCCCCAAACGTCATCACTAGTGGATCGACACAGCGCCGCCTAGTCGGCGCGTCTTGCGGCGTCTCACTAGGAGCGGGACGCTATAGCCAATACCACCTAGAACACAAGGCCTGCGCGTTTCCTCCACTAAACGTCATCACTAGTAGATCCCCTCAGCGCCCCCTAGGTAGCCCGGATGAGCACCATCGTCTGCTACATCGTCTGCTCCATCGCCTGCTGCATCGCCTGCTGCAGTGGTCGTGCTCAGAACGAGCTTACATTGCTAAGATCGGCAATCTTGATGGTGTCGCATGCACGTTGCAAATGAACTGTGGTAGCTCGTCCAAACGCCGATAAAGGACACGGAGTCTACGTAAGCAGACGCTTTGCGAGCCCCGTTTCGTCACCCCAACAGCTGAAATAATTCATTACGGTCAGTTCGCTTGCAAAGCGGAATCCACTGATCGCAACTGCAACGATAATCAAATAACAACGCACGCATAAACAAAGATAGAGCAGTCTATTTAGCGCTCTCAAACGCCACTCAGGGGATCACACGAGTTTGGAGCGCATCTGGGAAGCGGAAGAAAGGCGTTCAGCTGCTCGAACTACGTCGTAAGAGGTTATCTGTTGATCCGTTGCAGACTGCGTTGTCACAGTTTCTTACCTAAATAGGTGATAATTAAAACGTGCGAAAACAACATGTTAAGATTACCAGAGCTAGCGAACCAGCCGCTGCAGCACAACAAAAACAAAAAAGTAACGAGAAAATGACCGTGCAAACAATTTCCGAACTTTGCAGCAAAGATGGGCTCCCCTTCTCAGACGAAAATAAAGAGAAATGGGGAACAGGTAGCGAACAACGGCGAATAAAACAAAACTTTAGCAGACGATAGAAAGATACAAATCACCCAGCCAAAAACTCCTTCAACGACAACGATCATTGCGGCACATAGGAGAAAAAAAAATGGAAAGCAGCAGCATAAAAAAAGGAGCTTCTCTTTTCTTTTTGTTGTTTGTTTTAGTTTAATTTTAATGTTGCAGCAACTTAATTACTCACGTGTGTTCGGTCTTCAGGAAGCGGAAGGAGGACTTTCTAACACATCGCAAAATCTTGTTTTTGCAGTGGTAGGCAGCACATGACACGCCTGCCATCTCCAAGTATGCGCTGGTGTATGCCCGAAGGCGGCCCGTTGATCAACAAACGATGACCCATAGCAGACGTTCCGGCGTATACAAATAAAATTTGAATATAAATGTATAAGGAGCTTGCACATTTTAATATAGTTGATAAATACCAAAAAGCACATATGAAGATTTCGAATTAGAAACTCAATCGAAGGCGAAAATAGGAGGTTTTTCGAGGACGACAGTGGAAGCCCTCAAAATGTCCGGGCACAGCGTAGCAGACGGACTGGCGGTAGTAAACGCCGCACTGAAGGAAACAGAGCAAAAACTAATCCAAACAAGGCAAAACAAAATACGCGATGGTTCGAACGTCAAATAAACAAAAAGAAAAATAAACATAAAAACAACAACATAAAAGCAGGAGGAAGAAAGAACGCGACGTCGTAGCCTCCCCTCAAAATAAAAAGAAAGTAGACTTGGAAAAATGGAAAGAGTTGCTGATGGTCTAAAGGGTGCCGGCTTTTATGGTAGAAGGCGACGAAGACGTTAGTCGACCGGGCGCTCTCTTTTGGACGTGCAAAAAGTCTGCTTTGCTTGCCTTTGCTTTTATTAGTTTCAGTTTCAGTAATAGCGTCAGATTTGCATGTGCACAATCGAATTCTTCCAGAGCATACTGACATCGCATTAACGTACATGGTTCGAAATTGCCTTTTGCTTCTTCATCCTATTAATTTATTCGACAAAACAGTAATAAGCAAGACATCATGAGAAATGGGAACTGCAACAGCAAAACAAATTGATTGATAAGAACAGTAAAGTTGAAACGCTCTAAAATGTTTGTACATTGCCCTTTTTTCAAAAGACAGTGTGAAGGTATATTCGTGTTTTGTATCGCTTACATAAGTTGTAACAGATTGTTTTCTTTAGGAGAGTCCCAAAATTGCAACCTGAAAACTCTAACATCTTTCCCACGCGAAGAAAATGTCCTTCACTTATGAGGAGGCACCTATTTTTTTAACATTCAAAGCAACGAATACCCGTAACAATATTTTTCATTGGTCACCTCGCACGGAAATGGGCAAAACCAATGCGTAGCGGAGAATTCGTCTGCTAGCGGAGGCTCCGAACTCGCCAGGGACGCTGGGATCACTTTTCGTCCGCGCTCCGCGGGGCCCCTACTCTCGTCAAGCTTCGGGTTGTTTGCCGCTTGGGGCGGGTCGGGGATCTACTAACGAAACGTCATGCGCAGGCCTTGTCTTCTAGGTGGTATTGCTATAGCACGCGGCGACGCCAAGACGCGTGCGCCTGCCGCTTTGCGGTGACTCTGGTCGAGCTTTGGCGTGTTTGCCGCTTGGGGCGGGTCGGGACAATGACGTCGTGCTCAGGCCTTCTATGCGGTATTGCTCCCGGCACATTTTGATTATGGAGCCGCAATCCCGGACAGATCATATGGGCTACGAAAAACGTAAACTTGACCTTAAACACTTGTTCGCAGGTGTCATCGACGGCGTCACTTTCGGCTCGCCCTGTCCCCAGGTGCAGTTTCCGGAGGGCGGCTGTCAGGGCCGGGAAAGCGACCAGACGTGCGAGGATCTGCGCTGTACCTCCACTTCGCAGAAGGTGTGCTGCCTGAGCGCGTGCGGAGATCCCTTCTGCGGCCCGCGTAAAGCTTAGGTTTAGATTCTTGCTACTAATAAAAGGACGTGATACGAGTGCATTTATTTCGTCTAATGATTCGTTCGTGTGTCTTTGTGTTTGGAGTGACCTAATTAAAAGAAAACTAAATATCAGAACTCGGCTAACTTTCCGAGTAGAATAAAATCTTTATGATAGGCAAATATCGCGAAGGACAAAGGTGAGTACAAAAGAAATGCAGTGACATCTATTGTTGGTGACAGGTTGGGGATCCAGTATACACTTTTTCCACAAGGGCGCAGTCATCATGAAACTCGTCACTTCTGGCACGCGGTAGAACATCGTTTTGATCTCTCCACGCCGCTGTAAAATGCTTACGAAAAATGCGTGATTGTCACACATTCTTGTTTTGCCTCACCTATATTTTCTCGCATATTCCAGGTTGAAAAGTTTTATTATTTTTTGTCCCGCATACCAGATACGGAACCCACGTGACTGAGAGCAAAAGGAAAGTGAAAACGTCTCCATCGAGCGTGAGCTTTTTGCTTCTGCTCTGTCATTGCCTCCTCTATACGCACAAAGCCTGGCAGTTGGACGACAGAGCCATAGAGTGCCCGGTCGCATATTTGGAGCGCGAGAATCTGGTAGCACGGAGCATTTCTCTGGGAACGTGGACGCCAGCGCACATCCTTAGGTGCAGCAAGGCCCCTAAACATGGTTTTCAAACCCGACGAGAAAAGAAGCGGTAGCGTGAGGAACGCGAGGAGCACGAGCGGACATTCCATCGCTCGGAAGAGGTGTGTTTCGGCGTCTCGCCGCAGCGGGGCGAGACGCCGAAACGGTTTGTCAGTATTAGCGGCGAGATGTTTTGGCGGCACCCTCCTATGGTTCCCTCTCGTGACGTCATTACCTCGTGAACGACAAGTTCGATGGTGTTTGTAATGAGAATGGTGGAAGTTTGAAATCATTGCACTCTGAAGCAAACACGGCCGACACCGTTAAAATCAAAGTTCTTCCATTCCTCTTATTTCCGTCGAAGAGAAAGCCATTGCTGACGTCGTAGTCAGCATTCGGCCGATCGTGGACGGCCGAGCACAGCGACGCTTTCGATCGCGCTCGTCGCCAATAGAGGAGGCTATGGCACTGTTGATAACATCGTCGCGCGCGCAGTCAAAGCCCGGCGGATGGCAAGGAACGCGTGTTGGAGACGCAGCATAGAGACGCTTTGCAGCAGCTGTGCATGGGCGCCGCCATAACCGACCTTCAGTTTTTGTTTTCCCTTATTCCGTTCGCTTCACTTCATCATTGCCAAAGCAGGACAGGTTATTGCCACTTTAGGTGCTACTGTGTCCTTCTCCCAAGCATATACGCCTTCGTGGAGGCTCGTCAACGCCCGCTTCAGCTGCTCGGCATCTAGGTAAGACAAGAGAAAGTCGGCAGTTGCGGCTCAATCTGGCGCGTGTTTAAAGCGTCTATACTGAATTGATAACCTGTCACTGACTATAAGGAGTATTCACTGGGCGCCATATTTGCGGGTGCTGTCTAGAGCGCATGCTCAGAACGAGCCCCCGTATTAGGCTGCTAAGACCGGCCATTTTGACGGTGTGGAATGCACGTTGCAAAGAACCGTGGAAGCTAGCCATCAGCACGCGCTCAGCGGGTCGCGCACACAGTTATGGCCGCCAGTGAATACTTCCTATTAGCGGCGAGATGTTTTGGTGGCGCCCTCCTGTGGTTCCCCCTTGTGACGTCATTACCTTGCAAACAGCAAGTTCGATGGTGTTTGTTATTAGCATGGTGGAAGCTTGAAATCATTGCGCTCTCAAAGGAACACTGCCAACACTGTCAAATTAAAGTTTTTTCGTTCCTGTTATTTCCGTCGATGATAAATCTCCTTTCCGACGTCATAGTCAGCGTTCGGCCAATCGTGGAAAGCCGACCACAGCGACGCTTTCAGTCGCACACGGGGCTAATAGTTTGAGTATTTCAGTGAAATAGACTACAGACGGTCCTCTCACGTTCGTCGACGGCCTCTTGCATCGTTCTCGGCACGACCTTGTGTAGTGACAATTGCTTTTCACGAGCGCACCTTAGTCAGTAAAAGGTTTCGCAAATTGCAGTAAGTGCGTGTATAGGTGTTTAATAGCCGTGCACGTGTCTTCACAACAGACTTGAAAGATCCTTTCTCTAATACCGCTTCGCCAAGAGCAGCGACGAGGTGCTGGCCGCGAGTTATTCCCCGTGTGATACCGTCGAGTACAAAGGTGAGCAGTAATCAAGAGGAGACACAGGGTACGGAAATTTAAGGTGTTTGTATACGTTCGCCTTCGAGTGTGGGATCATCTATTGGGTGTATTATTTCATCTGTTTCACTGGCTGCACCAATAAATTACATTTTCGTCATCGTCGTACGCGCAGAAATACTTTGATGCGACGGGTGCTCTCGATAGACAAACATCATCACTGTTATGCGCCTTCACTTACTTACATACATGTCAGATTCTTGCTGTCGTAAACCCTACCGTGCGAGGCGTCTGGGTTTCTGAACTCGTTAAGCAGAATGTTGGATCCAAAGTTCATGATCCGCACCGACTGGACTCTTGCGACGACGGCGAAATGTCATCGTTGCAACGGTCCAATCGGCTCGCTTCATGAACTTCGGCTCCACTTCGGCGTTGGCCAGCCAAC